>JAZGUH010000575.1:182500-782500 GCA_037893225.1 Hippasteria phrygiana | reverse complement strand
ACCCTGCTCTTCCATGATTTAGTGTACTCTTACAAGTTACAAAAGATTCCTTTCGTGTAGTGGACATCGGAAGCAAACACGATTTCACGGCTATCCTCAGCCGAATTTTATTTTATTTTCAACAGGAGAATTTTGTTGGAAAGTTACCTGATATTTTATTTTCAGAAGACCATTATTAATTTTGACAGATAAGTAATCTGCTTGTATCTGCGGGGAATGGTGTTATATTGTGTATATTAACAGTTTTATCACAAGTCGTCTGTGTTTATTATACATGTATTTGTTCAAGGATTTAGGGTTTGCAGGTTTGTTTGTTTGTTATTCGAACAAGCTTTTCAGGTTGTGTTTTACAATTCTATTTCCAAAATCAGAGCACATGCCGCTAAGCCAATACACTTTTGTATTCGCTCTTTTAGAGGGCTCCAAAATTTTCAAAGGAGTTTTGCTTGTAAAAAGAATAATGATAGGTTTTAAGATGGCTGTTTGTACAATATTTTACTTGGTATTGTTCTGAGCAAACTCTTAAAATCTTCCGAGTCTTAATTCAGTGCAAGGCTTGTGCCAGTTTTAAACTGACTTCCCAATGAAATAATCTTATTGATTATACAGTTATCTTCACCAGTTTTACAGGGCCCTCGACTTATACTTATTTTTTAGCCTACGTGTTTTACTAAGTTAATATAATGGTGCAAGTTGTGCCTCCGGAGTCATATGCACATAACAAGCTGTGCTTTAGATTTCAACATATATATAAATAATTAATCTTTTCTACCAGGGTGAATGTGAGCAATTTATTGTTTTCTATTTCTCCTAATTTACAAAAGTCAAATTCAAATCCGTTAAGACTTTACAAGTGTTGGGACAATATTTAACGGATTTTGATCATGTATTTTCCACTTACTGCAAGCATATTATTTGTTTTTATTTGATCTTGATGTCTTGAAATTGTTTTGATATTTCTCATAATATTCTTTATTGTATCCGTGTACACTCACTGTCATGCACTTTGCTCTCACGCTTACGTACCTTAAACTGCACAGCGTTTAAACACTTCAAATAAAGTTGTTGCAGTAAAGTTTTGCAATCACAAAGCAGAGTTTTGAGTGAAATGTGTAATGGCTTGTTCCAATTGGATTTTTCCTAGTGGTAAGTTAATTACTACCAGTCACTGCCAACATTCCTTTGCTTAATACAGCTGTTCCCATGCTCATGTGGACGTTTGTTCACGCGGACGGACTGTTAAGTTTGCTGTGTGTGGCTGGTGTATCAGTGTCCCTAGTCAACTACCGCAGCTGGGCGGATGTTTACCAAGCCCCCTGTCTGCCTGTTAGTTTTACATCATGGTCGCGGTATTAAAGTTGACAGGACCTTAGTTTACCGCGTGTCCCCATTGGACTTAATTTTGTCATTCTTCAGAAAGGTCGCGGTAGATTTACCAAACATTTTCCAATGGGAACACGGATACTTGAACCCTTATCCCCCTTCCACATACACCGACTTTGTTAGTTGTTCTCCATTTGTGCCTCTTGTCTTTTGTCCCGAGGCGCGGAACTAGTTTAGGGGAATTCCCGGTTTATCCCAAGCAAGCGGTCGTAATTGATGGCGGTGTTTTTTACTCTGACTCACTGTGTGAATACGGGATTGGTCATGTCTGTGTATGTGTAAGTGATCTGGCATGAATAAGCAGGAATATAATACATGCAAGTTCGACCCAAACAAGGCTAAAAGCCACTCGAGGTATGGGGCTGCAAAGGGGAAAAAAGAATCAGGAAAGATCGTAAGATGAAGGAAAACATGCACCAGGCAAAAAAATCTATAGAGATACAGAATGAGGGTAAAAGCTATTGGCATAGAGTGAACAACTTTCCAAAAGAGTGAATCCTTTATCAAACCACTCAAAAAGAGTGAAATTTCCAATCTTTCGAGGAGCCATAATAGGAACAAATTTAAAAAGAGTGGTCCCTCGAAAGAGAAACCATATTTTCATAAGAGATTCATTTATTTTCATAAGTTTTCATAAGAGATTCACTCTTTTAGAGTGGTTTGATAAGTGGTTTGACCAATCCCGTATTCACCTATACAGTGCTCCCCCCTTTGAAATCTTGAAATGCACCAAAATTACACAAGCTGCACAGGGGCGGATCCATAATTTTTTGCAGGGGGGGTTCTGAAATTTGCTCAGAAAGTTGACTCCCAAAATGTTTCGTCTGCGCAAAAAATGTACAAGCCGGGGGGGGGGGGGGGGGGGGGTTCACACTTTCTAACCGTTGGTGGCGCCATTTAATCTCTTTGTTTTGTTCTCACCCATAGGCAAAATAAGACCTGTATTAGCATGGCGTAGGCCCCTACAAGCAAAAAAATACCAAAACGAGCAGGGGGGGGGGTTCTAACCCAACCCCCCCCCCCCCCTGGATCCGCGCCTGGCTGCAGTTTATGTACTTTCAGTGCCCTCTTGAAAAAATGTGTGCACCCTCAGGTTCCCCCAAGAAGCTGTGTCTGTGCTTTTGGGGAGTGGCACCCCAAAAAGTAAATTTTCAAATTGAATTGCTAACTTATTTGTTAACATTAGATAAGATATTACCTTTCCAATGAGACATTCCACAACACACAAAATCGATTGAAGATAAGAAGCACAGTTAATAAGTTTCAGTTTTTGCGTTCTTACATGCAGTGTTATGTATAATGTAATATAGCTAGGCAATCATCGCGTGTATAAATGGAAACAAAATAGTGTTGTGAGCGGTTTTTGTTTTCGTTAACAAAAAATATTTTGCTCCATAATACGTTTAATTATAGGAGCTAGAAATCCACTGAATTGAAAATGTTCAACCAGGGCAGGACATTGCAGCTTTAATGATTATCGAATTTTGTCCACACGTAGAGTCTCTCAGATTACGTACGCGTACATGTATGTTATTTTGATAGTTTGGGTTGTGAGTCATGCATGGTTAAGTACATTATTCCGAGAATTCGATGCCACCCTGGATTTCCCGCCTGGCGTAAAGTCCCTCTCTATTTCCCAAAGCATTTCGTCATAGTACTGTGAAGCAACAATCCCACTTGGAGTCAAGTACGTAGCTCGATCGGAGCAAGCTATATAAGCCTGTCCAACGATTTTATGCGAACTGCAGAATTATCGTACAGGCGACATAGACAAAATCTGACGAGCACATAATACCATCAATATTCTTGCGTGAACCGCGGACGGTGGGTATCAAGAGATAATACAGCTCAGGTTCGTATTTTGTATTTTGCAAGCTACATCATTATGGGAGACATCTCTGTCTTTCTGCAAACTCCAACGTGGCACCCGTATACGATACGCGAAATGAATCCTATTTTTCCTAAAATTTAATTTCTTTCATGTGATAGCTTTTCGCGCCTTTTTCGAAATTTCAGTCATGGCAAGTGCAATCCTCGATCCGGCCATCGTCCGGGAAGTGGTGAGTATCGTCAACAGCATCGTCAACAGAGAAGGACAGGTAATGGCCTAACGTTGAAGAAAATGCTTGGTTGTTCAGTGTGATTCTTTGCTTGTGGCGGGACAGGGTTTTGGATCGGAGGGAAGGGAGCGCAGGCGATCGCGCGGCGATGGACAAGAAAATTTGTGAAAACTGTTCTGTTTGAACAGTGATTTTGTGCACGTTCGGAGTTGAAATCGTTAAAAAGCTAGTGTGTTAACTTTGTAGGTCTTCAGATACACTTTTCTCGAAGATAACAGCATTTCAGATGGAAATATTTCTCAGCATGATTGGTACCAGGACTATCTTTATTAACAGTAAACTTTCAGATTAAAACTATAACCATTGAAAAATGTTTTTTTGATAATTTCCATACCTGAAAGCTATTGTTTTCCTCCAGGTAACAATTGCCGGTCGCGTCATCAAGTACAGCGCCAGAGGGCGTGTACAAAGCTTGAGGAAACCATGGGTGTATGATGGTACAGCGTGGGATATCTCAAGTGGAATCAGCAAAATGGCCAAGGGTTACAGAGGTAGACAAGGAGCCATCAAAAACGCAATGATTAAACTCCTTGAGAGACTGAAGAGAGAAGGGATCATGACAGGGACAGACTCTGCCAAGATTTAAAGAACTGCTTGGCGAATTTCGTCTTTTTTTCATCCTTCATTATTCAGACATAAAGAGCTGACTCCGGTCTATGTGATAGAATTACGCATGCTTAATTAGAAGAGTATTTAGAATCACTTTTTAGTTTCTTATGCCATCTTGTAAAAATCTTTTCTGCTTTTTTTAATTTTTTTTTGGGGGGGGGGGGGGATTTTGCAGCCTCTTTGGAACATCAGCAACATTTTTTTGTCAACGCAAAATCTTCCGACATGAAACAATTTAAATAGGGCCTATTGTTTTAACTCGTTGCCATTTGTTTCACTATTTATCCTTAGATAGTATATTTTCGCAAACTTGGAGATATTCTGTCTGTGCTCTTTTGAGGTCAAAGGAACACATTACCTTGGAGGAGCCCTGGCCTACCAAAAAAAAAAAAAAAAAAGTTTGTTGAAAAGATTATTTAAAAGTAGAATCTACACGTCCATTGAAAATGCGCCGTTTGTCTGAAATCATTGACAACTTGGTATTGTTCTGAGCAAACTCTTAAAATCTTCCGAGTCTTAATTCAGTGCAAGGCTTGTGCCAGTTTTAAACTGACTTCCCAATGAAATAATCTTATTGATTATACAGTTATCTTCACCAGTTTTACAGTAAGGGCCCTCGACTTATACTTATTTTTTAGCCTTCGTGTTTTACTAAGTTAATATAATGGTGCAAGTTGTGCCCCCGGAGTCATGTGCACATAACAACCTGTGCTTTAGATTTCAACATATATATAAATAATTAATCTTTTCTACCAGGGTGAATGTGAGTAATTTATTGTTTTCTATTTCTCCTAATTTACAAAAGTCAAATTCAAATCCGTTAAGACTTTACAAGTGTTGCGACAAAATTTAACGGATTTTGATCATGTATTTTCCACTTACTGAAAGCATATTATTTGTTTGTATTTGATCTTGATGTCTTGAAATTGTTTTGATATTTCTCATAATATTCTTTATTGTATCCGTGTACACTCACTGTCATGCACTTTGCTCTCACGCTTACGTACCTTAAACTGCACAGCGTTTAAACACTTCAAATAAAGTTGTTGCAGTAAAGTTTTGCAATTACAAAACAGAGTTTTGAGTGAAATGTGTAATGGCTTGTTCCCATTGGATTTTTCCTCGTGGTAAGTTACTACCAGTCACTGCCAACATTCCTTTGCTTATGTAAAGGGGATAAATTCCTACTGTATTTTGTGTTTTGACTTTTCCATTTTTTTTTGGTTTCCCCTCTGGAAAATAATTTTCTTGAAAGAATTTACTCCCTGGTAAAGTAACACCGTGTGTTTTGCAAACACCCCACCTTAGAACAAAGGGCCCCTTTGATTTTAGGCCATGTGCTAAGGCTGACTCAGATTGCAGGCCGGCAGCAAAGAGTACACACCTCGATCATGTTCTGAATCTGTGTTCTGCCCTGGACTTGCCTGCTGATTTATTCGGTAAGTTTATAAATACACCCATTTTTGTTCTCATCAATGCTAGTGCTATGACATTATAATTATTGTATTAAGGTGACTCTTAATCCTTTTGATGAGTATTTTGACTCTTTTTCGAAGTGACTTTTACCTGTTAAATTTCTCTCTGAGTATATAGACTAGATCATGTCAGTGGAATGTCCATTTTTCCCTACCTTCTAATCTGTAGACAATCCTAAGTTTCTGTATCATGGTTTAATTAGATGTATTTTTGGGTGAAATAACTTACTGCAGATCAAAGTATTTTTTTTTATGTAAAGTAGCTGAGTGTGGTTTTTGATTATGGTTGGAGATCAGTTGACTTAATTCTGCCATTCTCTGAGTATGATCCGAATGATGATATTGTGTATCATATTGGATATGATTTTGTGATTCCATGAGAAAAGTAACGAATTTAAGCCTTGATCGGGAAATTGACTGATCAGATTGTTTTACATGTATTTTGTATTCTATTTGGTCACTTTATAAATCTGTGGTTTTCCCACTGTTTCTTTTGGAATTGAGCAATTTGTGAGTGCATTCAGCTCAATAGATGATGTTTCAATAGATAAGTTTAAGCCATAGTTCCTAAAATTGCATTTGATTTTTCGATATTTACTCTCTTTTACTTATGTTACTTAAATTACTGGTTCTGAGCCCAGAAAGTCTCATCATGTGCTTCTGGAAAGATTTTAGATTTGCCTTAGTCCCTTGTTTATTACCATAGAGTAGCCAGCCACTGTTCTGTAGTTACTGCATAATGGCATTATCTGTACTTTAACTGTGGAGTGACTAGGACCACTCTAAACGTTGTGCCTGGGTGGCCAGTTTTTCTCCCTTGGCCAAATCGACCTTGAGGGCACAAGTGTTCTTGTGTTATCAGCTTATTAGTATGCACAGGGAATTTTGGTTGTTTCTCTCCCTGTAGCATGGGCTGGGAGTCTTCAAGGCAAAATTCAGTTAGCTTGGAGTTATTTATGCGCAAGAAAGTCAGTTGTTTTTGTATACTTTATAGACATAGCTCGGTTGGTTCAAAGTTCTGAACACATGTAATCCGGTTAAGCTGTATTTTTCTTTGTATTTATCCATTTTGGTAATTTTACTTATTTGTGTTCCCTATTTTTGTTTTCTCTTGACACAGGTTGTTGAAACTATTGTGTACTCGATTTGCAACCCTCTGGGGTACTGTGTTGGTTTTTAGTGTTTTTTAGGGTTTTGGTTTTTAAGCTTTTGTTTTTTAAGTTAGAGTTTTAAGGTACAACAATATTGTTGTTGCTGGATTTAAAATATCTTCTCAGGAGTTCTTTTTTTAATATTTCCTGGGTTTTATATTTTTTAGTTTCGAGCTTCATAAACAAAAGTTGTATTTTTGACTCGAGGTTCGTTGACTTAAATGTTTTGATTTTTTTTCCTTTTGTTTCCAAAATAATTTGCTCTTGGAACTTTCACTTGTATTTACCCAGCTTCAATTGTATGGAAACCTAGTTTTTTGTATTGTCGCAAACTTTGAATTTGATCCTAATTTCACCTACAGTTTCCTTGAAGTAGCTTTTTTGGTTATTTCATGACATATCTTAATCTTTTTGTTTCGAGTCAATAAATTTTTTGGAATAGTTATTTTTTTGTTGAACCAAATCCCAGCTGTTTCTGTCTCTATTCATTAGAATTCTCGCGCCTCTTCCCTACTCGACCCTTTGGTAGTTTTTTGAAGTTTTCTTTTCTGTTTTATTGGCAAGCGAGATCCCCATTTTCAGTTAGTTTCTTTAGTTTATTTTGTTCTATCACAGTGTGCCATTTTTCCAGGTTACATTTTTTATTCTTTTTGGTGGAGAATCCGGGTAGGGAACATTTTCTAATTTTAGAACTTAGCCAGAATTTTTTTGATAGAGACAGTTTCTTCTTAGGGAAACCAACACAGTATCTTTAGTTGGGAAGCATGTTGATGCAAATGGATGACACACCGAAGCTTTTGGTGCCCACCCCTATGACACCAAACACTCCTCCATTGTTGACGCCGTACACATACGATACCACCCCTGTGCATCGTCAACCACCTACTGCTGAACGAGTGGCCCGTCACCAAGGCCAACACACCCAGCGAATTCCCCCACCAGTTGCTGTCACACCCTTGCATCTGGCGAACTTCGACCCCTTCCCAGTGACGTACGTCAGACGAGAGACAGATGCTTGGGCACCTGCCTGGTCACCCAAGGATGCTCTCCACTCACCAAGTGAAGAGTGTGGCGACCTTCACCGGGAAAGAAAAACATGGGCTCCGGATTGAAGACTGGGTCCGTGACGTCAGGTACCTGCTAGAGTCCAAAGGGATTGCGCCAGGCCCTTTGCAATATCATGAGGTGGTCAAGCATACAGGAGGAAGAGCAAGGGATGTCCTCCTCAACCTAGAGAGCAGAGCACCGGAAAAGCTAGATGCAGAGGTCGCCTTCTCTGAGCTTTTAGAGGAGTATGGGGAGGACAAGTGTGCCATCTCTCCAATTGCAAAGTTTTATGCGAGGACGCAACGAGATGCTGAAACCCCAACAGAATATGCCATAGCACTGGAGTCGACGCTGCGGGAGGTCGAGGAGGCAAGGCGACGCCGAGGAACTGGCCCCACTGAAGGAGAAGGGCGAGATGTTAACCACCCAGTTTATGTACGGGTTGAAAGACCTTCGCTACAGGCAGAGACTGGCCCCCATGCAGCCAAGGTCAATGACGTTTCGTGATGTGCGACGGGAGCTCCACATCATTGTGGAGGAGGAGCGCCAGGCGGAAGAAATCAGGAGACGACATCCCTTGTACACAATGAGTGAGATGGTGCATGACATTCCCCAACAACAACCTGGAAGCAAACCCCAAGACAGGGCCCAGGCTCAGCCCAAGAAAGAGGCCCCAGCCCCTCTACTAAAACAGGACGTCACACCCGCTCTTCAAGAATTCCTCACACGACAGATGGAAGAGATCAGAGCCATGTGTCTTCACCAGGTGGAGGCACTCAACCAGGTGCTCCAAGGGCAGCGACACCACGGCCAGCGCCTCATGCACCTTGAAGAAACGGTATTCCATCCGCAACAGAGGGATCAGCCACACCAGAGTAAGCCTCCATACACAGGCTGCTTCAAGTGCGGAAACAAGCGGCACCTAGCTAGGAACTGCCCGGAGGTACGCTCTGCACCAGCCCCGACCCGTGGCCCAAACCCATGGCAGTACCAGCCACAGCAACAGATGACAGCACACGCACCAGTTGCTCAGATCCACCAGACCACCGCTCAACCGGCCCAGTTAAACGAGCCAAACCCGCAGATGTAGGGCTGTCGGCGGGTTCACCTCGGAAATGCCCGATCAACCTCACCCCTGATGACCCTGGCCCCCTCAACAAGCCCCCACCTACTGATGATGTATACCAGCTGCCTGTGGAAGAAGCGGCCGAACTGCCTTTGTCTGGGCCAGTTAACCGTGAAGTGGTAAAAGTCTCCGGCGTCTCCTGTATGTCACTGCTAGACACAGGATCCCAAGTCACCACAGTAACGGAGGAGTTCGTTTCGAAACATCCCAGCTTGAGTCTGCAGGTGCCCCGCCCTTCCGATGTGTCCATTAGTGGAGCCGGAGGACAGGCCGTCCCACACCGTGGCATCATTGTTGTCGATATAGAAGCTTTGGGTCAACAGATTCATAAAGTCCCAGTTTTTGTTGTGCCGTCAACCCCATTTCGGCACGAGACACCGATGCTCATTGGGACCAACGTGATTCGGGCCAGTCGGGACCAGCTAAAGTCAGTTCATGGACGGAAGTTCATGGAAAGGAGCCAGAGGCTGTCCCAGCAGTGGTTTCAGGCATTTCAATTCATAAACAAAGATGGGGCGGACATCGCACAGACGAACGGGGAAATTGGGCAGCTGCGGTATGTTGGGAGGCGACAACTGACGATCCAGCCTGGGAAAGAAGTCTGCATCTCGGCACGAGCACCGTATGCTACCAAGGGAAGGAACCTCACGGCCTTGGTAGAGGGAGAGAACGGTGGATGTTTATCTGTTGGCCGTTTGCTAGTGCAAGTGCACAATGGCAGGGTGCCCGTTAGGCTTCTGAACCCATCTGGTCAAGCAGTGACCATCCGGCGGAACAAGAAGGTAGCCACCTTGTCTTGCATACAAGTGGTTGGCCCAGTTTCTTCAAGCTTGGAGGGAGGAGTAATAATCTCTGAGCAAACGGTAGATAATGAACAGGTGTTGCCAGACGTTGACTTAAGTGGCGCAGCACTATCTCCAGATGAGAGGAAAGCTGTGGAGAGACTCCTTGTTCAGAATAAGGATGTCTTTTCGACCAGCTCCCTGGACGTAGGTTCTACCACCACAGTTCTGCACGAAATCCCCCTTATCGACCCCACTCCATTCCGTTTGCCCTATCGTCGAATCCCCCCATCAGAGTTCCAAGAGGTGCGGGCCCACATTGAGGAGTTGAAGGCCGGTGGTATCATTGAGCCAAGCCAGAGCCCCTTCGCGTCACCAATCGTAATTGTCCGCAAAAAGGATGGCTGCATTCGCCTTTGCGTTGACTACCGGCAACTCAACTCGAGGACAGTTCGTGATGCCTTTCCCCTTCCCCGAATTGAAGAGTCCCTTGATGCCCTTGGCAAAGCTAAATACTTCTCCTGTCTTGACCTGACGTCAGGCTACCTCCAAGTCCAGATGGCTGAACAAGATCGAAAGAAGACGGCGTTTACTAGCCCAATGGGCTTGTATGAATACACCAGGATGCCGTTCGGCTTAATGAATGCCCCTGCCACGTTCCAGAGGCTGATGATGACGGCATTGGGCGACCTAAATTTTTCCCAAGTGTTGATATACCTAGACGATATCATAGTGTTCAGCTCAACTATAGAGGAGCATTTGCAACGCTTGGAGAAGGTGTTTGCCCGACTGAGGGAGCATGGCCTCAAGCTAAAGCCGTCCAAGTGCCACCTATTCAAAAGGGAGGTCCAGTATCTGGGGCATGTGATCTCAGACCAGGGGATTTCGACGGATCCCGAGAAGATTGCCGCTGTAAGGGCGTGGCCGGTACCCAAGTCGAAGAAGGAGGTGCGTGGTTTCCTTGGTCTCACTGGCTACTATAGAAGATTTGTCAGGGACTACGCCAAAATAGCCCGACCTTTGTTCGCTCTGACTGGTGGTAAAAGATGTCTAAAGAATCCCCCATTTGTTTGGACCACGGAGTGCCAAGTGGCGTTTAAAACCCTCATTGAGAAGCTCACCTCGGCACCTGTCCTTGCATTTTCTGACTACCAACAGCCGTTCCTTGTACAGACGGATGCTTCGGGTGGAGGTTTGGGTGCTGTATTGGCACAGAGACAAGGTGGACAGGAGAAGGTTATCGCCTATGCCAGTCGCACCCTAACTACAGCGGAAGTGAAATACCCAGCTCACAAGCTAGAATTTCGGGCGCTTCATTGGGCAGTGACAGCAAAATTCCGAGACTACCTGTATGGGCAAAAAGTTACGGCCGTCACGGATAACAATCCGTTGACCTACGTCATGAAGAAGGCCAAACTTGATGCTCATAGCCACCGATGGGTTAGCGACCTCTCTATCTTCGACCTCGAAATCATCTACCGACCTGGCAAAGCAAATGGCAATGCTGATGCGCTGTCAAGGATTCCCCGGGAGAGAGTGACCCAGATCCTTGACGAGACAGATCAGAGGATGACCAGTCACAGAGAGAGGGATCACGATCCAGGGAGTGCCATGGCCAGTACTAATCCAAGTAGAGGCGGAGGGACAAGAAGGGTCCATGTTCCTGCTCCCGAGCAAGCCCAACAGGATAAATCCAGCAGGGATGGTGTGCTACAGATCAATGAAATTGTCACGACTTCGGGTAGTGGCATTCCCACAGAATTCAGTGCAGATGCTCAGCCCCCCATGCATGGTGCACCCCCTGTACGCCCTCCTTCACATGTACTGCCTGCCCACTCACTACCAGACTCTGTGAGTAGTGTTGGGATCACTTCATCAGAAGATGATGTAATTCTGGAGAAAAGTGAGAAGAGCCAACCTGCTGGCACAAGCTGTGCACAACCTACCGGTACTTCCCTTTTGGAGTCTCAGCAAAATGACACCGCAATATGCCGTGTAGTCGAGTTGAAGTCGACCCTACAGAAGAGGTTGAGTCGGAGGCAGATGGAAAAGGAGTCTGGTGTCGTACGTAAATTGTTGCACGCATGGGACCAGCTGGAAGTTAAGGCGGGACTACTTGTTTACAGGAGGGAAGGTTATGGTGATGAAGTTGGGAGACGGTTCCTGTTGGTCCTACCCAAGGAGGTGCGTAGTCAAGTCCTCCACCTTATCCATGACTCAGTGGGGCATCTTGGGTTTGGGAAGATTCTACATCATGCCAAAGAGAGGTATTTCTGGCCGGGCATGTACACCGAGGTCAAAAGTTACATAGAGAAGTGTAAACGGTGTACGCTACGCAAGATGCCGGATACGAAGGTTCAGTCGAAGCTGGTGAATATCCGCACGACAAGACCCTTGGAACTTGTCTGCGTCGATTTCCTTAGCCTTGAGCGTGCCAAGGGTGGATACGAGAATATTCTGGTGGTAACGGATCATTTCACCCGGTACGCCCAAGCCTATCCAACCCGAGACCAGAAAGCAAACACCGTGGCCAGACTTCTGTGGCAGAAATTTATAATCAATTATGGCATACCAGAGAGGATACATTCGGATCAGGGCAAGAGCTTTGAGGCTGAGGTCATCAGGGAGTTGTGCAGCCTACTAGGAGTTGCCAAGAGCAGGACATCGCCCTACCATCCACAAGGAAATGGGATGACCGAGAGGTTTAATAGGACCCTGTTGTCGATGCTTGGTACCCTAGAAGTGGAGCAGAAGTCGGACTGGGCAAGTTATGTCGAAGTGCTGACACATGCCTACAACTGTAGCCGGCACGAATCTACAGGATATTCCCCATTTTACGTGATGTTTATGAGGGACCCAAAGCTGCCCGTAGATCTCATCTTTCCGCCCCCAGAGAGCCCAGATGATTTGATCCAGGCGCGACAGCATCATACCTTCGTTAGACGACTTAGACAACATATGCGTGAAGTCCACCAAGAACTGAACGCGGCAGCAGAGAAGGCCAGAACCAAGCAGAAAGCTGGTTATGACCAACGCGCCAAAAATGACGTCCTCAGACATGGTGAGAAGGTCCTAGCTGCCAACAAATCTCCCCGTGGGAAGTCCAAACTGAGGGATCGTTGGGAAGAAACTCCCTACACCGTTGTGAGGAAGCTACCTGGTGTTCCAGTGTACGAGGTACGGAGGGTTGGTTCGTCCAAGACACGCACATTACACCGTAATCTACTAGCATTGTGTCCCTTTGATGTTCACACCCCTGGCAAGTCACGATCTGAGCGAGATGATTTCAGGCTGCCTTGTGAAGTTCTATCTTCTATCTCTACATCCGGTGAGGATGCTGAGATTCTACTTCCACCAGATGGATTCGCAGATGCAAGGACCCAGGCAGAATACGAGAGTCCTTGTGCCAGCATCAAGGAAACCAGCAGATGTACATCAAGCAACAGTTCCCCAGACTCATCCACAGATGAATCCTGTGAATCGGAAGATGAGCTACCTCCTGTCTACCGTCCAAGAAGGCTGACCAGGCCCCCAGATCGCTTTGGAGATTGGCTGTAGATCTCCATCGTAGTACTAACATTAAATTGTTGAGGACAACAATGGGTTTAAGTGGTGGTGAGTGTAAAGGGGATAAATTCCTACTGTATTTTGTGTTTTGACTTTTCCATATTTTTTTTGGTTTCCCCTCTGGAAAATAATTTTCTTGAAAGAATTTTCCCCCTGGTAAAGTAACACCGTGTGTTTTGCAAACACCCCACCTTAGAACAAAGGGCCCCTTTGATTTTAGGCCATGTGCTAAGGCTGACTCAGATTGCAGGCCGGCAGCAAAGAGTACACACCTCGATCATGTTCTGAATCTGTGTTCTGCCCTGGACTTGCCTGCTGATTTATTCGGTTGTTGAAACTATTGTGTACTCGATTTGCAACCCTCTGGGGTACTGTGTTGGTTTTTAGTGTTTTTTAGGGTTTTGGTTTTTAAGCTTTTGTTTTTAAGTTAGAGTTTTAAGGTACAACAATATTGTTGTTGCTGGATTTAAAATATCTTCTCAGGAGTTCTTTTTTTAATATTTCCTGGGTTTTATATTTTTTAGTTTCGAGCTTCATAAACAAAAGTTGTATTTTTGACTCGAGGTTCGTTGACTTAATTGTTTTGATTTTTTTTCCAAAATAATTTGCTCTTGGAACTTTCACTTGTATTTACCCAGCTTCAATTGTATGGAAACCTAGTTTTTTGTATTGTCGCAAACTTGGAATTTGATCCTAATTTCACCTACAGTTTCCTTGAAGTAGCTTTTTTGGTTATTTCATGACATATCTTAATCTTTTTGTTTCGAGTCAATAAATTTTTTGGAATAGTTATTTTTTTGTTGAACCAAATCCCAGCTGTTTCTGTCTCTATTCATTAGAATTCTCGCGCCTCTTCCCTACTCGACCCTTTGGTAGTTTTTTGAAGTTTTCTTTTCTGTTTTATTGGCAAGCGAGATCCCCATTTTCAGTTAGTTTCTTTAGTTTATTTTGTTCTATCACAGTGTGCCATTTTTCCAGGTTACACTTAATACAGCTGTTCCCACGCTCATGTGGACGTTTGTTTACGCGGACGGACTGTTAAGTTTGCTGTGTGTGGATGGTGTATCAGTGTCCCTGGTCAACTACCGCGGCTGGGCGGATGTCTACCAAGCCCCCTGTCTGCCTGTTAGTTTTACATCACGGTCGCGGTATTAAAGTTGACAGGACCTTAGTTTACCGCGTGTCCCCATTGGACTTAATTTTGTCATTCTTCAGAAAAGTCGCGGTAGATTTACCAAAAATTTTCAAATGGGAACACGAATACTTGAACCCTTATCCCCCTTTCACATACACCGACTTTGTTAGTTGTTCTCCATTTGTGCCACCTGTCTTGTCTTTTGTCCCGAGGCGCGGAACTAGTTTAGGGGAATTCCCGGTTTATCCCAAGCAAGCGGTCGTAATTGATGGCGGTGTTTTTTACTCTGACTCACTGTGTGAATACGGGATTGGTCATGTCTGTGTATGTGTAAGTGATCTGGCATGAATAAGCAGGAATATAATACATACAAGTTCGACCCAAACAAGGCTTAAAGCCACTCGAGGTATGGGGCTGCAAAGGGGAAAAAAGAATCAAAGATGCAAGAGGTTGGAATTAACATTCCACTTGAAGCAGGAAAGATCGTAAGATGAAGGAAAACATGCACCAGCCAAAACAATCCATAGAGATACAGAATGAGGGTAAAAGCTATTGGCATAGAGTGAAAAACTTTCCAAAAGAGTGAATCCTTTATCAAACCACTCAAAAAGAGTGAAATTTCCACTCTTTCGAGGAGCCATATAAGGGACAAATCTAAAAAGAGTGGTCCCTCATATGGTTTCTCGAAAGAGTGGAAATTTCACTCTTGGAGTGGTTTTCATAAGAGATTCACTCTTTTGGAGTGGTTTGATAAGTGGTTTGACCAATCCCGTATTCACCTATACAGTAAGTCAGTAAAAAGCACCGCCATCAATTACTACCGGGAATTCCTCTAAACTACAGGGTGTCCCACAAAAAAGGAAACCCATCTTTTCAGGTAAATTACCCAACAACAAAATATTTTATTCCCCCATAATGGTATGTTCAGGTGAAAGATCATCTTGTCTTCTTTCATATGATATGAAATTATGATGGTGGCATCATGCATGACTGATCATAGACAATTTGAAGTTGCTATTTCAGATTTGGTTTTGTTCGGGTAAGTGGGGCATTTATGTACACATGACTCGAGGAATCAGGTGAGACATCCTGTAGTTCCGCGCCTCGGGACAAAAGACAAGACAGGTGGCACAAATGGAAAACAACTAACAAAGTCGGTGTACAGGAAGGGGGATAAGGGTTTAGGTATCCCTGTTCCCATTGGGCAAATTTTGGTCAATTGAATTGAAAAATACGTTAAGCGAGTACATCTAGGTACAGCTAGAGTATATTGGTGGGAACAGGCGGAAAGCCTAAAATAAAGGAATCTTAATTGGCCAAGTGCAGTACACTTGTTAAACCTTAGAATGGGTGCTGGGGCTACAATATTTTGTACCCATGCAGTTACCCTCCGCCCGCCCCAAACCAAGCAAAGACTTTACAGATCGTATGGACGGAAATGGGGTGAGAGGAGGTGGAGGGGCAGCGGCGTAACTAGTGTGTGTGTGTGTGTGTGGGGGGGGGGGGGGGGGGGGGGCACGGGTGGCCCTTCTCCCCAGCTCACATCCGTGCCCCCCCCCCCCCTTTGAAATCTTGAAATTACACAAGCTGCACAGGGGCGGATCCATAATTTTTTGCAGGGGGGGGGGGGGGGGGGTTCTGAAATTTGCGCAGAAAGGTGACTCCCAAAATGTTTCGTCTGCGCAAAAAATGTACAAGCCGGGGGGGGGGGGGGGGGGGGGTCACACTTTCTAACCGTTGGTGGCGCCATTTAATCTCTTTGTTTTGTTCTCACCCATAGGCAAAATAAGACCTGTATTTGCAAGGCGTAGGCCCCTACAAGCAAACAAAATACCAAAACGAGCAGGGGGGGGGGGGTTCCAACCCAACCCCCCCCCCCTGGATCCGCGCCTGGCTGCAGTTTATGTACTTTCAGTGCCCCCTTGAAAAAATGTGTGCACCCCCAGGTTCCCCCAAGAAGTTGTGTCTGTGCTTTTGGGGAGTGGCACCCCAAAAAGTAAATTTTCAAATTGAATTGCTAACTTATTTGTTAACATTAGATGAGATATTACCTTTCCAATGAGACATTCCACAACACACAAAATCGATTGAAGATAAGAAGCACAGTTAATAAGTTTCAGTTTTTGCGTTCTTACATGCAGTGTTATGTATAATGTAGCTAGGCAATCATCGCGTGTATAAATGGAAACAAAATAGTGTTGTGAGCGGTTTTTGTTTTCGTTAACAAAAAATATTTTGCTCCATAATACGTTTAATTATAGGAGCTAGAAATCCACTGAATTGAAAATGTTCAACCAGGGCAGGACATTGCAGCTTTAATAATTATCGAATTTTGTCCACACGTAGAGTCTCTCAGATTACGTATTTATGTTATTTTGATAGTTTGGGTTGTGAGTCATGCATGGTTAAGTACATTATTCCGAGAATTCGATGCCACCCTGGATTTCCCGCCTGGCGTAAAGTCCCTCTCTATTTCCCAAAGCATTTCGTCATAGTACTGTGAAGCAAAAATCCCACTTGGAGTCAAGTAGCTCGATCGGAGCAAGCTATATAAGCCTGTCCAACGATTTTATGCGAACTGCAGAATTATCGTACAGGCGACATAGACAAAATCTGACGAGCACATAATACCATCAATATTCTTGCGTGAACCGCGGACGGTGGGTATCAAGAGATAATACTGCTCAGGTTCGTATTTTGTATTTTGCAAGCTACATCATTATGGGAGACATCTCTGTCTTTCTGCAAACTCCAACGTGGCACCCGTATACGATACGCGACATGAATTCTATATTTTTCCTAAAATTTAATTTCTTTCATGTGATAGCTTTTCGCGCCTTTTTCGAAATTTCAGTCATGGCAAGTGCAATCCTCGATCCGGCCATCATCCAGGCTGTGGTGAGTTTCGTCAACAGCACCGTCAACGAGGAAGGACAGGTAATGGCCTAACGTTGAAGAAAATGCTTGGTTGCTCAGTGTGATTCTTTGCTTGTGGCGGGACAGGGTTTTGGATCGGAGGGGAGGGAGCGCAGGCGATGGACAAGAAAATTAGTGAAAACTGTTCTGTTTGAACAGTGATTTTGTGCACGTTCGGAGGCACATTTTTCGATTGTTGAAATCGTTAAAAAGCTACGGTGTGTTTGTAGGTCTTCAGATACACTTTTCTCGAAGATAACAGCATTTCAGATGGAAATATTTCTCAGCATGATTGGTACCACGACTATCTTTATTAACAGTAAACTTTCAGATTAAAACTATAACCATTGAAAAATGTTTGTTGGATAATTTCCATACCTGAAAGCTATTGTTTTCCTCCAGGTAACAATTGCCGATCGCGTCATCAAGTACAGCGCCAAAGGGCGTGTACACAGCTTGAAGGAACCATGGGTGTATGATGGTACAGCGTGGGATATCTCGAGTGGAATCAGCGAAAAGGCCAAGCATTACAAAAGTAGACAAGGAGCCATCGAACACGCAATGATTAAACTCCTTGAGAGACTGAAGAGAGAAGGGATCATGACAGACTCTGCCTAGATTTAAAGGACTGCTTGGCGAATTTTGTCTTTTTTTCATCCTTCATTATTCAGACATAAAGAGCTGACTCGGTCTATGTGATAGAATTACGCATGCTTAATTAGAAGAGTATTTAGACTCACTTTTTAGTTTCTTATGCCATCTTGTGAACATCTTTTCTGTTTTTTTTTGGGGGGGGGGGATTTTGCAGCCTCTTTGGAACATCAGCAACATTTGTTGTCAACGCAAAATCTTCCGACATGAAACAATTTAAATAGGGCCTATTGTTTTAACTCGTTGCCATTTGTTTCACTATTTATCCTTAATAGATAGTATATTTTCGCAAACTTGAAGATATTCTGTCTGTGCTCTTTTGAGGTCAAAGGAACACATTACCTTGGAGGAGCCCTGGCCTACCAAAAAAAAATAAATACAAATTGGAAAGATCTTTAAAAAGTAGAATCTACACGTCCATTGAAAATGCGCCGTTTGTCTGAAATCATTGACAACAATGATTTCGGGCCCGGGGGCGCCAGTTTGGTTTGGAAAAATCGGACCGTGGGAATTTCGAGTGGGTCTAAAGCGCGTTTGGGTTGTGTACAGGCTTACACCATTATGTGCGGTGCCAGTCTGAATGTCACATGCCAATGCTTCATTTTTTTTTTACACATTTCTCCGTAAATGTTACGCATTATGGTTGAATTCTTACCCCCAGACCTTGAAAATAGGGGAGGTAGGCCTAATTGAATTTGTAAGAGATTGAATTTTGAAGGAAATGATTTTTATTGCTATTTTTCTAGAGGTACAAAAGTAATTCACTTTTGAATGAGACATCGAACGAAAAACCAAATCGCCCGATTCGATATTCGGCTCCCACGTGAGGGCGCGCCTTTTGTACATTAGACACGGGGAAGGTTGCAGACGTCCTAAAAAAGAAGAAAATTTAATGTATTTATTTTATCAATAGTTATATGGAAGAACTCTAAGTTGCATTTCTTGTGTTCATACTCTCGTTTTAAGAGACACCCCCTGTTCGTAGTGGTCTAGTAACGCCCCTCATGCTCCATCCAATGCCACGAGCGAACGGACCAACGAACGAACGAACGAACAAAGGAACGCACTAAGGGGCGGCCGAGCTTGGAAAATATTTCCTGTCGTGATCTAAAAATAGAAGTGAAACAATTTTCCCCCTCCTTTCTTTTATTTTGAAAACATGGCGCTAAAAAAAATTCCCCTAAAATAAGAAGGGAAAGTTGCCATATGTGTACCTTATGTGGAGTTTCCTCTCTATTTTCAAAAAGCAATACAACTCTTTTAGGGCTTTTGATCAAACCCTTTTGCACAGCGTGGCCAGCACTGCCTGAAAGACGTTTTAGAAAAAAGCTGGTGTTCGATGTTTTTTTTCTTCTTTGGCCACATCTTCAGTTGCCTCCCCGCCCTTTTCTATGTTTTTCTTGTGCGGAACTGCCAAAAGTGGGGGTGGGGGATTTCCCCCAAGTTGAGAAGTAATTGGAAGGGGGACATATCCCTTCCCCGTTCCGCCGCCTATCATGGCTCCATCTTCCGAGTAATAATGCAATCTATGATACACATTACGATGCTATTACCGAGTAGTTTGTTCCTTAAATCTTTGGCTCGTTGAAAATTAGTTTAAATTGTTTGCTTCTGACTGGTTGATGTGTCGGGCGTTTACCCCCCCCCCCCCCCCCCCACCTTCTTTGTTTAAAGAAGATCCTTCAAAGCAATAAAGGGGCACCACTGTAAATAAAATTTGAATACATTTTCAAAGCGAACAAAGAAACTGGCAGGAGCGGGATTCGAACCTGCGACCTCCGGGTTACCGTACCGGCGCTCTACCAACTGGAGGTCGCAGGTTCGAATCCCGCTCCTGCCAGTTTCTTTGTTCGCTTTAAAAATGTATTCAAATTTACCTGGTTAGTTTCCCATGTGGATTGTTTGACGAATTATAAGTTAAAAAGTCGTATCCTCATTGAGTGATCCCCACAATGTCGCTTCCCAGGTTGTATCGTAAAATTGGGTGTGATCCCTGGCTATACGGCATTCTGGGTTTATGACTAGCGCCCACCCGAACAAAGATACTGACAATTTGGGAGACCGCCAACATAGGGCAAGATAGCTCAGTTGGTAGAGCGCCGGTACGGTAACCCGGAGGTCGCAGGTTCGAATCCTTACACTATAAACGCTTGATACGATACATTATCAAGTTTGGATATTCGAAAAGTTTTTTCCCACTATAAATCTCGGAGTAGATGCGGGGTAAACATGGTTGAAAGCAAGCAAAGTTTCACACTTTTTACTGCTTGAAAATCTCAATTGCTCTTTTTTTGCTTTGTTTATTTGTGTGTGCGTGCAAAGGTCTCGTCTTTATTTTTACTTAGTGTATTTGATTGTCCTATATTTTATGTAATCTGTTTTCCTTTGCCTTGCTAATTATTGTAGTGTTCTTGCCAATTCCGCCGCTGCCGGCGATAAAGACATGTAATAAACCAAAAATAATAATACTTTTAATTTTGTAAGCGTTCGTAAATTCTGCAAAATATAAAATGAAATGAAATGAAATAAAATGAAATTGAACCCCTGTCCTTCAACATACCCCTTCTAATTTAACCCTTTCAGTACCATTGTTTATTGGGTTATCTTCCTATGCTACATTCTTTGCTCATGCAAGCGTAAAAGCACCCAAGCAGAAAAAGACAGCTGCAGACTGCTTGCTGAATGGTATTTTTAAACCACATATTCATGCTATTTAGCGTCAACAAGCGTCAACAAACCCGCTCAGCGTCAACAAAGCGTCAACAAGCTCAAAATGCACATTTAAGCTTCACAAAAGCTATACTTGTATTCAACAAACTCTCGCATCTCGTATTATGTAAGAATGTGCAGATGCCTTACCACTCGACCACCGAGATTGCCGAAAACTGCTGGCTGGTTTGAATCTGATAGCAACTTGTGCGAATGTTTCATGACGTCAAATTCTCTTCGCATTCACGTGAAGTATGAACCGGCCTTCACATGGCGTGACATTACGTCAGCAATTTTATCCCGAATAACCTTTGACCTTTGCGATACCGAACTGGCTTATTGGAGAATAATGAATTGGAGGTTGAATTAAGAAACTGAAGAAATGCTACTTTAATCATGAAATCAACTCTCGGCCGTCAATAACAATGTAATTACAATCAATAATTAAGAATTCACAAAACAGCTGTTCCTGATAGCTATCATGGTGGATGCAATCACTTAAACAGGTACTGAAACAAATGGCAAGTTCGATCAGCGACCATTTGTTAACTGGTCGATATTACATGGTAACCATAAATGAAATATACCAGGCAAATAATTACATGCACATGTATCAGACAAATGGTCGAGAATAGTTACCCATATACATTGTACAGTCCTTGATCAAACTTGGCTAAAGATGACCATTGGACTCCCTAGCTGTTTGGAGTTTGCAGCTACAATGTGCATGTATAATTTCACTTATATGGGGATGCAATTCCTGCACCGGCTGTCTGCGCCCCCCCCCCCCCCCCGCCCCCCCCCCCCCCCCCCCCCCCCAAAATGTGATTACCAGCAAGAACAGACTCAAAAAGCCACCCAGTCCGGACATCGATCTTAATAGGTAGGTTATCAGTTTAGAAATTAGATATACTATTTTATTCATCTAAATGTTTATTTGTCCGTGTGCCGCATTGCCTTTTCCTACTACATGTATTATATATATGCTTTCTAATTTCTTTGGGAATTTATATTTTTTCATGTAAATTCTGTACATGGAGACAAAGACTCCTACAATAGTGGTGAGATTTGATTGGAAAACGGTCAAACTTGGACTCAGCTGACAATAATTGTAGTCAGCTGTGAGCAAGTTTAACAGGTTTGCACTGGTATTTACTATTTCCTGCATATTGTGAGTCATTTTAGTCTTTTGATATATCTGCAGTACACTTTTGACTCAAGCCTTAGGAACATGATTTTGTCAGAAATAAATGTAAGGTGTTGATCATTTAAATAATCAACTAAGCATCTTGTAACACAATCAAGACTGCGTTTCAGTAGTTAAAGCATTTTTACGTCAAAAGATTCTATGATCCTACAAGTACACAGATGGATTGACGTGTTCGTGTCAAATAGTTTTTCTCTGAATTGTATTTCTGCCACAGGGACCAACGGGTGTCAGTTCGGGTGTGACGAAATGTCCCATACAAATGGCTTCTCATTGGTGTAGATACTATATCTCACTAAACTGACTTATTGCACTAACAAATTTCAACAAATCACATGATGCAATAGGCTTCTCGTTGGTATAGATCCTTTACATTTACTGACTCACAAGACAGCTAAAACGGCAAGGATTACACATGGTGTGAATCCTCTGATGACAAACTGGTATATGCTTCGACTCATGAAGGATTTGTCGGAGATTCCACACACAAATGGATTCTCTCATCGGTGTTGGACCTGCTCGTGGTGCCACATATGGCTTTCAGTATGTGAAGGATTTGCCGCAAATGCCTCATCCATACAGATAGTTTCTCAGTAGTGCAAGTCCTATTAGTGTCACTATCGCCCGTTTCCGTGCAGGATTTACCGGAAATGTTGCACACACATGGCTTGTCATTGGTGTGGACTTTATCTATTCTTAATTGCGTACATCAAACAGAATGTTCAGCAGAGAGAGCCTCGCTTTGAAGTCAGAAGTGAACAGATGGGCAAATGTGAAATTCATCTATATTAATCTAAATCTAAACTAATCTAAAGGGCTCTTTTCAGATAGGAAAAAGATAAATTATTGTATTCTTGAGAGTATAGATACATGTAGAGTCCACTCTGCAGAGTTGTATTCGAGTCCCTGCAAGTCCTGTCACAAGTCCCTGCAAGTCCCTGCAAGTCCATCACAAGCCCTCCAGTCCTAATCCCAATCACAAGCTTTTCAAATGAGCTGTGACAAAGGCATTCCTTTGTCATTGTTCATCCAGTTACTTGTGACCGGCTTTATGAAAGGACTTCTGACTGGGCTTGCGAAAGGACTTGCAGGGACTCGAATACAACTCTGCCACTCTGTAAAACGTGGATTAGAAAATGTCTATAAGCAAAATTTAGACGAGCTTGTTGGCCCACCGAAATAACCAAAGCAACGTAATTTAAGACAAGACACAAGATTAAATTATACATTTAAAATAGGAGATAAGTTAATGTATACACAAGAATAATAACGAGGTAAACAAGCACACATCTAATAAAATGATTCAATAATCAAAGAGTAAATGATTTTTCAAGCAATTCCAATAATAACTATACGTGTATGATATGCATTTACACTCCAACAAATGCAAATGCAATGAATCCGGATTAAAAAAAAAAATGCCAAGAAAATAAGTTTCCGTCTTTTACAAAAAAGGTTTTATACAACACCTGAAGAAATCCCTGTCATCTGATTGGTGGCTAGTTGACGTGCATTGAATCATTGGTACCAATGCACAGCAAGGCCGCACCACAAAAAGAACTTCCATTGCACGGTCAGTCACACCATCGGTGATAAGGATTTATGCAGGTGTTGTATAAAACAAATAATGAATCTTTCACGTCCGTGCAATGGAAAGAATAATTGAATTTGGTGACAGATGGAATTTTCCATTCCACAAGATGAAGCCGAGTGGAATGGAACATTGCATCCATCACCTCATGAAATTATTCTTACCATTGCACTCACAAACATTCATTATTTGTATATCATGAAGTATAACAGGACGAGGTTTCATTATTTGAAGTCACCTTATTTAGCTAAAGAGAATATTCAGTTTCACGGAAATTGTTGCAATTCTAGTGTTTTCAATTCCACTATAAGTGACAGTTTGTAAACTGACACGAACCCCGTACAGTATAAAAAACTGATATCCGTCTTTAAGTAACTAAGCATCTTGTAACACAATCAAGATTGTGTTTCAGCAGTTAAAGGATTTTTACCTTAAGTTATTTTATAGCCTCAGAAGTACACAAATGGATTGACCGAGTACATGTAACTTTGTGTCAAATCTTTAATATAGTTTTTCTCTGAATTGTATTTCTGCTCCAGGGACCACCGGGTGTCAGTTGGGATGTGACGAAATGTCCCATATGTCATGTATAATGTACCAATGGCTTCTTATTGGTGTGGATCCTAGGATGACTCACTAGACTGACTTACTGCCTTAAGAAATTTCAACAAATGTCACATGATGCTAAAGGCTTCTCTTTGTATAAATCCTTTGGTGACTCACTAGAGTCAGCTTCTTAACGGCAAGGATTTTTTTCCAAAAAATACAAATGGCTCCCATTGGTGTGATCCCAGTGATGACATGCTTCATTTCATGTAGGATTTGTCAGGGATTTCACACACAAATGGCTTCTCATTAGTGTGGACCCTCTCATGATGCCACATATGGCTTTCGGTACATGAAGGATTTGCAACAAATGCAGCATCCCGCATCAGCGTGTGCCACTAGATCGCCTCTTTCCGTGAAGGATTTCCAGAAATGTTGCACAAACATGGCTCGTCACTGGTGTGAATACTGGCGCTTCTTCCTGTGAAAGATCTGCCACAAATGCCAGATACAAATGGATTCTCATTGGTGTGGATCCTATATGGTGCCTCACTAGACTGCCTCTTACAGTAAAGGATTTTCCACAAATGCCACATGCAAACAGCTTCTCGTTGGTGTGGATCCTATGGTGGGCCAGTAGACTGACTTTTTGTGTGAACGATTTGCCACAAACATTGCAGACAAATGGCTTCTAATTGGTGTGGATCCTATGGTGTTTCACTAGACTGCTGCTCACAGTAAAGGGTTTTCCACAAGTGGCACATGCAAATGGCTTCTCGTTGGTGTGGATCCTATGGTGGTCCACTAGCTAAACTGCCTTTATGTGTGAATGATTTGCCACAAACATCGCAAACAAATGGTTTATCGTTGGTGTGGACCCTATGGTGTTTCACCAGACTACCATTTTGCGGAAAGGATCTGCCACAAACATTGCATACAAATGGCTTCTCATTGGTGTGGATCCTATCGTGTGTTACTAGATTGCCTTTTTCTGTGAAAAATTTGCCACAAAGATCACATACAAATGGCTTCTCATTGGTGTGGATCCTATGGTGATGCACTAGATTGCATGTTTTAGTGAAGGATTTGCAACAAACATCGCATACAAATGGCTTCTCTTTGGTGTGGATCGTATGGTGCATCACCAGACTACTTCTCACATTGAGGGATTTATCAGAAATGTCACACACAATTGGCTTCACGCTTGGGTGCATCTTTTGAGGGTTGTTTAAGTTTATTCTCTTCTTCATGCTTGGTGTATCCTGCAAGGAGGAGATTACACAATCATTAACATTTAAGTACCAGTAAAGATTGCAATAACATACAACACACAGAGGGGCATCAATCATGACATCATTCTTCGGCATACAACTTTGCTATAGTGCCTATATTAATGCAAAGTATGATTACAATCCGAGGTTGTTTGATGACAAAAGTGCCGCTAA
The DNA here is from genome assembly GCA_037893225.1 of Hippasteria phrygiana. Lineage (NCBI taxonomy): Eukaryota > Metazoa > Echinodermata > Asteroidea > Valvatida > Goniasteridae > Hippasteria > Hippasteria phrygiana. Next base: position 757,040 of record JAZGUH010000575.1, on the reverse strand, counting down.
GTCTATGTGATTTGGGACATAACTAAACTAAGAAACAGAAGAACAAAAATCAGAATTGAAACAAATGATTATTTTGGTTGTGACAATGTCAAACTTTGGAGTGGTGAATCATGTGGTCTTGGTAAGTTCTCGTAAAATTTCATCATTTCGGGTGACATTTCAATGAATTGAACCTAGCCTATGCGTACCTAGCCATATAGCAAGATAATGCACATGAACATTTTGTGACAATGAGAGTAAATTGACAATTATCTCCCACAGCAGTTTATGGTTGACTCGGGTACGAGTTGACTCGGGTACGAGTTGACTCGGGTACGAGTTGACTCGGGTACGAGTTGACTCGGGTACGAGTTGACTCGGGTACGAGTTGACTCGGGTACGAGTTGACTCGGGTACGAGTTGACTCGGGTACGAGTTGACTCGGGTACGAGTTGACTCGGGTACGAGTTGACTCGGGTACGAGTTGACTCGGGTACGAGTTGACTCGGGTACGAGTTGACTCGGGTACGAGTTGACTCGGGTACGAGTTGACTCGGGTACGAGTTGACTCGGGTACGAGTTGACTCGGGTACGAGTTGACTCGGGTACGAGTTGACTCGGGTACGAGTTGACTCGGGTACGAGTTGACTCAAAATCGTTTATATTGGTCTCTCTGTAAGGTTTGTGAGAACCTTACACTGTAGTTCACATACATAATGCTGCCCCCTTTCTTAGATTTTGTAGACACTTGTAAATCTTGAAATGACAGGTTTTCTTGTGCCGTACGTACACAGGCAGTTATCATGATGAAGGGGTTTGATTGTTTTCCAAGGTTTTGCTGTGATCAAGTCCTGACCGATTTTATTGGGCCTATGGGGGGGCATTAAAATAAAAATCCTTAAAAAAAAAATGCACCTATCAAATGCTCCCCCTCCCCCCCTAGGTATTATGTGGGGGTTTGGTCACTTATTTTGACATTGTTTCCCCATGATCAGAAGTTAAAACCATGACTGAGGTGGGGTTGCCCCACCCATGTATGTCGGGGTGTCCCACCCATGTATGTCAGGGATTGTCACTAAAATTTTGCCCCAGGGGTGGGGATTTTGTCAAAAGTGACAATCCCCACATCTTGGGTGGGGCAGCCCAAGGAGGGGGCGAGGGGGGAGGGGTGGGTGAAGCAATTTGTCACCAACACCACGAGTGTTGTATACAGATGGAGTAGATTCGTGTCAAAGCTTTTAAAGCGTTTTTCTTGGAATGGTATTTCCGCTACATGCTTTTGCGTGTCAATTCGTGAAAACGAAGTCTTCTCCAGCGAGTCAGTGCCCGAAGTGCGCGCGCACACCTGGGTGTCAGTTCGTGAAACCGAAATTTACTCAGTACGCGGTTTCACGAACTGACACCCAGGTGTGCGCGTGAGTGTCAGTTCGTGCAAACGGTGACGAATTGATAGGCGCATAAATGACCCTGCAGTATCAAGTAGGGCCTAGCCTATTATTAGTAATACATTTTTCAAATAAATTTTGTACATTTGGGTTTGATGTAGTTTTGAAGAGAAAGTCATAAGAAATTTGATTCAAGTTCGGATTCCATCGGATTTTGCAAAGCAAAGAAAAATTGAATTAAAGCAGGGATATTTTGGTCCCTAAAATGTGTATGGTAAATGCAGAGTAAAGTGTGATTATATTTTGTACACAAAATTGAAGTGCAGATTAATATGACAGAAATGCTTAAAACTCAAATTCTCAAAATCTTTGTCTTTCATTTATTAATGCCTTCAATGAATAAAACTAAAGGCATGGCAATTATGATTTCAAAAATTCTGATATTTGAATTAAAATAAAGCTGTAAGAATGTGTCAAACAAATAAACAAATGTTTAATCACAATTTCCTATTACAATACTAGTATTATCTGAAAACAAGTCACAACGAACAGCGCCCTCACACATTTATTTATGTGGCCGGGGGGGGGGGGGGGGGTGGTGGACTTTCCACCTCATTCTCTACAGTCATTCCTGACAATTATTTACAATGAAAAGGACCAATTCGGTAAACTCACCTCATGTAAATTATGCAAAAAAAGGAAAGAAGGAATTCACACTTCCAACGGCGAGTTTTGTGGAGCTGCTTACGATGATCGATCAAATCAACGGCTCTTCTCTCAACGGCTCTGATCATGGGTTATTTAGCGCCCTCTCTAGCTCTGTACGCATACATGTACGATAACACTGCACTGAGGGACTGGGAACCAGTCTATACTGATTGGGGGGGGGGGAGTAGGGGGGGGAGTAGGGGGGGGGGAGTAGGGGGGGGGGAGTAGGGGGGGGGAGTAGGGGGGGGGGAGTAGGGGGGGGAGTAGGGGGGGGGGAGTAGGGGGGGGGGAGTAGGGGGGGGAGTAGGGGGGGGAGTAGGGGGGGGGGAGTAGGGGGGGGGGGGGAGTGTGTTTCTTTATCTATGATACATCATACGGTCCAGTATTGTTACGTAACACGCACCCCTGGATATCTAAAGTGAAAGGAATTCCTGAGATTCCGGAAACATATTGACCCAACACAAAAGACGGGGGGGGGGGGGGGGGGGCTTGGATGTGTATGAAGGGGAATTGATGAGCTAGTCGGAAAATCCTCTGTGTGGGGTAAACATTAAGTGCAGACAAATCCTATTGTGATGGGATCAATACTATTTCCAAGTTGGCCCTAGTCCAAAAATGCAGAGGGACCCGACGACGACCCCGCGCAATCGTCGGCAGTTTAAATTTTGTTGCAGACGTGTATACATCAAGCTTGATGAGCATGTTGAGCTCACCGGTTTCTGTCATCATCCCGAGTAAGTTCCCCACCATTGTCCGTTCGTGTTGGTGAGAGACTGAGCACGTACACAGGTCCAGGAAATTCAGGAATACAACGAGATTGTCTGCAACCTGTTTTTTCACAAGCTGGAGCTGTGTGAAGGTGAGAGAGTTTAGATTTTTTCATCAAAGCCTCGGACTAAACCTTTTTGACATTGCATCGTATTAACTTATCATGGAAGCCAATACGGCAATACAATAGCAACCATGTAATTTTATACACAAGCCTATGGCCGGCACTGTGAACCAGTCCAAATATTAACCCTAACAGCCCCTAATCCTCCCTTTTAATATGATTTTGCATGCACCCTAGGGGGTTAGGGTTAATTTATTTTATGCTATAAATATCCGTCTTGAGTTGAGAGATAATCTTTTCTTTGCATGGAACATAACTTAAACTAGTTAAAGAAAATAATAACTAGAAAAATCAATTTTAAATGGAAATAAGGAAATCATTCATGGTACCAGTTAAGACTGATGATGTGAGTGATGAATGCAACTCAATACAATTAGAACAGCTAGGCTATAAATGTCACATTAATAGCCAATCAGAAGAGGATTTTTGGGAAAGAGTTCCATATCCGGCCATCACTTATTTTCCCTTAATATGACTTAAAAACTACCAAAAAGTGTAAATCTGATGAAGAAACACTAATTTAGGAGGGACAAAATTTCAACTTTTTCTTTGAAAATACTTTGACTTTTTCTGTCATGGCCCATGACTTTGTGCACGAGGTCCAAGTGATGGCCGGATATGGAACTCTTTCCGATTTTTGTAGTCCCAGTAAAGCGATAAGTAAGGTCCTAGTTACTGGGACTAGGATTTTTGTAACCATGACAACCAACATGTGACCAATGCAACCAATCGCATCCGTTCTAATGTGCTTGCTCTTCTAATGCCAGTAAGGGCTGATGCTGTTCCCCTGATGCTTTGAAAAGGTTTATACATTGTGGGTATGGAGGCCAAACAAACCATGTAATTTACACACATAGGGGCCTAGACCTTGTCGCAAAATTTATACTGCCTGGTTGAGACGTCACAATGGTTAAAATGCATTGTGGGAAGGAAAAAATCAAACATCGCTCCCGTTTCCTTCCCACAATGCCTTTAGACCATTGTGACGTCTCAACCACTACCAGGTGGTAGGCTATTTGCGATAAGGTCTATGGCACTGAACCAGTGTTGTAGTACTCATACTTGTACTCGAGTACTTTTTTCTTACTCATCATACTCGTACTCATAAAAACTTACTTGGACTCGCACTCGCATGAAAAAAATTCCATATACTCGTACTCGTCATAAAGTACTCAAAGTACGGTACTCGTACTCATCATATGGGACTTGTACTCATGACAGTGCAGTGTTATAAAACCTTGCCAATGATCAAATTCTATCTGCACTGTGGTTGGACCTATACAAGTATGAAAAGCAGGGTGTCTGTCAGACAACTCGACCGCTTGCCAACGCGACTTGGGACTTGAATGGTGCGACAACTCGGACAAGTTGACTTTGACATGGAGACAACTCGACTGTGAAAGGCGTTGCACCTATGTAGCTAGCGAAAGGATGGTACATGTATTTTCCTCCCAGATTGCCAGTCGATGTTTGGGCGTTTATAGTTGCAGGAAAGTTCAAAAGTTGCAGAATCTGTGATATGACTGTGCGAGGACCCGGCCAGGTGTACGGTTGCACGGCATGCACCATTGACAGCGCGGTGGCCGCAGTGCCGGGACCCAACATGGTGCATGAAATGACAGACGGTGGTGCGGTACATCATGCATGGTACACGCGCACAGGCGAGGCGGCCCAATGATCAAAATTGACACTGCAAAAAATCTCCAGCCTGGTTCCAAAATAAAACTTTGACTGAGCCCCACCACACAATCACACCCGTAGCATTTACACAGCCTCGTGCGGTACACACACATACAGTTTCACGTTCCATACCTAGTGTGGACTTCCCTTTGTTTTCATGAACATGTAGAAAAATAGACAATCTGCTTTTACTTTCACCGTGAACGCTCTTTTACCCCAAAATTTTGATCGTTATCCCCTTAAGTATTCCCAGTGTTCTAGCCAGGGTGAAATTATAGCGCATTTTTACGAGACAACACTGCGAGCGCGAAGCGCGAATCCCTAACGGCGTGGGGTCCGGGGCGGGTGACAGCCCGATAGTCCGAAGGGTTCGATAGTCCGAAGGGTTCGATAGTTCGATAGTCCGAAGGGTTCGATAGTCCGAAGGGACAATAAGCTTGTGTGCTTTCGAAATTGAACCTTATTTTCGTTTCAGACTATATTCAAACTTATTCTAAATTCGGACTACCGAACCTTCGGATAAATGAACCTTCGGATAAATGGACCTTTGGACCAATGGACCTTTGGACTATCTCATCAAATGTTCGGATTAACGAACCTTATTTCATTTTCGGAATTACAAACCCCCTCCATCTTATGGTGAATTTGTATGTTCGGACCATCGGACCATCGGACCTTCGGACCTTCGGACCATCGGACCTTCGGACCATCGGACCATCGGGCGGACACCCTAAGGGCCCCTGGGAAATTGACACAAGGTGCTCTTTGGTGCATTTTGAGGCATTTCTGTACAATTTGAGAAAATTCTTGTTAAACCTTTTTTTCTGCATTTCTTTGAAAAAAAACAATCAAAATTACAAGTCTGTGTTGTTTATTGAAAGTTGATTTTTGAAGGAAGGCCTACATGTATCAATTTATTTTATTTCTAAATTGTTCAAAACACCTTATAAAAAAAAGTAAAATTGAACATTAATTAAAAATTCATAAACAAATAATTTGATGGCGTCACCTACATTTTCATCCGCAACACATACCCGACTATGTACGTACAAAGTTTCAAACCCAATTAGCCTTGTACTTCTCTAGATATCCTTTTATGTAATTATATAAAACTACAATGTACCTAATAGGCCAACACTAAAAGCATGCGTTGTGTAAGCATTGAGCAAGAACGTCAAACGTGTCTACCTATTTGCACACATAGAAAGTAAGCACGCTTGTCGTCGGAATCCCATACCATGTGCACCAGTAAAATACATTGGCCCCGCACATCTGCGGGTGCCAGAACTCAGAATAAACAAGCTGCATTGACTGGTCCCCATTCAAGCTTCAATCTAATTCTTCAGCATGAAACTTGTACTTCTGTTGTTTATGTATGGATGAAGACTGGATTTTGTATGGCGCATTGTATTTTGCTGTGGTCTCGCATGGTCTCGGGGGTAAAACTTGAGACCTTGGCAACCGAGACCGAGACCTGCACTTTCGAGACCGAGAATTTGCTAGGACGAGACCGAGACCGAGACCTAAAAATAGGTCTCGAGACCGTCTCGAGACCGAGACTAGGTCTCGAGACCTACGACACTGATCCTGAATCCATCAAAGTCCTGCAGTACCGCTAGGCTTACAATCCTCAATCCAACAAAATCCCCCAGTTTTCAATATGGAGGTATCCTGAATCCGCCGAAATCCTCCAAAACAGGGTTTGGATTTTGATGGATTTAGGTAGGTTAGGGTTAATAAAATATCCTATCACCTAAATCATGATTGAAAAAGCAGTCGCAATTTTAATAAACAAAATTCTTACCCTGCTATCCAATTTTAATAAAATGGGTCAACTCATCTCATTATGTTTTACATCATAATACAAAAACGTCAGTTTTATCCCGTTATGCTACAATATAATTTATAACATTCTTTGTATAAAATGTTTGCTTTCTTTGAAAATATGTCTTCCAGCTTCTGAAACGATGCTAAACATGCCTTTTCAACCCCACATATGGATCTTAAATTAATCATGAAGTTTCCAAAACTGCACCACAGACTAGCCTACAACACTTGTAATGTAAGCCAACACTAATGTGTCGTGAATAATCCACCTTTTTATTCAGAACAAAGAATGAACTTCCAAGTTGTTCATGACAAGTTCAAAAAGGGGAAGAGGTGATGAAGTGGTGAACTGTATCTATAGGAATTCGCATCTCATATCAATATGATAATTCATTAGACCGTTTGAAATCCGCAGGTGTGCAAACCAATGTCTAAAATGGATTTAAACCACTATCTAAGTTTAGTTGCCAGTCTGTAGTCCAATGAAAGTTTGTTTACCTTTTGTTTTTTAACCTTAACAGTCCTGATGAATCCTCCAATTTCAATATGATTTTCCACACACCCTAGGGAGTTAGGGTTAATGGAAAACAAACCAGGACAAGTCAATGTCAGCGTCATGATACACGTAGCATGTTGTATAAAGAGTTTATTTGTTTTCAAGTAATGTGAAGGAATCTTTCTTTTCTTAAACATTTTTTCAGCTTCTAGTAGAAAGTACTCGTACACGTACTCATCGTAAAAATGTAATTTCCATGTACTCGTACTCCAGGTGAAGTACTCATACTCATACTCGTACTCATTGAAATGTAATCGACTACAACACTGCTGTGAACCAGTCTAAATATTAATTGATTTTATTCTAAATATGTCATGAAACATAAGGAAAATAGCCAGAAAATTCAATTTTTAATAGCAATAACAATAAGGAAATAATTGGGGAATTCCTCTCTGGGTACTGCCAGTAAATGCAACACCTCTGAAATTAGAACAGCAATAATTTCATATGATTAGCCAATTTAGAAGTAGGATTTTACAGCCATGACAACGAATATGTGACCAATCATGTCTGTTCTAATGTGCTTGCTCTTCTAGACCAATGCCAGTAATGGCTGAGTCTACTTCACTCACTTAATACCCAAATAGCCACTACTTATGGATATTTATCCAGCCAACAGGCTCTATTCGCTAAAGGTTAATCAACCGTCGGGCGCCCTCTCGGGGCCTACCCATCATGCTATGCGGTGCCTCTGCCATCTTAGGTCCTCTTTTTTTCTAGCGACGGTTATGTACAGACGTGTTTTTCAAACACTCGCGTTCTTAGAACGTGTCTGTACGGTTTTCGCTGTTACGAAGGTGTTATAGTATTAATCAACCTTGTTATTTCTGTAGAGACTTGTTGTTGGTTTGAAATTTCTAATTCTGAAATTTGGTGTGTTTTGGAGGCTTTTCCGAACGGCGCCAGGTAGGCCCGTGAACTAGTTTCATTTTGTTAGCCTCGTGTATTTCTTTGTTATTATAGACGGTACCCTTTCCTAGGGAAAAGGAACGGGTTTCCTTTCCCCGGCTGCTTCAGTTTAACTCGCCTCGAGACAGGTACGTCTTCCGAGTTTTTCGTTTCGACTACCGTCTTAATTTTGTTGGAGAGAAGTGCGAGTAGAGCGTGTTGTGCGTTATATCTCCGGCCGTTCCACCTAGCCCAGGGTGCTAGTGGACTCGAGCAGGGCATGTTGTGCGTTATAAAACTCTTCGGAGTTCGATCGGCTAGTCACTCCTCTGGTAGGGTCCCTGTCCGGGAGCAGTACTCCCGGCTGTTCAGGGGACTAGCGAAACGTATCGCGGTGAAAATCGGCCTCCGGCTGTTCCCTTCTTCCGGTCGTTTCCCTCTTGCTCGTGGTGAGCCTGAGGCATTGCGAGACGTATCGCGGGGTATATCGGCCAGCAGTCGTTCCCTTCCCCCGGCCGTCTCGACTAGCTTGAGAGCTAGTAAGCTAGTCGCTCCACTCGTGGGGCCCCTGTCCGGGAGTAGTACTCCCGGCCGTTCAAGGGGCTAGCGAAACGTATCGTGGAGAATACCGGCCTGAGGCCGCTCCCTTCTCCTGGTCGTTTCCCTCTTGCTCACGGTGAGCCTGAGGCATAGCGAGACGTATTGCGGGGTATACCGACCGTTGGTCGTTCCCTTCCCTGGCCGTCTCACCTAGCTCGGGGAGCTTTTCCCCCGAACGCCCTGACGTATCTCGGTGAAGAATCTGCGGCGGCCTCCCCGTGGTCCACGGTCAGCCCGTTGTCGGACGTACGGCACGATATGGAACACCGAGTCGGCTCCAGGGATAAACCTCCCCGTGCGACCGCGGTCCCTTTGGCAGTTGTTCGCAAGGGTCCCGCGATGAAGAAGGGCACGGCAAAGAGTGCAAGCGGTCCCAAGGGCAAGGCTTAGAAAGGGGACGTGAGTCGCTCGAAATTGTCGTTGGTCCCTGGCCCTTCGACTTCACCTAGCCGGTCGGCGTTGGTCTCCATCGGATCTTCCGAGTTTTCCACGCCACAGCCCCCCGGCCTTATAGCGCCGACTTCGGCCGAGGGTGAGTGTACACGGAGCCGGGCCGGGGCTCCGTCCCCTCCGGCACGGTCGGTGCGATCTTCACGCACCGGGCCTCCCGTGCCCATGCAGGTGGGCCTGGCGGCCCTCTTGGTCGGTGACTCGCCTCCCCCTCTGGCCCGGACCGGGGAGTCGCAGTCGACCTACGGATTTGCTCAATGCTCCGGGGTTCCGAGATTGAATATTTCCTCGGATCCTTCTCAAAGGAGCGGATCTAACCATTCCTCGGACAAGAAACGCAAACAAAAGCTTCGGGTGTCCTCCTCCGGAGATTCCCCTCTTGAGTTTGCAACCCGGCAGAAGAAAAAGGAAAGTGTGTCTCCCGCTGAATTTATGAAGGCTTTTCAATCGATAAGCTCTTCATTATCCGCCCTTGCTCAACAACAGTGGCGGCCAGCAGCGGCTCCAGCGGTGCAACCCCTGGCATCCACCTTTCCCGACCCAGATCCCGACTTGGTCCTTCAGGATCCAAGCGGGATTGTACTGTCTGTTGCCGGACCCTCGGTCCCTACGGACGCCGGCTCCGATATACCTCGCACTCCGGGCCGTGGGGATCACCACCGGGCATCTCTCTTCACCCCTCAATGCATCTCGGGACCTCTGTTCATGACGACCCCGATGCAGCGGACGTTGGCATCCAGGGTTCTCCTTCTCCTTCGCAGGATTTATGCTCCGAAGAGGAAGAAATGCCGGACCCAGGCTGACTATCCTCGTTTGAAACCCAGCTAAGATTGGTTCAAAGGGATATGGTTCGCGTTTTACAGTTACCGGAGGATCACGAACCGGTTGAGGCAGCTGGCCGCCGTTCATTTAAACAGTGAACTGGCATAGAGGAATCCCGCCAGCCAGCCTTTTCAACTATGCCGTTGGAACGTCTGTGCGTGGATCGTATCCACCGCGTGGCCTCCCTCAAGAAATGGGCCCCGAGCCCCTCGAGGGCGGCGGCCTACTTCCAGTTTCCGATTATGGACTGCTAATATTTCTTGACGGTCCCCCTTATCCTCGCCACGGTGCAGGATAAGTTGGCTGGAGAGGGCGGCAGCTAAAGCTGTCTTTGTGGACAATGGGAGAGCCACGTTTGAGGATAGCATGCAGAAAATGGACGATGCTGCCAGGTTCGGCTCTCGGACGAGTGCCTTCCTCCTGTTATCTTAATACATCGTCAGAGCGTGTGAAGAGGGCTCTTCTATCCCGGCTGACATGCTAGCAATGGCCTTCAAATATCTGGATGAAGCCCTTCCGCTCTCCCAGTTTACGAGGATTTCCCTCTTCTCTACTAGGTCCCGTAGAACTAACGTTCTGGAGGCCCTTTGCATTCCTTATGAAGGGGCAAAGAAGCAGCTGCACGATCTTCCCCTTCTCGCGAATGATCTGTTCGGCGGCAAGTTCCAGGACATCCTGGAGACTGAAGCCAGACGTCTCGACACTGCAGCCAAACTGCGATTGCGGAAACCAGCAGCTTCTGCCAGGGCAAGACCTGCAGGGAATAGGGCGTCTAGAGGTGCATCCTCTTTCTGCCCCGCTCTTCGGAAACCCTTCAAGCCCTTTCGTCAACAGACAGCCAGGGCTTCACCCGGGGTGGCGGTGACGGCTCCACGTCCCTACCACCAACCTAGCCGCCAGGCCTTCTGGACCACTGGCCAGGGCCGCGGCGGTGGCAGGCCCCCACCTCCCCGGCAATCCGGGGGGTGGTGCCGCCGTTGATATTTCCCCCTTGGTGTCGGCTCCTGCCATGGGACCCGTCGGGGGCCGCCTCAAACATTTCGTAGGGTCCTGGGAAGGGATCACCTCCGATGCATGGGTGCTTTCTACGGTCACCAATGGTTACCAACTAGAATTTACAAGCACCCCTCCACCGGATACCCACGTTCGCGAAACGCTGGTTCCGGTCCATCTGGACAAACGTCTGGCTCTGGAAGAGATCTCTTCCCTTGTCGGGAAGGGAGCTATTCCAGTGGTCCCTACACAAGGAGATCGTTCATCAGATTTTCTCGATCCTGGGTCGCCCCCACATCGATCTGTTCGCATCAGCGATCAACTCTCAGCTCCCGGTATTTTGCGCAAGGTTCTACCATCCTCGGGCCTGGGCCACGAACGCTTTCACAATGTTCGCCTATGCCTTTCCCCCGATCTCCCTTCTCAAAAGGGTCATCGGGAAAATAGAGAGAGAATGTTGCAAAATCCTTCTGATCGCCCCCTTTTGGCCGTGTCAGCCTTGGTTCCCGAGATTAGTGAGACTCCTAGTAGGTACTCCTCTAATCCTTCCGACTCGCTTTGACCTGTTGTCTCAGCCGCGGTCCCAATTCCATCACCCAGCACCAGGAGATCTCCACCTGGCGTGTTGGCCACTGTCAAGCGTACCCTCTGCTCAGCAGGCCTTTCTGAAGGCGCTGCAGCCTTCGCCGCAAAGGGATGTCGCCTGTCAAGACAGATCTACGACAGTAGGTTACAACGTTATAGTAGGTGGTGCGACGAACGAGCGGTGGATCCGCTCACAGCGTCTCTAACGGTTGTTTCGGACTTCCTATTATCCCTGTTCCACGCTAATCTAGCGATAGGAACAGTGAAAAGTTACAGATCACCCATTGCAGTGGTCCACAAAGGTTTCTCTGATGGAACCTTCATCTCGTCTAACATGGCGATTACACATCTCCTTCGGGGGATGTTCAATGAGAGACCGCCGGTCCGTAACCTCGTCCCATCATGGAATTTGGGTCAAGTCCTCGACGTTCTGGCCAGAATGCCATATGAACCGTCGAGTCAAGCGTCTCTCCTTCATCTGTCTGTTAAGCTTGCCTTTCTACTTGCGGCAGCTACAGCCAGACGAAGTAGCAAAATTTATGCGCTCACATTAAGCGGGTCACATACGCTGGGAACCAGGCGGAGTCCGCCTGGTCCCTAAGGCTACATTCTTGACGAAAAATCAGACCTAGGGTTTCACCCCACCTGATATTTTCGTTCAAGAAATTCAATCGGCCTCCTCAGTTCCCTCGGACAGACTATGGTGTCCGGTGCGATCCCGGCACGAACTAAACCGCTGAGGGGGGGGGGGGGGTGCACTCAGTTTTTCATTACTGCGGCACCCCCACATCGCCCGGCTTCAAGGGACACCATTGCGCGCTGGATAGTTACGGCTATCAAGTTCGCAAATCTGGACTGGCCATCCACAGCGGATGCTTCCGTCCAAAGACTCGTCCGGGCGCATGATGTGCGCGCCGTTGCAACGTCATGGGCATTTTTTCGGGGAGTCCCGATCTCAGAGATCTCACAGGCAGCATGCTGGAAGTCACCCTCGACTTTCACCTCTTGCTACCTGCTTGACGTGCTCCAGAGTAGAGGCAGAATGGGAAAAGCAGTTCTTACACCTACCCAGTCTTCCTCCAGGAGCCCTACCCAACGGAATGGTTCTTCCCGGCGTCGCCAGGAGCCCATTTAGGTGGGTAGCGAACTTTTTTAGTTAGGTTAGGCGTCTCGCCTACCCAGCCACCAATTATAACGGTGCTACTCTATCCATAAGTAGTGGCTATTTGGGTAAGTGAGTGAAGTAGACTCCCCCCCCCCCCCCCCCACAGTAGTGTGGGACGAGTCTACGAGCGATACTTACCCAAATAGCATCCCGCCCTCCTCCCCACTCTTGACTCGCGTTTTTACCCTTAAAGCGCTAGAAAAAGGAGGACCTAAGATGGCGGAGGCACCGCATAGCATGATGGGTAGGCCCCCCGAGAGGGCGCCTGACGGTTGATTAACCTTTAGCGAATGGAGCCTGTCGGCTGGATAAATATCCATAAGTAGTGGCTATTTGGATAAGTATCGCTCGTAAACTCGTCCCACACTACTGTGGGGGGGGGGGGGGGGTACTGTTTCTATGATGCTTTGAGAATGTCAAAAAGATTTGTAAGCATCCAGTCACCTATTTTCGACACTCGACTTTTTTGGTGAAAGGAAAACAAAATGTTTCTTTTAATATGACTCAACTAAATCAGCCGATGATGATGTCCTCTTGAATATCAGCAAGTCGAAAGAGGGCAGGATTTCGAAATTATGGCAGTGTGTATGGGGTAACCTAATAAACCTTTCGACATTCTCAAGGCATCATGGGCATTATTATTAATGATTTATTTAAAAAGAAATCTTGCAGCCAAAGGCTGAATTACATTTCTTTTTACAATAAAAAATTGATCAAAACAAATTAAACACAGTACACAACAATAAAACATATACATGCATATACATTCCTCCGAACGGAAAGGGGAAACGGTGCCTTCCATAATGCACGCTAGGGGGAAAGTGCGCACCCCCACACAACACTGCTCCCCCCCTCCACTTGAACTAGAAAAACATACATACATATATACATACATCATGACTAAAGAACACATGTAAAAAGACACCATAAAACAGTACTGGTTATTTTAAATTGAAGTTAGAAATGGGATAGGACTGCATTTATAGCAATTAGTTCTGCATCTAATACTTATTGGAATTCCTAAGGTTATTATTTCTAGATGTGGGGAGCCAACCTGGGAATTTAACAGAGCATTACCAAAATTGAGGCAAAGTAATTTAAGTCTGTCTGACACAGTAGGAATATGATGAACCTGAGATGGGTATCAACCATGTACAGTAAGCTGTTTTATACGACCTTAATGTCAATTCGGACTATCAAACCTTGTGTGCTTTCGGAATAATGAACCTTTGGACTATTGGACCTTATTTTCGCTTCGGACTTTTGAACCTTCGGACTAATTACCTTATTCTAACTTCGGACTACCGAACCTTCGGATAAATGAACCTTCAGATTGTCTGCCCTTCGGACCAATGGACCTTTGGACTATCGCATCAAATGTTCGGATTAACGAACCTTATTACATTTTCGGAATAACGAACCCCCTCTTATGGTGAATTTGTACCTTCGGACAATCGAACCTTCGGACTATCGGGCGGACACCGAAATGACATATATACCATTACGGAATTACCAATCAAATCATTTGTAAAAGCAGTGTAAAATAATGTGTGTTTGCGGTCATTAACCCTAACCCCCTAGGGAGTATGTAAAATCATATTGAAATTGTTGGATTTAGCATGGTTAGGGTAACCCTTCAACCCTGGCAGACGCTAGTGCATCTGTACTGCTGACAGCTCAACTTTTCTGGACTCTCCACACAAGTCAATGTATGTATGTGGCAGGGTTATAGCAAAAATGCCCTGGAGAGTAAGGGTTAAAGGTTTAGGATTTAACCCCTTGCGTATGGATGACGCAAATATGCACACAAAAAACAGTGCCACCAGGCCGGATGACGCAATTGGTCAATCCATTGTTGGATTAAACAGTGCCACCAGGCTGGATGACGCCATTGGCCGCTGTTTGTGCAGTTTCAATCCATTGTTGGATTATTGTGTATATGTTACGCTTGACTGCACACACATTGTAGCGGTTCGCTCGGCTGCCAGAGCCGCCGCGGCACCCCGACGTCTCCTGTAAAATTCCGTACTCAAGGGGTTAATAAACATATTGTCTATTTGCCCTGCATGTCATGGAAGTTTTGTTTGTCCTTTGTTCTGTTGTTCATCTACATAGAAGTACATGTATGTTTGTAAGCGATCCCCTGTAGATGCAGTCTTCAAGGATCTGAGGGTAATTTCAAGCTCCAAGAAGTACATTGTACGTGTGAAATTTCCAACAGCCATTATGAAGGTCATTTCAAGACTTGAATTCAGTTCGGATCCATAAATTTGCACAAGTTTTAAGAAAGGTGTACAGTGTGAGTGGATGCTTCTCCAGAATCTTATGGTACAATGACAGCGACGTAATTAATACGATCATTTAAATTGTCCATTTGCCTTTGTCCAATAACCCCTTGAGTACGGTTATCGTAGTGAGGAGTCGGGGTGCCGGGGCAGCCTGTGCAGCCAAGTGAAACGGCCACAATGTGCTTGTGCAGTCAAGCGTAACATACACAATAATCCAACAATGGATTGAAACTGCACAAATAGCGGCAAATGGTGTCATCCGACCTGGTGCCACTGTTTTTTTTGCGCCATCTGGCATCATCCGTACGCAAGGGTTATAATGTTCGAAAAGATGTCAGAACGCCTGGGAAATCCATAAGCAAGGTTTCATTGACTAAACACCCCCTCCCCCTTTACCTTCCAAGTGAATGTCCCTCCTTGTGCTGTTATTTCAAATATTTAGTGGTATGCTAATTGAAGTTTAATCTCTACGTTGCAGCACAAGCCAATAATATGAACGAGAGAAGAAATGCAAACAACCATCTAAAGATGCACTCAACTGAAAGGCTCTTTGCGTGTGGCATTTGTGGCAAAACCTTCAAGCGACGAAGTCATCTAGTTCGTCACCAGATGACCCACACCAATGACAAGCCATTTGTGTGTGGCATTTGTGACAAATCCTTCACGGAAAGAAGTGGTCTGGTGACACACCATAGGACCCACACCAATGAGAAGCCATTTGTATGTGAAATATGTGGAAAATCCTTCACGGTAAAAAGCAGTCTAGTGAGTCACAATAGAATCCACACCAATGAGAAGCTGGCCTGCAACAGTTGTGGCAAATCTTACACAACAGCAGCCAATCTAGTGGCACACTACAGGACCCACACCAATGAAAAGCCATTTGTATGTGACATTTGTGGAAAATCCTTCACAGTAAGATGCAGTCTAGTGCATCACCATAGGATCCATACCAATGAGAGGCCATTTGTATGCCACATTTGTGGAAAATCCTTCAAAAAGAGCAGCGATCGTGTGAGACACCATAGGATCCACACGGATGATAAGCCCTTTGTGTGTGATGTTTGCGGGAAATGCTTCACGCAAAGCAGCCATATAGTGCGTCACTATAGGACCCACAGCAATGAGAAGCCATTTGTATGCAACATTTGCGGGAAAGCCTTTACACAGAAAGGCAGTCTAGTAATTCACCATGGGATCCACACTAGTGAGAAGCCATATGTACATGTATGTGACATTTGTGGCAAATCTTTCTCACGAAAAACTTATCTAGTGACACACCATAGGATCCACACCAATGAGAAGCCTTTTGTTTGCGGCATTTGTGGCAAATCATTCACGGTAAGATACAGTCTAGTACGTCACAATAAGATCCACACCAATCATGAGTTGCCATATGTATGCGACACTGCTGACGCACCACAGGACCCACTCCAATAGGAAGCCATGGGAATGCGACATTTGTGGTGAATCGTTCACACATACAGTCAGTCTAGTTAATCACTATAGGAACCACACCTACATGGATAAGGAGCCATTTGTCTGCGTCATTTGTGGCAAATCCTTCATTCTGAGATTCAGCCTAGTGCCGTCTGACATTTGTAACAAATTCTTTACGCTCAGAAGCAGCCTTGTGTGTTGCCATACATCAATGTGAAGCCATTTGTATCTGACATTGCGGAAGATCCTTCATGCAAGGAAGCAGTCTAATGATTCACTGTATGACCCACACCAATCATCATTTCATGTCCATACCGTTAGATGCTATAGTGTATCGGAAACACTAACAGGCAGTAACGATAGCCTTAATTAGGTTTACTAAGATCACTGTGACAATGATTTCGCTCATTTTATACGGTACATATATGTACCCGTATGTTTTTGGTCTTTGGGTGCATCACCAGAAGGACCCACACAAGTGAGAAGCCATTTTTATGTACAATTTGTGGCAAATCCTTCAAGAAAAGAAACGGTATTTATACATAGTAATTCACGATGCAAAGGATCCACATTGATGACAAGCCATTTGTATGAAATGTTTATGGCAAACCCATAATGCAAAGAAGTGGTCAAGTGTCCACAATTCACAGCAATGAGAAGTCATTTATTATACTTGTTTGTAGAACATTTCAATGTAATACCACCCTAACCATGCTGAATCCAACAATATTCAGTAGTGGCTACTACTGCTGGATTTTGTTGATGTGAGAAGTGAACAAAATATGTTTTGTTCAACCTGTTGGCAGTTGCTTTCTGTTGGCTCTATTTCTTAGCAACCGTCACACTTTTCAACAGGGTGCGTAATGTAATTACATGTATGTTAACACCTTTATGACATTATTTTAAAGGTATAGCTTTGGTGAAAGCTTACTGTTATCATAAAGGTGGTACCAGTAGCAATACTAAGAAATATCTGTCTAAAATGCTGTCATCTGCTGTTTTCTCATGACTCGGAGTTGTAGTCGAGTCCCTGCAAGTCCTTTCGCAAGTCCAGTAAGAAGCCCTCCTATAAACCTGGTCACAAGTAACTGGATGAACAATGACAAGGAAATGCCTTTGTCAAAGCTCATTTTAATAGCTTGTGATGGACGTGTGATGGACTCGAATACATCCCTGATGACTCATAACGGATTGAGCTCAAACTGTCACAGGCTTGCTATTGTATACATGTATATGTTGAACCTCACAAAGTATAAAAAGTGATTTGAAGTTTTTGAACAGCTCGTTTTGTAACATGTTTATCACAAGATGAGGAGCAGCCCCTAGTGAAAATTGGGTACATTGTAGTTTAGGCATGGGAGGACAGATGAGTTGTAAGGAGCTAACTAAATACACGTACATGTATTTATTGGTAAGCTTTAAACAATTAACTGCTCGATACTTCATAAGCAAGACTCTTCCATGTTATATCCACAACCGTGAGAAACCACGTGTATGCAACATTTGTTTTAAATCTTTCACCACAAGACCAACACCAACAAAGTCATGTCTGCAGCATATCTTTTGTGCAAAGAGCCTACATTGTATCTAGTGATACACCATCCAGGTAGCCTGTAGGATCTACAACAATGAGAATTAATGTGTTATAATGCGACATTTGTGGCAAATGCTTCACTCAAAATGTCAATCCAGTTTACTCCGTGCAAGTGAGAAGCCATTTGTCTTAGTACCTCATGCTAGGATCCACACCAATGAGAAGTTATTGTATGCAACATTGCGAAAAAGTCAATTCGCATGGTTTATCCACAAGTTTCTTAGTTGTAAGTCCACCATGCAAAACCTCAAATCCGACTTGAATGCTTGTTTGACACGGTTGCAACCAATAAAATTGATTTAAATTATGTATCTGAAACTAGTATAATTGTTAAACAAGATTTTGATTTTAAATAAAATCAGATTTTAAACTTTCCAAGTTTAAGTTTGAAAACTAAATTTTATACATGTTATTTTTTGGTCAAAGGTAATGTACAACTAGGGTTGTGCATTTACGGTATCAAAAGAACCAGGTACTCGACTAGTCTAGTACCCGTTAAAGAAACCCAACCCAAAACATCCAATCCCGGAAGTTGTAATAATATCTTTCTGAGATTCTAAAAGTCTGAATTCAGAAAAAATGTAAAAGTAATCATGGTCACTTCTCCACATTTGTGTGTGCTGGCACGCGCATGCACAGGCATCAGCACAAGACTTGTTTGGAAGCATTATACAGTTGTATTTATTGTGGATTGAGGCATGCTATTATGTCTTGTCGAGGCTCTTATCCATACCCAGACTGCAAAAACCACGACCAGTAAATTCCCTTTGTTAACTTTCGTGAGCGTCATAAACATGAAATCTGTGCTGTTTTCCCACATAGTCCAGTTTTAATTTTGAAAATTCCTGACAAATAACATTCAAAACTTTTCTTTTTTCATTGTCTGGGAAGTTGTACGGGTACTCGATTCCATAATCTGTTCCGATACACACCCCTATGTACATGTACAACATTTGCAAACATCAAACAAAACTACTGAATTAATGTGAAATACCTTACTTGACTAAGTAAAGTCTCGAGCATCATATAGCACTTGGTGTGCTGTCATTTCCCAGAAAAGTGGAATTTTTGTTTTAATTTCCAGGGATGGTCGGCCAACTATCGTTCTAAAAACTGACTTTTTCAAATACTGCACCCAATTTACCAACTTTAGTTAGTCCACATTTTGTTTGGCAATTAGTTACACACATCCGTGAACGGGTGCACTACCAACTAGATGTAGTCAGTTTACCCGACCTTATAATTCTCTGCCATCTATAAATTGGTGCATTTTGTTTGAAGTATATGTACATGTAGGGCAGTGTGGGAGCAAAGGCATGACCCTCAAGGCCCCAAGGCTTCAACCAGCAAGGAGCAAGTTCGGTTGGGCGACTCACTAGAGTGACTAGACTTAACCATTAGTCAATCTAGATGTCACTCAAACGCTGCGTGGTTCGACTAGCTAGTCCAACTGGATCAACCGAGCCCCACAATAAATGTCAAATTAAAAAATTTGTAACACTACAAACTGCATAACTGGAAAGACCTAAAATTTATAATTGATAAAAGTTCGGAGAGCCAGACCTTTCGATTCTAGGAAATTCTTTCTCTAAGGCTGAATGACGGAAACTGACATCTGCAATGACATAGTCAGATGGAAGGGCAAACTGGGTATGGGGAGGGGGTTGAAGCTGGGAGAGACAAGAGAATTAAGGTTAGGCTTACATGTAGGCTAAATGGGAAAGATAAATCTGGATTGGTGGGGATATGAGAGAAGACTTGTTTGGTTTATTTTCTACCTGGATGTTGAGGCCATGGGGTTTACAGATGCTTTATCCAGACCTGGAGCCAATTTCACGGCGCTGCTAAGCACAACAATTTGCTTGCCACCAAAAAGTCTTGCTTAGGTAAAACAGGTTACCAGCTAAAAGACCATGGGATTTTCATGCTAAGCAAACAACTGAATGCCAGCCACAAACGATACACTTCATATCAAAACTTGGTTGGTAATCCTGTATTTACCAATGAAGACTTTTCATGCTAAGCAAATTTTTGTGCTAAGCAGCACCATGAACTTAGCCCCCTGCTCCCTGCTTGGGCGAACTGAGTCAAAGTGTGGACCAAGCCATTCAGAGCTGTGCGGAATAATGTCAGAAATAATCTAGGATGGTTAAGTTGAAGTGGTGGCGACTGGGGTTTTAGTTTAGTGTTTGCAGTATGTCTGTGACCATAAATAAAGACTGCTGGATAACATACTACACTGCAAACCCTATACGAAACAGTCTGGCTGCAAAAGATCAACATGTTTATTAAAGAGGTATTATTTCTCCTCTGTTGTTAAACTCCTGGTATTACATATTTTTTCTGGTATCCACCTTGCAGCATACATACTACTCATAAACGAGGGAAGAGACGTGAACAACCATCAAAGGACACGCCCGAGTAAGAGGTACTTTAAAGTAGACAGTTGTGGCAAATCATTCATGCAACAAAGTCGTGTAATGCATCACCAGATTACCCACACGGATGAAAAACCATTTTCATGCGACATTTGTAACCAGTCCTTCAAGCGAATATTCAGCCTAGTGAGTCACCAAAGGACCCACACCAATGAGAAGCCATATGTATGCGACCTTTGCGGCACTTTCTTTGCGCAAAGCAGCACTCTAGCGACTCACAAGAAGATCCATACTAATGAAAAGCCATTTGTATGTGACATTTGTGGCAAATCTTTTGCACACAAAGCCAATCTAATGTGTCACCATAAGTTCCACACAAAGGAAAAGCCATATGTGTGTGACATTTGTGGCAAATCCTTCACGGTGAAATGCAGTCTAGTGAGTCACCAGAAGATCCACACCAACGAGAAGCCATTTGTATGCGACGTTTGCGGCAAATGTTGCAGGCAGAAAAGTCACCTAGAGATTCACCAGAGGACCCACACCAAAGAAAAGCCATTTGTATGCGATGTTTGCGACAAATCCTTCTCGCACAATGGAACTCTAGCGAACCACCGCAGGATCCACACCAATGAGAAGCCATACAAATGTGACATTTGTGACAAATCATTCACAGAACGAACTGGTCTAGTGAGCCACCATAGGACCCACACCAATGAGAGGCCCTATGTATGCGACATTTGTGGAAAATCCTTTAAACATACAAGCCATCTTAGAACTCACAAAATGATTCACACCAATGCCAAGCCGTTTGTTTGTCCCACTTGTGGCAAACCCTACACGCAAAAGGGAGGTCTTATTGTGCATCAGCGGAGGTTCCATACCAACGAGAAACCATTTGTTTGCGACAGTTGTGGCAAATCCTTTGTAGATAGTGGCGGTTTAAGACGACACCAAATGATCCACACAGATGAAAGACCATTTACATGCGACATTTGTGACAAATCCTTCAGGTTTATTGACCGTTTAGTTAGTCACCAGAGGATCCATGCCAATGACAGACCATTTAAGTGCGACATTTGTGACAAATCTTACACAGAAGGAATCAGTTTAGTCAAGCATCGTAGGACCCACTCAAATAAGAGACTCTTTACATGCGACATTTGTGGCAAATCCTACATGCATAGTGGCAGTCTGTCACATCACCGTAAGATCCACGACAGCGCAAATTTTGTTTGTGAAATTTGTGGCAAATCCTTCAGGCGAAAAGAACATCTGCTCAGTCACCGAAGAAACCACATAGATCAGAAGACAGACCCTCCGCTGTAAGATTTGTCTCATTTGGTTCCACTTCTAATGCACTCCTGGAGCCGTTTTGCGCGGCATTTGTTTGCAAAACCTTTACAGGAAGAAGTCTTACAATGGCAAAGCACCAATCAGAAACAATTTTGTGATATTTATAGCAGGGTGAGATTTCTCTACATTTTTCTTGATTCCAGGATTTTTGTTGGGACATCTTCCAGATTTCGGGAAGTTTATTGGTCCTGAATTTTTTTTCGAATTCTAAAATGACCTCTGCAACCTAAAACGATAATTTCTTTCATTGTAATGACCTTATTTTTGCAATTTTGAATCGTATCTTTTGGTAGAAAATGCATCTTTTTGCATTTTTCAGCAAAGTCATACAAATCAAATGCCTCAAAGTGTTCCGTGGATTTTTCATTTTCCTCAAATCTCACTCCTGTTATAGTTCAAAGTTGTGGAAAAGGATTTGTGTACCCATCACAAGCCAATAAGTAAGGAAAACAAGTTCCAGACAATAAAATGTAGAAAACTACATCTACGCACTAAATGAGATTGCCTTGAAAAGAAATTGAATAAAAATACATGTACATGGCTCTTGAAAATTTTAACTTTATGTATATTAATTTTCGATGTAAAGTATGCACCCTACCCTCATGTTGTTAATTAGATTTAGTAAAGACCCGTACCCGTGTGTCACTTTTTTATAGCAAGGCAAATTTTCAGTATTTTAAATACATGTAATTTCTAAAATATTTTTGTACATTTGAATGTTATTGACTTGACCGGCAACAATAAATTGAAATTTTTACTAAACTTAAATAATTAAAAATGCAATGCCGGAAATAAAAATGAATGTTTCACACATGGAAGTTTGTGCTTGAAAGATAAAATAGAAAGGAAGAAAACATTTTAATAAATGTGTATACAGCAGCCCAGAATTTAAGTCCCCCCCCCCCTCCCCTATGCCGCGCCCGTCGAAGCCAAAGGGGCATACTGTGATTATCTTGTCCTGTGTACAGGTTATCCATTACGACTGGGGACAATAGGGGTTCAGTGATGATACAATTTAGGACCTGAGCACGAGTCCTAGGTAGATGTTATTTACAAACCTCATGGGACATGTTGAGAAGAAGTTAAAAGTACAAACAAATTGAACAATGGAAGGAAACGCCCAAGTCCTCAATAGTATAGGAAAACAAGACTGTGTGGGTGTGAGTTTGTTTTTGCATTCACTGGGGCGTTAAGAGTATTATTAATTAATATAATTTTGTTTTATGCAAATTGCACATCACAAGCCCTAGGCACTTAAGGTGTGGGCTACTTGGGAATATGTGGAAGAACCAGCCCCTCGCACTAAAACAAGATAATCTAATCTCTTCACAGCATGATTAACTAGTCGGGATGGGTAACTAGTCCACTGCAAGGCATTAATAATGCCTCTACTCATATTAAGCGTAGAAGTGCCAAAGCCCAGGACTGGGCTCGAACCCACAACCTGCAGAATTACCCACAGACCTTGAATTCAATATGCTAGGCCACGGCACTTCCACAAGTATGCGTGCGTGAAGCTTAATTGTAGTGTACACGATAGGGGTGTGCATTTACGGTAGTAAAAGAACCGGTACCAGATTAAAAAAAATACGGGTATCCAGGTACCCGTTAAAGAAACCAACCCAAAACTTCCAATCCCGAATGTTGCCATAATGTCTTTCTCCGAGATTCAAAAGTCTGAAAAATCTCATGCCTGTCTAGTAAACATGATCACCACTCTGCCATTACATATGTTCCGGGGGTGCATGCGCCGGCATATCACAAAAGACAGAAGCTTTATACAGTTGTATATATTGTGGAATGAGGTATGCTATTATGTCTCGTCGAGTCTCTTTATCCATACCCAGACTACAAAAACCACAACCGGTAAATTCCCTTTGTCAATTTTCGTGAGCTTCATAAGCATGAAATCTGTGCTGGTTTCCCATGTAGTCAGGTTTTAATTTTGAAAATTCCCCGCAAATAACATTCGAAACCTTTCCTTCTTCATTTTCTAAGAAGTTACTATGCGATAATGTGAAGTTGTACGGGTACTCGATTCCATAATCTGGAACCGGTTCCGATGCACACTCCTAGTACACGATTGGTAATCCTGCAATTTTTTTTACTGAATTATTACGAAATACCTTACTAGACTGTAAGTTAATAGTAGTCTCGATCATCCTGTGAAATTATGGCATCGGGTGTACTGTCGTTGTCGGGAAAAGTAGACATTTATATCGTTTTCCAACGATTCCAGTTGGAAATCGTTGGGGAAAACTGCCCTGTAGCCTTTAGTCAAGGCGTGCGTGGCTACCCCGGACGAGTGGCGCGCTCAGATAGCCACGCGCGCCTTGACTAAGGCCGGCTATCATCCGCCCAATGGGACGTGGGACCAATGGGACGTCCCTTCCATGGTTCATGCGAATGCGTTGGCGAAGGGAACGGAGAACGTCACAATGAAACTTTAATTGTTGACGTCATGAAATTCGCTTCGCATTCGCATGAAGTACCGGGTATGAACCGGGCTTTATTAGTCTGACGCTCTTGATAGAAGTGACATTTAATTGTTGTACACGAACCATCGGTACCGATGGTTCGTGTACGAATCGGAATGAACCAATAAGGAAACGGCACCCATGGTTTGTGCACTGACGGATGTAGCCAATAAGAGAGTATATACAATCACCTACGATCGCCGGCCATGCCAGCGATCAAGCTCCAGGATTACTAACTTTAGATAAACAGCATCTAAAGTTACGTAATCCTGGAGCTTGATCGCTTCTATATGGGCGGGGATCGTGGGTGATTGTATTTATCATTTAAACCATCGTATACATTAAACAAAACATACCATATCATTAATTTTGGTAATGTGCGAGCTGCAGCAACCGGCTTGAACCCGCCTACTTTAATTATATTTACTACTTCGACTAATACACACCATCATTAGTGATACCTTTGCACTTTATATATCGAGATATTTGTCAACATTAAGTTGTGAAATCATCCATTGCTTCTGGTGATCGCCAGATACGAAAAACCACAAAAACCTGTCTTTTTAATATATATTGGGGAAAAGTGGAAACGTATGCTTGACCTATGCTGACCACCACCGCTCTCAGGCTAGCTGAGCAATGATTCAGGATTAGTAAATTAAATTTCGTGTGTATCGTTGCTGCTAGCAAGCGTGAAGTGATGCGTTTCTCCACTAACAGCACGTACTGCACCCTATTTAAAATTCCCGCCCTGACCACCGAACGGTACAATCATTAGCATATCAATGATAAATAAGATGCATTCTAATTCGACCCGGTACTCGACCGAATACATCAACATTTATCATTTAAACCATCGTATACATTAAACAAAACATACCATACTCATTAATTTTGGTAATGTGCGAGCTGCAGCAACCGGCTTGAACAAAATAAAGAACGGGTGGTTAGATACCTAACCGCTGGGAAACAGATAATAAATTAGGGAAGCTTTCTTGGACATAAGAATCTTTAGCCGTATCCGTCTTCCAACGTCCATGACGCTTGAACAGTCTATCGGCTACAGCAGCCTCTGAGGCTCCTCCTGCTCTTAAACTATGTAAGGAAAATTTGGAAACATCTTCAACAATTGGAGAAAGCGCTTTTAGAACTAACTCTCTAACTCTAGAATATGACATGGGCTGATTGCTTTTGCGCAGGGAATACCCAATTTTACTTTTTGTTAAACTCCTAAATACTAAAGCCTCTCTGTCATCATGGGAAATATCTGCAAGTTTGATATAAAGCTCTAACATAGCAACCGGACAAGTCTGTGAAAATGATCTGGCAATGACATCACTGCCCTGTCGATATACATCTGTTTTACTGGACTGAATCCGGATTGACATATGATCATGATGAAACGTTAAGTCTTGTACCTTAAGCGAGGCTAACTCATTAAACCGTAACAAACCCGCAAAAGATATTAAAGCCATAGCCAATGTTCTAATGTTCATTAAGTTATGGACCGATCTGTCAGTTCCGTACATTTGTACCATCTGTACCAAAATCTCGGGTGTTATTGGCTCCTTTCTTGTCTTTGGTTTTGCGAGCGTTCGTTTGAGCCCTTCTGTTACTTGAACAATTAATGGATTCTTCGTGGGATCGTCAAGACTGGCCATGCGATGTGCCCAGGAAATTGCAGCTGAAGCACTGATAACAGGAGATGGTGATGATGCTGAATTGCTAATGTGAACCAGATATAACGATATTATATATGGATCTCCAGGTAGGGGTGACTCGTCGTGGGACTGCGCCCATTGCTGCCATCTTGTAAAAGACGAGGTGTACTGAGTAAATACCGTACTTGAAGCTCTTGAATTCATTAATATGGAGGGCAACTGGTTGGCGAGAGAGCTCGGATCGTGGTCGTTAGCGATCCGTGCGAAACGTTGTCCCCAGTTGTCGGTGTTGAAGATTAGCTTGAAGAAAATAAAGGAAATGGGTTACAACAATTTGTTATTACTTTAGACATACGATTTATTTTAATTTGAGTCACTTGTCCTCAATCTCGAAATTTGCCCACTGGGGGTCTCTCGGCACCAGGTGCACCACCGAGCGTAATTTGCTCAACGTTCTGAACGTTCGGTTAGCATATACAGAAAACTCATTCATAACTGTCGAACCTCAGCGCCAGTACTGTACTGTGCACCATATCTTGAATAAACTTGGAGTTATTACTTCGACCATTCTCAAATAGTGGGAAAGGACTCACAAATTCATAAATATCGGAAATTTCTGGTCTTGAATTATAACCGTCTGGGAATAATAACACCCAATAAGGGGCTGATCTCCAAGCGGGGCAAATCAATGTCCCCTCAGCACGACTGGCTATTAACTGCAATATGACTCTTGCAATCAAATGAATAGGGGGAACCAACCAGTTATTATCACCTGCCCAATCTTGGGTAAATGCGTCGGTTGCCTGTGTGCCTGGATTCCAGTGTCTAGAATTAAAACGACTAAATTTGGAATTATAGTAACTGGCAAACCAAAATCAATAGTGTAACGCCCCCAGTTGCGATCGAGTAAATAGAACATTTCATCCGAGGTCCGCCAGTCATCATAATCAACGAGCTTACTGAGGAAATCTGCCTTTTCATTCCGTGATCTCGGCACCCATTCTAATTCAAGGAACACTCCATTACGTACACAAATACGAGATATGTCTAATATAATGGATTGTAAATCTGGTTTCATACTGCCCCTATAGAAACTATTCTTGCAACGGCTTGATTATCAGAAAAAACATTTTACTCTGGTGTTTTTGAACCTGTTTATTTGGGAGGCTAGAATCATTTCTATTGCCTTTAATTAAAATAAAATAGTTATCTATAATAAAAGATGAAAAACAGAATTATACCCGCAACGGACTACACGCGTTGGACAAAATACTGCTGTAAAAGGTATATCGACAAATATGCTATCACGTTAGGCCCACCAACCGGACGCGATGGCACATAATCAGACGAGACTATCTATCGATCATAAAAAAGAACGAAGCGCTTTATAAAAATTTATATAGAAGTTTTAGAAAATTTAATCGCAGATAAACACATCCAACTGGGCGATCCTACCCGGAAGAAGGGGTCGGTATATTAAAAAGATCTTGAATCTGCCATACGATACTATAAAAAACCTGATGAAGAACTTACTCTTTTAGATTTTAGCGAAACAACTCCGAGACCATTCAGAGATCATTTACGTAATTACGAGATGAATATCAACAGAACTCTCATCGATCCTATAGCATTTATTAACGAAAACAAGATCAAAATCATAAACAAATTGGAAGACGTACTAAACGAAATTAGAAGCTTTAAATTTCAATTCACATTAAAAGTTACGCTAAGAAAAAATAATCATATAAACAATACTTTTACCGAAGATACGAGTATGTTTTTCGGTTTTCAATCACTCGTATTAAACGAAGACGGAATAGAAAACCAAGTACAACAACAGATAGATATCATAATCGAAAAAAATAATAATTTTCAAGAAAACGGAAACGGTTGGGTCATTCACGATCTAAAAGCGCTCTATATCAACGTTTCTAAATATCAACCGATAAGAGGCAATTCTTATATCCCATTACCCGAACACATAGCCCATAAACTCGCGGTCATAAACGTAAAAAATAAAGACCAGCAATGTATAAGATGGGCGCTGAGAGCGGCTCTATCAAAATTTAAACCTTATGTTAAAGAAAAAATAAAAACCAACCCCAAATATAGAATTCGTTACGATAGAACTTCAATCTACGAAGAAGACGACGACTTAAATTTTAGGGGTGTAGCGTTTCCAACCCCCATCACGGATATTGATAAGATCGAAAAACAAAATAATCTTTCCACGAACGTTTTTGGTTATGAAAACTAAATTTTTCCGTTGAGAATAACTTCTACTCAACGAGAACCAGCCATCAATCTATTGCTGTTTTCTCAAGGAGATAATAACCATTATTGTTGGATAAAAGACATAAGCCGTTTATTATCTAAAGAAACTAAACACGGTCACCGCATCTATTTTTGCGAGCGGTGTCTGTCTAGAATATCGTGCCTGTTAAAATGTTGCAGACACATAAATGATTGTATTGGTGTTAGCCAAACCCCCGTAGAGTCGTATTACCAGATAAAAGCAACAATAATCTAAAGTTTAAAAACTTTAAAAATAGGCAACCGGTACCTTTTACTGTATACGCTGACTTTGAAAGTATCTTAGTACCGCTACAACCCCCCGATGAAAAAGCGCCCACTATAAAGACTCACGAACATAAAGCTTGCGGTTACGCATATATCATAATCGGAACCGACGGTCAAGTTTTAGGCTCGCCTAAAAATTATAGAGGGACAGAATCAACATCGCATTTCTTAGATAATTTACTAGCCGAGCAACACAAAATCAACAAAATATTCAAGGACCCCTAACCAATTCGTCGCATATCTGACGAACCGACGAATACGCGCGAATACGCGGAAACGCCATTCTGAGAAAAACGCATTTAAAGTTGGCCACTTTTTACGTGCCCATTTTTGATGTCATTTTCCACTTTTTTACATTCTTAATTAATGAAAGCTGGTTATTTGATTGTTGAAATATATCTTTTACTTTGTTTTTTGTTCGTAAGAGTAAAGGTTTGTTTAATGTGTACAGTGAAACCTATTCGTCACTTCGCGAGATAGCAATAAACGTCGTTTTGCCTATTCGCCATGTAAAATTTCTTATTCGTCACTTTGTAAGATAACATTTTTGACTGCGCGCGCGTTTTCGCATCACAAATCTATTCGTCACTTCTTTGAAGCGCATAATACGTGCATTTTAGAACAAACTGGTAATGCTTCAAACCCCATGTTCACATCCAGGTACTTGATATATGCTTTGAAATACGGTAGGGTAATTATATTAAAAACAACTTTGAAAATATCTCGAATGCAACTCAACAAAATAATAAGAACACAAAATATGAATAATGTGAACTAACAACACTATTTATTCATTCATTCATTTTAGACAGCAGTTTGTTTAGCCAGTACCGTTAAAGGTCGACATTTCATGATGAAAATTAAAATTTGATTACCGTAAATATTAAATTCATCAAGGGATTGAAATATAATGATGTTCAACATTTCAGGTTTCCGCTGCATCCAAATGTAACTGTTTAAATGTGGCAATTCAACCAGAAATTGTGTTCATGCGTTATTACAGTCAATTCCACAGCATTTTCAGTTCGTTTTCACCATTATGCATTTTCTACACAATTTCAGATTTATAATACAATTACAATCATTTAAACTTATACAGGGTTTGATAAAGTAAAAGGAAATTCCAAACAAATTCTTGTTTAAAACACACTATCATACTGAGGCCTATAAAACAAACCTCTGATCAGATTTGATTAGAAAATAGTAAAAATGTCTCCCACCTGAGTAGTCCTACATAGGTTTAGCTATAGAATCAAGAAGGTGAAAGTTTGACTGTTTTAGAGTCAAACCTGACTCGTGGTTTGGGGATTGTATTTTATTGTTGTTCAGTGGGGTAGGTCTTAATAAAACTTCTGATGCTCAGGATGGCTAACCACAGGAGTTCCCCCTTCGCAAAGATACATCAGATCAGTGTATTTTGCCCGATAAAGTTTTGGTGCATCACCTGAATAAGCTGGACTAAGTTGATCTGAAATTCTTGACTCGTCTGATGAACGACGGCGTACAAGTTTAATGGTACTGAAATCTTGATCTAGGTGCGAATGTTTGATGTACATATTTCTTGGAGAATCTTGTCTCACTTGGACCTGTTTCAATTTCGTCCAGCACACATTATGCCCTTCTTCAGTTTGCCGAACCCTCAGGAGCCCGATTTGTTCGGAATACTCCTTGAAATCCATACATCTTCTTTCTGAACCTGCTTAACTGAATAGGGAACATTTCTAGCTATAGAGAAATGAGAGTAACCAGTTGAGAAGGGACAATGTCACCACCTCGCTTGAGGCCTCTCTCTACAGTGCTATGGACGGAATCGCCCTCGTTTTGACCATGTGAACTTTCAAAAACATACAACGTTATCTTTTTTAAATGTTTTGTACGCTGCACAGACCTAAGTAGCATTGATGCGACAATAGAATGTTTGTTTTGCCCTGCGCAACCATCCGCGAAAAGAGCAACCTCTTCAAAGCCACGTTTGTCTGAATCTAAGAGAAAATCGTTTACATAAGATGCAATTTCGTTAGAGCCGCGTCCAGCTATACTGTTCATGCCATAAGTAGCATCTACATTCCCTAGTGCATAGATCGAAAATAGTGAAGTGTTGTAACATGACAACCTACGTCTGCAAAATATTTCGCACCTGTTACTTTGGGGGAGGTAAATTACCTTTTCAAGGTCAAAGGTGGCAACTCTTCTGCTACTGAAAGACTTCTCTTTCAGTTGTTCTTTTATCTCCCTTGCTTTGTTTTTCTCCTGCGTGTGGTTATCATATTTTTCTTTTAGCTTATCCTTTTGAATCTCATCACCTTTGTTATGGGAATCGCATAGACCACACAGGTCTTTCTTTGGGGCCTATGGAAACTCAGATTCATGTTTCTGAACACCCTACAATAAGTGATAATTATATGAGCCTGTATGGCTGGTGTTTTCAATTTTGTACATCTGATACATCTTGCTTACTGTCAGGTCTGAAGCTAAATATTGCCAGTTATTGTTCTTCCTACAGTAATGTGCTTCGGTGCGTGGGAATCGGTTTATGTGCGCCTTCATTGAACTGACAATGTCCTCTGTACTCTTCCGGCGCTCCTGTTGAACTCCTCCCCTCTTTTCTCCTTCTACAATACCAAAGGAATTAGTTTTTTATTAAATGTTATTATGACATGACATTATTAAACAAGTTATTGACAGTCTTAACCAAACAAGTCTTTGTCGGATTCAATTTCCCAGGAATATTTAATGAGAAAAACAAAATTATTATCTTAGGGCTTAACATAATAGACTAATAGTAAACTAAACCGACACGATGTCGCAATCGCCAAAGGCTAGGCCTAGGGATAGGCTACGCACGCTATACGATCAAGACACGATAGGCCCAGGCTTGTGATTTACAACGCAAATAAACCTTACGAAGTGCCACAATCAAGTGCAAATTCAAGAATATCCTCATAAACTCTGGCAAAAACCAGTACATCGACATCGAGTAGCCTACATCTAGGCTAGTGATAGGCCTAGGCTATACTATACTTTAACGTTAGGCAACTGACGTTAAGCACAGATTGAAGGCCTACATCCCAGTCTGTATAAGCCTACCGCGGCGCAGCCTCTTTCATTTTAAAGATTATAACCCCACAAAACAATTAAATAAAGATACACTAGTTATGCTTACCTGTTTTTAGTCATATTCATCTAATGCTGCAGTGTCAAGTTGTTAGTTTGTAAAGCTAAAGGAAATTAAAGCGCGCGAAACAGAAGATCCCTGGTTCCCTCATAGACCGTTTAATTATGAAGACGATTATGTGGGTAACCAACGAAGACCTGGATATTCGTCGCTTCGTCAGATAATGGAGGCGCGCTGTTATGATCTGAATAAGTGTCGAATAATTTATTCGTCAGTTCGCAAGACAACGTTAATTCATCATGTGCCGATTCGTCACTTAGTGGGTTTCGGAACTACAAAAATCAAGTGTTTTTATGATTTAAAAACAAAAAAATCTGAAAATTCGAAGTTTTTCCACCCTAAAACTCATTTAATAAAAAAAAAAATAAAATGGCCCATTCGTCACTTCGCCAGATATGCGACGAATTGCCCCCCCCCCCACTTTTGGCAGTTCCACATAAAGAAAAACATAGAAAATGGCAGCATTCCCCCCCCCCCCCCCCCCCCCACTTTCAAAAGCGTTCCGGCGCCGCTGCCCCAAACCCATAATTTTTACTCCTCAAGACGAGTTAGAAGATAACGATGCTAAAGATTGTTGGATTTGCGAGAACTCATTTAAAAATATAACAAATACTTGCGAATGTGCTTATCCGGAAATTCATGAAGAAGATAATTGCGACCCCATCTTCTACGACTTGGGTCGAAAAAGCCCCGAAGAACTGCGAGCGATCATCGCCGATAAACACATTCCATTGGACGAACTTACTGGGAAAAGAGGTCAGCACCTTAAAAAATATTTGATATCGGCTATAAACGCTTATCCAAAACCCGAAAGATTTCAAAGAGTCGGCAAGCGCAAAGAGAAATATCCCCCAATATTCTGCGGAATATGTAACAGACAGATTTGCGCGTTTAGAAAATGTCGCGACCACTGCCACATCACCGGTAAGTATCGCGGAGCCGCACATACGTGCTGTAACTTAAAATTAAAAACCCGGAGTAACGCCAATCCCGGTTATTATTCATAATTTAGAAAATTACGACGCGCATTTAATTATGCAAAGTATTTAAGAAACCGACGGAAAACTAAAGTGTATATCTAAAACATCCGAAAAATACATTTCATTTTCGATAGGTCAACTCGGATTTTTAGATTCGTTTAAGTTTTTATCTACGTCGCTAGAAAAACTAGTAGCCGCATCTCCGAGA
Source organism: Hippasteria phrygiana (assembly GCA_037893225.1). Taxonomy (NCBI): domain Eukaryota; kingdom Metazoa; phylum Echinodermata; class Asteroidea; order Valvatida; family Goniasteridae; genus Hippasteria; species Hippasteria phrygiana. Next base: position 724,373 of record JAZGUH010000575.1, on the reverse strand, counting down.
GAAGCGTTTAGGCATATAGCGATCGCCTCAAGATCGGTAGACCTCGATCTTTTGATTAAAAAGGGTGTATATCCGTACGACTATATGAACGATTTTAAAAGATTTTACGAAACAAAACTTCCCGCTAAACGTCATTTTTACAACAGTCTAACCAACGCCGACATAAGCGACTCGGATTACTCACACGCTAAAAAAGTCTGGCGAGAATTTAACATTAAAAACTTGGGTGAATATCACGACCTCTACGTATTGACCGATGTATTATTATTGACCAATGTGTTTGAAAACTTTAGAAAAATCTGCATCGTAAATTACGGATTAGATCCGTGCCATTACTTTACATCACCCAGTCTGATGAGTTAGGACGCTTTATTAAAACATAGTAAGGTCAAATTAGAACTCTTGATAGATATAGATCAGCATAGTCTAGGCGAGAAATTTTAAAAAAGGGCTTGTTTTAAGGCAAGAAGAGACATTTTTGAGTAGAAGTTGGTAACATGTCCATCTTACCTAATTTGGGGGTGCTGAATCCAAAAATCGTTGTTACCAAACTGTATTTTGAGGTTAAAGGGGTCTTCACGGCAAACAAAACCCAGAAAATATTTTTGAAAAATGCTTATTTTAGTACACAAATTTGTATCTTTTTATATATACTGGTAACATATCAATCTTACTTAAGTTGGGGATGCTGAATCAAAAAATCGTTGTTAAAAGAATGTATTTTGAGATTAAAGGGGTCTTATAGGCAAGCAAAACCCAGAAAATAGTTTTAAAATGCTTATTTTAGTACAAAAAGGTATTTTTTAATAGAAACTGGTAACATATCAATCTTACCTAAGTTGGGGGTGCTGAAACCAAAAATCATTCTTACCAAACTGTATTTTGAGATTAAAGGGGTCTTATAGGCAAACAAAATCCAGAAAATAGTTTTAAAATGCTTATTTTAATGGAAACTGGTAACATATTAATCTTACCTAATTTGAGGGTGCTGAATCCAAAAATTGTTATTATCAAACTGTATTTTTAGATTAAAGCTGTATTACCGGCCCAAAACCCGCAAATTAGTCTTTAAAATTGCATTGTTAGGTAAAATGGCATTTTAAAATAAAAGTTGGTAGCAATGCAATCTTAGCAAATCAGATCTTTGAGAAACTACAGTCCAGCAAATCTTTTATTGGAATTGTTTAATGTTGACTGGTCTATTGTTTTAAACTGCCATAATGTCAACTTAGCCTGGGATAATTTTAAATCAATTTTTTTTAAAGATTTTAAATAAAATTGCCCCTGTCAAAGAGATTCGTCTGAAAAATAGAACGGAACCCTGGATGAATAGTAATATTTTGGAAAACATTAGACTTCGGGATCACCTGTTATATACATTCAGGAAAAATACTGGTAATAAGGAAATTTACCAAAACCTTTGTAAAATCAGGAATAAGGTGCACAGGGATATCAGACGGGCCAAAGCTAAATATTTCAGCAGCAAAATAGACGAAAACAAAAAACATCCAAAAAAACTATGGCATCAACTGAAATCACTTGGCTATAGTCACAAATCTAGGGTCCAGCCTAAAGTTGTCCTCGACATCGACAACGAATTATGCTTCGACTCAATGAAGGTGGCTGATCATTTTAATAACCTTTTTTACAAATGTTGCTTCCAAATTGGCTAGCAAACATCCAACAAGTGAAAATAGATTTGATATTGGTTCTAAGGTTTTTTATTGACTACTACACAAATAAAGGAGTTTCCTCTAGTGGTTTTAAGTTATCCCCTGTCACTAAGGAATTTATATTTAATGAACTCTGTAACCTCAATGCTAAAAAAAGTACTGGTCCTGACAATATCCCTGCTAGATTCCTTAAGGATGGGGCCACTGAACTTAAAACTCTTATCACCCACATAGTGAATCTGTCCATTTCCTCGAACATTGTTCCGGACGATTTCAAAATTGCCCGTGTTCAACCAATATTTAAGAAGAATAAAAGGTCTGACGTCAGTAATTATAGACCAATTAGTATTTTGCCCATTATTTCCAAGTTACTCGAAAGAGCAGTTTATGTTCAAGTTGAAGAGTATCTTAGGGAAAATGACATTCTTTATGATTTTCAATCGGGGTTTAGGGGGTCGTTCTCTACCGATACATGTTTGATCCACTTAACCGATCACATTCGTACTCAAATGTCTCTTGGAAATTACACTGGAATGGTTCTGCTTGATCTCCAGAAGGCATTTGATACTGTGGACCATTTTGTTTTGTGTAAAAAGTTGCATGCTATGGGTATTGGATCTGTAGAATGGTTTGTCTTATCTGAGCAATAGACGACAAAGTCAGTGTCAACAAAGTTGAGTCTAAACCGTTTGGCTTAACTTGTGGTGTGCCTCAAGGTAGTTTATTGGGACTCCTTTTGTTCTTATGCTATATTAACGATATGCCGATCAGTGTTCAATGTAAACTACTCCTTTATGCTGATGACAGTGTTCTCCTGGTTTCTTGTAAGGATCCCAGTGATATTGCTAAATCACTTAGCACGGAATTAGAATCATGTCGTCAATGGCTTATTGACAATAAGCTGTCTCTGCATTTGGGCAAGACTGAGACCATTCTTTTTGGAACAAAAAACAAATTGAAAAAGGTTAATGATTTTTTAGTTACTTGTAATGGTGAACCAATCAAACCTGCCTCATCTGTGAAATACCTAGGAGTATCGCTTGATCAATCGTTATCTGGTGAGGATATTGTCAACTCGATTATTAAAAAAGCAGGTGTTATGACAGGCTTAAATTTCTGTATAGGCAAGCTCTTTTCCTCAACAAAAAACTCGGCAAATCTTATGTTCAGCTTTGATCCAATGCTATTTCGATTATGCATGTTCATCGTGGTATTCTGCACTCTCCATAAGACTTCAGAATAGGCTTCAGGTTATGCAGAATAAAATGGTTAGGTTTATTCTAGATAAAAACTCAAGGGAACATATTGGGCAAACGGAATTGGATTCATTGGGGTTATTAAATGTAGGGATAGAGTCACCCAATTGAAGCTGAATTATGTGTATAAAATAGCTCATAATATAACTCCTGAATATTTAACTGATAATTTTACCAGAGTTTTTGAACGACATACTCATAATACAAGGGTCAGTGAATACAATTTTGTTCCTGCTACATCTGGTTTATCAAATGTTACTTTATTTAATACAGCTGTCAAACACTGGAATGACTTGCCCTCTAATATAAAGAGCACTGCTAGTTTTTTATTATTAAAAAAATTGTGAAGTGTCACCTGTCTGAACAAGGTAAATCCAGGGAAATAAACCCTGCAGTTGGTCATTGACGATTGATGTTTATAGTTTGGGGTTTTATTCTTGACATGGTTGATGCTGAAGTTATATGGGTAACTACAGGGGTTTCTTTGTGATGGGGATTCTTTGACTAACTTGGGGTTTGATAGTCTTTTCTGAATATGCATCTGATTTAAATCGCAATTTTGAATGTATTTGATATGAACTTGTGGAAATGTAATTTGATAGTCAACTAATTGACGTATTGACTTTTATTTTTTTATTTTTAATTACCCTGTTTTTTGTTTTTGTTTTTGTTTTTAAGTAGACATACATGTATTTGTCCTTTATGTTGGGACCCCAATGGAAATAAGCCTGTAAAATTGGCTTTTGGGGGTTATCCCAGGTTAAATCAACTGTCTTGTTTACTGTGCTTATTGGCTTTTCCGAAATCCTTCGGAAAAGGCTTTGTTTTTGTTCTGATTTTTTTTTTTGGCTTTTCCGAAATCCTTCGGAAAAGGCTTTGTTTTTGTTCTGATTTTTGGCTTTTCCGACACTCCGTCGGAAAAGGCCTTGTTTTTGTTCTGATTTTTTTTTTTTTTCTGCTTCTTCTTCTTCCTCTTTTAGTTCTGACCAAAATCCCATAGACTTTGTACACGAATTTTCTCGGCGGCACTTTAGGTCTTAAAAAACTTCAGATCTTAACCAAACTTACCTCAAACATAGACCCTAAGCTGAAATAGTATGTCGAAGAGTGACGTCATGATGACGTCATCACGTGTCATGTGACGTCATCTTAAATGTGCATTTTTCAAGGGCCTATATCTAGAGAACGGTAGGTCCGATTGCCTTCAAACCTGGTATGTTGGTATGGTAGCTCGTGTTATAGATGAAAATTAAGGTGACGTCATGATGACGTCATCATACGATTTTACAGTAATATTAAAGTTTTTCAACTTCAAAGTTTCTTAAAGCCATATCTCACCAACAGAACATGGTAAATTCAAAATTCTTTTTGTAATAGCTTTGTTAGCTCCTATATTCTTTCACATACATTTGAAAAATGTGTGACGTCATCATGACGTCATCAAAAATGTGCATTTCTGAAACACACATAAGGGTACTTCCGATCGTCATAAAAATTAGTGGGTAGGTAGATAGTGCTAATAGCATGTAAAATCCGAGGTGACGTCATGATGACGTCATCGGCTGATTTTCTGTGAATTTTTTAGTTCTATCCCAAATCCCATAGACTTTGTACACGAATTTTGTAAGTGGCACTTTGGTCAATAAACAACCTCGGATCTTAATCAGACTTAACACAAACATAGACCCTCAGCTGAAAATGTAAGCCGAAACGTGACGTCATGATGACGTCATCACGTGTCATGTGACGTCATCTTAAATGTGCATTTTTCTAGGGCCTATATCTAGAGAACGGTAGGTCCGATTGCCTTCAAACCTGGTATGTTGGTATGGTAGCTCGTGTTATAGATGAAAATTAAGGTGACGTCATGATGACGTCATCATACGATTTTACAGTAATATTAAAGTTTTTGAACTTCAAAGTTTCTTAAAGCCATATCTCACCAACAGAACATGCTAAATTCAAAATTCTTTTTGTAATAGCTTTGTTAGCTCCTATATTCTTTCACATACATTTGAAAAATGTGTGACGTCATCATGACGTCATCAAAAATGTGCATTTCTGAAACACACATAAGGGTACTTCCGATCGTCATAAAAATTAGTGGGTAGGTAGATAGTGCTAATAGCATGTAAAATCCGAGGTGACGTCATGATGACGTCATCGGCTGATTTTCTGTGAATTTTTTAGTTCTATCCCAAATCCCATAGACTTTGTACACGAATTTTGTAAGTGGCACTTTGGTCACTAAACAACCTCGGATCTTAATCAGACTTAACACAAACATAGACCCTCAGCTGAAAATGTAAGCCGAAACGTGACGTCATGATGACGTCATCACGTGTCATGTGACGTCATCTTAAATGTGCATTTTTCTAGGGCCTATATCTAGAGAACGGTAGGTCCGATTGCCTTCAAACCTGGTATGTTGGTATGGTAGCTCGTGTTATAGATGAAAATTAAGGTGACGTCATGATGACGTCATCATACGATTTTACAGTAATATTAAAGTTTTTGAACTTCAAAGTTTCTTAAAGCCATATCTCACCAACAGAACATGCTAAATTCAAAATTCTTTTTGTAATAGCTTTGTTAGCTCCTATATTCTTTCACATACATTTGAAAAATGTGTGACGTCATCATGACGTCATCAAAAATGTGCATTTCTGAAACACACATAAGGGTACGTCCGATCGTCATAAAAATTAGTGGGTAGGTAGATAGTGCTAATAGCATGTAAAATCCGAGGTGACGTCATGATGACGTCATCGGCTGATTTTTTATGAATTTGTAAATGTTTCAAATTTCATTGTACTCTTAAAATTGTGCACTTCTTCAAATGCCATGAACTTCAAACTTGGCATATGCATTGACTATCTACTCGAGATGGGTGCCGAATCATGACGTCATGATGACGTCATCACATGTCACGTGACGTCATCTTAAATTTGCATTTTTGAAGGCCCTATATCTATTTTTTTTCTGCTTCTTATTTTAGTTCTATCCCAAATCCCATAGACTTTGTGCATAGATTTTCTGATCGGCACTTTTGTCATCAAACAACATCGAATCTTAGTCAGTTAGCATAGGTATAGACCCTGATGCAAAGTCGTGCCGCGAAGAGTGACGTCATAATGACGTCTTCGTGTGGCATGTAACATGAACTTAAAGGTCAAGTTTGGAGTACGAAATGTTAATCATAAAATAATCTCAGATCTTAAACTTAGCAAAGACATAGACCTTCTGATACTTTATGTTAAATAAAAAAGAAAAAAAGGAAAAGCCATGCGTATGTTTACAACAGACGCACATTTTTTGGCGTTTCCGCTACAGCAGGAAAGCCTTTGTTTTTGTTCTGTTCGCGCGATTGTGTAGTTTAGTACACTTTCGCCCAGGCATGAACACAATCTACTTGAAAATTGCTCGTTTTGCCACATTCAGAACAAAGGGCCACGTCGAAGAACATCTGCAGGGGTTTTTTGGAGTGAAATCGTTAGCTAAGAGGTAACAAAATACGTGATTGCGCAATACCCAGCTTTACACGGATATATAGCTGGTGGGAGAGTAGTTGACCGAGCCAAAACGTGACACAACGTAAGAAAATCGTATTTTCCGCCTTAAAAAACCTTTCCAAATCACAAAAGCACGTGTCATTGGGATTCAGAGAAGTCTACTTTAGTAACAAAAAAAGGCTTTTGGAATAATCAAATACTCCAGAAGCTAACATGAACACAATTAATACAGAAATCCTAAACTACACAATACCCACTATTTTGGTTTCTTCTTAAACACCAATTTTGTCTGCGGCACTTTGGTCACTAAACAACATCAGATCTTAAGCAAACTTAACCCAAACATAGACCCTAATCTGAAATTGTGTGCCGAAGAGTGATGTCACGATGACGTCATTATGTGTTACGTGATGTCATCTGAAAGGCTCATTTTTCAAGGGCCCATATCAAGAGAACCGTAAGTCCAATTGCATTCAAACCTGGTATGTTGGCTAAACAAGTACATGTTATAAATCAAAATTGAGGTGACGTCATAATGACGTCATCATCTGATTTTTATGGTAATTTCAAAATTTTAACGTTAAAGATTCTTAAAACCACATCTCATCAACAGAACATGTTCAATTCAAAATTCCTTTTGTAATAGCTTTGTTAGCTCGTACATTCTTTTATATAAATGCGAAAAATTACTGAAGTCATAATGACGTCATTAAAGGCATGATTTCTTGAAAGACATATGGATAGACCATGTCTAATCGTCACGAAACTTGGTGGTTAGGTAGATTTGTCACTAGTTTACAAAATTCGAAGTGACATCATAAAAACATATGGAAAAGCCCTATGTTCTTAAAAACATAGACCTCTAGTTTTTTTTTTCTGCTTCTTCTTCCTCTTTTAGTTCTGACCAAAATCCCATAGACTTTGTACACGAATTTTCTCGGCGGCACTTTAGGTCTTAAAAAACCTCAGATCTTAACCAAACTTACCTCAAACATAGACCCTAAGCTGAAATAGTATGTCGAAGAGTGACGTCATGATGACGTCATCACGTGTCACGTGACGTCATCTTAAAGGTGCGTTTTTCAAGGGCCCATATCTAGAGAACGGTAGGTCCGATTTCCTTCAAACCTGATATGTTGGTAGGCTACCTCGTGTTATAGATGAAATTTGAGGTGACGTCAAGATGACGTCATCATACGATTTTATAGTAATTTTTAAGTTTTTGAAATTCAAAGTTTCTTAAAGCCATATCTCATCAACAGAACATGCTAAATTCAAAATTCTTTTTGTAATAGCTTTGTTAGCTCCTATATTCTTTCACATACATTTGAAAAATGTGTGACGTCATCATGACGTCATCAAAAATGTGCATTTCTGAAACACACATAAGGGTACGTCCGATCGTCATAAAAATTAGTGGGTAGGTAGATAGTGCTACTAGCATGTAAAATCCGAAGTGACGTCATGATGACGTCATCGGCTGATTTTCTGTGAATTTTTTAGTTCTATCCCAAATCCCATAGACTTTGTACACGAATTTTTTAAGTGGCACTTTGGTCACTAAACAACCTCGGATCTTAATCAGACTTAACACAAACATAGACCCTCAGCTGAAAATGTAAGCCGAAACGTGACGTCATGATGACGTCATCACGTGTCATGTGACGTCATCTTAAATGTGCATTTTTCTAGGGCCTATATCTAGAGAACGGTAGGTCCGATTGCCTTCAAACCTGGTATGTTGGTATGGTAGCTCGTGTTATAGATGAAAATTAAGGTGACGTCATGATGACGTCATCATACGATTTTACAGTAATATTAAAGTTTTTCAACTTCAAAGTTTCTTAAAGCCATATCTCACCAACAGAACATGCTAAATTCAAAATTCTTTTTGTAATAGCTTTGTTAGCTCCTATATTCTTTCACATACATTTGAAAAATGTGTGACGTCATCATGACGTCATCAAAAATGTGCATTTCTGAAACACACATAAGGGTACGTCCGATCGTCATAAAAATTGGTGGGTAGGTAGATAGTGCCACTAGCATGCAAAATCCGAAGTGACGTCATGATGACGTCATCGGCTGATTTTCTGTGAATTTTTTAGTTCTATCCCAAATCCCATAGACTTTGTACACGAATTTTGTAAGTGGCACTTTGGTCACTAAACAACCTCGGATCTTAATCAGACTTAACACAAACATAGACCCTCAGCTGAAAATGTAAGCCGAAACGTGACGTCATGATGACGTCATCACGTGTCATGTGACGTCATCTTAAATGTGCATTTTTCTAGGGCCTATATCTAGAGAACGGTAGGTCCGATTGCCTTCAAACCTGGTATGTTGGTATGGTAGCTCGTGTTATAGATGAAAATTAAGGTGACGTCATGATGACGTCATCATACGATTTTACAGTAATATTAAAGTTTTTCAACTTCAAAGTTTCTTAAAGCCATATCTCACCAACAGAACATGCTAAATTCAAAATTCTTTTTGTAATAGCTTTGTTAGCTCCTATATTCTTTCACATACATTTGAAAAATGTGTGACGTCATCATGACGTCATCAAAAATGTGCATTTCTGAAACACACATAAGGGTACGTCCGATCGTCATAAAAATTAGTGGGTAGGTAGATAGTGCTAATAGCATGTAAAATCCGAGGTGACGTCATGATGACGTCATCGGCTGATTTTCTGTGAATTTTTTAGTTCTATCCCAAATCCCATAGACTTTGTACACGAATTTTGTAAGTGGCACTTTGGTCACTAAACAACCTCGGATCTTAATCAGACTTAACACAAACATAGACCCTAAGCTGAAAATGTAAGCCGAAACGTGACGTCATGATGACGTCATCACGTGTCATGTGACGTCATCTTAAATGTGCATTTTTCAAGAGCCTATATCTAGAGAACGGTAGGTCCGATTGCCTTCAAACCTGGTATGTTGGTATGGTAGCTCGTGTTATAGATGAAAATTAAGGTGACGTCATGATGACGTCATCATACGATTTTACAGTAATATTAAAGTTTTTCAACTTCAAAGTTTCTTAAAGCCATATCTCACCAACAGAACATGCTAAATTCAAAATTCTTTTTGTAATAGCTTTGTTAGCTCCTATATTCTTTCACATACATTTGAAAAATGTGTGACGTCATCATGACGTCATCAAAAATGTGCATTTCTGAAACACACATAAGGGTACGTCCGATCGTCATAAAAATTGGTGGGTAGGTAGATAGTGCCACTAGCATGCAAAATCCGAAGTGACGTCATGATGACGTCATCGGCTGATTTTCTGTGAATTTTTTAGTTCTATCCCAAATCCCATAGACTTTGTACACGAATTTTGTAAGTGGCACTTTGGTCACTAAACAACCTCGGATCTTAATCAGACTTAACACAAACATAGACCCTCAGCTGAAAATGTAAGCCGAAACGTGACGTCATGATGACGTCATCACGTGTCATGTGACGTCATCTTAAATGTGCATTTTTCTAGGGCCTATATCTAGAGAACGGTAGGTCCGATTGCCTTCAAACCTGGTATGTTGGTATGGTAGCTCGTGTTATAGATGAAAATTAAGGTGACGTCATGATGACGTCATCATACGATTTTACAGTAATATTAAAGTTTTTGAACTTCAAAGTTTCTTAAAGCCATATCTCACCAACAGAACATGCTAAATTCAAAATTCTTTTTGTAATAGCTTTGTTAGCTCCTATATTCTTTCACATACATTTGAAAAATGTGTGACGTCATCATGACGTCATCAAAAATGTGCATTTCTGAAACACACATAAGGGTACGTCCGATCGTCATAAAAATTAGTGGGTAGGTAGATAGTGCTAATAGCATGTAAAATCCGAGGTGACGTCATGATGACGTCATCGGCTGATTTTTTATGAATTTGTAAATGTTTCAAATTTCATTGTACTCTTAAAATTGTGCACTTCTTCAAATGCCATGAACTTCAAACTTGGCATATGCATTGACTATCTACTCGAGATGGGTGCCGAATCATGACGTCATGATGACGTCATCACATGTCACGTGACGTCATCTTAAATTTGCATTTTTGAAGGCCCTATATCTATTTTTTTTCTGCTTCTTATTTTAGTTCTATCCCAAATCCCATAGACTTTGTGCATAGATTTTCTGATCGGCACTTTTGTCATCAAACAACATCGAATCTTAGTCAGTTAGCATAGGTATAGACCCTGATGCAAAGTCGTGCCGCGAAGAGTGACGTCATAATGACGTCTTCGTGTGGCATGTAACATGAACTTAAAGGTCAAGTTTGGAGTACGAAATGTTAATCATAAAATAATCTCAGATCTTAAACTTAGCAAAGACATAGACCTTCTGATACTTTATGTTAAATAAAAAAGAAAAAAAGGAAAAGCCATGCGTATGTTTACAACAGACGCACATTTTTTGGCGTTTCCGCTACAGCAGGAAAGCCTTTGTTTTTGTTCTGTTCGCGCGATTGTGTAGTTTAGTACACTTTCGCCCAGGCATGAACACAATCTACTTGAAAATTGCTCGTTTTGCCACATTCAGAACAAAGGGCCACGTCGAAGAACATCTGCAGGGGTTTTTTGGAGTGAAATCGTTAGCTAAGAGGTAACAAAATACGTGATTGCGCAATACCCAGCTTTACACGGATATATAGCTGGTGGGAGAGTAGTTGACCGAGCCAAAACGTGACACAACGTAAGAAAATCGTATTTTCCGCCTTAAAAAACCTTTCCAAATCACAAAAGCACGTGTCATTGGGATTCAGAGAAGTCTACTTTAGTAACAAAAAAAGGCTTTTGGAATAATCAAATACTCCAGAAGCTAACATGAACACAATTAATACAGAAATCCTAAACTACACAATACCCACTATTTTGGTTTCTTCTTAAACACCAATTTTGTCTGCGGCACTTTGGTCACTAAACAACATCAGATCTTAAGCAAACTTAACCCAAACATAGACCCTAATCTGAAATTGTGTGCCGAAGAGTGATGTCACGATGACGTCATTATGTGTTACGTGATGTCATCTGAAAGGCTCATTTTTCAAGGGCCCATATCAAGAGAACCGTAAGTCCAATTGCATTCAAACCTGGTATGTTGGCTAAACAAGTACATGTTATAAATCAAAATTGAGGTGACGTCATAATGACGTCATCATCTGATTTTTATGGTAATTTCAAAATTTTAACGTTAAAGATTCTTAAAACCACATCTCATCAACAGAACATGTTCAATTCAAAATTCCTTTTGTAATAGCTTTGTTAGCTCGTACATTCTTTTATATAAATGCGAAAAATTACTGAAGTCATAATGACGTCATTAAAGGCATGATTTCTTGAAAGACATATGGATAGACCATGTCTAATCGTCACGAAACTTGGTGGTTAGGTAGATTTGTCACTAGTTTACAAAATTCGAAGTGACATCATAAAAACATATGGAAAAGCCCTATGTTCTTAAAAACATAGACCTCTAGTTTTTTTTTTCTGCTTCTTCTTCCTCTTTTAGTTCTGACCAAAATCCCATAGACTTTGTACACGAATTTTCTCGGCGGCACTTTAGGTCTTAAAAAACCTCAGATCTTAACCAAACTTACCTCAAACATAGACCCTAAGCTGAAATAGTATGTCGAAGAGTGACGTCATGATGACGTCATCACGTGTCACGTGACGTCATCTTAAAGGTGCGTTTTTCAAGGGCCCATATCTAGAGAACGGTAGGTCCGATTTCCTTCAAACCTGATATGTTGGTAGGCTACCTCGTGTTATAGATGAAATTTGAGGTGACGTCAAGATGACGTCATCATACGATTTTATAGTAATTTTTAAGTTTTTGAAATTCAAAGTTTCTTAAAGCCATATCTCATCAACAGAACATGCTAAATTCAAAATTCTTTTTGTAATAGCTTTGTTAGCTCCTATATTCTTTCACATACATTTGAAAAATGTGTGACGTCATCATGACGTCATCAAAAATGTGCATTTCTGAAACACACATAAGGGTACGTCCGATCGTCATAAAAATTAGTGGGTAGGTAGATAGTGCTACTAGCATGTAAAATCCGAAGTGACGTCATGATGACGTCATCGGCTGATTTTCTGTGAATTTTTTAGTTCTATCCCAAATCCCATAGACTTTGTACACGAATTTTTTAAGTGGCACTTTGGTCACTAAACAACCTCGGATCTTAATCAGACTTAACACAAACATAGACCCTCAGCTGAAAATGTAAGCCGAAACGTGACGTCATGATGACGTCATCACGTGTCATGTGACGTCATCTTAAATGTGCATTTTTCTAGGGCCTATATCTAGAGAACGGTAGGTCCGATTGCCTTCAAACCTGGTATGTTGGTATGGTAGCTCGTGTTATAGATGAAAATTAAGGTGACGTCATGATGACGTCATCATACGATTTTACAGTAATATTAAAGTTTTTCAACTTCAAAGTTTCTTAAAGCCATATCTCACCAACAGAACATGCTAAATTCAAAATTCTTTTTGTAATAGCTTTGTTAGCTCCTATATTCTTTCACATACATTTGAAAAATGTGTGACGTCATCATGACGTCATCAAAAATGTGCATTTCTGAAACACACATAAGGGTACGTCCGATCGTCATAAAAATTGGTGGGTAGGTAGATAGTGCCACTAGCATGCAAAATCCGAAGTGACGTCATGATGACGTCATCGGCTGATTTTCTGTGAATTTTTTAGTTCTATCCCAAATCCCATAGACTTTGTACACGAATTTTGTAAGTGGCACTTTGGTCACTAAACAACCTCGGATCTTAATCAGACTTAACACAAACATAGACCCTCAGCTGAAAATGTAAGCCGAAACGTGACGTCATGATGACGTCATCACGTGTCATGTGACGTCATCTTAAATGTGCATTTTTCTAGGGCCTATATCTAGAGAACGGTAGGTCCGATTGCCTTCAAACCTGGTATGTTGGTATGGTAGCTCGTGTTATAGATGAAAATTAAGGTGACGTCATGATGACGTCATCATACGATTTTACAGTAATATTAAAGTTTTTCAACTTCAAAGTTTCTTAAAGCCATATCTCACCAACAGAACATGCTAAATTCAAAATTCTTTTTGTAATAGCTTTGTTAGCTCCTATATTCTTTCACATACATTTGAAAAATGTGTGACGTCATCATGACGTCATCAAAAATGTGCATTTCTGAAACACACATAAGGGTACGTCCGATCGTCATAAAAATTAGTGGGTAGGTAGATAGTGCTAATAGCATGTAAAATCCGAGGTGACGTCATGATGACGTCATCGGCTGATTTTCTGTGAATTTTTTAGTTCTATCCCAAATCCCATAGACTTTGTACACGAATTTTGTAAGTGGCACTTTGGTCACTAAACAACCTCGGATCTTAATCAGACTTAACACAAACATAGACCCTAAGCTGAAAATGTAAGCCGAAACGTGACGTCATGATGACGTCATCACGTGTCATGTGACGTCATCTTAAATGTGCATTTTTCAAGAGCCTATATCTAGAGAACGGTAGGTCCGATTGCCTTCAAACCTGGTATGTTGGTATGGTAGCTCGTGTTATAGATGAAAATTAAGGTGACGTCATGATGACGTCATCATACGATTTTACAGTAATATTAAAGTTTTTCAACTTCAAAGTTTCTTAAAGCCATATCTCACCAACAGAACATGCTAAATTCAAAATTCTTTTTGTAATAGCTTTGTTAGCTCCTATATTCTTTCACATACATTTGAAAAATGTGTGACGTCATCATGACGTCATCAAAAATGTGCATTTCTGAAACACACATAAGGGTACGTCCGATCGTCATAAAAATTGGTGGGTAGGTAGATAGTGCCACTAGCATGCAAAATCCGAAGTGACGTCATGATGACGTCATCGGCTGATTTTCTGTGAATTTTTTAGTTCTATCCCAAATCCCATAGACTTTGTACACGAATTTTGTAAGTGGCACTTTGGTCACTAAACAACCTCGGATCTTAATCAGACTTAACACAAACATAGACCCTCAGCTGAAAATGTAAGCCGAAACGTGACGTCATGATGACGTCATCACGTGTCATGTGACGTCATCTTAAATGTGCATTTTTCTAGGGCCTATATCTAGAGAACGGTAGGTCCGATTGCCTTCAAACCTGGTATGTTGGTATGGTAGCTCGTGTTATAGATGAAAATTAAGGTGACGTCATGATGACGTCATCATACGATTTTACAGTAATATTAAAGTTTTTCAACTTCAAAGTTTCTTAAAGCCATATCTCACCAACAGAACATGCTAAATTCAAAATTCTTTTTGTAATAGCTTTGTTAGCTCCTATATTCTTTCACATACATTTGAAAAATGTGTGACGTCATCATGACGTCATCAAAAATGTGCATTTCTGAAACACACATAAGGGTACGTCCGATCGTCATAAAAATTAGTGGGTAGGTAGATAGTGCTAATAGCATGTAAAATCCGAGGTGACGTCATGATGACGTCATCGGCTGATTTTCTGTGAATTTTTTAGTTCTATCCCAAATCCCATAGACTTTGTACACGAATTTTGGAAGTGGCACTTTGGTCACTAAACAACCTCGGATCTTAATCAGACTTAACACAAACATAGACCCTAAGCTGAAAATGTAAGCCGAAACGTGACGTCATGATGACGTCATCACGTGTCATGTGACGTCATCTTAAATGTGCATTTTTCAAGAGCCTATATCTAGAGAACGGTAGGTCCGATTGCCTTCAAACCTGGTATGTTGGTATGGTAGCTCGTGTTATAGATGAAAATTAAGGTGACGTCATGATGACGTCATCATACGATTTTACAGTAATATTAAAGTTTTTCAACTTCAAAGTTTCTTAAAGCCATATCTCACCAACAGAACATGCTAAATTCAAAATTCTTTTTGTAATAGCTTTGTTAGCTCCTATATTCTTTCACATACATTTGAAAAATGTGTGACGTCATCATGACGTCATCAAAAATGTGCATTTCTGAAACACACATAAGGGTACGTCCGATCGTCATAAAAATTGGTGGGTAGGTAGATAGTGCCACTAGCATGCAAAATCCGAAGTGACGTCATGATGACGTCATCGGCTGATTTTTTATGAATTTGTAAATGTTTCAAATTTCATTGTACTCTTAAAATTTTGCACTTCTTCAAATGCCATGAACTTCAAACTTGGCATATGCATTGACTATCTACTCGAGATGGGTGCCGAATCATGACGTCATGATGACGTCATCACATGTCACGTGACGTCATCTTAAATTTGCATTTTTGAAGGCCCTATATCTATTTTTTTTCTGCTTCTTATTTTAGTTCTATCCCAAATCCCATAGACTTTGTGCATAGATTTTCTGATCGGCACTTTTGTCATCAAACAACATCGAATCTTAGTCAGAGTTAGCATAGGTATAGACCCTGATGCAAAGTCGTGCCGCGAAGAGTGACGTCATAATGACGTCTTCGTGTGGCATGTAACATGAACTTAAAGGTCAAGTTTGGAGTACGAAATGTTAATCTTAAAATAATCTCAGATCTTAAACTTAGCAAAGACATAGACCTTCTGATACTTTATGTTAAATAAAAAAGAAAAAAAGGAAAAGCCATGCGTATGTTTACAACAGACGCACATTTTTTGGCGTTTCCGCTACAGCAGGAAAGCCTTTGTTTTTGTTCTGTTCGCGCGATTGTGTAGTTTAGTACACTTTCGCCCAGGCATGAACACAATCTACTTGAAAATTGTTCGTTTTGCCACATTCAGAACAAAGGGCCACGTCGAAGAACATCTGCAGGGTTTTTTTGGAGTGAAATCGTTAGCTAAGAGGTAACAAAATACGTGATTGCGCAATACCCAGCTTTACACGGATATATAGCTGGTGGGAGAGTAGTTGACCGAGCCAAAACGTGACACAACGTAAGAAAATCGTATTTTTTTCGCCTTAAAAAACCTTTCCAAATCACAAAAGCACGTGTCATTGGGATTCAGAGAAGTCTACTTTAGTAACAAAAAAAGGCTTTTGGAATAATCAAATACTCCAGAAGCTAACATGAACACAATTAATACAGAAATCCTAAACTACACAATACCCACTATTTTGGTTTCTTCTTAAACACGAATTTTGTCTGCGGCACTTTGGTCACTAAACAACATCAGATCTTAAGCAAACTTAACCCAAACATAGACCCTAATCTGAAATTGTGTGCCGAAGAGTGATGTCACGATGACGTCATTATGTGTTACGTGATGTCATCTTAAAGGCTCATTTTTCAAGGGCCCATATCAAGAGAACCGTAAGTCCAATTGCATTCAAACCTGGTATGTTGGCTAAACAAGTACATGTTATAAATCAAAATTTAGGTGACGTCATAATGACGTCATCATCTGATTTTTATGGTAATTTCAAAATTTTAACGTTAAAGATTCTTAAAACCACATCTCATCAACAGAACATGTTCAATTCAAAATTCCTTTTGTAATAGCTTTGTTAGCTCGTACATTCTTTTATATAAATGCGAAAAATTACTGAAGTCATAATGACGTCATTAAAGGCATGATTTCTTGAAAGACATATGGATAGACCATGTCTAATCGTCACGAAACTTGGTGGTTAGGTAGATTTGTCACTAGTTTACAAAATTCGAAGTGACATCATAAAAACATATGGAAAAGCCCTATGTTCTTAAAAACATAGACCTCTAGTTTTTATCTGTATTGTTAATGAGTCGGTTGAAACCTGAATAAATCAAATCAAATCAAATCAAATGTTGGTGTGCTGAATCCAAAAACCGAGGTTAAAAAGCTGTATTTTAGGGTTAAAGTGGTCTTATTTGCCAGAATTCCCCAAAATATGAAATAGGTTCATTCAAATAGAAGTAATAGTAACATATCAATGTAACCTAATTTGGGGTACTTGTTCAAAAACTTCTTATTGCCAAACTAAATAATACGATTAAAAAAGAAGAATTATTAAAACCATTTGCTTCTCTGTAGTTTTATTTCACCATGATCTGCAATAAAATGTTACATCTAACCAAATCCACAAATGGATCCCACTGTTGTGATTTGGTTTTCCAATATCTTCAAGAAATCTCCACTGAACAGTTAAGGATTATAGGTTGGACACTACTTCTGCATGTTCGTGTTGTACACTGTAGTTGGGATGATTTTTGTCTGACTTACTACGTCTGCAGCACTACTAGATGTATAATTTACATTGCTTGATTCAGCAGCATCTTGTAATCGCTGGATTTTGTTTTTGTCAGTGAAGAGGGCATTGCAGTTTCTATGCCAGATGAGACCGGAAACAGGACAACTGTCAGAGCCAAAAACATCAGCCAATCGATCAATGACATCTCTGTTTTGTACATCTTTTACCTCTTTTTAACCTCAAGCAATTTTGATACAGGAGTATTCCTTGACTTTTTGCTTTGCGAAGATGGCCTCCTTTTGTTTGACAAAATAAACAGGCAGAAAGGTCAGTAGACAAAGGCCTTTTTAAGCTAACAACAGGACCCATTGCAGTTGCCTTAAACTTAAAGTGTTTGTATTTTCTGTGTGAGTGGGTATGTTATTTACCGAGTACCAACAACAAGAGCAATAAGTCGAACTACAAATTGCAAGCACTTAACCACGAACAAGAAATATGAATTCCAATCTAGACATACGTGAAATTTATGTTGTTCTCGTCAACAAATGCTACAGTTGTTTTGTCATAATTTTTACAAATGTTGCAGTTTTACCAAGATTTCTCTGCCAGGGGTGGGATACCACTATAAGTTTTTACTGTGAAAAGCATTTTCAAAATGTCCTTACTCTTTTCTAGTAATTAATAACATGTTCGATACAAGCCCCTCGCTGCTGAATCACATCTGCCACCCTAACATTAAAGTTGTTGACAACTCTCTCCAACATGTCTCTTGGAATTCTCCTTATTTCTCTCCTGATGTTTCTTTCAGTCTCTCGATTGTGTCAGGGTTGTCCTGCAGGTAGACTCTCTCCTACAGGAAATCCCAGAGGAAGTAGTCTGGGGTTTGAGGTCGGGGAATATGGGGACATAGGCTGTCCGTTCGTCCTCGAAAGTACTGTCTCTTTTAAGAGTGTGGTTTGAACAGTGAGGGGGTGCACCATCCTGTTGAAAGACAGCTGTGTTCGTGTTTCAACAGGATGGTGCACCCCCTCGCTGTTCAAACCACACTCTTGAGTACCGGAACAGTACTTTCCAGGGGACCGGCTAATTTCGAGGAGGACGGACAACCCATGGCCCCCTATATCCCCCGATCTCAACCCCCCAGACTACTTCCTCTGGGATTACCTGTAGGAGAGAGTCTATACCTGCAGGACAACCCTGACACAATCAAGAGACTGAAAGAAAACATCAGGAGAGAAATAAGGAGAATTCCAAGAGACATGTTAGAGAGAGTTGTCAACAACTTTAATGTTAGGGTGGCAGCTGTGATTCAGCAGCGAGGGGCTTGGATCGAACATGTTATTAATTACTAGAAAAAAATAAGGAAAAAAGTGTACATTTTGAAAATGCTTTTTACAGTAAAAACTTAGTGGTATTCCACTCCTGGCAGAAAAATCTTGGGAAAACTGCAACATTTGTAAAAATTAAGAAAAAAAGTCAGTTTTTTCTGGACCACCCTGTAGGCCCAACTTGTTGGTTTTTAACCACACAGAAAAGTACAACTGTTTTTTTTTCGATTTCCTACCTCCATGATATTATTAAGTGCAAAAGCTCAACCATGCAGAAGATCTAAATTTGTTTGGTGGTGTGTTTTTGTGTTGCTTTTGTTTTATGTTGGCTAACTATAACAGGCTACATGCATGTAGACCTACATCATGCAGATTGTTAGTGCCAAATCAATGCCTCAGGACAGTTATAGCGCCCTCTATTGTTGGAAGGAGTTGTGGTATTATGATGGGATGGCACATGAGACAAGTAGATTTACAGGACTGTGGAGGACAAAAGTTTTTTCAACCTTTCTTTCGATTTTCTGGTCAAATATTCGTGGAGCTTTGTATGATCTCATAAAGTGTAAGAACATTTACAGTTGTGAAGATATTTAATAGAACCGAGGGCCTTCTTGAACTGTATATTGCGTGAACTTGTGCTTGTGTACCGGTACTCTTCGGAGAAAGATTTGAGCGTTGGAAACTTCTCGTATAGGCCCAGTCCTGTCTGTATGTTCGCCAAATTAAATTCGTGAAAACAACTTGGAGGTGGGCAATCATAAACTTTAGAAGGGCCCATAAATAGGCACCCACATTAGTTGAAAAAACTGTTCCATAGAGTATATAGAACATAGACTGGGTTACGCAGATTGATTTGAGTACAGTACATGTACCCTACATAAATTGCCATAATGGATGAACTTGATAAGGATCAGGTCATGTTGTCCATGGTAGACCCATGGCTACCGACACCTGAAGCCAGTCCGGGTGGTGCTGCTGGTGGTGGAGAAGCACCAAATGAAGAGAGTGCCTTAACATCCTTTCTTCAGCAACAGGGGGAATCAATGAAACAACAAAACCAATTGATGAAGTTGTTGGTTGAATGTCACATGAGGTCATCCCTTCCTCAAAGACAGATACAGCCATTCAGTGGAAACCCTCTTGATTACCATGCATTTGTGAGGGCCTTTGAGCACACCATTGAGTCCAAGACCAACAATGACAAGGACAAGCTGTACTTCTTGGAGCAGTACACCAGAGGCGAGGCGAATGCCATCGTGAAAAGCTGCATGTATGGTGAAGACTCGGCAGAAGCTCTCGCCAAAGCCAAACTTCTGCTGAAGAAGAAATTCGGCGACAAGCATCGTATTATTGAAACCATGGTGGAAAAGGCAGTTGAATGGCCAGACATCAAGCCAGAGGACAAAGATGAACTTCATCGTTATGCAGTGTTTGTCACCGAGCTGCACAACTTGGCCAAGGATCTCAGCATGGAACAGGAGATCAATCATTCACAGAATATTCGGATGATCACAGCAAAGTTGCCATACAAGCTGAGAAACAGGTGGAGGAATAAGGCCGACGATATCCAAGAAGAAAAGAAGAGAAATGTTGCGTTTGATGATGTCGTCACCTTCATCAATAAACAGGCACGCATCGCATGCAACCCAATCTATGGCGACATAACCAAAGCAATCGACCGGGCGAAAGGAAACAGCAACAGGCCAAACCTCAGAGCAACAAAGGCATCAGCCAAGACCAGTTTCACTACAACCGTGAGTGCTGAACCAGAACAAAATGGAGGCAGTGGACCCTGCATTTATTGCAATGATGCCAGCCATTGCTTAGAGAACTGTGCAGCGCTCGCCAGCAAGCTGTATGAAGAGAGAATTGAGTTCTGCCGTGCCAAAGGGTTATGCTTTGGGTGTCTGCGAGCATCGTCACACCTTGCAAGAGACTGTAAGAAAAGACAGAAGTGTAGCATTTGTCGACGGTGGCACCCGACAGTGCTACACAGAGAATGGAAAGGCCTCCAGCAACCTGATACTACACCGGTCAGTGCCGCCGATGGAAAGAAAACTCGGCTAACTGAAGAGACGGAGGTAAAGGACAATGTTAAATGCGGTTTAACAAACTCCGTAAATATGTGTCCAGCTGAATCACTCCCAGGGGTGGTTCCAGTCATCCTGAGGTCAAGAAAGACAGGAATGCAGACTAAAACCTATGCATTCTTGGACTCTGGCAGTAATGCAGTTTTCTGTGCGGATGCAGTGGTGACCCGGCTTGGAGAGAAAGGCAAGGCAGTCAACATACAAGTACAAACTTTGACTGATGAGACGGTGGTGAAGGGTCGTGTGTTTTCAGATCTGGAGATAATGGACCTACAGAGTCGGACAGTCATCAGTCTCCCAGAAGTCTACACCCAGACACAAATCCCGGTAGCCAGAGAAGACATTCTCACCAAGGATGACTTAAAGGAATGGCAGTACTTAGACAGAGTTGAGCTGCCAAATGTGGATGCAGAGGTGGGGCTTTTGATTGGAAACAATGTCCCCAAGGCAATGGAACCGCTTGAAGTGATAAACAGCAAGGACGGTGGCCCCTTTGCTTGCCGATCAGTTCTTGGTTGGCAGGTTTATGGGTCAAAGAGAAATCAAGGTCATCACAGAATCGTTTCACATAAAGTAACAGTGAGAACCAAATCAGATATCGATGATCAACTGGAGGAGCTTTTTAATCATGACTTCAATGAGAGGATCATAGAAGACAAACCAGAGAAGTCCAGACATGATTTGCTTTTCACTCAGAAGGTGGAGAACTCCATCAGAATGGTTGGTGACCATTACGAGATCGCACTCCCACTGAGGCAGTCTGAAGTTAGAATGCCAAATAACAGACCACAAGCGGAACAGAGAGCGGCCCATCTGCAAAGAAAGTTTCAGAGACAACCAGAATTCCAGAAGGAATATACAGGTTACATGGAGTCCATGCTTAGCAAGGGCTATATGGAGAAAGTTCCTGACAGAGAGGCAAAGAGGGATGATGGCAGATTATGGTATCTTCCTCATCATGGTGTCATACATCCACAAAAAAACAAGCTGAGGGTGGTGTATGACTGCACGGCCGACTACAGGGGTGTCTCCCTTAATAAACAGTTGATACAGGGGCCGGACCTGACCAACAGCCTATTCGGTGTGTTGACAAGGTTCAGGCAGGACCAGGTTGCCCTCATGTCTGATATTGAAGGCATGTTCTCTCAAGTCTTGGTGCCAAGAGATGACAGAGATCTACTGAGGCTGTTATGGTGGAACAACGGCGACATCAAGAAACCTTTGACAGAGTACCGCATGAAAGTACATGTTTTTGGTGCGGTTTCCTCTCCTTCATGTGCGAACTATGCTCTGAAGAAGACAGCAGATGATCATGCAGGACGTGAAGAAATTGCCCACATCATCCATCGCAATTTCTATGTCGACGACTGTTTGTGCTCTACCCCTACAGTGTCAAAGGCAGTTGAGCTTGCTAAGGCCTTGACTGAAACATGCAGCAAGGGAGGATTCCACCTCACAAAGTGGGTGAGCAACAAGAAGAAAGTTCTGGAGAACATTCCTAAAGACGAACGAGGCAGAAACTTGAGAGACTTGAACATCAATGGTGAGAAGATGCCTATCGAGAGAGCGCTTGGCATGATGTGGTCCATTGAAGATGATGAGTTTGGATACAAAATAGAGATGAGAGATAGACCACCAACGAGAAGAGGTATTTTATCTACCGTCAGCTCTATTTTCGACCCCTTGGGATGTGTCTCACCAGTTGTGCTCCCAGCCAAGCAATTACTGCAAACCGCATGTCGGTTGAAGTTAGGATGGGATGAAGAAATTCCACCAGATCTGAGTAGAAAATGGCAGAATTGGCAGTTGGAGCTTCCAAGACTGGCGGAGTTCAAGATGGCAAGATGCTTGAAGCCAGATAGATTCGAAGAACCAAAGTCCGTCGCCTTGCACCACTTTGCTGATGCCAGTGAGCTGGGCTATGGCACCATATCTTACCTGAGATTGGTGAATAATGAAGGAGAAGTAAAGTGTTCATTCCTGATGAGTAAATCACGGGTCGCCCCACTCAAGCAGGTGACAATTCCAAGAATGGAGCTAACAGCAGCGACAGTAGCAGTAAGAGTTGACCACATGATCAGGAAGGAGCTGGAGATCAAAGTAGATGACACTTACTTCTGGACCGATAGCATGTCTGTGCTACGGTATATCAACAGTAGAACAACCAGATTCAAGACATTCGTCGCCAACAGGTTGGCAGTCATTGTTGACGGCTCCAGCCCAAAGCAGTGGCATCATATCGAGTCAGCACTCAATCCTGCTGATGTCTGTTCAAGAGGTAGGAGAGTTGAGCAGTTCCTACAGATGGATGACTGGAAGGATGGCCCAGGATTCTTACTTCGGCCGGAAGAAGAATGGCCCACAACACCAGAGCTTAGTGCAGTTGAAGTGGGAGAAGGCCCAGAAGTTAAGAAGGCTGTTCTTACCTGCACCATCAAGCCAAGTGAGACAGAAAAACAGGGCCTGGATCGAGTAATCGAGCACTACTCAGACTGGGTCCGATTGAAGAAGGCAATTTGCTGGTTGCTAAGATTCAGAAGATGGTTGAAATGCCAGCTTAAGTCCCAGAAAGCTGACCAAACTCTGCAGGATGGACTAACTCTGAAGGAACTACAAGCAGCAGAGAAGAAAATCTTGCAGCATGTTCAAAGCAAAGCATATACGGATGAGATCAGAGCACTATCCCAGAATAAAGAAGATGGAGGAGGAAGCAGACAAAGGATCAGAGGAGTGAAGAAAACCAGTTCCATCTACAGAGTTGACCCAGTCATAAATGGAGAACTGTTAAGAGTTGGAGGAAGGCTGAGAAGGGCCTCACTACCAGTTGATGCTAAGCACCCAATCATCCTTCCCAAAGTCAGTCACGTGTCAACCTTGATCATAAGACGTTTTCACGAGACCTCCGGACATAGCGGAAGGAACCATGTTCTTGCATGTCTTCAACAAAAATATTGGATGCCTAGTGCGAACTCAGCAATCAGAAAAATAGTTGGCAAATGTGTGATGTGCAGACGCCATAGAGCCAGAGTCATGGAGCAAAAGATGGCAAACCTTCCTTCGGACAGGATAAAACCTGATGAGCCCCCCTTCACCAGAGTAGGAATGGACTACTTTGGGCCACTAGAGGTAAAAAGAGGTCGAAGTATGCTAAAGCGGTATGGTGTGATCTTCACCTGTCTTGCTTCACGCGCTGTACACATTGAGGTGGCTGACTCCCTAGACACGGACTCGTGCATTAGTGCTATCCGGCGATTTGTCGCTCGCCGGGGAAATGTGACGGAGATGAGGTCTGACAACGGCACCAATCTTGTGGGTGCTGAAAGAGAACTTAGAAGAGAAATCAACAATTGGAACCAGGCTCAACTGAACAATGCCTTGCTGCAGAGGAACATTCAGTGGACCTTCAATCCACCTGGAGGGTCCCACCACGGTGGTGTATGGGAAAGGCAGATAAGAACTGTGAGAAAACTACTTTTCTCCCTGTTGAAGCAGCAGACACTGACTGATGAGAGCTTGCATACTCTACTGTGTGAGGTAGAGAGTATCATCAACAGCAGACCCCTGACCAGGGTATCTGATGATGTGAACGACCTAGAAGCATTGACTCCAAATCATTTGCTTCTGTTGAAGTCTATCCCCCAACTACCCCCAATAGTCACCCAGGAGACTGACATCTACGCTCGGCGGAGATGACGACAAGTCCAATACCTGTCTGATGTATTTTGGCGCAGATGGGTGAAGGAGTACTTACCACAGCTACAAGAGAGACAGAAATGGGTGCGTCCCCAGCCTAACGTCCGTGTCGGCGATCTAGTGTTGGTCGTGGATACATCTGTGCCAAGGAATTTCTGGCCGCTTGGGAGAGTGATACGCACTATGCCAGACAAGGACTGATTTGTTCGAAGCGTGGAGGTGAAGACCAGAACGAATGTCTACACCAGGCCAATCACCAAGTTATGCTTGATTTTGGAAGCAGACCCTTGAGCGCAGTTGTGTGTCAATATAAATCGTGAACTGTGCAACCCTCGCATCGCGATTCCAGTTGGCAGGAGAGTCTTGTGGCAAGATTTGAAATTCTTCCCTTTTGTAATATGTTTGTAAGAGGTGTGAGCCAATTATTAGCGCCGCCTCAGATTTATCTGATGTTATACATTGTGTATCTTGCAAGGAGCATTTGAGGCAAGATGATGTATTTACAGAGTTCAAGCCAAGTCGCCCTTTACGAATGGAGATTTTGTTTTGCATATTTGTGATTTCAAATGAGGTGCGAGCCAAGCGCCGCCTCTACCTTTGTGCCTTTGTTTGAGACATGGAAGCAAATTGAAACCCACAAACCAGTCGTGATCAGTTGGATCCATGTTCGCAATTCAGAGAAAAAAGGATATTGACTGTAGTTGAGCCTGTTCGAAGGATCGCTTTTTTTGAGTGACATTGAACTTTGCAACGGACATTCAGAATTCCTGGAGTGGAAGGCAAAAACTCTGATTCGATCAGTAACATTTGTAAGCCTGTTTGTAATGCAAGGATTTATCACTGTATTGAGTGTATTGTTTGTGCTCAGCTTGCACACATGTAAAAATGTTGTACATGTAGGATCATAAGTCATGAAAAATATTATCAGAGCTCATGCATTCATTGATTTGTAATGTTCAGATTTAAAACTGAATGTCAGTGTTTGTATTCTGATTCAGGAGATTGTTCAAAAATGGACTGATCAGTTTACAGCATATGTGTAAGGTTAAATCTAGGGTTCAGGTGACCATGACAGTCTAATTCAGCAGCTCAGTTTGTGTTTTTGTTGCAACATGCCATAGAATCTACAAGTGCATGTACTTCTATCAGGATTAATTACAGTGGACATTTGTTGTTAGTCTGTACATACATTTGTACCATGTAAAGGCTATATGTGAATAAGCTGATGATTCATGTGATTTCAGTTTGGATGTGTAACCAAATATTCTGTATTAATGTGCTACTATATTGTACATGACAAAGAATGTGCATGGATTTGTTCAGTTGCATGTAATTCTCACTCATAAGCAATTTTCCTTTAGGTCTGAAGAAATGATGATTATTTATTGAAGGCATTGTGTATTTTACTATGAAAACAAATGTTAATAGGACCAATTTTCAAGATTGTAATTCCTGCAAACAGCTTAAAGGGAAAGTGACAGATTTCAGGTTATTTTTGGACTACTACTGGTATTGCTTGTACTGTAGTGCTGTATACAAGGTGACTGGAAGATTGTGTAATTTTCCTATGACAGTGTTCAGTTATAGTAGCGGAAGTGGAAGTTTTGCTAAATTGTACTTCGTTTGCATTTGTTCTACCTTTGGTCAGTGAAAGTGTATTTCAAACTCTCATGATGGTTATAACAATGCAAGCAGGTTGTGTATCATAATTTGGATCAAGTGTATTCAATTTCAATTGCATGCAGTTTCAAATTGATGGAAGTGCAGAGAAAGGACTCTTGTGTAACAATCAGTCTTGAATTAATTATGTTTATATTGTTGTTAGCCTGTGTGACATGTAGATGATGTCAAAACTATTCCTTTTTGTATGTGATCAGTGGTTACAAGTATTAGTTTGATGTATCTGCTGAGTTTTGGATTTGTAGAAAGTGTCATACAAATTCAACTTATGTCAGAAGAGCTATTGCATGTACAGTGTAGGTAAAAGTGTTAAATGCAGAGTTGCTATTGGTCTAGGTGAAAGGTTAACACCAGGAAATTGTATTCAGTTCAAAATCGTAAAGGAAAGGTTGTTTAGAGTGTTTGCAGATTTGTTTGTGAAACTGCATTGTTTAAGGTTATAAGCTCAGAAGTTATACATGTTACATGTATGATGTTAGCCATGTTGTTTATCGTTGTAAGCAAAACAAATTACCAGTATTGTTGTTTCAGAATTACATTTTGTTTAAAAGAGGTAATTGTACCACAGGAGCTTGTACAATTAAGGGGCCGGAATGTTAGTGCCAAATCAATGCCTCAGGACAGTTATAGCGCCCTCTATTGTTGGAAGGAGTTGTGGTATTATGGTGGGATGGCACATGAGACAAGTAGATTTACAGGACTGTGGAGGACAAAAGTTTTTTCAACCTTTCTGTCTTTCTTTCGATTTTCTGGTCAAATATTCGTGGAGCTTTGTATGGATCTCATAAAGTGTAAGAACATTTACAGTTGTGAAGATATTTAATAGAACCGAGGGCCTTCTTGAACTGTATATTGCGTGAACTTGTGCTTGTGTACCGGGAAACTTCTCGTATAGGCCCAGTCCTGTCTGTATGTTCGCCAAATTAAATTCGTGAAAACAACTTGGAGGTGGGCAATCATAAACTTTAGAAGGGCCCATAAATAGGCACCCACACAGATCATTTTGAATTTTATTGCAATTTCAACCAAATATCCCTCACGCTCGCATGTTTATGTGTTGTATGTAGTTGGGCAAACAAATACGTTTGAGAACTAGTAAAACAAAACTTGAAGGCCTACATAATCAAATGCTGAATGAAAGTAGAGAATTTGGCATGATGAACACAAGTACATGTACGGGTTCGATTACTCGGTCATCATGGCATTGACACAAATCGTGGTTTATGCAGTCTAGAAAACACCCATTGTCAAATGCCAGGAACCTCTGATACCGTCTGTGTTCATCTGCTTGTACTAAACAGTAAATCCAGTCACCAGATTGACACACAGACCACTGAAAAATTCCCGAAAAAAACGTTATTTTACAGTATAAATAAATTCAAATAAAAACAGTCGGAAATACCTCTAAAACCTTCTCATAGATTTCCAATACAGGGCAGTGGAAAAGGTTATGATTTCTGGCATTTTTATCGTGCTGTTTTTCTACTGCACTGTGCATGTGTCGCTTCAAGTCTGGTGCCTAGTAACTTGACCTTGAATGTGATATGTTCATGATGTCGTCTGCTATTTTCCTTGTCGGATTTGTGGGTTAATTTTCAAGGGGGAAGGACTCATAATTCAGCTTGTGTTGTGTATTTACACTAACGTGGGTGAAAGTAACGAGGCAATCGCGACACAATCCGTTATAGTGGACTGAACATGGCGGGCATTTTATTCAGCATACGTACACAATGCATACAACATACACAGTGCGTTAATACATAGAGAGTGCGAGCACGAGTTGACCTATGACCTTGTAACTGTGCACTTATATACTTATAAACATATGGAGCGCCTTGTGTAACAATCGTAATATACTACAGCTTGGTAACGTATATTTTTGAATTCGGGGCACATTAATTGGGTATAAAAAGTGCCTCTTCATGTAACATTTTTGAAATCTCGCCTAGACTATAGAGCGCGGAATCAGAGGAGGAATATCTAGCGTAGGATCGTGTCGCTATGTCGAGGCTAATAATAAGTATCTAAAAGACTACGACCCCCAACAAGGAGTCTTCGTTTATTGCATATCTCGATGCCAACAATTTGTATGGATGGGCTATATCTCAACCATTATCGTGCGGCGATTTTAGGTGGGTCAGCGAAACATTTTTATCTCTGTGGACTACTGAATACGCGCTGTCTCTGGGGGATGACGCTTACTGGGGTTATATTTTAGAAGTAGATTTAGACTATCCCGAACATTTACACGAGCTTCACAACGGTTATCCTTTAGCACCCGTAAACCAAATCATACCTGAAGAATCGATGAGTCCTTATCAAATAGATTTGATAGGAAAAACAGACTCACAACCGTCGAACGAACCCAAGTTGGTAGCGACTGGCGGACCCAAAAAGAATTACGTAACGCACCTAAGAAATCTAAAATTTGACTTGTTTCATGGACTAGTTATAACTAAAATACACAGGATTTTAAAGTTTAGGCAAGCGCCTTGGATAAAAATACTTAACTCAGAAAAGAAGCAAAGTCCGATTTCGAAAAAGACTTTCTTAAATTGTTGAACAACTCGGTTTTTGGTAAAACGACGGAAAACGTTAGAAATCGAATGGACGCTCATCTGATAAGATCCCACGAAGTAGATAGAATTCGTAAATTGATGTCCAGACCCAACTACATGTGCTCGGTAGTTTTTGAAGAGTGTAACCTACTCATGATAGACATGTTTAAAACTAAAGTTCATTTGTACAAACCCATCTATTGCGGTATGAGTATCTTAGACTTGTCTAAACTTTTAATGTACGAATATTATTACGATAAGCTCAAAGTTAAATATGGAGAAAATGCTAAATTGATTTATACCGATACGGACTCGCTACTTTTGCATATAAACACTCAAGACTTGTACAAAGACATGGACAAAGACAAAGAATTATACGACTTGTCGAATTATCCGAAAGATCACTTTTTATACGACGATTCTAACAAGAAAGTGATCGGTAAATTCAAGGATGAATGTGGTGGAAAACCAATCAAAGAAGTCGTTTGTATCAGATCAAAAATGTACTCTATTCTCATGGACGATGGGAAAAATATTAAGAAATCAAAAGGAATTAGGAGACCCGTCGTTTCAAACGAGATAACTCATCAAGATTATATAGACTGTCTGTTTAATCGTACAATCTATCGACACGACATGAACATGTTGAGAAGTGACAAGCATATCATGAACTCTTTAACTCAAAATGAGGTATCTCTCAATCCAAGAGATGACAAACGATACATCTTGGACGATGGAATTCATACCCTGATGCACAGTCATTATAGAATAAAAAAATATAATGATGGTTATATATATAATCATGTGTAAGTGGTTAAACATTGGAAAGCTAACTACGTGCGAAAAAGATGGAGATCCGTGGTGTATCGAACATTTTGGTAGACGTGATCAAGTACCATGTTCAATTTGCGGTTGTGGAACTAAGTCAAAGGTACAACTTTGTACTAATCATGCTACGAAAGGAAAACATCGGCTACAACTCATCGAAAATATGGCTAAAACTAGGTATAAAAGAGTTATAAAAGAACTCGATATAAAATTTAATCCGCGAGAACGTCGATGTTCTTGGTTACTTTGTAGTAGCCCGAACCGCTGTAATAAGCCAACTACCAAGTCTAATCCTATGTATTGCTCTATACACACGCACCGTTTTAAAATAGTCGGTAGAGCCTTATGTTGCTGTCACACTGTTGCGTATGGCACCAGCGTATGAGTTGCGTATTAAAATTCATGAAATATTTTTCATACGCACAACAAGCCCTCGAAAATACAGAATTGTGCGTATACTTACCGTAGTGAACCTATTCGTAGCGTATTCACAGCGCATGCCCAGCGTGCCGCGTGGCTACATGTATATAAGCGGTATTTCCACATTGCAGCATTATTGTAGTAGACGGCGAGCTATCAACATCTCATCATGCCTCCCAAGAAGAAAACATCGTCTGCCCGGGGCCGAGGAAGAGGCAAGAAAACACCATCATCATCCTCATTCAAACCTGGTGATACACCTGTTGATATGCTGGAGCCACCTACTGATAATCCTTCTGATGATGAGCCAGTTGTTCCTGAGGTTCGTGTGCGATCAAGGTCCCCAAGTCCTAGGTCCCCAACTCCTCCTCGTCAACGCTCCCGTGAATCATCGGCTTCGTCATCTGTCTCCACCTCCTCCCGCCTGGCTGATGACAAGGGGAAGAAGAAGAAGAAAATGGCCAAGAAGAACCCCTGCAACCTCAGCATCGCCGATGAGGAGCTCATGCTTGAGTTCATCCGCGACAACCCTGTGCTGTGGAATGTGAAGATGACTGACTACAGGCGGAAAGACAAGAAGGAGAAGATCTGGGAAGACCAAGCTGAGCTGATGGATAAGACAGCCGCGACCCTCAAGGGCTGGTTCCGGTCATTACGTGACACCCACACACGCCTTGACAAGAAGAAGAGTGGAGATGGTGCCCCAGACCTGACAGAGAGAGGACTGGATCATCACCAAGTTCGGCTTCCTGAAGACAGTCACTCGCCACCGTCCTGAGCCCCTCCAGAGTGTCAGTATACAATTATTCTACTTTTTCTGGACCTCATAAATTTAATGACAATTAAATGTGCAATCATTTTGGCATGCATTTTTGCATTCATTTTACTTATGATTGTATTATTTGTCTAACAAAGACAAAAAAGAATTTCATTAGCTTTTAAACTTTGTGTTAAAAAGGCAATTAAATTCCACGGTGTCTTTTCACACTACGAAAAATCTTGGTGTTGGACCCGGGTCCGACCCGTGTTAACTAGACTGACCTTTTCACACTGCAACATTTCAACACGGCACTGACCCATGTAGAGCGCTCCACCCGGGTTGAAACTCAACCCTGCTCGGGAGGTGGGTTGAGAGCTCTCGACCCGTGTAGAGAAGTTGGACCCGTGTTGAAAGTCGTAGTGTGAACGTCTCCGGGTTGAGTTTGACCCGTGTAACCGTGGATCGGAGTGTGCGTGCAGAGCAACACATAATTATTAGGCTGTTCGATATGACGATATTTGCCGATGTTTCGGTATTATGTTGCTTTTTCAGTTTTTGCAGCGTTTATGGTTTCTCCAAGTGTGTATACGTTAAGTGTGGATTAGTCTAGATTACCTTGAGCGAAATTATTTCCAATAAATTTGACGGCAGAATAGTACATAACGTATATGGAAGAATAAGAAAATACATTCTGTACTAAATGTGTCGTTTCTTTAATCGTTTTAAACCCCGACATGATTTATCCGACATCTCTGCGCCGTATATATATGTAGCGCACATTGCGTGCATGCGTGTTCCATCGTTTGTGTAGTCTTGGTCAAATGCAAACAACCCCACTGAACGGTACCATATTATTCCCAGTGTACAATGTACGTACATGCAGCTAACATTTTGCGAACTTCGTCTCGAGAAAAGGCTACTAAGGCATGAGGGGGCCGGAATTATTGCTCAACATGGGGAACCCCAAAAGTGCATCTGCGCGTGCGCGTTGCTTTGTTGCAAACAGCTAGCCTTCTTGGCGCATATGGCCGGTCAAGTACAAGTGCAAGCATGGAGGAATTTAAACACACTGGATACTTTTACCTCCGATATGTCGGAGAAAATGGGCCCCAAATCAGACAAAAGATCGACATGGAGTAAGGAGGAGGTGAATGCTATATTGGACCGACAGCTCCATCCAAAGCCAGCTCGATGGAACGACGAGAAATAATAAGGTTTTCGTCAAAATAAGCGAAGCGTTGATGGCTGCCGGGTTTCCAATTCGATCCGTAACTTCAGCAACGAACCTGCAGCATTGCGCATGCACGCGCACCACACACGTAACACGGTTCCTTCCTCCATGGTTCATGCTACTTTCCTGAGATTCTTTTACCTCCGATATGTCGTAGAAAATGGGCCCCAAATCAGACAAAAGACCGACAGCTCCATCCAAAGCCAACTCGGCGGAACGACCAGAATGCAGTATGGGGGATTTTCCGATTCGACCCGTGTTGAACGGCCGGCCGTGTGTGTAGTGTGAAACGATCGCACAATACACAGGTCGAAACATTACACGTGTAGCAAAAATGCTGGCGCTGCGTTGAGTAGTGTGAAAAGGCAGCGTAATTTACACGGGTCAGACCCGTGTCGGACCCGTGTAGATTTCAACACGGGTCGAACGTACATAGTGTGAAAAGGCCTTTAGTCCTCAACATGGCCACCATCTCGTTCAATGCACAGCTGGGCTCGGCGAATCATCTCCCTGTCTTGTCTGATGAGAATGTCAATTTCACGAGTTATCCTTTCCTGGAGGTCATCTAGATTTGCTGGATGGAGTGGTGAAAACCCGAGCTTTCAGATATCCCCATAAAAAGTAGTCACGAGGGGTCAGATCAGGAGATCTTGGGGGCCACTCCACCGGTTGATTCAAGGCAATGACCAGTTGGCGCAACTCCGATTTCACCCGACCTCATGTGCAGTCATGCCTGAAAACTAATCCAGTAAAAATGTCACCAAAAGAAGCAGGAAGAGTTACTCTAAAAGTACATATGAAAATATCTTATCTATATTGCTACAGAAAAAAACTATGGCCAACTCTAAAAGTGTGCATTTTTTTTTTACTCACACTGGTGGGCCAAGTGGGACACACTTCAGCTAGTAGATGTGGTTCTGAAGGTCAGGTGAGAGGAGGTTGAGTGACATAACTTGGCCTGGAAGGTCGTGGTTTCACAGGCCAAGGTTGCCGATGTCCTGCACATGACAACAGAACATCCGGTCATCTCGGGACAGCCAGGACAGTGGCCTGTCTCCGGCAAGCACCTGTTTATTTGAGGGGAATGAAGCGCCAGGCCGAGGAGTGGTGTAGAAAATGCTACAAGTGTGGATCCAAGAAGTCTCCCGCCAAGCCATTGCGAGCTCCTCTTCAGCAATACATGGTGGGGGCCCCCATGGAACAGATTGCCATCGACATCACCGGACCACTTCCAAGTACCAAGCTGGTGATGGGCAACACTACTTTACCAAATGGGTCGAGGCATTCTCCATCCCCGACAAGACCTCAGAGACTGTAGCCCGAGTTCTGGTCGAGCAGGTCATCACTTCATTCGGGGCTCCTCTTGAGATCCACACAGACCAGGGGCGGGAGTTTGAGGCAGCGCTGTTTCAAAGTTTCTGTCAATTGTTGGGCATCTACAAGATGTGTACGACGCCGTTCTACCCCAGTCTAATGGTATGGTGGAGCGGTTCAACCGCACGCTCAAAACCATGCTCAGTGTCTTTGTCAGGGAGGAACAGGACGACTGGGATGAGCACTTGCCATACCTGATGATGGCCTATCGTTCTGCCAGGCATGAGAGCACAAAGATAACGCCGAACATGCTCATGCTCGGCAGGGAGGTTGGACTGCCTTTAGACCTGGTAGTTGGACCCCCTGAAGAGGAAAAAGATGACCCTGTGGACCCGCACGATTACGTCCAGGAGCTGAAGGAGAAAATAAGGGATGCCCACGACTTCGCTAGAAACCATCTCAGAATGAGCCAACTGCACCAGAAGAGATGTTATGCCCTCAAGCTCCACGGATGTGGCTACGAGCTTGGAAGTCCGGTCTGGCTGTACACCCCCAAAGAAAGCTGGGAACAACTCCTAAACTACAGTGCTGGTGGGACGGGCCCTTTATCGTGCTTTCGAGAATTGATGATGTGACCTACCGAATCCAGAAGTCGCCTCGCTCCAAACCGAAGGTGGTGCACTACAACCGTCTCAAGCCCTACCTGGGGGAAGTGCAGGCAGACTGGTGGACCAAAGCTGTGCCCGGAGCTAAAACCGTTGAACCTCAACCACTGGATGGGGGAGAATCGTCAACTGGGGGAACGTTGAACCTGCTGGTCCGCCGCGGGTGGGGGTACCCAGAAGCAAACGCGTTAGGGTGAAAGACCCTGAACCAACTAAGGTTGCTGCGGAGCCCGTACAGAAAACAAGGCATGGCCGGCCTTTCTTCTTCTTCTTTTCCCTGCAGGATGGACAAGGTACAGTGTGAACAGTGCTGGAGGACCTTCACAAGGAAGACCAACATTAGGCGTCATCGACGGACCTCCTACAAAAAGACGCAGGCCTTATACCGGTCAGATACCTGGGCGAAACACGAGCACGTCTGCAGTGGGATCCAGCTAGTGGGGTCCGTGCAGCAGGATGAGCTAGAGTTATTCGCCAGCGACGAAGAGCTCGAGCTCCTGGATACCACTGCCAAAGGAATGGAGTGCCAATCTGCAGGGGGCGAAGCCAGCTACCAATCGGAGCGACCTACCCTACAGCCGAGGCCAGTTGCCAATCAGAGCGGCCTCGCACTACTCACCGGCCAGCGACGAAGGCTACAGCCGAGGCCAGCTGCCAATTGGAGTGGCCTCGCACCACTTGCCGGCCGGCGACGAAGGCTGCAACCGAGGCTAGCCACCGCTCGCAGCGGCCTCGCGTCACTCACAACCACCAGCCCAGCCAGACCCTCCCGCGAAATACCTGGCAAGGACGGGGCCCGCTACCTTTCGGAGCGGCCCAGACGTCCGACCACAAGCAAACTAGGGCTTGCAGACAGATCTACAGCTGCTGAGGCCTGCGTGGACCGTACCACTAAGCCACGGGCTCTGCCATAACATTCCCTCAGGAACCCAGTTGCTGCTACCGGAGCTCCCTCAACTATTATTTGAGGGCAAATAGGAGTCCTCGGAGGGGGCAGTTTAGCGTTTGAGACGGCCGGCCAACTGAGGGCGCTCTACAGCTTACACGGTTAGGACAGATGCTCCTGCCATAATGACTGGGAAACCTGGCTCGGGTGCCATCTTTGTTGTTTTTTGTCAGATAGCGTCAGTTAAGACATGTTTTGAGTGCTCTGTTTACAGAAGTGTTTTGTCTCGTAATGTTAAAGAGTTGTAATAAACCAGTATTTCAACAGAAATAGCACATTGTCTCTGAAGCCCGATTTATCGTGTTCCGAGTACCCCAATCCACACGCTACAATAGGTCAATTACCGACTTGAACAATCTGCAACTTTCGCGTGCACAAGACACCATTGCCTGCTACCAAATTTGGACGGAGCACTCTGATTGGCTAAGAATCAAGAAAATGTGAATATTTATTTATGGTACAGTTTGATTGGTTAAGAATAAAGAGAATATGAATATTCATGTTACACCTTTTAGCGAATCAGCAAGCCCAACCAGTCGTACTTACCTATACTCGTGAGGACAATGCTTTGTGTTTTCTATTCTTCCTTTAATATAGCCAAACCCCATAGACTAAGCACGTAGTCGTACGTTCCAGGACCGATTTTAACAAAAGACCATCTCTCGAGGACAAGAAAGTTTCTTTTGTGTTTTTTTTCTCCGCTTGTCCTCGAACGTACGTAATACAGTACATGTACACATGTACATGTACTATGCACACATACACAACGTTGCAAAGCACACGTAGTCGTACTTCCCCAATACGTCCGAGGGCAATGCTTTGTGTTTCCTATTGTTCCTTTAATATAACAACCCCCATAGACTAAATACGTCCTTACGTTCGAGGACCAATTTCAACAAAAGACTCGACGTTCGAGGACTGAAAGGTTTCTTTGTGTTTCCTTTCTTCTCTTGTCCGAATATTTGGTTCACGAAACTCACGTGATCATTAATTAGAGCTAGTTTTACTTCCAGCCGTAAAACCTTTCAATAACTTAACAAAATTCCAGTTTAATTTAACCATAATAATCATGACTATTTTTCCAAACTGTACATATTGTTTTGGCGAAATTTTTGCGAAAGTCGTAACACCTTTCCGAAAGACCGGGAGACGGACCCATGTTTCATGAGACACGACGTGGGGCCCGGCGCGGCATAGCCCCCGCGGCTGGCGGGACGAAGACCCAGCATAGCTGCCGCATAAATCTATCAATGCTGCACTCTGATCGTCAAGCTGGTGAGGACCGCCTAGTGGTTGGACCAGCTAACCTAGCCAGATGGAAAACGCTGAGGGACCAAGCCCTTGGACTTGAGACTGATTATGAAGACAACATAGAAGATGCAGTATTTGCCAGAATTTTGTTGGACAGGTATGTAAAAATGATGTTTGACAGTGATGCTGGGCCTGACCATGTCTGTACATACATGGAAGGGGTTGCTGTGTGTGTGAAACTGTGTACATGTACATGTACGTGCAAGCAATATATCTCCGAGGACAAGAGAAGAAAGGAAACACAAAGAATCCTTTCAGTCCTCGAACGTAGAGTCTTTTGTTGAAATCGGTCCTCGAACGTAAGGATACGTGCTTAGTCTATGGGGTTTGGCTATATCAAGGGAACAAAAGGAAACACAAAGCTTCGTCCTCGGACGTAGTAGGGAAGTACGACTGTGTGTACATGTACATGTATGTCACAGTTTACATGGTTTATTTATCCAAAGAAGACTTTTCCATTCTCCTGTGGTTATTGACCTATAGTGTCACTATCTTTGGAAGTCGATGCAACGCTCTCTATGACTCGTGATCTTGTTGATTGATCTCTCACTGGTGATGACTGTTTATGTATAATTCTGGCCGTCCAAACGTGCAGACTGGATCACCGTGTCCTCTATTTGACTTGCAATAGTTGTGGGATCCATAAGCAAAGCACCAGTCTACAGGCAATCTTAAGCAAAAACTGGACGGTTGTTGCGGCTGGAAAAGCGCATATGTAACCTTTGACCTATTTCGTTTTTTTTACTGTAGTGGTACAGCCACCCTGAGGACTATC
This sequence comes from Hippasteria phrygiana, assembly GCA_037893225.1. NCBI lineage: Eukaryota > Metazoa > Echinodermata > Asteroidea > Valvatida > Goniasteridae > Hippasteria > Hippasteria phrygiana. Next base: position 687,130 of record JAZGUH010000575.1, on the reverse strand, counting down.
CCTGGGGGGTGGTTCACCCTCGATGAAAAGGATCAGGAATGTCAAAATAGAGAAGTCACTTGAGTACAGAGATCTGGTCTCGGCTGGTTTATTGTGTTGACCCGTTGAGATTACATGAAAAAGAAAACCCTACAAACAAAGCCAAAGTACAAATAATGAGACCTAATAATATTAAGTGTTCATTAGACATCTAATTAATTGTTCAGAGACCTTACTGTGATATTAATTAACCAAATAATGATTAATCGTCACTAACATTATACTTCAATGAGGAGTATATATATTCTCGAAATATATTGAATGAACTGGTTTCCAGCAATATGTTAAGTTTGTTAACAATGAATCTTACCCTGATATATGGGTAAAAGTGGCCCAAGAGGCTGGGATGCCGCTACTGGTTATCGACTAGGCAAGGCTACCAGTCTAACGTTGTACGTGGCTATAAAATAGAATGCACACACACAACTAAAGATAACAAGATTGAGCATAAAGTACAATTTAAAGCATTATCATTGCCCCGCAACACTGCGCGACCCCCTAAATCTGGTGTTTATACATTGTATATATTCACACACAGTGCGCCTGCAATACACAGCGCGCACTGTCGCCCGTGAGGCTGCCATTGCGCAATACACGTACATGTACTTTGTGTGCATAAACACATAGCGTTTAATTAGCGACTGAAACCTCAGATTTACGTGCCAAATAAACACACTCAAAATCCACAAATAATAATGATATAAGATTCCCCAGCCCAATGAAAGGCATCTGTAATACCCAAAGGTTTGACTGGTTATAACGAAGTGGAGGAGCAGTAAATAAGATCAGTCATAAAATGAGGGAAATTCGGGAGCAAAAATGTTACCTGAAGAATCCGGCAACGTCAACGGCAAAAGACCGTGAAGACGTGCGGGCGGTTAACGTCAGGAACTCTAAAGGCTACTCCGCCATTCGTGAAAGCATGACTGATGCCAACTTAGTGGTCCCCAACTTCCTAATATATAATTCAAATAACTAGATTTATGATACTCTAGCTATTAGGTTATCAGACTAAATAAGTATAAATATGCACCACCGAATAAACCAGAACTAGATTACATTGCGTAGGTGGACATCACAATGTGAAAACTGTAAAGCGGTAAATGGTGATGCAAAGGATATTGTGATTATGATATATGTCCGGTGGTATTTAAGGACTAATAAAATCCGTTCCCCTACAACTTCCCTGCTTTAGTACCCTCGTCCCGAGAGGTACCACCGATAAAAGTAAGATACATATAATAATTAACAGCTGTCCAAGACCAATGTCAAGCATCACATTTAGTAGAAGACCTTTCAAACATTTCGGAACAGTTATGCACTGATAATAGGTTAAATACAAGGGTTACCAATCCAAACGTGGTTACAATAACAACCTTAGTTACATCATTTCGTAATGATTGCGAACATTACAAATATTACACAACAATGCAACTATGACCGTCGGTGCGGGGAGTACCCGGACTCTCAACTGTAAAAGTGGAGCGAGCACCTTCAGTCATGTAGTGACACTATAGAACTGTGATGAATATACCAATCCAATCATCTAAATTTGCTTCATGCTTACATCAGCAATATAATCAATACTCAGTAACGATAAAGGCACAATCTAAAGATAATAGTCAAACATGGACCTCCTCATTTTGTTTCCATCATTAACTGCAAAACTGTGGTTATCGCAGCCATGATATAGGCCAAAGGCAAATGCTAAGGATACACCACATCATTTAAAAAACATCAGTATAATAGCGGTCACATGACACATCATGAGAGATATATATATAACTGTGTGGGCATACCAGGTCATGTAAGAAGCACTGAGACTTCTATTTTAGCGATTTATGATTTATACCACCCTATGACTTCTTTGATACCCCGGCAATATTTGCGAATACCCTCCTCCGTTAAATGACATCCGTCTGACAAATATTTTTGATAATTGATACGTCGTTGAGGATACGTGCACGTGTTAGGATATCCCGTTTCCAACGCTTTCCTCATCATGGAATTATACCGTTTGACCCGATGATTGAAATTAGACAAGGACACTTGCCCTGGTCTGCTTATGGCAGATCGTTGTATGATCGAGAAAATCACTATTTGTCGGGGCCTGATTCCTTCACTTGTAAGTAGATCTAAGAACCGAATGGTTTGTCGTACTACCACACCTGGGGTATTCTCTACACTACACAAGTCATTGGTTCCCATGTCAATACATAAGATATCAGCGGGCTCTTCCTTAAGTCTGGTCAAATACCGGTCAGGATTGTTGAGGACCCTCTCATATGTCAACCCCGAATACCCATCAATACCCAGAGCAAAATCTTCAGAAAGACCAACAAATAGCTCATTCGATCTGTGAGCCCTGCGGATCTCTCTTAGCAATCTCTTGGGAAAGGAATGGCCAAACAACCAAACTGATGTCTTCTTCGACATTTATGATTACAAATCCTAACACACAAAAGGTTTCAATCAAAAATATTATCCAGATCAATATACTCGATATCAAAAGGTAAAACTTTGGTCCAACATTGAAAAAGGTGGGACTAAAAACAGGCATACACGAGTATAAGAACTCACGGCAGGAGATGGTGGTTGTGGACTGGAGGTGGTAGAACCACGTCTTACACCACCAGAGCGGTGGGCAAGCGGCCTCTCAGATTTGTACCACAACAACCAAAGTACTAAAGTATAACTAGGTAACCGCGTCCGGGCAAGGTCCAACTCCACGTTTCTTCTTTAGTCGTTCGGAGCGTCGAAGCAGCTCCTCAGGCAGTGAAGGGATACCAGTGGTGCCACCTAGCGGAGCTCTTGTGGCCGGAGAGGACCTCTGGGCTTTGATCTCTGGTGAATGCGAACGTGGGGGTGCTGTCAGGATCCACTCGTCTCCTGAGCTCTCTGTGTCAGATTCAGCACCACCTGAAAGAGAATCATCGACACCGTCGGGTAAGCCCCCTGACCGAGACTCTAACGGGAAACTCAGTTCTCCTCTAGGGTCAAGTAGTAGCCTTTTCCTATTAAGCCACTTTTCAGGGCCGCCGACGGCGGGCCTTACAGCATACAAGTCACGGTCTGGGTTACTCTTCACTACAACATGTTGCTGACTACTGAAATTGTTAGCCAACTTGTGTCGCTCAGTGAAACCACTTTGTTTCACTAATACCCTGCTTCCTACTGGTAGAGGACAAGCTTTAGCATGCTTGTCATAGCGCCTCTTGTTGACTTCGGCTGCTTTGATCATTCGGTCCTTAGCGATCGCATGGGCTCTCTGAAGGAGCTTTGCCTGGCGCTCAACCGCATCCTCATGGCAAGCATGTGGCAGGTTGCTAAGGAGGTGATCAATTGGTATCCTTGGTTCCCGACCAAACATGAGTGTATAGGGAGCGTATCCCGTTACACTGTGTGGAGTCGAGTTGTAGATGAATGTGAGGTGTGGAAGTAGTTGGGGCCATCGGTACCGATCCTTCTGGGTTATAGACTTGATAAGTCCACAAAGGGTTCTGTTGAACCGTTCAGTTTGCCCGTTCCCCTGCGGATGGTAGGGGCTGGTCCTGGTCTTTTTGATACCATACATTTCACAGAACTCGCCAACCAGACGGCTCTCAAAGTTCCTGCCCTGGTCAGAATGTATGTGTGCAGGTAGACCATAGTGAACAAACCACCTATCGTGAAGAGCCCGAGCCACACGCGGCGCTGTTTGGTCTTTGCATGGAACAGCCATTGCGAGCTTTGTGAAGCTATCCGTCATGACCAATACATCCTCACAGTTACCCAGTCCTCGGTCCAGCTTCACAAAGTCCACCGCAAGGCATTCCAAAGGTTGAAAGGACAACAGGTGCCGCATAGGGGGACGGACGACTGGAGATGGGGCTTTCGCCACAACACATGTAAAACAGTTGCGAATGTGGTCCCGAACATGTTTGTTCATACCAGGCCAGAAGCAGCGGTCCTTGATGAGCCCCAAGGTTCTCCCAACACCCTGGTGTCCCCACAGATCATGTGCAGTTTGTATCACCTCGACCTGCAGTTGACTTGGAACTAGAAACTGGTAGACCTGTCCAAGGCCAGGATCCTCCGTGACCCGGTACAACACACCATGATGTTCGACAATGCGAGGCCACTCTCGTAACCACCCGGCAATGTTCTTGGATGTCGCATCTGAAGCTGGGCAGTCCTGACCAGGCTCACACCTACGAGCCCAACGTGCCCAGATTTCTCCAAGGGCCTCGTCTTTCTTTTGCATTGATGCTAGGTCCTTATGGGAATAAGACGGCAACACCGAGGGTACCATCTTGTCCGGTTGACTTCCCTCACTTTCACTAGAGATGAGGGCTTCTTCAATGGACTGTAATTCATACGGTAGTGGAGTGCACTGCATGACGGCTTGAAAGTCAGTCGTCATTTCGGACACGGCATCTGCATTGGCAGGGTTGCGACTCAATGCATCTGCACACTTGTTCGACCGTCCTGATCGATATCTGATGTCAAGATCGAAGAGTGCCAGTTGTGCCACCCATCTCTGCTCTGTGGCACCTAACTTTGCAGTGAGAAGATGAGCGAGGGGGTTGTTGTCAGTCCAAACTATGGTACGACGGCCCAACAGATACTCCCGAAACTTGTCCGAGACCGCCCACTTAAGAGCCAACAGCTCCAACTTGAAACTGGACATATCTGGATAGCTCTTCTCAGCACCACGCAATCCCCTGCTGGCGTAGGCTACTGGATGAAGTCTCCCTGAATCATTATGCTGTGACAGACAAGCACCAAGCCCTTTCAGGGATGCATCTATCTCTAAGACGAAGTCCTGGTCGAACTTAGGGTAGGCAAGCACAGGAGTGTCACACAAAGCAGCTTTCAGTGCCTGAAAAGACTCATCTGCCTCACTGGACCAAGTGAACGACGGGGGTGGCTTCCCTGCTTTTACCCCTGTCTTACCGGTGAGGGCATGAAGGGGAACTGCGATCCCGGAAAAATTCTTGACATACCTCCGGTAGTAGGAAGCCATACCCAGAAACGACCTAAGCTGCTCTGTGCTAACTGGAGTCGGCCACTGTTTGATGCGCTCCACCTTCTGTGGGTCCACTGCTACACCCTTATCACTAACAATGTGCCCCAGGTGACACACTGAATGCTGGAAGAACTTGCATTTACTGCCGTTCAACTTTAGACCATTACGTTCTAACCTAGTGAACACAGTGTCAAGCCGGTCCAAGTGATCTTGGAAAGTACCCGAGAAAATCAGCACATCATCCAGATATAGTACAAGCTGAGTGAAATTTAAATCACCAAATATCGACTCCATAATACGTTGAAACGTACTAGGGCTGTTTACCAGTCCCTGCGGAAGTCGCAGGAACTCATATAAGCCCCATGGGACTCTGAAAGCGGTCTTAGTCACCGAATCTGGGTGAACAGCTACCTGGAAATAGCCGTGCGCTAGATCCAAGGACGAAAACAACTTTGATCCTCCAAGTGACTCGAGGGTTTCTTCTATCCTCGGCAGAGGAAATGAATCTTTTGTGGTCTTCTCGTTGATGCGCCTATAATCAATGCACAGGCGAAGCTGGCCGTTTTTCTTCCTGACCAGGACGATGGGGCTCGCATAAGGGCTGACGGACTTCCTAATGATGTTTCTGTCAAGTAAATCTTGAAGCATCTTCTTCACTTCAGCCACGCGGCTCGGAATAATCCGCCTGTACGGCAAATTCACTGGTTTATTGTCAGCCAACTTTATCTCGTGCGGGATCATATCACAGAAACCTATGTCATACGGCCCTATGGAAAAAGCATTCTCATGCTTCCTAATCAAGGAGGCTACCGATTGTGCTGCACCACAATCCATGCCTTGCAGACTAACACCTGGGGGCAGTAAGTAACTGGACCCATCAGGGAAGATAAACGACTCCCGATCCAGGGTATCTTGGGGCCCCTTGTCTACAACTGGACCAGGGCAAGTCTCTGCTTCGTCTGCGGTATCAACAACCACACTGTGGGTGGACACAGCCACTCCATTTTCCTGGACATCAGCTACCACCCGGTCCTCAATGACTGCTGCGGATGCCGTAGCCAGCTTGGTAAGGGCCGGAATGATCAGTTGTTTATGGCTCATATTCACCACAAGGACAGGAATTGAGGTTCCATTCACCTCCTGAATACCCTCCACCACAGGCCATGAGGGCTCTACATCACCATCTTCAGGATCAAGCTCATCAACTCGATCCCGTGAAAGAGGTCTGAGTAAGACAGTTTTTCCCGTACATCCGGTCATAGACCTGCCAATCTCACATCGAATCAGCTTAGTGCAAGCAGGGGGAACAGACTCACACTTATGAGTCCAAACCTCTGCAACATGAGGATCTGAAACGACTTCCTCCTGCACGTGGTCACGGCTTACATGAATAGACCTGAACCAACGTAGGGCAAAGTCCCAATCTGGGCCTAATTGGCAAACATTGCACTTTCTAAGCCCAGCAGATAGCATCCTCAAAACATTGCACCCTAAAAGGACGGGATATTCCTCTCGTCGACCTCCGGAATCTGGCGGCTCCTTGCAGGACACCAAGAAACTAGCAGTAAACTCACGCCCCAACACCTTAATGGGGACTTCCAGAAACCCTTCTACTGGGATGTTAAGGCCATTTGCCCCCAGCAGATTGACATATGTACCCACCTCATCCAGACTTCCCACCTTTGAGGCTAAGTGATCATGATAAAACTTGGAAGAAATCAGGGACGTCTCTGCACCCGTGTCTAATACACAGCATGCTGGAACCCCACAAATAGAAATCTTTGCAGTCGGACTGCTAGCGAGGAGTTTCTTTTTGTCATCCCTGGTAATCATCCGGTCAACATCGGCGGAGGTATCCTCCTGCAAATCACCATCACAAGTAGCGCTGTTTGGCTCAGGATTTTCGTGACTGGTGGGCACAACTAAACCCTCCGCCATAGTGCCCTCTAAGACGGAGGTGAGGCGTTTCCCGAAAGGGAAGTCTGCTCTGATGTTGCCTCTTTGTTGTTGGTGTCTTGAGCACGTCTTCGTGCAAAGCATCTCTCCTCGGAATGACCCTGCTTGTGGCAAAAAGTGCAAGTAACCGGGCTACGGTTTGTCTTCCTCCGCTCCTGGGTAGGAGCCCTAAAGGTGCAGGACTGCAGAGCGTTGGAGACGCCCTGTAGTTGGGTATTCATCTGGGTCTGCTGCTGGACCAGTATTTGTACAGCTGCTTGGAGTTGCTTTTGGCCCTCCAACAGCTCCGTCAGCAATTTCTGATTGTCTACACCTGACTCAGTAGAAGGCATAGGCCCTGTTGTTTTACCCGAGTTTCGGCTGCGCCCCTTTTCAACAGTGCGAAGGTCGACGTCTTCCCGAGCCTCGTCAGCATCTGCCAAAAGGAACAGTGCCAATTCTCGCATGTCATAAAAGGAGACCTCCGTACGATCCATAGCCAATCTCCGAAGCTCCCTCCTCGCCGAGACATCTCGCACACCTCTGATAAGTTGCTCTTTCAGGGCGTTCTCTTTCAGCTGGATAACAGCCGCCTTTTCACGAGTTCCTTCTGCAGCAGATTCTATGGTGCTGTAAAGGCGCATGAGAGCCCTGCTATATTCAGCTAAGGTTTCACCCTCGCCCTGGACACGGCTACAGAAGGAAGCATTCAATGACTGAACAGACTCCGGACAGCCAAACCTACGCAGCAACAAAGCGGACAACCTCTCAAAATCCTCTCTTTCCTTTGCAGGACAGCAGAGGACCTCCTCCTTGGCCTCACTACCCAAGTGATCAATAGCTGTGCTGACCAGTTCCCTTCCCGAGAGACCTAACTGCCTTGCGTATGTGTCCAAGTCACCAAGCCATTCTTTTAGAGTAGGGTCACCTGGTTTACGCGGAGCACCATTGAACTTTGCTAATTTAATAGTCGGAGCCCGCTGGTATCTCAAGTTTTGGAAAGCTCCGGCCAACGTTTCAGCCAGTGCCTTATTGGTTTCAGCTATGACGTCAGCTACTCCCTCTGGCAACGCCATGGCAACGGATAACTCAGCACTCAAATGGACTAACAGGCAATGGGATTACTGAATCCAAAACCCCAGAAAGGGGAAATTGATTTGCAACAGCTGTTACTAGACAAACATTGTACTTGGATCTAATTACATGTATTTCAGTCTAACAGGAATAAAGCCCAATATGTCAGATGTCAGAATCGGGATAACCTACATGTACTTATGATTTATAATACACACGCAAGTATAAAATCCGAATACATGTATATAGTAGCACTAGCCAAATGCAGTACCTGGTATGCACACTACAATATTTAGTTATATGCACTTGCACAAACAATACTCCACAAATTTTAATCTGTAGAATTCTTTTCTCCAAATGAGGTCTTACACCATCATAACATAGACAATAAAATAATAAGACAGTTTCGATAAATGAGCTTGTCTTATTTCTTAAATGAGCATCAGCCGTCAAAATTATATAGAAATGACAACCGGAGTAAAATATATATCAGGGGTTTTCCTTAATGCCGTAATATATATTGACGCTCTTGCTTCAGCTTGACACCCTGGATCCTGTCTACGACGCCAAAATCTGTAGTGGTACAGCCACCCTGAGGACTATCCCTGGGGGGTGGTTCACCCTCGATGAAAAGGATCAGGAATGTCAAAATAGAGAAGTCACTTGAGTACAGAGATCTGGTCTCGGCTGGTTTATTGTGTTGACCCGTTGAGATTACATGAAAAAGAAAACCCTACAAACAAAGCCAAAGTACAAATAATGAGACCTAATAATATTAAGTGTTCATTAGACATCTAATTAATTGTTCAGAGACCTTACTGTGATATTAATTAACCAAATAATGATTAATCGTCACTAACATTATACTTCAATGAGGAGTATATATATTCTCGAAATATATTGAATGAACTGGTTTCCAGCAATATGTTAAGTTTGTTAACAATGAATCTTACCCTGATATATGGGTAAAAGTGGCCCAAGAGGCTGGGATGCCGCTACTGGTTATCGACTAGGCAAGGCTACCAGTCTAACGTTGTACGTGGCTATAAAATAGAATGCACACACACAACTAAAGATAACAAGATTGAGCATAAAGTACAATTTAAAGCATTATCATTGCCCCGCAACACTGCGCGACCCCCTAAATCTGGTGTTTATACATTGTATATATTCACACACAGTGCGCCTGCAATACACAGCGCGCACTGTCGCCCGTGAGGCTGCCATTGCGCAATACACGTACATGTACTTTGTGTGCATAAACACATAGCGTTTAATTAGCGACTGAAACCTCAGATTTACGTGCCAAATAAACACACTCAAAATCCACAAATAATAATGATATAAGATTCCCCAGCCCAATGAAAGGCATCTGTAATACCCAAAGGTTTGACTGGTTATAACGAAGTGGAGGAGCAGTAAATAAGATCAGTCATAAAATGAGGGAAATTCGGGAGCAAAAATGTTACCTGAAGAATCCGGCAACGTCAACGGCAAAAGACCGTGAAGACGTGCGGGCGGTTAACGTCAGGAACTCTAAAGGCTACTCCGCCATTCGTGAAAGCATGACTGATGCCAACTTAGTGGTCCCCAACTTCCTAATATATAATTCAAATAACTAGATTTATGATACTCTAGCTATTAGGTTATCAGACTAAATAAGTATAAATATGCACCACCGAATAAACCAGAACTAGATTACATTGCGTAGGTGGACATCACAATGTGAAAACTGTAAAGCGGTAAATGGTGATGCAAAGGATATTGTGATTATGATATATGTCCGGTGGTATTTAAGGACTAATAAAATCCGTTCCCCTACATTACCATTTCTCGTTAATGAAAGGACATTTTGGTAATTGTTTTCACAACAACCGTTTAAATAATCCATGATTCTGAATTGCTTATTTGAGGCCGGTGTGTACCTTTAAAGATGACCGCGACCATTGAACTATAACTGTTTGGAGTTTGCAACTACCTGGTACATGTACATGTATAATTTGGCTTATACAGGGCGAACCTACATAAAAAATAATGTTGTCTATGGTTTTCAGGACAATGATACTTGGCCATCTGTGACTGTATTAAAGTGTTGCGGCATGTATTAAAAGAAAGGTTGTAGCTCCTGCTTAATGATGTAATAATTGATACATGTATATGCATGACCTGCATATTTTTGGAACAGTAACAGATGCCAACAGCAAAAAATGTCATTACCAGAACAGACTCAAACGCACTACCCAGTCCCCACGTCAATCCTACTTGGGTTTTCAGTTTAGACAAACCAATTTATTCATCTAAATTTTTATTCATCCTGTCTCATGCATATACTTTTTTCTATACTACATGTATGTGCTTCTCGTTTGTGACTTTTTCCATGTCAATTCAGTTCATGGACACAAAGATCCTTACAATACTAGTGAGATTTAATTAGAAAACGGTCAAACTTCCACTTTTAGTCAGCTGTTTGCATGCAAAATATGCCTTTTATGTAAAAGCCAAATAGCAAACAAATAGCAAACAAGATACAACCTGAATTTTGTACCTAATGTAGATTGTAGGTTATTTTGGTGGACCAACATTTAGACCCTGATGACCATGCCCCAGAAAGGGGGTGATTGGTTAATTCATAAGTAAACACATGCACCTAGTGGGCATCCTTGTGGGCACCAGGGGGGGCCGAAACTGGCAAAAAGTGACGTCAATCATCCCATATAAGGGTTTTGGGGACCTATATTTAGCAAACGAAACCTGGTACGGTACTTTTGATAGCAGAATCTTTCAGAATGGATGGCAATCATCTTAAGGAGCAATTTAAAGGGACAAACCCCGATGCATTTTGGGAATATGGGCCTCCAAAAATAAATCGGCGCAATTATGAATAGGAAAAAGGGGTCAGCAGACTGGCGAGGAGGGTAGGCAACCCCAAGTGCCAACAAGATGATTTACCAGAAATGTTGCACACACATGGCTTGTTATTGATGTGGATCCTGTGGTGACTCACTGGTGGTGCTTCCTCCTGTGAAAGATTCACCACAAATATCGGATACAAATGGCTTCTCAGTCATGTGGATACTATGGTGGGACAATAGATTGCTTTTTCTCCTGAAAATTTTTCCACAACTGTCACATACAAACGTCTTTTCGTTGGTGTGGATCCTATGGTGCCTCACCAGAATGCTTCTTGTCGTAAAGGATTTTCCACAAGTGCCGCATGCAAATGGCTTCTCATTGGTGTGGATCCTATGGTGGGCCACTAGACTGCCTTTATGTTTGAAGGATTTGCCACAAATATCGCATACAAATGGCTTCTTGTTGGTATGGATCCTATGGTGTGACACTAGACTGTCTTTGCGAGTGAAAGATTTGCCACAAACATCGCATACAAATGGCTTCTCATTGGTGTGGATCCTATGGTGCTTCACTTGACTGACTTTATGTGTGAAGGATTTGCCACAAACATCACATACAAATGGCTTCTCGTTGGTGTGGGTCCTATGGTGTTTCACAAGAGTGCATTTATGTGTGAATGATTTGCCACAAATGTCGCATACAAATGGCTTCTCATTGGCGTGAATCCTACCGTGTGTCACTAGACCATCTTTGCGCGTGAAGGATTTGCCACAAACATTGCATACAAATGGCTTTTCATTGGTGTGGATACTATGGTGTTTCACTAGGCTATTTTTCTGCGTGAAGAATTCGCCACAAACATTGCATACAAATGGCTTCTCATTGGTGTGGATCCTACGGTGTCTCACTAGACTGACTTTATGTGTGAAGGATTTGCCACAAACATCGCATACAAATGGCTTCTCATTGGTGTGGATCCTGTGGTGTGTCACTAGATTGTCTTTGCGCGTGAAGGATTTGCCACAAACATCGCATACAAATGGCTTCTCATTGGTGTGGATCCTATGGTGCTTCACTAGACTGACTTTATGTGTGAAGGATTTGCCACAAACATCGCATACAAATGGCTTCTCATGGGTGTGGATCCTGTGGTGTGTCACTAGATTGTCTTTGCGCGTGAAGGAGTTGCCACAAACATCGCATACAAATGCCTTCTTGTTGGTGTGGATCCTACGGTGTGTCACTAGACCGTTTTTGCGCGTGAAGGATTTGCCACAAACATCGCATACAAATGGCTTCTCGCTTGGGTGCATCTTTTGATGGTTGTTTACATGTATGTCCTGCAAGGAGGAAATTAAACAATAACATTTATGTACAGGTAAAGATTGTAATAATGTAGCGTGAGCCAATGTGGGTCCTCGGCTCCTTTTCTGCCAAACGCAAAAAAAGGAGACCACACCGATTTTCTTAGGTCTGAAAACACAGCTGCTGGTTTATTTCAGAGGCCGCAACAACTTATCTGAAGCACTGTCCACATCAAGTCTGGCATATTCAAAACACAACTCGAAAACCACACGATTATTTTGGCGACGGCCCACTTTCTTCGCGCCAAAGCAATCAAAGAAACATATACATTGTCTTGCTAAGCATTTATTTTTAGAATTTTGGTCGGCGCGACACGCGCACCCTGGCCAATGAGAAAACTGGAGCAAGGTCAACCTTTGTTTATAGTTCGTTGAGCCCACCCAGGTGGTGAACTCAGTCGGTGAACCTATACCGGCGGTTCAGGCAGCCGATACCGGCTGTTCAGGCAGCCGATACCGGCTGTTCAGGCAGCCGATACCGGCATTTCAGGCAGCAGATACCGGCATTTCAGGCAGCCGATACCGGCGGTTCAGGCAGCCTATACCGGCGGTTCAGGCAGCCGATACCGGCGGTTCAGGCAGCCGATACCGGCGGTTCAGGCAGCCTATACCGGCGGTTCAGGCAGCCGATACCGGCGGTTCAGGCAGCCGATACCGGCGGTTCAGGCAGCCGATACCGGCGGTTCAGGCAGCCGATACCGGCGGTTCAGGCAGCCGATACCGGCGGTTCAGGCAGCCGATACCGGCGGTTCAGGCAGCCGATACCGGCGGTTCAGGCAGCCTATACCGGCGGTTCAGGCAGCCTATACCGGCGGTTCAGGCAGCAGATACCGGCGGTTCAGGCAGCAGATACCGGCGGTTCAGGCAGCCGATTCCAGTTTATATCAATATTCAAATGTCCAGTCCTTGGCTTGAGGTCTGCTGATCAAAATTTTCACAAGTTTAGAAGCTAGAAATTACATTTTCTATTGTCCATTATTTTCAACAATGTTCGATTGCAACATCCAGTTTCGTGAGATTCAAGGCCAATCAAGGGAATCACAAGAGTTCGGCTTGCCCGGGGTGTCTACGGGAATGTTGGTCAATGATGATTTAGGGGCCCAAAATTAGTTCCTAATTCAAGCAAAGACACCACAGTCCGCGAGGACAACCCACTGCACAGTTTATTGGTCCAATTCATCGCTTGTCCCTGGTATGTATAGCCTACATTTTTTTTTTTTTTACTCTCCGCTGGGTCCCTGTAGGCCATGGCGAGTAAGGCCAGGTGCTCGTCCCAGTCGGTCGCTTAGCATGGCTTCCATTGTGCGGTTAGAGAGCAACTAAAATGCCCATTTTTTGTTGTTGACTTTTTGGACTTTTCCCGAGTTTAAATACTCTTTTTTCTGATGTAGATTAGCTTGCAGACGAGAGGGATTTGTATATTTAAGAAAAAAGGGTCGTTATTCTAAACCATTTATCCTGTTTTGCGAAAGCTCATTATGTATGTAAATGTATGTATCTGACCCCGTGACGTACATGTGTAGAGTCGGTTGATGCTACTAGCCAAACACTATGCATGTACATACGTGGAGTTGACACTGCTGGAAGAGTTTTTGTCGACATAACTCCTCTGTTTTCCCGTCTATTTTGTCTAATTTTGATATTATTTCAGTATGAGCATGGTTCTGAGATAATCATGCCTCGATCGTGTGTAGTTGGGCGTTGCACGAGAAACAGCGACAAAAACCCTGACCTAACCTTCCTGCGATTCCCAGTGCTAAATAGAGTTCAAAGGCGAAAGTGGGTCCGCTTTGTAGACAATACAATAAATATCTGATTTTCGGCTGTCGAAATGGTCGAAAATATTTGCAGAACATTTAACCAAAGACTGTATTGATAATAGTGTTAGTATGAAAACTCAGCTGGGTTTAAAGGCACAATTCCGTTTGAAGGCTGGAGCCATTTGAACTCGGGCACCGAGCATTCCAATCCTGTCCCGGACTCACACGCCCCATACCTGCGGTTCCCAGCTTGAGCAGCCAGAGCTCCGGCCGTCTCTCTTGTCCACGCTCGCTTGACTCAACATGCATTGTACACGTACGGTATCGTAAATGGCTGCATGCGATTGAGTCTGGTACCTTATAACAGAAATTGTGTGTATAGTTCTGAGAAGGTGCAGGTCTTTATGTAGGCTGCATAAGCAAAATCACCAGACTAGAGTATAGCATCAGCTCACACACAACTCGCCGCGCAGGTCCCAATAAAAGCCGAATGCAAACAAAGGAAAGTATGACTCATAACTAACTTTTCAGCAAGAACAAGCCTACAACACCAATTCAAAATGTGTCTCACAAAGATGTCAACACTTTAAAATATGTTTATCGTAGTGTTACACCTGAATCATGTGCAAAAAAGCACAGCAAGTAATACTAGCCTTGGACAAAAAAATACATACAGACTCTACGTAAAACATTGTCGTATAATACAGTGATGACGTCATATGTTTCTACACGTATACGGCATCACTCGCGCGATATGGCACGCAGTCGACCTCTTCTGAATCGAGTCAAAGTGGCTGAGAAGGCTCAGATTTGTTTTCTTTTCTTCAGAATCATGAAACTTGTTACTTTAGTCAGCACTGGCAGCCTCAGGGCTACAGTATGTGTTGTTCGGATGGAGTGAAGGACCCAGCGGCCATCGCTGAAGAGGCAGCCGTATTACGTATATTAAACTGTTTATCGGCCTAACAACATTTGTGTGTTTGTTTTACTTTGTGTATGGTTTAAAGTTGGACTTCCGGGGAATGTAAACAAAATAAAAATTCCGCACCCCACTGGCGAAGGGGTGTGGAGGACAACCAAACAATTTGGCCTATAAACTAGTCAATATGGTAACCCAAAAAAATGTCATTGCCAGCAAAACAAGACCCGAAAAGCCACCTATTCCCCACATATCGATCTTAATAATTAGTTTATCAGTATAGAACTTTTTTCATATCAATTTTTATTCTTCGGTGTCTTGTGTATAATTGCCTTTTTTCAACTACATGCATAGACTTTCTGATTTCTTTGCGACTTGATATTTTGTCTATGTCAATTCAATACATGGAGACAATGATCCCTATAAATACTAGTGAGATTTAATGAGAACTTTAGCATTCCCCAGGACTTGACTATACTACTTTACATGTCAATTCTTAATTGCCTACATCACGCAGAATGCCCAAAGAGCCACGCTTTCAAGCCGGAAGTAAACAGATGGGCAAATGTGAAATTAGTCTGTATCAATCAAAATTTAATGCAAATCGCTCTTTTCCAAAAAAAGAGAATTCGTCTTCTTGAGAGTAAAAACAAGAGCCCTACTGTGACATGCGGATTAGAAAAATGTCTAAAAGCAAAATTTAGACAAGCATGCTGGGCCACCCAAATAAAAAAGCAAAGTAATTTTTTAGGACAAGACACAAGATTAAATTATACATGAAAATAAGCACACATCCAATAAAATTATTCAAAAAGCAGAGGAAATTATGTTGACCTTGGAATATTTCAAACTATTCTAATAATTACAGGTACATGTACATGTACATGTACATGTACATGTAGGCCTTTCTTGGCAAAATTATACCACACTTTAACCCCTTGACCCTGGGTTTTAGATGGGAGGCGCCGGGGCACCAGGTCGGGTTGTGCAGCCAAGCATAACGTACACAATACCCAATAATGGATTGAAAGTGCAGAGATTGACACAAATAGAAGTCAACCGGCCTGGTGTCAATTTTTAATCTGCACGTATTTGTGTCAACCTTTTACGCAAGGGGTTAAGAGCAGATGCTATAATTGCGTGCCTTCAATTACTGCATTATGCATCCCACACTTTAAACTCCGACAAACACGAATGCAATAGAAATAAACTACATGTACGCAACTGCATTGATTTTTCAGATAGGCCTATGGGGGTCCACAAATAAGACTAATTAAATATTAATTACATCATAACATGAAAACTGCTGACATCATCGTGATGTCATTGTCCTAGGACCATCTACATGTATGCTATATGGTCTTTGTTTGATGACTGAGCTTTAACAGTAGCCAAAGTCCTTAAATTAAATACCACTTGTACCGGTACTTATAACCCCAACTACCCCAAGCCTTTCAAACTCAAACAACAGTGTTGAATTGTGTTCGATTTAGTACCATAGGGGTTCAGGTGTAGAGCTTTGTGACCCTGTTGAATTTTGTTTGATTTTGTACATAAGGGTACCTATTGATATGACTTTTCATTGCAACACATTGCTGGATTATGTTGGGTTTCGAAGTGTTTAAGCAAACTTTGCACAGAGCCATTGGTACCAAACTTGCCAAAATTCAAGTTTTGACCTGTTGAAGTTTGGCGTGTTTAGTACTTTTCCTAGTACACGGTACATGTATGTTGGAGTTTGGCAGGTTTAGTCCAGTAGCCCACTGCACGAGACTCTTCCTGTTGGACTTTGTTAATAGGTTTATGTCTCTGCCTAGTGGGAGAGCATTTAGGATTAGAAAAAATCTGGTAAATCACAATCACAACATTTTACAATCATTGGTGTGAATCCTATACGGTATTACACACTGGATGGCTTCATCATTGCCTGAAGGATTTGTCACAAATCATCACTGACAACAATTTCACAGATGTAAGTAACTGGATGAACAATGACAAAGGAATGCCTTTGTCACAGCTCATTTGAATAGCTTGTGATTGGGATTAGGACTGGAGGGCTTGTGATGGACTTGCAGGGACTTGAAAGGACTTGTGAAAGGACTTGCAGGGACTCGAATACAACTGTTTATTACTGTCATTATTAAATCATTATTTTTAGTTTTCAAAAAGTGATATCCGTCTATCCTTTGTTAAGAAACTATTTGGTAACAATTAAAATTGTGTTTCAGGAGTTAAAGTATATTTTACATTAAATGAATCTATAACCCCACAAGCACACAAATGGATTGACAGTAAGTCCATGTCAAATCTTTAAAATTCGTTTTTCTCTGAATTGTGTTTCTGCCACTGGGACCACTGGGTGTCAGTTTGAGTGTGACAAAATGTCCCATACAAATGGCTTCTTATTGGTGTGGATCTTATGATGACTCATATAGACTGCGTTATCGCACGAGGAAATTTCAACAAATGTCATTGATATGGATCCTTTGGTGACTCACTAAACAGCTTCTTTGGAAAGGATTTTTTGGTACAAATGTATACAAATGGCTCCCACTGGTGTCGGATACAAATGTCTTCTGATTGGTGTGGATCCTATGGTGTCACTAGATGGACTTTTTGTCTGAAAGATTTGCCACAAACATCACATACAAATGGCTTCTCATTGGTGTGGATCCTATGGTGATGCACTAGATTTCCCTTTTGTCTAAAGGATTTGCCACAAACATCGCATATACACATGGCTTCTTTTTGGTGTGGAATGTGGATTCTATGGTGATGCACTAGACTGCCCTTTTGTGTAAAGGATTTGCCACAAACATCGCATACAAATGGCTTCTCATTGGTGTGGATCCTATGATGTGTCACTAGATTGCTTTTTTGTCTGAAGGATTTGCCACAAATATCGCATACAAATGGCTTCTTGTTGGTGTGGATCCTATGATGTGTCACTAGATTGAATTTGTGCCTGAAGGATTTGCCACAAACATCGCATACAAATGGCTTCTTTTTGGTGTGGATCCTATGGTGATGCACTAGACTGCCCTTTTGTGTAAAGGATTTGCCACAAACATCGCATACAAATGGCTTCTCATTGGTGTGGATCCTATGATGTGTCACTAGATTGCCTTTTTGTCTGAAGGATTTGCCACAAATATCGCATACAAATGGCTTCTTGTTGGTGTGGATCCTATGGTGTGTCAATAGACTGCATCTTACTATAAAGGATTTGCCACAAACATTGCATACAAATGGCTTCTCACTGGTGTGGATCCCACGGTGATGCACTAGATTGCCATTTTGTCTGAAGGATTTGCCACAAACATTGCATACAAATGGCTTCTCGTTGCTGTGGATCCTAAGATGTGTCACTAGATTGCCTTTTTGTCTGAAGGATTTGCCACAAATATCGCATACAAATGGCTTCTCGTTGGTGTGGATCCTATGGTGTGTCACTAGATTGCCTTTTTGTTTGAAGGATTTGCCACAAACATCGCATACAAATGGCTTCTCATTGGTGTGGATCCTATGGTGCATGGCAAGACTACTTTGCACCTTGAAGGATTTATCAGAAATGTCGCATGGCTTCTCACCTGGGTGTATCTTTTGATGGTTGTTTAAGTTTCTTATTTTCTTCATGCTTGGTACATGTATGTCCTGCAAGGAGGAGATTAAACATCATTAACATTTATGCACCAGTAATGAGGGGCAAAAGACTTGGGCTCACTCAAGAGAAAAAAAGTCTAGTGGGAAGGTGTACATTGTACATGGCAAATAATACGTTTAAAGGGTTTGTCAAAGGTCTGTGGTCCAGCAGTTTATGGTTGTCAATATCAACTGACATAATACATGTATATACAGGGTGTCCCAAAAACGGAATAGCATACTTCCACTACCCAGAGACTCAAGCAACCTAGCTATTAAATGTAGTGTACGGGTACTTGATTGGTCAATGTTGCAATTTTCAGAAATGGGTGGAATTGGGGGTCAGTATTTTACAGGAAATATCGTTCCACTGACCTGTTAAAAGTTTTGCATTGTTTGATGGCGAAAAAAAACGAGAGAAAAACGGTGTTCGTTTTCAACTGTTGGGCGGATAGCCTTTAGTCAAGGCGCGCGTGGCTACCTAGACGCATGACGCACCCCGGATATGCCAGCGTGTCCGGGGGCGTGCCACTCGTCTGGGTAGCCATGCGCGCCTTGACTAGTAGTAGTAGTAGAGTAGACATTTATTCAACGTTACAAAGTACAACAAATAATTTAATATAAGTACATATGTATCAAACAAGAAATGAATCTAATAGATTTGAATCACCAAAATACATAATTAAACAACGTTAGGTATAGGGTGAAGCAATTAGCTTTTGTTCCCTGACCTTATAAGACAGACAACTAAAATACACATAACCAATAGAGACAAAACACAATCATAAGTACGAACGAAACAAGCAGGAATAACATTAGTCATACGTGTATATTACATCTTATAAGTAAGAGTTGATAAATTGAGTTTTTAACTTTTTAGCGAATACAGATATTAATGTTGAGGAAGATTTAATTGGGTCACTCAGACTATTCCAGAAGTTAATGCCCAGGTGGGCAAAGCTATTTTTCAACATTGAAGTTCTGTAAATAGGACAGACGTTAAGATTTTTCTTTGAAGCACTTCTAGTACAATATTAATGAATATTCGAGGTTAAAGTGAAAAATGTACTAAAACAACGTGGGAGTAAATTATTCATGTATTTAAACATGAATTTACTTAACTTTAGGTAATAAAGGTCGTTGAACCGTAAGAGTTTCAGGTTGGCAAATAGGAGATTGGTGTGATCACGATAATTGGCATTACATATAATACGAATAGCCCTTTTTTGTAAAATCAGAAGTTTTTC
Organism: Hippasteria phrygiana; assembly: GCA_037893225.1. NCBI lineage: Eukaryota > Metazoa > Echinodermata > Asteroidea > Valvatida > Goniasteridae > Hippasteria > Hippasteria phrygiana. The sequence continues at coordinate 667,289 of JAZGUH010000575.1, read as the reverse complement.
ACATTGAGAAAAGCAACTGCCCCATGTAAGATTTGCGTAATTTAAATATGGGAGTATCAGAGAGTTATACAGAGTCAGTAAAATACTTTTTGGAACAAAAAACTTTAGACGATTCATTATCCCAACAGTTCTGGATATTTTGCTTGATATATTATTAATATGATACTTCCAGGTTAAGTTTTCATCGATGTGTATACCTAGGAATTTAGTAGTTTTGAGTTGCTTTAAGTTGATACCATTAAAAACTAAAGAGATAGCTTGATTATACTTATTTTGTCTGGAACAGAATATAATATAATTTGATTTAAGCAGATGAATACAAAGTTTGTTAGCTACAAGCCAAGTACTAATTTTTAAAAGTTCACGGTTGAGATGAATAATAGCAGCATCTACATTACTATGACTGTACACTAAGCTTGTATCATCAGCAAATAATGTAAATGATATTATGTCAGATGTATTACAGATGTCATTAATGTAGAGAATGAATAAAAGTGGTCCTAGGACGGAACCTTGTAGAACTCCACAGGTAACAGTCTTGTTTTCGGATATTATTGTGTTGAATGAAACAAACTGTTTTCTATTGGACAAATAACTCTTGAACCAGTGCAAAGCTATCCCACGAATTCCGTAATGCTCTAATTTAGAAACCAATATTTCATGGTTGACTGTATCAAAAGCCTTTGACAAGTCTAAAAATACACCAACAGATCTTTTTGTCGTCAATGGCCTTTAGAAGTTTGTTTACAACATAAGAAGTTGCTAACTCAGTGAAACGGTTTGACCTAAATCCAAACTGTGATTCTGATAAAATATTGAACGTATTTATGAAAGATATGAGTCTTTTATAAACTAACTTTTTGAAAACCTTAGAGAAAGTAGACAAAATTGAAATTGGTCTATAGTTACCGGCCTCATGCTCATTTCCCCCTTTATAAATTGGGATAACCTGACCGATCTTTAACCCAGTCATGGACTTGTTAAAGATTTCAGCCAGTGGTTTTGCTAAACAACACCTCGCCTGTTTAATAACAAAAGGGCTTATGCCATCAAAACCAAGAGCCTTTCTTCAGGTGTTACTGGGATTAGAAAAAAAGAGTGTGGACATCTGTCTTTTAGAAAAGAATCGCAAGTGGTATTACATAATGGTAACTTGCTTGCAAGTCGATTTCCAATATTTACAAAATGCTCATTAAATGTGTCCGCGATTTCTTTGTCACCATCTATTTTTACACCATTTTGGACAACATAGGAAGGGTTGGGCTTCGGTTGACCCTTATTAAGTAAACTATTGATTAAACGCCAAGTTCCTTTGATATTACCCTTTTCCTGATCGAATTTCTTGGTAAGGTAATTTTTCTTAGCATTACGTATCAATGTACTCAACTTATTTTTGTACGAGATATAAATGGATTTATTACGAGGATTAGGACTTCTAAGGAATTTTTTATACAAAAAGTTTTTTCTCCTTATAGAATTGTAAATACCACTAGAAAGCCAGGGTGACTTACATGCGTCATATCGGCGTTTAACCTCTTGTAATGGAAAATGCTTATCGTACAGTTGAAGTATATTGTGTAGGAATCTACTGTATATATCATTTAAGTCATCCAGATAGAGATGATATAAAATTCCAGTCAGTTGCATTTATATCATCAATAAAATGGACAATATTATTACTATTAAAATTACGCTTAAATTGCTTAATTTCATTTCGTACCGTAGGTTTAGAATTTTCCGCAATTAAAAACACGGGTAGGTGATCACTTATATCAGTTATTAGTATACCAGCTGTATGATTCTGGAAGTCATTCGTTAAGATATTGTCTAATAAAGTAGAACTTTCAGGAGTTATTCTTGTTGGTTTAGTAATAGATGGATAAAACGAGTGGGAAGATATTGTATCAATAAAATACTGTACAGAGCTATCAATGTCATACTGTAATAAGTTAACATTAAAGTCACCCATAATATAACAATTTTTGCATTCATTTGTTGCATGTGTCAACATTTCACTGATAATATTAGTAAAATTGTCAATAGAACCACTTGGTGTTCTGTATACGACTACAACAATTATGTTTCTATGACTGCTGACTGCTGTCAACAAGCTCAATAAAAAATGATTCAACATCTTGATTGTTAATACACAAATCATCACGCTTTTTATAAACATGGTCATGCTTGATATAAAGAGCCACACCATCTCTCCTCTTTTACCTTCTCTGCAAATGCCTTCAAGCGAATAATGTTTCATTTGAACTAAGGGGTCTTGAACATCTTTTAACCATGTTTTGGATATGGCCATCACAGATGGAGAAATATATAAAAGATTAATATAATCGGAAATACTTTCAGCATTCTTTCGTAAACTTCTTGCGTTGATATGAACCAACATCAATTTATCTTGAGAGACATTTTGAATCACTTTCATAAACTTATCTTGATCATAGCGCCCTCATGAGTCATTATTTTGACAGCTTGGTTACTTCTACCACGGTCTCGGTAACATTTTCCCGTGTCGAAAGTCCAAGTGCGGACAGTGGTCACATTTGAACATTTTTCATTTTACCATTGTCTCGGTAAAACCTTCCAAAAAAGTTTTGCCACATGTTCATACAATTCTAAACATGAATGGATGGTCAAACTTTTCTGTTTTACTGAGTGTAAGAGTAAAATCTTTCCATTGACAGTTTAACATGGAATTGCAGGTATAAACAACATGTGAAATTAATCTCTCCTAGGAAGCGGTGTGGTTCTGAAAAGAAACGGCGAATGAATTCCCAAAATCCAAGGGGATTTTCCATTATAAGAAAACACTAACCTCTGTTTACTTACACTTGCATATCAGCGTGCAAGCGCACAAACCTCGCTGGAAGAAAAGCGACCAAGCCACACCCTTTATAAAGCCAACTGCATGTCCCACAAAGGATCCTGTATTAAACATGTTTTTTTAAAACTATCTAGTTCCCCATTTGGGAGGGATGGTAAACAGAGGTTAGTGTTTTCTTATTAGAATGGAAAATCCCCTTGGATTTTGAAAATTCCGTTGCAGAAAACATCTCACCTGTTTACCTACATTTGCAGAGTAGCACCGACAGATATTGGGGAAGGACCGAGGGACATGCAGCGGCGAAGATGTCTAAACTGAACCCACATGAAACTGTGTAAGACATGAAAAGGCTGTTGAGACATGCCCGGGAGCTGCCTATCTATTCTAAAGGAGCTTTGCGGCTTTGCGGGCTGCTGATAATGCATTTTCCTGGAGGACTTTCCTGCCAATTTATCCCTCTGCTTGCACAACATCCATTAAGTATGACGTGATGGTGGGTGGATTCTTCCAGCAGGCCGCCTTCATGATATCTGAAAGAGAAACTCTAAGCAGATGGGCCCAAGAAGTTGATACGCTGTGTTTTTCATGAGCTTGATATTTCAATCCTTGGTTTCGGGAGGACTTACTACTGCCTCTGAAATCCACTGAGCAATCGTGGTCACAGAGGCTGACAATGCGGCTGGATGGTTGTGATGAACAGCCGCTTGATGTCGCCTCTCAAAGGCTGAGTGCGAGCAATGTAGTATTTCAGGGCTCACAGGGGGCACCACCACTTATCCTTTGCCACTAAAGAGAAGGATGCTAAGATTGGCACAAATATGGCATCCCCAGGGGTGAACAAATCTGCTGACTGGTTCTTTGTGAGGAACTTTAACCGGGGGATTAAGCAAACACCACCTGGTTCTCCTGACAGGGCATGGAGCTCACTTCTGCAGCGAGCTGGAGCAGCAGCCAACAAAAAACACTATTTTTATCGTGAAATGATGGAAGGAAGAACTATTTGCTGGCTCAAGAGGAGCTTTGGCAAGTGACAGGAGAACGGCACCTAGATCCCAGGATGGTGGTGATTTTCGAGTGGGAGGTCAGTCATTGAACATACCATGCATCAAATGAGCTATGGATATGATGGATGAATTTGTTGAATCATCCCGGAAGCCCTGATGAAGGACACCAATGGCTGACCAGTATCCTCCGAGAGTGGTAATTTGGAGCCCGGAGTTGAAAAGGTGCAGGAAGAAATCCCCAATCGAAGTTACAGATGCTGTATGTGGATCGACAGCTTTGGTGAAATGGAAAAGTCTGTTATCATATTAAAGTTCTCCTGGTGGATTCATGTCTGCTCTTTTATCTTGGCTACCAGGGTAGTAGCTTCCTCCGAATGGCCAGCTGCTCGGAGGGAAACTTGCATAGCATCCAGGCACAAAGATGAAGAGTGGCTTGATCTGGGTGTAGGATGCAAGACCTCGGTTGTGATAGGTCTGGTCGGCTTGGGAGCATGAGAGGCATTTGAACAAGAAGGTCCATGAGCCGAGGAAACCATGGCTGTCATGGCTAGAATGGAGCTATGGGGACTATTCTGGAAAATTCTTCCTTTACTTTTGTCAGAACCTGTTGTATGAGAAAGATTGGAGGGAAGGTATATGCATGAATTCCCGTCCAGTCGAACCTGAGGGCATCTACTTTCCAGGCCATGGGGTAAGCATGACGTGCACAAAATGTGGGGAGATGATTGTTCAGGTGGGACACAAACAGGTCCACCTTTGGCATTCCCAGTATATTGAACACATGTTTGACTACTGTAGGATGGATAGACAATTCTGTTGGAGTAACAGGACCCCCCGGAAAGAGCACCGGGGAGGATTATCTTTAGCCAGCCAGATGGGTGGCTTGAAGAGGGATTTCGCGAGGAATGCACCAACTGATAGCTCCCAAGTGGCTAGGCAGAGAGATGAAGATCGGTTGGGTTCCTATCAAACGATTAATGTAGGACACTACTGTTGAATTGTCCGAATTGACCAGGACCAATTTGTTTAGGACTCCGAGTTGTAGTAGCGTGGATGAAGCGTGGATGAAACGTGGTGCCGGTGGTGCCCCGGACCTCTTTGACCGGGCGGGACTGGTCGCACTGAGGGACGCAACGGTGTCTGTCACCATGCCCCGCCTTCCCACTAGCACATGTGGGTTGACCTCCAATTCTGTTGCTTGCATGTGCTCTCGTAGACTACCAAAGGTATGCAGGACTTCTCGGGTGATAGCCGTGGAAGGAGGGCTGGTCCCCGAGGAATTCCAGGCCGGCGTACTCGGAGGAGCAGACCCGGTTGGCGCAGTGGAAATATCATGCTTGGAGTGCTGAATGGGGGGGCTGATTTCCCCGATGAACGGCTTGAGTCGACAGGTTTCTTCTTCGCTTTTGAACCGAGGCTGTTCGATATCATTTATTTTAAAAACCAAAATATCTGAAAAAAAAGGTAGTTGGGGGTTGCACGAGGAACAGCGACAAAAACCCTGACCTAACCTTCCTGCGATACCCAGTGCTGAATGGAGTTCAAAGGCGACAATGGGTCCGCTTTGTAGACAATACAAGATCTGATTTTCGGCTATCGAAATGGTCGAAAATATGTGCACCTTTTTGTGCAGAACATTTCGCCAAAGACTGTATTGATGATAGTGTTAGTATGAAAACTCAGCTGGGTTTGAAGGCACAATTCTGTTTGAAGGCTGGAGCCATTCCAACTCTAAAGGCACCGAGCATTCCAATCCTGTCCCGGACTCACGCACACCAGACCACGACGACGTTCCCTGTGGTTGCCGGCTCGAGCAGCCAGAGCCCCGGCCGTCTCCCTCCCTGTCCTAGCTCGCTTGACTCAACATGCATTGTACACGTACGGTACCGTAAATAGGCTGCATGCGATTGAGTCTGGTACCTTATAACAGAAATTGTGTGTATAGTTGTGAGAAGGTGCGGGTCCTTATGAGGGCTGCATAAGCAAAGTCGCCAGACTAGAGTATAGCATCAGCTTACACACAACTCACCGCGCAGGTCTCAATAAAAGCCGACTGCAAACAAAGGAAAGTATGACTCATAACTAGCTTTTCAGCAAGAACAAGCCTACAACCCCAATTCTAAATGTGTCTCACAAAGATGTCAACACTTTAAAATATGTTTATTGTACTGTGTGTGAGTGTGCTTGCACACAGGGCGTGTGTGATGCGTGGCTGCAGTTGCCTGGGGTAGCAGTTGCCTGGGGTAGTAGTACCTGTAGTTGGAGCATGTAGTTAGTGCATGTTGCATGTTGCTTCTGCTTGTTGCTTTGCTTTTAGCTACTGCCGCCCGCTAGCCCCCTTACTAAGGGGTGAAAAGAGGAGCCGAGTGCGTAAGCCTCCTTCTGCCGGTACACAGCCTCTCCACCGCTGAGACTCCTACAGTGCCTCCTAGTGGCCACACACGGTAACTGGGTACCTTGCGATCCCAGGCTAAACTGTAGGGGATCTCGGAGCAGTAGTGGGCCCCAGAGACAAGGTGCGCAGGCCCGCCGGTGTGCGGACACGCCCTGGCGCCTTATCAACCACTGTCCCAGCTATGGGCAAATAGCACGGGCAAATGGGGCCTAACCATGATTGGCAACCCATCTAGGAGATTACTCCGAACAAAAAACATGGGTGCTGCTCGCACCTGGCTCTGTGCCGCTATCCATCTGAAGGCACCGGAGCTAGTGAAGGGCGGATAAGGGCTTATGCCTAAAACGGCTAGAGCAGGGCTGTGAGGAGTTGCGCCCCACAGCCCTAATATAGCATTGTAAAGTCTAGCCAATGGAGAAACCAGTTATTGAGAATCCTATACTATTACGCAGCAGACGGTGGTGCTGGTCCTCCCCTTAGAGGACAACATGACGACTGGACCCCAAACCCTCTCAATTTGGGAGGGAGGGTTCAGTCTGATTACAGCACACAGTCTAATGCACTTCTGTGTTGTCGGAGACCATTTACTATGGGAACCTTCAAAGCAAACACAGTGAGGGAAGAAGCGAGGTTGACGGAGCTTGCACACTGTGTCGAAGGAGGGGAGTGGAGATCCTGGGAGTCCAGGAGCACAGGAGAGTACACACAATTTACCGTTTAATTGTCTTTTCGTTATCTTGGAGTAATCGTGACCCCTCGACCTTGCATGACGTCAACCTGTTTATGCCGGCGACTGTTTCGTGAGTGGTACAACAGTCGCTTAACGTGTTCGTGCGTAGATATATTGATTCGAGGTTGCACGTGCATCATGGGGGGGGGGGGGCTTGGAACTTCCTCCATGAACTCGGTTTTGTGTTTTGATTTCTTTTGTTTTGTTGTTGATGTGTTTTTTTTTTTTTATTATAATAAAACGCAACAGAATAATACAAAACAGAACGAGTCCCACGCGGCACGCGCGTGCAGCCTCCAATCGGACCGACACGACTGTTGTACCACTCGCGAAACAGTCGCTAGTATAAACAGGTTGTCGCGCGGTGCATGCGGGCGCTGCGCATCAGGGTGACGTCATGCAAGGTCGAGGGGTCACGATTTGAACTCCAAGACAGCGAAAGGACATGTTCTGCGGGTGTCTCTAGGAATTAAACGGTAAATTTCACTTTTTATTTGGATGGTAAGTAAACCTTGGTACCTTCATCTGATCATGGAACTCCACTTGTTCCAAAGGTGGTGTATCTAGTATTTTGGTGGCTGTTGTAAGGTTGAATTCGGATGCTTTTGTTGGGATTTTAGACGTATTTAATTAATGAATAGAAAATCGTTGTACACGTACTTGGACCCTACTATTAGGCATGTCAGGCCAAAATTGTAAACAGATTTTTGACATTTTTGAACAGTTCTCATCAAAAGAAGAAAAAAACTTTTTGAATCATGGAAATCGGACAAGCGGTTCTTGACTAATTTTAACGTTGAAAAATTGACGCATATTTCAGATTCAAATTCGATAAATTTCAGTTTTGTAATATAAAGCCATTTTTGAGCCTTTCTAAAGACAAAAATAAGGCATAAGATAGGCATAATGCATTTTTATTTAAGAAATATAGTGTAATTTCTAGGGCCGTGCCGGGTACCCGGATACCTTGTGACCCGACCGCTGATTACGGGTATCCGGTTCCATTTTATCGATTCTATTACCCGAAATAGAATCGATGTAAATTTTCGACACAACGTTCAGAAAGGCAAGTGCCCTTTTCTATTGATTACTTGCCGATAAATTGGTGGAACAAATCTGAGTAACACATCGTTTGAGTTCATTTGCCGACAATTTCCAAGTGCCAAGATTGCGGATGTCGGTTTTAACTTTGATTTGAGTCCATGTATTTTTACCGACAATTCCCGAAAGCTAACATTGTATCAATTGTTTTGTTACAGTTGTCCTTTGAGTACGATTTCTGACAAGATGTAAGCTTGCGGTTTTGTCCCCTGTTTTTAATTTACCAGTTATCTCAGGCTGTGTCTTATGATTGTATAATCCTCTATGCATAACAGTGTTCTCCACGGCCTGAAATTTTTGATTCTAGATTCTAAATTTTTGATTCTAGATGCTCTGTGTGGTGCAATCTGAGGCATTTCCTGGTGGCCACCCAAAGGTCTGAAATTCTAGCGTACGGCAAATGCTTCTACAAAATCATAGAACGTCATACAACTTTGCACCCGACAAGAACATCGAGATCACTTATTTCAATATTACACGAACGTCGTATATATACCACATTGAAATCACTTGCTTACAAATCACGGTGTTGCCCACTTACCCTGCTTTGAAACTATAACTACGCATGCGCGTCTTTTTGACTAGCCTTTTCTCAAGACGCAGGTTTGCACAGTGATCCTTATACACGTGCGCTTATTGCTGCAATACATTCTTTCAGGCTTTAACAGAGGCTACGTACATGTGCTGAAACCAGGCCAGTTTTATGATGTGAATGCATAATGTTTATGTTGCGTACGTTGCGTCCAGATATCTGTTCGATTACTATAAACGCTACTGCAATACTGCTGAATGTTAATGCTGGCAAACTCTTCTCATGTTCCACAGAGTGCGGTAAACTTCTTTGTACTTAGATAAAAACTGTGAAGACGGTGGAGAATGGGGGAAAATCCAATGGAAAAAAAATAGCAGGGCGGTGAAAATTTTAGAGGGGCGGTAAAACTTTAGCGGGGCGGCGGCATACAATTTTGGCAGCGCTCGCACAGTCGCGATTAGTAGCTTGGCAGTAGAGTTGGCAGGGCGCGATGGAAAATACTTTACTTCCGGGTTTTTGTGAGGATTGTAAAAATAATCACGGGTACCGGGTATCCGCCCCTAACGGAAATCGGGAACCCGGTTCCATTACTATTCGTAAACGCACACCCCTAGTAATTTCTTCACATAAATTGGTTTACAAATGTTGTTACACTTTTTAATTAAAAAATATTTAATGATGGAAATGGTCCATTGTCCATTATGTTCTTTGGTTTATGCATGGTCCAGTGAAAAAAGACTAAGTCCCCTTAATTAAATATTCATTCTGCTGTATTTTCTGCTGTATGTGAAAGGCCCTTAGTCAATGAAACCTTGGCAGTAATTAAAATGTACACTGGAAAAGAAAGTAACAGTATCAATTTGGTCAACAAAATAAAATTAATGACTAATTAAACAATAAAACATAATTTCAGCTGATTAATATTCATGAGGCTCATTAATTATGCATGAGCCGAGACAAAAAATCCACGTTTCTCATTCATCCGAGCAGTAAACAAACTTTATTGGGGTATTTTGAGCTGGTGAGTCGAATTCTGAGGTTATATTTGCAATTAAATGCACCAAAAGTGAACTTTTTAGCTGAAGACAATACAAATTTGGTTGAAAATTCTGAGAAAATGACGTAGTATCTTGCTAAAATTTGCAAAGCTTTCAAATTATAGCATCGACACAAATACGAACAAAATTCCAAATGTTTGATGGCTGGGGCTGACTGAGGGCATCTAAAACTACCGGAAATCTGTCTTGAAGACTGAAATTTGCAGAAGCATCCATCTCCTCTATCTGACTTGCCAAGAAAAGCATGGGTTCTGTTGTGAGATCCACGATTCTGTGAACAAATGTCAGAATAAGGTACTCATAAATTTTCATTTTGTAAACAATCCGAAATATTCCAAAAAAAAACAATTGTTACAAACAAACTAACCAAAGACCTACATGTAGTTACATGTATTTTCTTAAAAATAGAATTGCTAAATTCAAGACCAATTCACAAAAATGAAATTAAAATGCTAGTAATATAATGGCGATTCAGCAAACAATCCTGTAAATCTTTTAAAACAATCAGTTACTTTTGTCAGTAAAAAAAAAACAATCCGAAAAACAAATTTAATCAAATTTAATCAACAGAAGTAACAGTGATGATTGGAAGAGCCAAAATGAGTATAACGGCTCTTACAATGACTACCATTACGCCCTCTATTTTTATCATTGAATAATTATTACTCAATTTCTAGTTCTAACGTAAAACTATAATTTTACACTTTTAAAGAATAACAAAATAAACACAACTTACCAGGTAAGTTCAAAATTTTCACCAAAGATGATACTTCCTGCGATGTACAGCCGCTGATCAAAGGAAATTGCCCGATTTTCGTACCTGTATTGTCGGCCATCGTGTCCGGTGAGCTTGCGTGTATGTGTGTACGATCCATCACCGCGCGCAACCCGCGAAGTGTTCCTTTTTAGCTTTCATTCATTGGGGGATTGGCTCATTTAGCGATGATGGTATCAAAAATAGCAAGTAATTTTGGCAGTTATATGAGTAAGAAACATTGGAAAAACCAAACAAACAGAATTAATTAAAGTCAAAACTGTGTCTGAAGAATGAAACTTACAATTAGCAGACGATAACCCCCGAAGACCTCCAAAAAGACATCGGATTTAATGCGCATGCGTCCTAAGCTTTCCATTGATGCCAAATTTGTTGCCATATTTTGTACATCTTTAAAGCTCACGTAATTCTTTACACATAGCAGTTTGAATTTTTAAAATCGAACAAGAAATAACCGAGATATGATTTTTTTAATGACTGTTTTTGGACCGCTGCTCTATGGCCAAGCTTGGTAAAAAGGTAGGGTCTCCTGGCTTTGTTTACAGACTTTTTTTGGATAAACAATAGAGTAAACAATTTCAAATTTGATTAACTTCGTAATTAGTGAATCGGATAGTCTGAAAATACAGATGCATGTTCCTGAGGAATGTACATTGTCGAACAAAGGGGAATTTGACACGACTTGTTTGTGGTTTGAACCAGAGGTTACCACGGCAACAAGAATAAACAACCAAACTGATAAAACGTTAAACCAATCCCTTTTCAGCCTTAAAATAAAACTTTGTGTATGATGAAAAGGTCAAACATATTGTCAGCAATAACTGTTGACAACCAAACATTGATGCAGGCAGTATTTTCCAAGGTAAGTTTACTTTAAGTTGTTTACCACAATTGTTTACATACATTCGTACGTAAACAAAAAGTATAAACAAAATAAACTTAAAATATCTCCTTAATTAATAAAAGACGCAGCAGGTTCATTTCTTCAGTACTTTTGGATATATAAGAATCAAACAATTCAATAGGGCTTTTTTCCTCTTCCTGATAGCTGTTAAATGCAGGTTTTGTTGTCATGGAAACGGGGACTAAATATCTAAATATGGAAATATCTAGGAATGATTTCTTTATTTTACAAAAATTACATGAGCTACGACTCAGGCAAACGGAGACAAATGTGATGGATGACTAATTCTCAATTATTATTTCCAGGTTTCCTGTAGACGGCCTCATCATTGTCCGGGACCTGCGAGATGACCTTAAAATACCTCCTTGCTGTCCGTATCCTCCTCTTGACTGACGAATGTGTGTTTGATCCTTTTGCCAACAAGAGGGATTGTTCTTTTTCCATTGGCACTTTTCAAAATTGAACATGATGTTTCCACTGCTGCAGCAGCATTTATTAGATGCCCCCGTCTTTTAATAACTTCCCCCATTGCTGAAAGATTCTGTGGTGTGATATTGCCAGGAAAATCTGGAATGAGTATCTCCATCCATAGTAGGACTTCCTTTGTGACAGTCGTAGATTTTTTCCCAGTTTTCTTCAGTTGGCATAATTGGTAATGTGCTTGAGGTATATCTTTCCGGCTTGTTTTATAGCATGGTTTTCCTTCTAATCATTTAAGAGTTCTGTTGACAAGTCTGGAATCACAGGCACTGCCATCTAGAAATGAGTGTGGGTAATTGTATTTTAACGTTTTTAAACTAAATTTTTAACAACATTTTTGTGCTTTTAATTTAATTAATACTAACTTTTAATATTAATAGAAAGTGAATTCAGAAGGAAATTTAAAGAAAATTTTAAGTAAATTCCAAGGACACTTTGCAATAAATATGCTGATGATCTCATCAAATTTTAAGGCGAGACATATTTTATATTTAATAGTAAGACAGCCGTAACCCCATACTGAGGTTTGGAAGCTGGCTTGGCAACCTCATCTGCTCCGATTTAATGAGAAAAAAAATCAGTGTTATTTGTCATTAATTTCCTGTTTGTATTTATATCTGTTTATTTAATAGCATGTTTATTTTTCTTATGCGCTTTTGATCATTTTCTAAATGGAAACAGCGTAATTTGTTTTTTATTTATTAGCATTTAATTTATTTATTTATTATTATGGCCAAATAAAGTTCTTTTTCTATTTATGGCAAGCACTACCCCTGGTACTTTTTTTTAAACATGTATTATTTTTGTTAAAGAGGGGACGGAGCAAAATACCCTAACCCTGCCAGACGCAACACAGTGCATCTGTGGTGACAGCTTGACCTTGCTGCACTCTGCACACAAGTCAATGTGACAAAGTATGCAATCTGTTGCGTCTGGCAGGGTTTCTAGCCAAAATACCCTGGAGGGTTAGGGTTAAAGCATTTTGGGCACACATTAACCCAAACAGCCCAAGGCTTTTTACTAGAATCCTTCCCTAACCACACAAACTCCAACACTGTGTAGTAAACCAATGGCACATTCTTTGTAATTAGACAAAATCAGGGCATCAAGTCCCATGCAAAGTGATGGTGCCAAGGCTCTACAGTACCCAATCACACAAAATTCAACACAAATGGGGTGTTTGATTTTGGCAGGTTAGGGATGGTTAGGGTTAATTGAACAGAAATTAAAGTAGAAATTCACAAAAACATGTATGGGGGAGAATAAAAAATTGGCTGATGAAGGCTGAACACACAACAATGGGTCAAAGCCAAGGGCAGACTAAATGACATAAAACAAATTAATAAAAAATAGGAAAAAAATAAAAATTACCATCCCCAGATACATGACTCTCCAAAACAAAACAGTTGATAAGAAACAGACAAACCATTTTAAACTTTAACTCAAAATTATAACTTATTAGGCAAAAGGGACAACCCCCCCCCCCCCCCCCCCCCAAAAAGAAAATAGGTCTAACAAACCTCTTCATCCCCAGACAATTCTCTAAAATGCCTAATTAAATTCGTTTACAACCAATGCTCAGGCAAAAAATTGCTACAACTCCACCCCCCCCCCCCCCAAAAACAAAATTTAAAAATTAAAAATTCTCCACCCCCTAATAGTACTTATATTATTAAAAAAATCCCCCCCCCCAAAAAAAGTCACAAAAATCTATTCATCCCCAAGCAATTCTTCAAAACAAAACAGTTGATAATAAACAGAAAACTTAACTCGACTTCTTTCTCATAAAATAAAACACATTCCATCCATGGAGGAAGAAAACATCTGTTATCTGACCATGGGCATGGAGAATTTGTCCAAAATGAAATTAAAAAACCCACAAAAATCTATTCATCCCCAAGCAAATCTTCAAAACAAAACAGTTGATAATAAACAGAAAACTTAAAATTTAACTCGACTTCTTTCTTATTCAAATAGAACACATTCCATCTGACCATGGAGAATTTGTCCAAAATGAAAAAAAAATTCCATAAAATGGCCGACTGCGGTTTACTGCACCACTACTTCCAAAAATGTAAGGCTCTCCGTTAGCCTTACAAGGATATTTGATTTTGGTCCCCGTAACTCAATGGGATTTGCAATACGCTCTTGTGATATCATTTACAATGTTCCAGAATTCCACTTTCCCAAACGTTAATCTCCCCAGAAGGTTATCCAATCCCTGCTACATATCTTTCAGACTTTTGCGGCACATTTGCGGAACATTGAAACGGACAATTTATTGAGTAATGGAGTTTTTACTCACCAACCGACGTATTCAGCCAAAATGAACATGGCGTCGCACAGCTGACAAATACAGTCCACCAGACTGCCCATGCGTGGAGTTTTCGAAGAGATTTGGGGCTCGATCATTTTTTGAAGGGGGGTGGGTAAGGGTTGTGCTGGGTGGGCATCCCAAAGGCCCTGTCCGCACTGGACTTATTTTGGTAAAACTTACCGAGACGATGGGAACTTTTCCCATTTTAAGTCCAGTGCGGACAGCCTATACTAGTACGTTTTCATCTCAGTTACTTTTCCTGAGTCCAGCGGTTACTTCTACCGGCCAACTGCTGCCCAGGAAAACTGACCAGGTAACTTTTCCCGAGACGATAAGTCCAGTGCGGACAGTGCGAGTCGGTAAAAGCGGCTCAGTAAAGCGTACATCCGGCCCAACCGCAAGGTCATGCTTCACAGGGAAACCACGCATGCGCTTTACATTGTTTCACCGCGGTGCGGTGCATGTGGCAAGTTTCCAAATTCCAGTGCGTTGTTCCTCTTTTAGTCGCAATCATGGTAGATTTTATTATCGATAAAAAAGTTGGAAGTTTGATTGGTGCTAAAGACGTAGGCCTGCGTGTACACATCGGCCGGAAAAATGAAAAGGCATGCGTGATTTGGGTCAATCATGGAGGAAGAAACCATGGGTCAATCGCGTCAATGTAGAAAGGTCACGCAAAGCGCCCTCATGAGTCGTTATATTGACAGCTCGGTTACTTCTCCCACGGTCTCGGTAAAATGTTCCCGTGTCGAAAGTCCAAGTGCGGACAGTGGTCACATTTGACCATTTTTCATTTTACCATCGTCTCAGTAAAACCTTCCAAAAAAAAAGTCCAGTGCGGACACGGCTAAAGACAAAAACTGCAGGGGGAGCAATACTGCTTGCAAGCACGAGGCTATTATCCCCTTGTGATTTGTGTTGTTTCGACTGTTGCATCATCTAAAAATAGCTACGTGGCTACCCGCCATGACATTAGACGTATGGGCATAACAAACATTGTCAGGCTAAGGAACCACACTAGGTATAATCGCGCTATTAAATAATTACATTACACACATCACCGTCGCGTTGCGCGATAGACAAGATGCCCCCTCTCCCCCCCTTCAAAAAATGGTCGAGCCCCTAATCTCTTTGAAAACTTCCTGCGCATGGGCAGTCTGGTGGACTGTATTAGTCAGCTGTGCGACGCCATGTTCATTTTGGCTGAATACGTCGGTTGGTGAGTAAAAACTTCATTACTCAATAAATTGTCCGTTTCAATGTTCCGCAAATGTGCCGCAAAAGTCTGAAAGATATGTAGCAGGGATTGGATAACCTTCTGGGGAGATTAACGTTTGGGAAAGTGGAATTCTGGAACATTGTAAATGATATCACATGAGCGTATTGCAAATCCCATTGAGTTACGGGGACCAAAATCAAATATCCTTGTAAGGCTAACGGAGAGCCTTACATTTTTGGAAGTACTGCACCACGTGACACGATCGTATGAATTTTTAGGTAAAATAGGGGTCAGAAAACCGTTTGTCCACCTTTAAATTACTTTAAACAATGTTTAATATGCCAAATTCGAGTTTGAAAATACCTTGCTATTTCCTTGATGAGTTAACCTTGTTCAGGAGCGGTACATTTTTGGAAAAACGGCACTAAAACTAAAGTTAGCGAAATTCGTTGTAATTCCATTCATTGTTTCTTCATCAGATTTACACTTTTTGCTAGTTTTTAAGTCATATTTAGGGAAAATAAGTGATGGCCGGATATGGAACTCTTTCCAGGCTAGGTTCACTTCCTTGAAATGTAACTCAAAAAGTAAAATTTTTCGGAAATTTCGCTTACCAAGACCACATCCATCACCAATCCGCATTTCGCATCAGTTTTTGTCGACTGAGGGCGCCTCATGCTCTTGACCAGCGCGGCTTTCATGCATAAACAACAACGCGTGAGGCAAAAACACACCAAACTGACGGATTGTTTTCGCAGGAAACAGTCGTCTGCGGCGCGATGCGGTAACGTAACGCGGCTAGTAACTAGTAGCAAAGATCGTATAGCTAGCGCCGCGTATACGGCGCTACTATAGCGCCGCTACGCGGCGCTATAGTATCTTTGCTAGTAGTATGCCGTACGAACATTGATCTCCATTATATAATGGAGATCAATGCGTACGAACTACCTGAAACAAATATTCAACCGACTGTTTCCTGCGAAAACAATTCGTCAATTTGGTGTGTTGGTCAAGAGCATTGAGGCGCCCTCAGTCGACAAAAACTGATGCGAAACTGCGTATTGGCGATGGATGTGGTCTTGGTAAGCGAAATTTCCGTAAAAATTTCACTTTTTGAGTTACATTTCAAGGAAGTGAACCTAGCCTATGTGTACATGGCCATATCAAGTGAAGGCATGTGAAATCTTGGGGCAGAAAATTTCGTGACTAGAAAGTTATTGAGGGTCAAAACTACCCCTAGAACTATGGGGTTCCGACACGACAGGAACCCCATAGAAAGACGCCGATTTTTCCCATAGGCTAGTAGTACAGCAAGAATAAGAAAGTCATTCCCATGCAATCACGTTTCTACATTGTACACGAGAATTACTGCACGGTTTTCCCCAAAAATCATAATATGCCTCATTTACATCCTCACCTTGCTTGCGCCAAGTCAATTTTCGCCTGAAACGGTTCCAATTTGCGGGGAAAAAATGACAAAAATCTTCAGTCGTTCCGAAGTGATCACACACACACACCATCGAGGAAGCCGCACACACGAAGCTCCTGTTTGGTATCCCGGCATGCATCCTGCCGGGTCATGTCATCGAAAATTTGAAGCGCGGTACGCGATATGGCAGGCAACTGCCGCGTGTCCGTTATACTGTCTGCATGCATTGCCTGTCGTACCGCGCTTCAAATTTTCGATGAATAATCATGACTTGACCGACCCACGGCCCCCCCGCACATGACCCGGCAGGATGCATGCCGGGATACTAAACAGGAGCTTCGTGTGTGCGGCTTCCTCGATGGTGTGTGTGTGTGATTGCTTCGGAATGACTGAAGATTTTTGTCATTTTTTTTCCGCAAATTGGAACTGTTTCAGGCGAAAATTTACTTGGCGCAAGCAAGGTGAGGATGTAAATGAGGCATATTATGATTTTTGGGGAAAACCGTGCAGTAATTCTCGTGTACAATGTAGAAACGTGATTGCATGGGAATGACTTTCTTATTCTTGCTGTACTAGCCTATGGGAAAAATCGGCGTCTTTCTATGGGCTTCCTGTCGGAACCCCATAGTTCTAGGGATAGGTCAAAACTATCATGGAAGAAAATCGTCCACATTCAATTTCCAACTCTAACCATGGAGGTAGAAAACTAGCTCCAGTCTAACGTTAGTCTAACTTATAGATGGAGCGCAATTTTTGAAAATCACGCAATCTTTACTGATTTATTAAAACAGTAAACGGGGTTGCACACGAACTGTAAGTTCTTAATTTCTTGTGACAAAGCGCTTGAAAAGGGATGCTGGGATCCGGTGTCATGCCAAAAAGTGTCCGGTGCCAAATACTGTCCGCTCATTAGCATACTGCTCTCTGATTGGTCAAATACTGGCCGCTGAGCACACGCAAAAGACAAGGACACTATTTGGCATGTATTACATGCCAAATAGTGTCCGCTGCTAAAAAGTGTCCGCTCATGCATGCGTCGCAACATTGCATTATGCACAGCATGACCACCCACATGCTCATACGTATTCATGTACCAGCGACTATTTTGAATCGTTGGATGAGTTTTTATCCACTTTTTTTCTGCTTGAAACCTAAAAAGATGATAGTAAAAGATGCGAATGAGAACTTATCGTCACCATGGATCGAGGAAGGAACAATTAACGTTTCTCCATGTCGTCACGCAGTACAGTGTTGATAGCTTGACGGCAAGGACGCGATGGATGCACGCTACGTACGCGCGCCCGGACACTATTGAGCAAGCTTCCGGTATCGCGATGACGTAATACCCACTTGACTAATCAGAGAGCAGTATGCTAATGAGCGGACAGTATTTGGCACCGTACACTTTTTGGCATGACACAGGGGCTGGGATACAATACAACTTTACAAGCCTGATGAGGTTTGGCAAAAGTATGGAAAACCAGTAGAAAAGTGTAATTTGTGTAAAACAAAAAAAGAATAACAAAACTTCGCAAAAATGCTAGAAAATATATAGCTTGAAAATT
The DNA here is from genome assembly GCA_037893225.1 of Hippasteria phrygiana. Lineage (NCBI taxonomy): Eukaryota > Metazoa > Echinodermata > Asteroidea > Valvatida > Goniasteridae > Hippasteria > Hippasteria phrygiana. The sequence goes on along the minus strand of JAZGUH010000575.1, from coordinate 648,947 downwards.
CCAGCTCTATAGGCTCAAGATTCGCCATTAGAGCTGGAAGGAATTCTATAGGGTACGTTAGGGTCGTTTAAGATCTTGCCGATATCTTCCGTTTCCCTGAATATATCAACTAAACACTCACCTTGAACTGTAGAGCAGTCAATCATGCAGCTTTTGATCCCCTCAAAATGAGAATATTATGATCAAGTTAAACCCGAAAAAAAATTGTTCGTGCAACTCGGTGCATGCACAAACCAGCTGTGTACAAATTAATTGAGCGGATTTTTGAACATGAACGTAGTTTTCCGATCGATTATCGACCAGCGGCACTATGCGCGCCTCGATATCCAATGGCTGTTTGCTGAAATACTGACAGAGATCGGCCGCCATGCGTCCGACGCCGATGTAAAATTCATGTCTATCATGTAGTTCGTGTCAGATATATTGTGCCCTAGTTGTTGTCCGAAGCGCGAATTTAAAATTTGTGCGCGCATACTTTAACTGGAAAAATCCCCACACGCATTTTTTTTTTAATTGCGTTTTTCACGAGTACGGTCGGAAGTCGACAAACTTTTGGCCGGTCACAGCGCACGACAGAAAATCAGTTCCGCAAATAGCGCCGCCATCGACGGTTCGTGTGAATCTGCCTAACTTAGGGTAAAGTGGGGTAACTACATGTAGGACACTTAAGCATATTTTGGCATGCCATATAAAACTAACAGCTTTACTTCTCCAACTTTTGATCAGATTTACATTAATACAAGGATCATTCCCTTCATGAGTGGAGGAAATGTGACAAGGGAAAATTTCTCCATTTATCTACATTGTAAGACTAGGAGCATGGGGAGTCAAATGGGGTAAGTGGGACACTTACATAAATACATGAAAATAAGTGAAACAACAACTCATTAATTGCATTAAATTACTTTTCTTCAATTAAAAATAATTTCCTGTTAATTTTAATATCATCTTTTGATATAAAACATAAGATTTTTTTTCCGAAATATGAATGTTCCGCAGTCGTATTTTTTCGACATTTTCCTGGACATTCCACACAATGAAATGCGAAGTAACTTTGTCTTCTTAATCTTATGTGTGGACTCTAAATTCTTGTGTTACCATGCAGATCAAATATTGTTGAATTGGGTGTTGATTTAGTACAAGAACAGTTCCAGGTTGTACATCTATAGTCTCGTCATGTTCTGATGGGACTTGCTCGACAGTCGGTGCCATCAGGAAACACTGGTGCACATGAACTCTGGACCATAATCCCATGATACAGGCTTTCAACCCGCTGTAAGGGCTTATCCAATTTCTACGTCAGCTCTGTCACCACAGTAGACATCTGAAGGTGCCTCGGCATCCCACTACCGTAGACATCTGAAGGTGCCTCAGGATCCCACCACAGTAGACATCTGAAGGTGCCTCGGCATCCCACCACAGTAGACATCTGAAGGTGCCTCGGCATCCCACCACAGTAGACATCTGAAGGTGCCTCGGCATCCCACCACAGTAGACATCTGAAGGTGCCTCGGCATCCCACCACAGTAGACATCTGAAGGTGCCTCGGCATCCCACCACAGTAGACACCTGAAGGTGCCTCGGCATCCCACTACCGTAGACATCTGAAAGTGCCTCGGCATCCCACTACCGTAGACATCTGAAGGTGCCTCGGCATCCCACTACCGTAGACATCTGAAGGTGCCTCGGCATCCCACCACAGTAGACATCTGAAGGTGCCTCGGCATCTCACCACAGTAGACATTTGAAGGTGCCTCGGCATCCCACTACAGTAGACATCTGAAGGTGCCTCGGCATCCCACTACAGTAGACACCTGAAGGTGCCTCGGCATCCCACCACAGTAGACATCTGAAGGTGCCTCGGCATCCCACTACCGTAGACATCTGAAGGTGCCTCGGCATCCCACCACAGTAGACATCTTAAGGTGCCTCGGCATCCCACTACAGTAGACACCTGAAGGTGCATCGGCATCCCACTACAGTAGACACCTGAAGGTGCCTCGGCATCCCACTACAGTAGACAGCTGAAGGTGCCTCGGCATCCCACCACAGTAGACATCTGAAGGTGCCTCGGCATCTCACCACAGTAGACATCTGAAGGTGCCTCGGCATCCCACTACAGTAGACATCTGAAGGTGCCTCGGCATCCCACTACAGTAGACACCTGAAGGTGCCTCGGCATCCCACCACAGTAGACATCTGAAGGTGCCTCGGCATCCCACTACCGTAGACATCTGAAGGTGCCTCGGCATCCCACCACAGTAGACATCTGAAGGTGCCTCGGCATCCCACCACAGTAGACATCTGAAGGTGCCTCGGCATCCCACTACAGTAGACACCTGAAGGTGCCTCGGCATCCCACCACAGTAGACATCTGAAGGTGCCTCGGCATCCCACCACCGTAGACATCTGAAGGTGCCTCGGCATCCCACCACCGTAGACATCTGAAGGTGCCTCGGCATCCCACCACAGTAGACATCTGAAGGTGCCTCGGCATCCCACCACAGTAGACATCTGAAGGTGCCTCGGCATCTCACCACAGTAGACATCTGAAGGTGCCTCGGCATCCCACCACAGTAGACATCTGAAGGTGCCTCGGCATCCCACTACAGTAGACACCTGAAGGTGCCTCGGCATCCCACCACAGTAGACATCTGAAGGTGCCTCGGCATCCCACTACCGTAGAAACCTGAAGGTGCCTCGGCATCTCACCACAGTAGACATCTGAAGGTGCCTCGGCATCCCACCACAGTAGACATCTGAAGGTGCCTCGGCATCCCACCACAGTAGACATCTGAAGGTGCCTCGGCATCCCACTACCGTAGAAACCTGAAGGTGCCTCAGCATCTCACCACAGTAGACATCTGAAGGTGCCTCGGCATCCCACCACAGTAGACATCTGAAGGTGCCTCGGCATCCCACTACAGTAGACATCTTAAGGTGCCTCGGCATCCCACTACAAGTAGACACCTGAAGGTGCCTCAGCATCTCACCACAGTAGACATCTGAAGCAGTAGACATCTGAAAGTGCCTCGGCATCCCACTACCGTAGACATCTGAAGGTGCCTCGGCATCCCACTACCGTAGACATCTGAAGGTGCCTCGGCATCCCACCACAGTAGACATCTGAAGGTGCCTCGGCATCTCACCACAGTAGACATCTGAAGGTGCCTCGGCATCCCACTACAGTAGACATCTGAAGGTGCCTCGGCATCCCACTACAGTAGACACCTGAAGGTGCCTCGGCATCCCACCACAGTAGACATCTGAAGGTGCCTCGGCATCCCACTACCGTAGACATCTGAAGGTGCCTCGGCATCCCACCACAGTAGACATCTTAAGGTGCCTCGGCATCCCACTACAGTAGACATCTGAAGGTGCCTCGGCATCCCACTACAGTAGACACCTGAAGGTGCCTCGGCATCCCACTACAGTAGACATCTGAAGGTGCCTCGGCATCCCACCACAGTAGACATCTGAAGGTGCCTCGGCATCTCACCACAGTAGACATCTGAAGGTGCCTCGGCATCCCACTACAGTAGACATCTGAAGGTGCCTCGGCATCCCACTACAGTAGACACCTGAAGGTGCCTCGGCATCCCACCACAGTAGACATCTGAAGGTGCCTCGGCATCCCACCACCGTAGACATCTGAAGGTGCCTCGGCATCCCACCACAGTAGACATCTGAAGGTGCCTCGGCATCCCACCACCGTAGACATCTGAAGGTGCCTCGGCATCCCACCACAGTAGACATCTGAAGGTGCCTCGGCATCCCACCACAGTAGACATCTGAAGGTGCCTCGGCATCCCACCACAGTAGACACCTGAAGGTGCCTCGGCATCCCACCACAGTAGACATCTGAAGGTGCCTCGGCATCCCACCACCGTAGACATCTGAAGGTGCCTCGGCATCCCACCACCGTAGACATCTGAAGGTGCCTCGGCATCCCACCACCGTAGACATCTGAAGGTGCCTCGGCATCCCACCACAGTAGACATCTGAAGGTGCCTCGGCATCCCACCACAGTAGACATCTGAAGGTGCCTCGGCATCCCACCACAGTAGACATCTGAAGGTGCCTCGGCATCCCACCACAGTAGACATCTGAAGGTGCCTCGGCATCCCACCACAGTAGACACCTGAAGGTGCCTCGGCATCCCACCACAGTAGACATCTGAAGGTGCCTCGGCATCCCACTACCGTAGACATCTTAAGGTGCCTCGGCATCCCACTACAGTAGACACCTGAAGGTGCCTCGGCATCCCACCACAGTAGACATCTGAAGGTGCCTCGGCATCCCACTACCGTAGACATCTGAAGGTGCCTCGGCATCCCACCACAGTAGACATCTGAAGGTGCCTCGGCATCCCACCACAGTAGACATCTGAAGGTGCCTCGGCATCCCACCACAGTAGACATCTGAAGGTGCCTCGGCATCCCACTACAGTAGACACCTGAAGGTGCCTCGGCATCCCACCACAGTAGACATCTGAAGGTGCCTCGGCATCCCACCACAGTAGACACCTGAAGGTGCCTCGGCATCCCACCACAGTAGACATCTGAAGGTGCCTCGGCATCCCACTACCGTAGAAACCTGAAGGTGCCTCGGCATCTCACCACAGTAGACATCTGAAGGTGCCTCGGCATCCCACCACAGTAGACATCTGAAGGTGCCTCGGCATCCCACTACAGTAGACATCTTAAGGTGCCTCGGCATCCCACCACAGTAGACATCTGAAGGTGCCTCGGCATCCCACTACCGTAGACATCTGAAGGTGCCTCAGCATCCCACTTGGAGTTCACATTTTCTTTTGACGTCCTGTCATTTTCTATAAAATACATAAATAATAAGCATCATAAGCATACAGTGACTGAACTATATGAAATTAAATATCAATTATTGTGAGAATATCCCAATTTTACAAAATATTGATGCATTTCTTTCTCTGACAAAAATGGCTACTACATCATACATGCCAGTGCCATGCAGAGATGCATGGGTTTTATACACGTTCTATATGTATGCAGATTTCACGATGTCCCACTTACCCCACTCAGGTGGGACACAATTCAATTTTTTGATTATTGTATAATTACATTAACCCTAACCATCCCTAACCTGCCAAAATCAAACACCACATTTGCGTTGAATTTTGTGTGATTGGGTACTGTAGAGCCTTGGCACCATCACTTTGCATGGGACTTGATGCCCTGATTTTGTCTAATTACAAAGAATGTGCCATTGGTTTACTACACAGTGTTGGAGTTTGTGTGGTTAGGGAAGGATTCTAGTAAAAAGCCTTGGGCTGTTAGGGTTAAAGTAAACACTTCTTTGGCTTGAAATGTGGAAATGATTACCAATTAAACAAGTCTTTTCAATTTCATATTGAGTAAGTTGACCACAACTATTGGCTGCCATAACAATGCGTAGGCTATTTTCTGCCAATATATCAGTGTTGGGAACACATGCACTGAGAACATTTGTGTAGCTTCTTGGATGTGTATGAACATAACTGACATGACCATTTTATTAGTTTTCAACTATCTGAACTCAAAAGAAATTCTCATTTTGTTCAACACGAAGCACACACAATTCTTCAAGCCTCCATTTGATCAAAGCAAAAGCCTTGTGCTGGTCCACACAATTTTTGCAATTAAATTGGCTCTAAGAATTGTTAATGCAACAAACAGCACAAGTGCTGCACAACTAAAATGGGAGTTTATTTAGTGTGGTGCACCCATTGATCTCCATTATATGGGTGCACCCTATATATACACAAAATGGCGGCGGCCAGCAGCCATTTTGGTTAATGTCTGCTTTGTTTACAATTATCCGTAGGCTTGAAACAAGGACAAAAATAAGTTGTTGGAGACATTTTTCATCAGATAGTGCTGTTATTTTAATTAAAACATCATTCCAGAGACTTCATACATTAAGTATACATTTATATTGTTATTTATAAAAGTTAAAATACATGATTTATCAGATTAACTGAAAGTTTGAACAATTGATTTTGGAAGCTAACGTTAAGTTGGCATAAGAGCCTGCATGTGTTCATGTAACCAAAACAGTTGCTGCAATAAAAAAGAAAGTGCGAGAAAAATTGTCTACAGGATGCTCTATTTGGCAGGGGAAGGGCTATGTGAAGAGGAAGAGGGGGAGGGTTGGTGGTCAGGGGTGGGGTGTGTGGGTGGGGGCCAAAGCAGCGCTGGTGTTTTTATTTATGCGGAGCTGCCAAAAGTGGGGGGGGGGGCAATTGCCCCAAGTGGAAAAAGTCGGGGGAGGGGGGGCAAATATTAAATTTACAGGCATGCATTAAAAAAAAACAAATGCGCGGGAAATCGGCTGCACATTTAGCGAAATAGATTGATAATAAATTAAAAGGAAAACAGGATTCTGGATATGCATTCGAATTTGCGCTAAAATGAATTATATACTAAATTCAGTGCACATTCGGGAAATCGTAAGCTAATTTTTTATGACTGAACGCACCTTTATGAAAATAGAATTATCAATTGTTAAATAGAAAACGGGATTGTGAACTTTCATTCTATTTCGCACGAAAACGAATGCATCTTTTACAAATTAATGTGCACATTTTCCGAAATCGTCCGGGAAAACCTACATGTATATTAGACGACAGAGAACACATCCAGACATGCCAGACCGTTAAAAACGCCGCCCAGATAGCACTATCCCACCGCGCGAATTGACAGGACGTGTGGCTAAGCCTAATTCTAGATCATCAGCCCGCAATCCCCCAGACACACTTACCCAGTCATGTAAACGGGTGCAATCGTGGACCTCCCATTGTGTCTCTTACTCTAACTTTTTCGGAAGACCTCCCATTGGTTTTGTACACGATTTTCAATTGTGGACGTTCGGTCAAACGTGGACCCCTTTGCCTACACCCGAATTATTTTGTCCTAGGTCCACGATTGCTGGCATATACAAACTCACTAGTGGGGCGAGTGTATGAATGGATAGTCCCATTACACCCATCCCCCTAAACTAGGCGTGGGTGAAACAGTGGTGTAGCTAAGGGGGAGGGGGTGGGCTTGGGGGAGAGCACCCCCCCCCCCCATAGAAAAATCGTCTCCCCCCCCCCCAGTCGCCCCCTACTGAAAATTTCACAAACGTAGAAAATAATAGTATAAAGAAAAAAACACTGTGAGCGCCGCCCACCCCCCGTAACAACAAGCCACCCCACTCGTCCCCTATAAATGGAGACAGCCCTGGCTACGCTGCTGGGGTGAAAAGATTGGTGTGCAAATTTTAGCAATAACCAAAACCCTAGCAATCACATCCGAAGTATAAAGTCCAACAGCTGCCGGGTCCGCTGGATTTATATGCGCAATGTCATTTACACAAGACGTACATTGCGCAATGTTGTTTGCCATGCTTCAGATTTTACATGAATAATCATGAGCTTGTCTGACCCGCATCTGACCCAGCCCCCATGCATGCTGGGATACCAGCCACTTCGTGTATCGTGTGTGTCCAATTGCTTCAATACAGAGCAGAGAGTTTGGTTTACCTTTTTTCAAAAATTGGAACCGATTATAGTGATCTTTTGCTTGGTACAATAAACTAGGTTATAAACTTGGGTATAAACTAGTGAATATCAAGTTAAACAATTCTGGTTTGTATGTACATGTAACTGTAAGGCCAAGTAAAACAAAAAACGTGTAAAGTTTGGGTCTATTTTTTAAAGGAAGGAGGAGCTTTTTATTTTTTATTTTCAAGATGGCTGCCATTTAAAAAAAAATCAAACGACCGTACGTTTTCAACTGTTCAACAACACAAAATTGAAAGACATAAACAAGAGAATTTGTTTAATGTAAGCTTGTATTTTGTTTTCCGATGGATCGGGTGACATTTTTTTTATTATTTCACTTCATTTTCCACTGGTAAAAATTGCAGGTGGCCCCCAAAAAGGAAGCGGGCGGAGATGCTAAACATGACACATGTTTATTTTTGTTTACTTTACCTAAAACACTGCTGTGGCACTCAACACATATTCTGATGGTTGCAATTGTTCAATTTGTAACTAAGTTTGTTGATTTCTGTGTGTGTTGTCCAAATCTGTCACAGGCATTTGATGAATGTGTCGAAGGCACTGGGATGGAAAATCCTTCAGGCGCCAGTGAGGTAAGGTACCAAATTGATAATGTGATTTTGTTTAACCCTAACTCTCTAGGGTGTGTGTAAAATTGTATTAAAATTGGAGGATTTGGGAAGGTTAGGGTTAAATATTGTAACGGACGTGAAACCACTGGTTTAAGTACTACATGTATTAATGACTAGAGACTAGACAGTAATTCTGACTAGAAAGGTCGTGCTGAAACGGTTTTATTATCTGTAGGATGCTTCCAATACTAATTACTATCAGCACACTGTGCCTAATGCGTATAACCGAATGTCTATGTGTGTAACTAACGATGAGGTGGAGCTCCAATGTGCATTGCAATCGAACGTTGAGGAATACGCGCTCCTTATTCTAGGTGAAGTTCTTCACCGGACCAGAACCAGTCACCAACAGAACCCAGAACCCCGAGCCCAGACTTGGCACGTCTCATAACAAAATGTCTCTTGCAATACTCTGATTGCAGTCATAAACCACTACGCCAAATATTATTCTAAATCACAATAATTCTAGCATCTTTACCTAGAAAGCTCAGATGAATTAAACTTGTATAAGTCATTTCATGCGCGGAGATTTCTTGTTACGTGTGGGGGATGATTTTTGAAAGGCCATCCTTGTGTGGAGGGTGACACAGCACGGGGTCCAAGGGACCGCTTAAGGGCCCCCTGGTGGGTTGCAGGCGCAAAGCCCTTGCTAGGGGTTGAGGTAAAGCCCACTGGAGCCCATGGGGTTTACACAATTTTAGGTGCAAAATTGTGTCAAAATTCAACCTTTTCTTGAGCTTGAATTGCAATAGATGACAATAATTATTAACACCTTCAAGCATTAAAAAATACAAAAGATCTTCAAAACTCTAATTTCTCATCCAATGTATTTGGAAGCGTAAGTGTCTCTTTGCACATTGGAGCTCTGGTCACCTAGCAACACAAATAATGCCTATGCAATATTTTAAGAGTAAATTATTTACAAAATCATTATTGCAAAATAATGCCTATATAGATGCATTTTGGTAAGGCATGATTAGAATGTGATTTGGTGTACACTTGACAAAAACTATGAAAACATATGGTGGACAATGATGTATACTTGACGACATTATAACCGGAATGCCGGAGATGCAAAACTCAAACTTTAACAAAAGTTCCCATACACTTTTTTGCAGGACGCACAAACGTTTGTGTGTGAGTGCGCGCCGATTCCCAGTGAATGTCAGTTGAAGTCTGCTATCGGTGATGACGTCATCATACGATTTTATAGTAATGTTTAAGTTTTTCAATCTTCAAGTTTCTTAAAGCCATATCTCATCAACACAACATGCTAATTTCAAAATTCTTTTTGTAATACTAATAGCTTTGTTAGCTTCTATATTCTTTCACAAAAATGTGAGAAATGTGTGACTTCATCATGACGTCATCCAAAATGTGCTTTTTTAAAACACATATAAGGGTAGGTCCGATCATGATAAAAATTGGTGGGCAGGTAGATAGTGCTACTAGCATGTAAAATTCACAGTGACGTCATGATGACGTCATCGGCTGATTTTCTATGAATTGTTTAGTTCTATCCCAAATCCAATAGACTTTGTACACGAAACATGCAAATGTCAAAAAAGAATTTTTTAAACGTTTGTTTGGTCACATATATTTAAATATAAATGTGAACAACGTATGCAAAATTCCAAGTGATGTAACAACAAAAACGGAAAAGCCCTATGTTCTGTTCTTGTATTAACAGACATAGAAGTCTAGTTTCCCTATTGGAGTGGTTACAAGTCCCATTATACTACATGTACTTCCCCCTATATTGCATGAAAAGGTCCTGAAGAAAGTCCCAAAATTAAAGGTTGTGCCAAATGTTTACATTTTTGACATGTCTGATGAACACTAGATGGATGGTTATTTTCAAGACTTTGCCATTTCAAGACTTTGCTATTTTGGTGGTGGGGGTGGGGGTAATGAAGGTAAAATTATTCCCAGTTTTGAATGAGACCCTGTGAGTTGATGGAGATGTCGAGGCTTGGCAGTCTGATGGCAAGAACGGACTCACTTAGCAAAAAACATGTTTAGCGTCCCCGCCCCATCCTTTCTTGGGGACGCCTGGATTTAAAAAGAAAAATTACCAGTTGAAAATGAGGTGAAAAACCTTCAAATGTCAACCAACCCATCTGAAAATATAATGATTGCTAATCAGAACTGTAAACAGGTTGAGTTCTCTTTTTCAACATGTCTAATAAAGCATTTTTGTGTCTTTGAACAGTTGAAAAACCTAAGGTTGTGAGAAATTTTTAAAAGAATACCAGCACTATTGAAAATAGAAACTAGAGGTCTATGTCTGTTAATACAAGAACAGAACATATAGGGCTTTTCCGCATTTTTGTATTGCATCACTTCGAATTTAGCCTTGATCAAGGCTGTCAAGCTTTGTTCCCTGAGCCCAGCGCTGACCTAGCCAACACAACCCAGTACGTATACGTGCCCAGTCCTGGTGCCCAGTCACCACCATACGTACACGCATAGTCGAGGCGAAAGACGGCCTTGACCCAACCGTGTTTGCTCACAATGATAATGAGTACGCGCTATGGTAAACAGTCTTCTCTCATTGGATAATGAGATGAGATGACGCGCGCGCATCATATGCATGTTTACATTTGATTAGTGTTTACTTTGGACTGTGTACATGTATCGTGCATGCAGCTATGCTGACATTGCATATTCGAGTCAAAGTTTACACGGTTTAATTTGGCTCGGCCAGTTTCGGCCTAAAATGTAAAGAAATACATAAGAAACCCGCCACGGTTGGGTCAAGGCTGTCTTTCGCCTCGACTATGCGTGTACGTATGGAGACTGGGCACGTACACATACTGTATTCTTCATACTGTTTACAGATGTGTGTGGGGGAGTACGTACGTACATGTACGTGTAGGCCAGGCCAGCGCTGGGCGCTTGCTTGTATAGGGAACAAGCTTGACAGCCTTGATCAAAGCTACTTCGAATTTTGCATACGTTGTTCACATTTATATTTAAATATATGTGACCAAACTAACGTTTTAAAGAAAGAATTTCGACATCTGCATGTTCCGTCGAAGAGACATGGCTTAAAAGTTGGAAAATTTAAATCAAGCTATAAAATGGTATAATCATGTCATCGTGACGTCACATCAATTTTCATCTGTAATGCTAGTTGGCCTACCAGCATACCAAGAATGGATGCAATCTTAAGTACATTTCTCTAGATATAGGACCTTAAAATATGCACCTTTAAGATGATATCATGTGACCCATGATGACGTCATCACGACGGCACTTGTCAAAGCAAATATTTGCAACATAGCCTTGACCTATGTCAAGATTGAAGTCAATCTGATCAACGACAATATAAAATTTAAATAGCACAATGAAATTTGAAACATTTAAAAATTCATAGAAAATTAACCAATCATGTTATGACGGATTTTACATGCCAGTGGCACTGTCTACCTACCCACCAATTTTTATGACGACCTACCCTTATATGTGTTTCAAAAAAGCCCATTTTTGATGACGTCACACATTTTTCCCATTTATGTGAAAGAATATAGGAGCTAACAAAAGCTATTACAAAAAGAATTTTGAATTTAGCATGTTATGTTGATAAGATATGGCTTTAAGAAATTTTAAGGATCAAAAACTTAAAAATTACTATAAAATCGTATGATGACGTCATCATGACGTCACCTAAATTTTCATTTATAACACGTACTTGTCTACCACCATAGCAGGTTTGAATGCAATTGGATCCTACGGTTCTCTAGATATGGACCTTGAAAAATGCACCTTTAAGATGACTCACATGACACGTGATGACGTCATCATGACGTCACATTTCGGCATACATTTTCAGCTTAGGGTCTTTGTTTGTGTTAAGTCTGATTAAGATCTGAGGTTGTTCAGTGACCAAAGTGCCACTTACAAAATTTGTGTACAAAGTCTATGGAATTTGAGATAGAACTAAAAAATTCATAGAAAATCAGCCGATGACGTCATCATGACGTCACTTTGGATTTTACATGCTAGTAGCTCTATCTACATGTACCTACCCACTAATTTTTATGACGATCGGACCTACCCTTATATGTGTTTTTAAAAAAGCACATTTTGGATGACGTCATGATGACGTCACACATTTTTCCCATTTATGTGAAAGAATATAGGAGCTAACAAAAGCTATTACAAAAAGAATTTTGAATTTAGCATGTTATGTTGATAAGATATGGCTTTAAGAAATTTTAAGGATCAAAAACTTAAAAATTACTATAAAATCGTATGATGACGTCATCATGACATCACCTCATTTTTCATCTATAACACGTACTTGTCTACCACCATAGCAGGTTTGAATGCAATCGGACCTACGGTTCTCTAGATATGGGCCCTTGAAAAATGCACCTTTAAGATGACGTCACGTGAGACGTGATGACGTCATCGTGACGTCACGTTCCGGCATACATTTTCAGCTTAGGGTCTTTTGTTCAGTGATGAAAGTGCCACTTACAAAAATCATGTACAAAGTCTATGGGATTTGGGATAGAACTAAAATAAGAAGAGGAAAAAAAAAAATCTGAACAAAAACAGCCTTTTCCGGGATCCGAAGATTTCAGAAAAGCCAACAAATTTCCAATAAAAAGCCCCTCCCTCCGTTAAAAAAAAAAAAACAGTATGCTAAACATGTTATTTTTTGGGCCTATAGTATGAGCTTGTTATTATTGTATGTTTTGTTTTGCGCAAAGCAAATGAGCATGGCACAAATAGCCTCTCTACATGTGTAAGGTTTTAAGTCTATAAACTAGACTAAAACATTGTCAAAATTGTAAAAAAAAAAAAATTCAAATAATAAACATTTTAATGTCATGACGTACATGGCTTCAAATTTGTCATAATTGTGACATTTGACCTATCCACCAAGTTGCACGACAGTTGGACATTGTTTTTTAAAATGATGTCATCATGACATCACTCATCTTCTCAGACTGTGCACATCATCTACATGCCTTAATACTAAAGCTATTGTAAAAAGAATATTTTCGTTTTTATGTTGATAATTTGAAAGGAATATTAAAGTTGAAAAGTATATACATGTATATAAAATCACACAATGGCGTCATCATGACTACACCTTTTTGACATTTAATATCAGTTCGTCTGTTTGTGTTATTCTATTACAGAAAATAATCACCTTCGCTACCTACATATGCATGCGCACAAAAATACCACTGAAAATAACAAAGCCCATGATGACGCAGCTCCATACACTGCACGGCCCCACCCGTTAGGACGCCTTCAAGTGATCTCCCCTTTTTTCCAGTGCGCCGTTACAAACAACACGCAATATTTTTGGCATTACATACCATCGAGCTTCTATTTCCAACACTCCAGATTTTTCTTTATCGATGTCTGATGCTAAATCAAAAAGAAAATCCTTTTGGCAGACTAAATGCAGATCTTGTGGAGGATCTCCAAATGCCTTAGATTTCGATGACCATTCTACCTGCTATAGATGTCGTGTCTGTTGCCGTGAAAATGTTTGCACTGTCTGCAGCCGTTGGACCGATGACCAATGGCGGATTTTCACCGACTGGCAGGACAACCAGACTCGACCCGTCCCGAACTCGTCTTCTTCGGCCACATGTTCACTGCGCAAAGGACTCGGACAAGCATGTATCGTTTCGTCCTATCGTTTCAATTTCCAGTGGACAGTTCATGTGCAGACATCATGGATGATGCTTTTAATAATGTCTTGAGGAAGAAATCGGCCATTCCTTCACGAGAACTGAACCTTTTCAAAACTAATGAAGCTGATAGTGCTACATACTTCACCGTACCTAAAATTGCCACTGAGGTGAAGGACAAACTCCGTGCTGAGAAGTATGGTCCTTCCTACAATAAGAAATTTCTCTTCCCTCACAAACGCTCCAAGGAACTGAATAAAATGTTGGAAAATGTAGAACGCCACCTGCGCCATGGGGCTAAAATCTCCAGTTTCTCATTGCTTCTTTCAGATACTCTTGCTCGGATTTCTGAAGACCCTACGTTAGTTGACCCGGATATTCTTTAAACAATGTTCAAATTCATGGATGACTGCCTAAGTTCCTGCCTCCGGGAAGTCGCTGTTGGGTCAGCCATCACCACATCTATTCACAGGTCTATGATCCTCGACAACATGTTTTGGCCTTCTCAAGGCTCTAGGGAACGAATGGAGTCCCTTCCCCTGACGGGCAGCGATCTTTTCAACAACAAATTCGAAGAATCCTTGCTAAAAGAGGCCAAACGTCTCAAAACCGAGGAAAGGATCGATTTACATCGCACAGGTTCCTCATCTTACAAAAGGGGCTCTCATCCTAGATGCAGTTGTTCAAGACAAAGCCGAGGCTTTTTGCAACAACTGCAGTCTAGAGTACTTCGTGAGCCCAAAACGTCCTCCTCAGTGACTCCCAGGTTCATGCACCGCTTCTCTTCAACTGCTGAATCGCAGCCCTCCAGATATTCACGTTCCTTCAAGTCCTGAGGTTCGCGACATAATAGGGGCAAATGACTACAACGCTAGTGTAATTTTCATGCCCCCTTGGGTCCTGTAGGGGAGTCGGCTTCATGGGCTCACTTCCAGGGAGTACTCATAAAAGAAATTATGGAGGCAACCTGCTGGAAGAATCTATCTACCTTTACTTCGTGCTATTTACAGGACGTTCTGCAAAAGGAAGGATCCATGGGCAGAACAGTCTTACAAGCATCGGCACGATCAGCAACCCGTTAGTCCACAGCCAGCTAAGTATAGTCAGGTCAACTCACGGGTATGTCTTAACTGCCATCATTGGTTCTTGTTCTCTACATAGGCTTTATAGTTAAGACTTGCTACTAAGCTCCACACTGCAGGGAAGATCACTTGAGAGCGTCCTAACGGGTGGGGCCATGCAGTGTATGGAGCTGCATCATGGGCTTTGTTTTTTTCAGTGGTATTGTGTGCGCATGCGCATTGGAAATGCATATGTAGGTAGCGAAGGTGAGTATTTTCTTAATAGAATAGAAAATCCCCCCAGATTTGGGGGAGAAGTTTTAATAAGATGTGAGGTTCCTTGATGACCCAAACTCCATTGACAATGTGTGTACAACAAAATTGTCAATTTCATGGTCCACAAAGAAATTGTGCATATATGCTATTTGCACATATGCAAGATGTAAGGCCCACTATACAATCATCCATTTCAAAGATCCACAAAGCATTTTTGCAAATGATGTTTGTGAATGAATGTCCGTGCTACAAAACCATCAATTTCAGTAGTACATGTACACCCAGTATTTTTGCAGTCGGTGTTCAGTACAGTTTTGAGTCTCACAATAAAATTGTCCATTTTAGCAGTCCATACAGAAGTTTTGTTGTGTTTTGTGCCATTAGAAGAAATGAATTATTCAGAAATAAATAAAAACTGTGACATCATCACAATTCCCTTTGTTGTCATCACTTTTAGATACATGTAGTAACTATGACAATGAAATTGGTCCTGTTCAATGAATGATCACATTTAGAGATTGAAAAGAAATGTGAAAAAAGACTTATTAGTATCACATAATTATGCTGTTGAGTTTATTAATGTCTGTCTTTATAGAAAGCATTTCAGTCACAGAAATTGGGGAACCGTGTGTGTTGTCCGTATTTGAGTCAAACAGATCAGACTGGTATCCAAATGAGTGTATGTACATATGCATGTACCAGGACGTGTTATAAAAGAAAACTGAGGTGATGTGATGATGTCACCGTCTGATTTGTTATAATTTGTTAAAAATTGAATATTCAATATTCTTTTCAAATTATTTACGAAAAATACTAAATTCAAAATTCTTTTTGCAATAGTTTTAGGCTGTATAGAGATGTGCACAGAGTAAGGGAAAAGGCGTGACGTCATGACGATGTCATCAAAAGTGAGATTTTAAAAACACAGTGTATAAAGCATTTTCACACGATGCAAAAAACTTGCAGCAATTGAGATAACATATATCTCAATGATTGAGAAATGTTACAAAATGCCTATCGTGTGAAAGGAAACCAGTGCTTGACCGTGACGGACATTCCTTAGGATTTTTTCTCAAACATTGAGAGATTTTGGAGGAGGTCAGGAGTCTGGACATACGACAAAATCCTTTGCTAACGGAAGATTTCACAAGGAATGCATGGCAAACAATGTGTGAAATGATTCCTTGTCAAATGAATACAACATCCTGCTTATAACACGGAAAAAAATAAGTCCCGGGTCATTTTTTTTTTTTTTCATTACTGATAATACAAGGTACCTGTTATAACCAGGTAAATTGTCAAGTCTAAAGGACCTTGTTATAAGGCAAAAAAAGAATTGTTTGGTTGTCCTCCACACCCCTTCGCCAGTGGGGGTCGGACGGGCGGAATTTATTTTAAAGAATTTGTTTTTACATTCCCCGGAAGTCCAACTTCCAATTATACACAAAGTAAAACAAACACACAAATGTTGTTAGGCCGATAAACAGTTTAATATACGTAATACGGCTGCCTCTTCAGCGATGGCCGCCGGGTCCTTCACTCTATCCGAACAACACATACCATATAACCCTAAGGCTGCCAGTGCTGATCTCCTGGGGCTCAATGTCACTCTATGGACCACTTTTTGGTGGACGCGACCTTTGTGTGTCTCAGCTGTATTTGAGCTGGCTCAACATTCGACCAAGAAAACCTCACGAAGTTTCGATGTGGTAGCCACACTGCACATACAATCAAACAAGACTTTTACACACAGTTTGCAATGAATGCTGAGCGTGTATTAAAGATGCCATCTTGGCTTCCCCTGTGCATACACGTTCAGTTGATGTATTTTTTTGTTTGAATATTTATTATTTAATCGTTTGTGTAAATATACAACCAAAAGATTCCAAACTAAATATTAAAATATGTAGTGATTAAAGAATATAATTAGAAAAATGTTGAGATTTTATTTGTTCATAAGTTTATTTCTCAAAAAGCGATTTTTATAAAATGTTAGCCTCGTGCGTTATACATGTGTGCACTGTGGCCACTCCTTGGGATTTTTCCCAAGATCTTGGGAATTTTGGTTTTTATGGATTGCACATGCGCATATAGTGCTTATTCCGATGCTCTTTGCACAGTGTTTTCCCATCGCCTTGGGAATTTGAAATTTGATGAGTGGCCACGCTGCATTTGTGTATTTCTGTACCTCGTGTATTTCCATCGAGAGTTTATTGTGCGAAGTCACACACTGATACTAGAATATGAACTTTCAAACTCTGGAGTAAAAGGTAGGGTCGTGTTTGTGCATTACAAATAACAAAATAAAGATGGAAACGAGATTGGAACGAATCAACCAGCGAAATCAATTTTTTGGATAAAATTGAAGAAAAATAATATTTAAATAAAAACCCTAACTTTTTTGGCGCAGAATGAAAAATAGGGGCCAATTTCTTTTTTTTGGCCTAAAGGTGTTCGACTGTACATGTATACACCCTCTTTATATAATTTTTGAACGCTGCATATCATGCAAGCTGGGATAACGTCATTTCGCACGCTGCCATAAGCCCGTTTCACACCGCGAGCGCTGGATACACACATCTACGATGATTGGCGCCGGGTGTCTGACGCCCAAGGATGCTTGCAATTTCATCACAAGCTTTCATACGATACAATTCCGTTAGCGAACGTCCCTCGTTTTGCAGTGTTTGCATGCATAGGTCCAAGGCTGCACACGTATCGCTGGTGCTACGATATTCTATGAACGATGGCATATATAGGGTACCAATGATTTTCCCGCATTGTCAAAAATATCTGTAAAATAAGAGGTTTTTCCTTTTAAAAACAAACGGTATTAGTTTAAATGGATTTTGGACGTAAAATCACAGTACTGTGTCCTAAGTGTCCCAACCGGCATTTTTTGTTCGTGTTTTAATGTCAATTTATACAAAGGGTGATGTAAATTTACATACGCTTTGTAAAAATAATTATTACTTATTTGCTGTAAATATACATGTACAGCAACACCAATGAAATGCTACTTACAGATAATCTTCAGCAATCAAACTGACCAATCAAACCTGAATTTGTGTTTACAAAAGCCGTGTTAAATTGTAGTGTTTCCTTTCGCCATGTGTAGAGCAAAAGCAAACTGCGCATGCGTAAAGGTGATTTTACTGTACAGTACGTATCCCTGCGAAAATCGCATCGATACATTCACCTGACTAATCTCTGTGATTGTCGCACGAATGTCTCATCGATGCAACATTTTGGTGACAGGGATACACTTTCATTCGGCACGGAGTCCATGCATTTGTGACATCGATGCGATTTTATCACATGGGACCCGTGTTTTTAATGCTTGTGTGAAAGTGAAACAGGCTATACTTCGGTCGTCTCAAGGAATGGCGGTCATCTTTTTATTTCATCTTGTGTGAAAGATTGCAAATGCTGTGGAGCATATATAATAAGATAAACAATCAGCACTTGCAATAGAGTGTCGAAAGGGCTTCAGACAACGTCCAATCTTCATGTAACTTGGTGGTTAGATTAAATGTGATGATGTCGAATTGAAAGCCAGTCATGGTGCATGCATTTATGTATTTTTTTTTAAAAGACACTGTTCTGTGAAAAGCCACCTACCGGTTTATTACAACCAAAATAATCATTTGTTTCGCTTCTGAATTTTTCTGAATTCTTTATTTTAGTTTTATCCTAAATTCCCTAAACTTAGTACATATACAGTGTAGATGTTTTAAGCAGTACATTTATCATCAAACAACTTCGAATCCTTATCATACTTGGCATAAATATTATACAGGTCCTACAGTAAAGTTGTATGCCAAAGAATTACGTCATGCCCCTCTGTGTGTTGTATGTTATTACGATCTTTACTGGCACATAAATGCTAATGATTAATCATCTCCTTGCAGGACATACATTTGTACCAAGCATGAAGAAGAGTAGAAACAACCATCAAAATATACACCTAAGCAAGAACCCATTAGTGTGCGACATTTCTGATAAATCCTTCAAGGTGAGAAGTAGTCTTGTGATGCACCATATGATCCAGACCAATGAGAAGCCATTTGTATGCGATGTATGTGGCAAATCCTTCACGAAAAAATCCAAACTAGTGAGACACCATAGGACCCACACCAATGATAATCCATTTGTATGCAATGTTTGTGGTAAATCCTATACGCAAAAAGGCAATCTAGTGAGACACCATTGGACCCACACCATTGAGAAGCCATTTGTATGCGATGTTTGTGGCAAATCCTTCATGGAAAGACGCAGTCTCGTTGCTCACCATATGATCCACACCAATGAGAAGCCATTTGTATGTGATGTTTGTGGCAAATCTTCCAGGGATAAAAGCAGTCTTGTGAAACACCATAGAATTCACACCAATGATTATCCATTTCTATGCGATGTTTGTGGCAAATCCTTCCCGAAAAAATCCAAACTAGTGACACACCATAGGATCCACACCAATGAGAAGCCATTTGTATGTGATGTTTGTGGCAAATCCTTAACGCAAAAAGGCAGTCTCGTTTCTCACTATAGGATCCACACCAATGAGAAGCCATTTGTATGCAATCTTTGTGGCAAATCTTTCCGAAATAAAAACAGTCTTGTATTACACTATAGGATCCACACCAATCATCTATTTGTATGCGATGTTTGTGGAAAATCCTTCACACAAAAAGGCAATCTAGTGGGACACCAGAGGACCCACACCAATGAGAAGCCATTTGTATGCGATGTGTGTGGCAAATCCTTCACAGAAATGGGAAGTCTAGTGAGACACCAGAGGACCCACACCAATGAGAAGCCATTTGTATGCGATGTGTGTGGCAAATTCTTCACCCGGAAAGGCAGTCTAGTGACACACCATAGGATCCACACCAATGAGGAGCCATTTGTATGCGATGTGTGTGGAAAATCCTTTACGCAGAAAGGCAGTCTAGTGACACACCAGAGGATCCACACCAATGAGGAGCCATTTGTATGCAATGTGTGTGGCAAATCCTTCAAGCAGAAAGGCAATCTAGTGACACACCAGAGGATCCACACCAACGAGGAGCCATTTGTATGCGATGTGTGTGGCAAATCCTTCACGCAGAAAGGCAGTCTATTGACACACCAGAGGACCCACACCAATGAGAAGCCATTTGTATGCGATGTGTGTGGCAAATCCTTCACGCAGAAAGGCAGTCTAGTGACACACCAGAGGATCCACACCAATGAGAAGCCATTTGTATGCGATGTTTGTGGCAAATCCTTCATGCAGAAAGGCAGTTTAGTGACACACCAAAGGATCCACACCAATGAGGAGCCATTTGTATGCGATGTTTGTGGCAAATCCTTCACGCAAAAACGCTATCCAGTGACACACCATAGGATCCACACAAATGAGAAGCCATTTGTATGCAATGTTTGTGGCAAATCTGTCTAAAATAAATGCATTCTTGTGTGACACCATAGGATCCACACCAATGAGAATCCAATTGTATGTGATTTGTGTGGCAAATCCTTCACAGAAAAAAGCAATCTAATAACACACCGCAGGATCCACGCCGATGAGAAGCCATTTTTATGCGAAGTTTGTGGCAAATCCTTCACGCAAAAAGGCAGTCTTGTGAGCTACCAAAGGATCCACGCCAATGAGAAGCCATTTGTATGCAATGTTTGTTGCTAGTCCTTCATGCAGAAAGTCAATCTAGTTACTCACTATAGGATCCACACCAATGATCTATTTGTATGCAATGTTTGTGGCAAATCCTTCACACACAAAGGCAATCTAGTGAGACACCATAGGACCCACACCAATGAGAAGCCATTTGTATGCGATGTTTGTGGCAAATCCTTCACAGAAATGGGCAGTCTGGTGAGACACCAGAGGACCCACACCAATGAGAAGCCATTTGTATGCGATGTTTGTGGCAAATCCTTCACGAAAAAATCCAAACTAGTGACACACCATAGGATCCACACCAATGAGAAGCCATTTGTGACCCGCTCCAGAAAAAGGTGATATAAGTCGCGCCATGCATTTACGTGTAATGGCCCTTTCAACGTTGAGAGGGTAAAACATTTCGTCAATTTATTTTTTGTTTTTGTCTTTAATGACATCTTAAATATCTAAAGTTTCAGGTTTGGTGCACAACAATGTTGATTTCAGTGAATAAAGTGAAAAAATAACCTTTTTGGAGTGCATTGTTCCATTGCATTGTATTAGAACTAGCTATTTCAAAGCCTGTTTTCTCTGTTGTGTCATTTAAACTCCATACAACTATATGCAAAAATGCAATATCTCCAGAACGGAAAGGGCTCTGTCATGTACCAAATGAAAGCTTACATTGCGGGCTTTCCAAACATGCATGGAACTAATTTTTCATATTTTGCGACATAATATACCTTTTTCCAGAGCGGGTCACATTTGTATGCAATGTTTGTGGCAAATCTTTCTAAAATAAAAGCATTCTTGTGTGACACCATAGGATCCACACCAATGAGAATCCAATTGTATGTGATTTGTGTGGCATATCCTTCACAGAAAAAAGCAATCTAATAACACACCACAGGATCCACACCAATGAGAAGCCATTTGTATGCGAAGTTTGTAGCAAATCCTTCACACAAAAAGGCAGTCTTGTGAGCCACCAAAGGATCCACGCTGATGAGAAGCCATTTGTATGCGATGTTTGTTGCAAATCCTTCATGCAGAAAGTCAATCTAGTTACTCCCTATAGGATCCGCACCATGGGACATTTTATCACACCCGAACTGATGACACCCATTGCTCTCAGTGACAGAAATACAATTCAGATCAAAACAATTTTAAAGATTTGACACGAACTTCTTCAATCCATTTGTGTACTTCTGAAAATATAGAATTATTTAACCCTAACCCCTTGGGTAACTTTACTAGAAAGTATCTAGAATCCGCCAAAATCCACCTATTTTGTCATGCACAAAAAGTTGGTTTTGGTGACTGCTCAATATGGAGGTATCCTGAATCCATCAAAATCCTGCAATACTGCTAGGCTTAGTGGCTTACAATCCTCAATGCATCAAAATCCCCCAGTTTTCAATATGGAGGTATCCTGAATCTGCCGAAATTCTCCAAAACAGGGGAAGGATTTTGATGGATTCATGTAGGTTAGGGTTAATGTATAAACTGAAACTCAGTCTTGATTGTGTTACATGTACAAGATGTTTAGTTAATTAATACTTCAATAATAAACATTAAATGATAAACACCGTACATTTTCTCACAATCATGTTCCTTGAGTCAAAAGTGTACTGCAGATAATCTAAAACTACTTAGAGTATACATGAAATACATGTAGTAGGAAGGTAATTTCGTGCCGAAACTCCTAGAGGTTGTCAGGGGTCAGACTCAGATTTGGTTGACACTTTCTAAAAATACCTCAAAATGTATCATGAACACACGCAAAATTTTAGTGCCAAACTCCAGGTCGTTTCTGACTTGAAATTTCCTACCCCGTCTGCTTTTTCCATTCACATTTGCACCGGTAATGTTTTTTTGCATTTTTTGAGGCCCATATCTCTAAAATGCAATGGGATTTTTACCCAAAAAGTGTTACACAGGTTAAATGGCATTCGATCTGCAAGATTTTGCAATCCAAAGCAGCATATCATTTTTCCTTAGGTATAGTATGGGGTGATAATAGGGATGAAAACCAAAATTTTGGAATATGATTACGTCCACTTCAGGGGTGATTGATGCATTGAGTCATTTGGGAGATATTTTGAACAGGAAGTGGGTATCTAGCATGAAAATAACCCCCCACCCTGGCCAAAAAACGAATCTGTATTATACGCACTGGATTATACGAAATCTGTATATATACGAAATCCGTATTATACGAAATCTGTATTATACGAAATCTGTATTACATTTTTAAATTTTTTAAATTTTTTATTAAATGGTTTATTAAATGTCTTTATCGCCGCCAGCGGCGGAATTGGCAAGAACATTTACAATAATTTAAACCGTTCATATTATAATATTTAAAAGTAAGGAATAGATCTAATTAAACTTAATTCATCAAACACACAAAAACATTAAATAGAGGGTTTGTGGCGAGTTGGTAAAGGAGGGAAGGATGTAAAACAGGGGGAGATAAGGATACAGTATACACTAAATAAAAAATACATTGCAAGACCAAAAAAAAGAAACATCATTACAAAAATGTACCTAAGCGTAAAACAAAAATGAAGAATATTCAAAAACAAAGGTGGTAAGGAGTTAGGGTAAGTGAGATGGGGTGGGTTGGGGTAGGTGGGTGTGGGTTGGGGTAGGTGGGGGCGGGTTGGGGTAGGTGGGGGCGGGTTGGGGTAGGTGGGTGTGGGTGTGGGTTGGGGTACGTGGGGGTGGGTAAGGTGGGATAGTTGGGGTGGGATGGTAGAGGTGTTAATTGACACCAAACATTGGTGTTAATTTATTCTAACACCAAACATTCTGTAACTGTATAACACCAGAAATCGGTGTAAATTTGCAGTATACTTGGCATTACATGTACTCTCAAAATTAAGAGGCTATTTTTACTGGTAAGTGCAAATTTATAGAAATGAATTAAGTGGGAACCAGACTAATTGAAAAACACTTAATATACATTATTATGGTAGGGTGTACAGATGCTACAGTAACCTACTTACACTACAAAGTGGATATTGTCGTAATTTAGCTTTATATTTAGCATTTTTAGACTTGTATCCAAACTGGTATCCAAACGAGTGTATGTACATGCATGTACCAGGATGTGTTATAGAAGAAAACTGAGGTGATGTGATGATGTCACCGTCTGATTTGTTATAATTTGTTAACGGAGGATTTCACAAAGAATGCATGCTAAACAATGTGTGAAATGATTCCTTGTCAAATGAATGACGTCCCATGCGGAGGTGGTAGTACATGTACATAGTACAGTCGAACCCTGATAATAAGAGCACTGTTAATAACGTCCTCCTTATAACAAGGAACAAAATATGTCCCAAGTCTTTGGTTTTTCTTTGTTTTCCATTACTGATAATACAAGGTACCTGTTATAACAAGTTAAATTGTTAATAAGTCTGAAGGACCTTGTTATAAGGCCCCCCAAAAATATTGTTTGGTTGTCCTCCACACCCCTTCGCCTGTTTTTTTTAATAGCATTTTTTTTTCTTTTATTAACATTCCCCGGAAGTCCAACTTCAAACCATATACACAAAGTAAAACAAACACACAAATGTTGTTTGGCCGATATAAACAGTTTAATATACGTAATACGGCTGCCTCTTCAGCGATGGCCGCCTGGTCCTTCACTCCATCCGAACAACACATACCGTAGCCCTAAGGCTGCCAGTGCTGATCTCCTGGGGCTCAATGTCACTCTATGGACCACTTTTTGGTGGACGCGACCTTTGTGTGTTTCAGCTGTATTTGAGCTGGCTCAGCATTCGACCAAAAAAACCTCATGAAGTTTCGATGTGGTAGCCACACTATACAATCAAACAAGACTTTTACACCGGGCCAGTTTGCAATGAATGCTGAGCGTGTATTAAAGACGCCATCTTGGCTTCCCCTGTGCATACCACTGATCTCTACTACACTGATCTCAGTGTAGTAGAGATCAGTGGTGCATACACGTTCAGTTGATGCATTTTTTTGTTTAAATATTTATTATTTATTGTTTGTGTAAATATACAACAACAAAATTCCAAACTAAATATTAAAATATGTAGTGATTTAAGAATATAATAAGAAAAAATGTTGAGATTAAATTTGTTCATAAGTTTATTTTTCAAAAAGCGATTTTCATAAAATTTTAGCCTCGTGCGTTATACATGTGTGCACTGTGGCCACTCCTTGGGATTTTTCTCAAGATCTTGGGAATTTTGGTTTTTATGGATTGCACATGCGCATAGTGCTTATAATTATTCCGATGCTCTTTGCATCGCTTTGGGAATTCTTGGGAATTTTACTGGATGAATCTTGGGAATTTGAAATTTGATGAGTGGCTACGCTGCATTTGTGTATTTCTCTACCGCGTGTATTTCCATCGAGTATTTATTGTGCGAAGTCACACACTGATACTAGAATATGAACTTTCAAACTCTGGAGTAAAAGGTAGGGTCGTGTTTGTGCATTACAAATAACAAAATAAAGATGGAAACGAGATTGGAACGAATCAACCAGCGAAATCAATTCGAGTTTTGGGATAAAATTGAAAACAAAAATCTTTTGAAAAAAAAATACTTTTTTGGCGCGGGCCGAAAAATAGGGGCGGGCGGTCGAGGACAACCAAACAAATTTGTTTTTGGCCTAAAGGTGTTCGACTGTACATGTATGTATGCACCCTCTTTATATAATTTTTGAGCGCTGCATGTCCTGCAAGCTGGGATAACGTCATTTCGCACGCTGCCATAAGCCCGTTTCACATGAGCGCTGGATATATACACACATCTACGATGATATTGGCGCCGGTGTCATGCCAAAAAGTGTCCGGTGCCAAATACTGTCCGCTCATTAGCATACTGCTCTCTGATTGGTCAAGTGGGTATTACGTCATCGCGATACCGGAAGCTTGCTAAATAGTGTCCGGGCGTACGTACTACTAGCGTGCATCCATTGCGTCCTTGCCTTCAAGCATGGAGGAAGGATATATCCTTCCTCCATGCTTCAAGCTATCAACACTGCATGGCGATAAGTTGTCATTAAAAAGGGGATTTTGGAGAGGAGAACATTGGGGGAAATATGAAGGGGGAACATAAGTAACAAGCTGACAGTATAATAAAATTGAACGGCCTGTCAAGAAAAAAAAGTGGATAAAAACTCATCCAACGATTCAAAATAGTCGCTGGTACATGTACGTATGAGCATGGAGGTAGGTATAGTAAAAACAAAAGTATTTGGCAAGGAACGGACATTATTTGGCAGCAATTTTAATAGCTGACAGTATTTGGCAAGGAATGGACAGTATTTGGCAGCAATTTAGCAGACAGGAACGGACAGTGTTTGGTTAGCGTGCTTTGTGTGTGTGTGTGGGTGTTCATATTGTGCTGTGCATAATGCAACGTTGCAACGCATGCACGAGCGGACACTTTTTAGCAGCGGACACTATTTGGCATGTAATACATGCCAAATAGTGTCCGTGTCTTTTGCGCGTGCTCATCGGCCAGTATTTGACCAATCAGAGAGCAGTATGCTAATGAGCGGACAGTATTTGGCACCGGACACTTTTTGGCATGACACCTGTCGTCTGATGCCCTAGGATGCTTGCGATTTCATCAAATGCTTTCACACAATTTCGTTGGCTACCGTCCCTCGTTTTGCATGCATGGGTCCAAGGCTGCACACGTATCGCTGGTACTACGATATTCTAAGATACACTTTGTAAAAATAATTATTACTTATTTGCTGTAAATATACATGTACAGCAACACCAATGAAATGCTACTTACAGATAATCTTCTGTTCTATACAAATCTCATTACGCAGCAAGCAACTGACCAATCAAACCTGAATTTGTGTTAACAAAAGCCGTGTTAAATTGTAGTGTTTCCTTTTGCCATGTAGTGTAGAGCAAAAGCAAACTGCGCATGCGTAAAGGCGATTTTACTGTACAGTATCCCTGCGAAAATCGCATCGATACATTCACACGACTAATTAATCTCTGTGATCGTCACACGAATGTCTCATCGATGCAACATTTTGGTGACAGGGATACACTTTCACTCGGCACGGAGTCCATGCATTCGTGACATCGATGCGATTTCATCACATGGGACCCGTGTTTTTAATGCTTGTGTGAAACGGGCGATACTGGTACTAGCATCATGTTTCATTTCTTGTTCAGTAGTGTAGTGGAAACCAGACAAATGCATTCGGTCGTCTCAAGGAATGGCGTCATCTTTTCATTTCATCTCGTGTGAAAGCTTGCAAATGCTGTAAAGCATATATAATAAGATAAACAATCGGCGCTTGCAATAGTGTTGAAAGGGCTTATAGACAAGGTCCAATCTTCATGCAACTTGGTGGTTAGATTAAATGTGATGACGTCGAATTAAAAGCCAGTCATGGTGCATGCATTTATGTAAGACACTGTTCTGTGAAAAGACACCTACATGTACCGGTTAATTACAACCAAAACGAGAGGTTTTTCGTCAATATGACAAAAAAAGCTGCTCCGCAAGGAATTTTATGATGTGTATCGTATAAATCCATATTCTACCACACATACAAGTAAATATGGCTAATAGGTGAAAGTGTGGCCACATCCCGATAAAAATTTAACCCAATCGGAGCTGTATGTCTGTAGATTTAGGCCTTAGAAAAATCTGAGTTTAATGTGACGTCATATGACACGTGACGACGTCATCATTTCATCAGTTCAATTTTCATCTATCACACATGATGGTCTGAGCACATACCGAGATTCAGCTTAATCGGACCTGTAGTTCTAAAGATGTAGGCCTTAGAAAAATGCACCTTAAATGTGACGTCGTATGGCACGGGATGACGTCATCATTACGTCAGTTCAATGTTCATCTATCACACATGATGGTCTGGGCACATCCCGAAATTCAATCCAATCGGTATAGTTCTCTAGATGTGGGCTTTAGAAAATTGCACCTTTAATGTGACATCATATGGCACGTACTGATGTCATTACGTAAGTTTAATTTTCCTGTGTAACACATGATGGTCTGGGCAGATCCCGAGATTTAACCCAATCGGACCTGTATTTCTAAAGATTTAGGCCTTAGAAAAATGCACCTTTTATGTGACGTCATATATCACGTGATGACGTCATCATTTCGTCAGTTTAGTTTGCATCTATCACACATCATGGTCTTAGCACATATTGAAATTCAGCCCAATCGGACCTGTAATTCTGTAGATGTAGGCCTTAAAAAATGCACCATTAATCACGTTGGAATTGTCTGAAATCATAGTCACGAGATGGCGCTACATTGTATACACATTTCCAGCTCAGACACTTTAGCAGAATATCTAAATTCCACCTCATTCTTGGAAATTCTGCAACCGCTAAGGTTGTCTGCTGCCCTCAACACATTGGTATATATGCCCTAACGTGCGGGATGAATTAGACTACTTCCCGCACCATACGTTATATCCTAATCCTACATTAGAAGTCCGAAGGACAATGGAAGGACCAGTTTACGAGTCTAAATCAGTCTGCACATAAATTCACAACGCGCTACAAAATAACCACGGTTACTGCCTTCCAAGAATTCTTATGTTATCTTATTGCTTTTTGCTAAATTTTGAAATGGGCCTTATTTCACACTGGAATGAGCCACGATCATTTCCGCTTGCAGTAAGGTCGACCAAAATACAATGTATGACTTGTCTTATGCTTGCTGTCATAGGAGGTTGCTAAACATGCAAAATTGTGCTTTAAGTTAATGGCCTTCAGATGACGTCATGATGATGTCACAAACATTTTACTCAAGCAGAAACATTTTTGTCGCCCAACTAATACTTTGCAATAGATATAAACTTCACATCTCGATTTGTTTTTCAGATATTGAGCTTGCAAGCGTGGAAAATTAAATATTCATGAGGCCACAATTTAAGAACTACTGACGTCATCATGACGTCATTGCTTTTGGACCATCTACGCTATATGGCCTTTGTTGTGACAACTCGAGGGGACAACACAAGCTTCAACAGTATGAAATTAGGTGGGAAAGGGAGTTGTGTACAAAACCCATGGCAAAAATGGCAGAAGAAAAAGAAGAAAAAGAAAAATCTTAATGTGACAACCGAGAAAATGTATATGACAAGGATGGTGTGCTTAACGGTGTCTTGTTCTTTAATGGTGTCACTGCATGTTTACCAGCAAAGTCCCCAGCCTAGTCAATCAGGAGCCATAACAAGGTGTTCTCAATTGGGAAACTTCTCAAACTGAGTAAAGTGTATTCTCATGTATAAAGGTGTTGACCCTACAAATACTGAGGGGTGAATGACTCATAGTGTGCATACAGCAAGATTATAAACCAATACATGAATATCAAGTGAGGGCGCTGTGCAACTGCAAGGGCTATATGTAAATGGCCTGTCACATACTCCCCTGCTTAAAGGTTGGCGTCTCGACAACCCTAAACTAATTACACATGACTATTAACTAAATGTTTAATACAAAATGGAAAGGGAAAGCTTCAAAATAGAAAACAATGCTATGTACAGAATCATCTGGGCTGGACTCCAGCAAGCATCTGTGCCAACAGCAACTGGGTCCGACTGATGTCTGCAAGGACTTGTGGATCCACAGCTGGGGCCGGAACCCATGTTGCAGGTATCTCTGACTGAACGGTAGATCTTGGCAGGTGATGGAGATTTTTGTGATGCCCTGCTCCCGTGCGAGTTGTGTGACGAACCTCTATTGGGGACTCTGGTGGGTCATTGATAAGGACATCATCTCCAGGGATGGGTTCTGTCAAAGCGTCGTCTGCTACTGGCTCTGGCAAAGTGTCGTCTGCTACTGGCATAGGTGCTGGAGGGGTTTCAGCTGGACCTACTAGCTGCTCTTCGGGATCCGGTGCTAGATGGTGCCGCTCCCCTGCTTTGTATGAAGCAGTGGGTTCCTCCTCCCCGATGGCTGGCATCCCTGGGGCCTTCTCCTGATGTATCACGATGAAGAGATTGTTCTCCTCCTCCTCAACAGCTGATGAGACTGATGCATCATCTGTTGTCAGTTGACAATGGACTACTGGTGCCACATCTTGCACCAAGGCCCGACCATCCAACAGGTCTCTCCTGTTGATAGTCTTCTGCTGACCATCTTCGTCAAGTGGAGCTACAATATAGACATGCCCTGTAGGGTTGGGTCTGCCTACCACCTTGTAGGGTCTGTGGTCCCAGACATCTTGGATTTTGTTTCTGCCCTTGCTTGACCTATTTCGAAGAAAGACTCTAGTTCCGATGAGAAGATCCTCGTCCCTTGCCGTCTCGTTGTGTCTCTGCTGTCTTCTTAGAGCCTCCTTCTCAGTCTTGTTCGAAGCCATTTCGAATGCAAGTCTCATGCGGGCGTGATGGTCAGCTACCCACTGATCCAAATCAGGATCTTTGTCGTCTTCTGGCTGGTCGTCTACAGAGAGTAAATGGTCGATTGGCAACCGGGGTTCGCGTCCGAAGAAGAGATAATACGGGGAGTAGCCTGTTGATGAGTGTGGTGTTGCGTTGTAAGCATAGATGAGCTCGGGAAGAAGTTCTGGCCATCTTCGCTTCTTTTCTGGAGGAAGTGTTCGCAGACGGTCGTGAAGAGTGCGATTGAACCGTTCGCATTGGCCGTTACCTTCAGGGTGGTATGGTGTCGTACGACATTTGGAAATACCGTACATGCTGCACAGCTCGCCGATTACCTTACTCTCAAAATTCCTCCCCTGGTCGCTATGCAGGCGGCGAGGTACTCCAAATTTGACGAACCAGTCACGCACCAGGACACGGGCAACGGTTGTAGCCTTCTGGTCTTTGCAGGGAATGGCTTGGGTGAACTGTTCTCTTCTTGTACAGGACACCATCTTTCACCTCCAAGACATCCCAGAATTTCAACAACTTACGGACTTGTTTGGCCTCTCTCACAATCTGGTCTGGTCGTGGTTTACACCGTCTCTCCCACAAAAGCCAAAGTGGTCTGATGTAGTCATCACTCTTTTGAAGTACCGCTAAATCTTCTGATGATATGGATGGCAGTGTTGCTGTTGCCATGGGAACTGTCACCGCTGGCTTGGCACGAACCTCATCTAAACCAGCGTCTTGTAGGGCACCTCTGATGTGCTGTCTCACATTGGTAGGGATACTGGTAGAACTGGATTCGTGGAGTGCATTTACGGCCGTGGTCTCTTCAAACCGTACCGTTTTTGGTTCGCTGCCGTGTGCCGTCTTCCTGCTCAAAGCATCAGCATTGGTGTTGTTTCGCCCAGGTTTATATTTAATGCTGAACCGGAACTGTGCCAACTCCGCAGCCCATCTCGTCTCGACTGCACCCAATTTGGAATTGGACTGGAGGTAACTCAGGGGGTTGTTGTCTGTGTAGACCACAAAGTCAGCTCCTAGCAGAATGTCGCGGAACTTCACAGTTATTGCCCACCGCAGTGCCAATAACTCCAGCTTCATGCTGCTGTAGTTGTCCATGTTTCGCTCACTTCCACGAAGACCTCTACTAGCGTACCCAAGAACTACGCGACCAGTGTCCTGTTCCTGAGACAGAACAGCACCGAGACCAAGGTGACTGGCATCAACTTCTAAGACGAATGGACGTTTGAAGTCTGGATAGCCAAGAAGTGGAGCGGACGTTAGAAGTGACTTTAGCTGGTTGAAGGAGACTTCACAGGCTTCATTCCAAGCTTCAGGAAGTTGAACCTGAGGTGGGACAACTCTCTTACCCTTCTTTTTCTTCGGACCACCAAGTAGTGCATGGAGCGGAGCAGCGAACTTAGCGAAACCTTGAACAAAGCGACGGTAGTAGCTTGCAAGGCCCAAAAAGCTTCGAAGTTCACCTTCATTGGTTGGTCTCTTCCACTCAGCTACAGCTTGTACCTTCTCCGGGTCCGGCGCAATTCCATTTGCCGATACTTCATGGCCCAGGTACTTCAGCTTCTTGGCAAACCAATGGCACTTCTCTGGTTTCACCATCAGGTTAAATTCTTGGAGGCGATCAAGCACCATCTGGAGTCGCTCGAGTGTTTCGTCAAACGTCTTGCCAAACACAAGAATATCGTCGAGGTAGACAATCAGAGACTGGAAATTCTTATCTCCAAAAGCCTTGTCCATCAGACGCATGAAGGTTGCTGGGGCGTTGCAGAGGCCAAACGGCATGCGATTGAACTCATACAAGCCGCCTGTGCCAACACGAAAGGCCGTTTTCTCGATGTCTCTCTCTTCAATCGGAATTTGGTAAAACCCGTGGGCGAGATCCAGACTGCAGAAGTACTTGGCTCCATTGAGTGCGTCGAGTGCTTCATCAATCCGGGGGAGTGGGTATGCATCTTTGTGTGTTTTCGCATTAAGTGCTCTATAGTCAACACACATTCTCAGTTTGCCATTGCTTTTCCGGACAAGAACTACTGGTGAGGCATATGGGCTTGAAGACTCCTGTATTATGCCACGATCTAGAGATGCTTGGATGTGGTCTCTTACTTCGGGCCATAGGTGTGGGGGAATGCGTCTGTGTGGTACCTTGACTGGTATGTCGTCCGTGGTGATGATCCGGTGCTCTATCTTGTTGCAGAAGCCGATGTCATCCTCATCCTTGCTGAAGACTTCACTACAGTCGACTCTCGGTAATAAGAGCTCGGTTAAGACGAGAACCCGGTTAAGACGAGAATTTTCGTTGGTCCCGACCGAATTGTGCACATTCTTATGGGAGAAAATTCCATTAATACGAGCTATGTCATGTCTGTTTACGCAAGAACTCGGCTAAGACGAGCATTTTTTTGCGGCCCGATTGAGCGCAAATGCATGTATTGTTATCTATTTTCCACGAACATTTTGGAAAACAACCTGTCAATCAGCGAATCCATTCAATTTGATAAGTAATTGTAATGTTCGTTAATTCTGCAGTGCGGTTTTCACTCCGCGTACACATACACATCACCTGTTTGTGTCTCATGCCGCAATGATAATGGCGCAGTCATAATGCTCGCTAATCCGGCTCTGCGGTTTTCACTCCATGTAGACATCAGCTGTTTGTGTCTCGAACGTGCCGCTAGAGGGGGCTATTAAAAGGTGGACAATGGGCGATTGCGGTTCCCGTGCCGCTATTGAGGGGTTTCTTTATGGCGGCTTTCATGCCGCCGGAACGCGTAAACTGTGAAAGCAGTAGCCTGCACTTGCTTTCGTTCCCCTTCCAGCCAGCAGGAAAAAAAATAACCCAACCATGCCAAGGCAATCATGAAAAGCAAAATGTTTGGCGCCCTCTTTTGTTCAGTTATATCAATCCCGTTTGTAACTCAAAATATTTAATTTACCCCCAGGATTATCAATTAATTTTAGAGCTTTTTAATCCCCAATAGTCGTACCCCAACATTTCAAATTTTACCGTAAAAAATAGTCATTAATGAAGACCCCCCACGATCGAGAAACGCCCTCTGTTGTCCAAAAAAAAATGCACTGGTTTCCTCCCTTTTGTGCCTTATGCTAGTTTCCGTGATGGTTACCAACTAACAAGAGCCCGGCCCCATCAAGATTTTTGTGTATGATGGAAATACTTACGTGCGTGTAGCTAATAATGCAGTGGTTTGCAGTGATCTTGGCAGCTCAAATCGCCCGGTCAGCGAACTCCAGAGGTTTTGTTCTTGTGCTCCGGTGTTGTTTTAATAAATATTACTGCTTGTTTTATTAAAAATCAGCTTGCAACATTTTCATACATGTAACCAATATAAAGCAATACAATGTTATCGACGCGATGTGCGTGGCGTTTACATCGTGTTTGGGACCTATCCACGCATCACATTTATACAAAATAAAGGGAAAAACCTGCAGCCCGGATAGGACGAGAGCCCGGATAATACGAGATATTTGCGTAAGTCCCGAGGACCTCGTATTAACGAGAGTCGACTGTATATCTAGAGATCAACTCTCTCAGATCTTGACGCTGTTCATCACTGATGTCCTCATCGATCGTTATCCTTGACATCAACTCGGATGTAATGTTGTCACGCACTGGGTCCTGGTGTGCAGAAACTTCACAGTCTGACGCAAGGGTTTGGGAAAAGCAATACTCGGGGGATGCACGGGAGAGTATTGCAACTGGGGTCCTGGGTTGAAGGTACAAATCATCTTCGTTGAAGTTGGCCACTTGGACGGGGACTTTGCCCGTCTTATCAACACAAACGAGAGTCGGGGCGATCATCAAGCCTTTTGGGAGATGTTTCCTATGTACATCAAGCTCCTCCACCATTGCTTGATAGATATCGTTGCCGGCTGCCGGCTTCACAGAACATTGAACAACAAGTAGGGACATCGCTGGTACCAAAATTGGCTTCTGACTGGTATTGCGAACATTTCCAGGTTTGTCTGGTTGAAGAGAGGCGCTCCTTACCTCCTCGTAGAGGGCTAAGACGTGGGGCCCACTCGGCTCCACTGGAGCTGTCTCCCAGGCCGTGTAGGAACCCTGGTCCAATTGTCCGCTGCAGAGTGTCTCTCATATCTCTGAAGATGTTTGAGCCGATAACTCCTGGTACTTCTCGTTTTCGTTCAGCCATCGCTGTGCCTACCGGGTCCTTTACTACTAGGAAACCCACTTTGTCAAAGGTTTGCCCCAACGCCTGGAGTGATAGCTCAATATAACCCAAATAGGGGATTGCAGCACCGTGGGCACCCGAGATGCGAAGCAAGGCATGAATGTCGACTAAATCTTCCTGGGAGAAGTTCTCTTTGAAGCAAGATTCAGTCAGCGTGGATACCTGCGCTCCGGTGTCAAGTAGACATGTCACCTCGATACCTCCAATCTTCACATGTGCAACTGGACAGTCCCCTACTATCTTCTCAATAATTGAGCCGCTGTCTTGTAAATCCCGGTGGCCTGTCGTTTGGCTCATAATGGCAGGCCGTCCTAGTTTAACGGCTGTTCGGGGGCTGGATGCTGGTGGACAAATTGCCGCTGGGTAGACTGCTGGGGGACGGACTGCTCTGGAACGAACTGCTGGGTACAGGGATTGGACACTCTCTGTTGGGCTTGTTCTGAAGTAGATCCATTGCTTCGTGGGGGGTGAGGGCAGTATCGCTTAATATGCCCTGTTGACTGGCAGTTATAGCACCTACGAGGTTGCTGTTGACTCCAGCTTCCACGTGGTCTATCACTGAGTGCCTTGATGAGGGTATCTATTTGCTGTTGTTGCTGCTGCAGCTGATGACCCTGCCTCTCGAGTAGAGCCTTCACGTCACATGCGCTGTCTGCAGCCTTCACCTCCTGTACTGTTGCCTCCTTCTGGGACTTGACGTGGCTAGTACCGAGCCACTCGATGGCACGATCCCTGGCATCGAAGAAGCTCAGTTCTGGAGAGTCAATGTTGAGACGACGCAACTCTCTCTTCAAACCTTCGTCTCTCACCGCCTCTGCTAGCCTCCCCTTGAGTGTCTTCTCCCTTGCAGCATTGAAGGAGTCATCATGGCGGACCATGGAGTTTAACAACTCCACCAGCTCTAGGGAGCAGCTCAACAGATCTTCAGTCTGCCCCTGACGATAGGAGAAGAATTTCTGTTGGAGCTGAGGTAGTGTGTCCCCTTCTCCAAATACCTTTAGCAAGATCCGAAAAATATCCTCCTGACCTCCGACATTTTGCCCTCTGCCGAGGATTTCCTGCCTCGCTCTACCGGCCAGGTGGTCAACAATAAAGGCATCCGCGTCGCTCCCCTTC
This sequence comes from Hippasteria phrygiana, assembly GCA_037893225.1. NCBI lineage: Eukaryota > Metazoa > Echinodermata > Asteroidea > Valvatida > Goniasteridae > Hippasteria > Hippasteria phrygiana. The sequence goes on along the minus strand of JAZGUH010000575.1, from coordinate 613,378 downwards.
AGCTGCCTCGATGTCAGTTGACCCCTGACATCACTGACCCATTCCAGAACAGATGGATCGCTGGATTTTTCTGGTTTTCCCCGGAAGCGGTCCAGCCTTCGCCCTGACGCCAAGTACACATTGTTTGAGGTTGGGGCAGCAGAACTACTGGTAGGGACCTGTTGCCCCTGCTGGCTCTTCTGCAGAGCCAACTTCAACTCCTCGAGTTCTGCTCGCAGCTGCTCCATCGTAGCTCTTTAACTCATCTTCACCTCACTACGTCCACTTCAGGGGTGATGCATTGGGTCATTTGGGAGATATTTTGCACAGGAAGTGGGTATCTAGCCTGAAAATAACCCCCCACCCCGGCCAAAAAATGAAACTGGATTATACAAAATCTGTTTTACATGCTCAGTCGGTATTAAAGTGCTAAATATGAATGACTTGTTTTAGCCCCTTGACCGAACATTACTGGAATATGAGAAATTCCAGCAAAGCTTTGACAATCTGGCACTGTGACTCAAATGTTTCCATTTGTAGCAGTTTTGGGTGTTTTGGGCGTTAATTTTGAATTTCAAGCGGTGGGGGTTTATTTAACAGATACAGCATTACTTTTGGTGTCAAAATGCTTGTATTGATAGTGTTAATCATTCCCAAATGGACGCCTTCAAATATATACATTATTATGGTAGAGTGTACAGATGTTACGGTAACCTACTTACACTACAAAGTGGATATTGTTGTAATTTAGCTTTATATTTAGCATTCTTCCGCCATGCTGAAGTCATGGTTTCCATGAACAATTTCAATATTTGAATACGAAGGTGATTCTTTATGTTTACACAAAATCAAAATTTTGTTGTGGAATATTGTTTGTATAATTATACATTTAGGTCAAGAAATTGTGTTTTTGGACGAAACACCACAATTTAACGTGACTTTTGTGAACTAAATTTCCTCACCATACTACACAAAGAAGTGATGCCGTCCAATCGGATTGCTGGATCTTCGAGCATGCGCACGTTGTGTAACATTTTAACACCAGAACTATTTAACACCAAGTTATTCAAGTTTATGCCTGCACGTTTGAATAAATTGGTGTTATTTTAACATCAAAAGAATCACCCAAACGTTTACACCAGTTTAGTGTTAGCAATTTAACACCTGAGTTTTTGCAGTGTGATGCGCACAGAGATGGTCAGAATGACTTCATATTTCATATGCATACACACTAAGTGTATGTGTTTGCTTCTTATCAAGGACTAACCAGCGGTCTCCTTTTTGGAGATCTGGCCAGTGTCAGAATTTCGGTCATCCGATAAAATGCCGAAACGTCCCCCTCTTTTGTTGGGCAGTTCACCCAACTAAAACTTGCATCCAACTGAAACTTACATACATGTATGTTACAGTACTATATCCAATCTACATTTGGTATCATTCCCTGGCGGAATTACATGCTTGTGTAAAAAAAAAAAAACATACATGTACTTTGCACATGGGTCCACAAACTTTGGAGAAATTGGCATATGTAAATATTTGTATACATTTCGTTGACCCATATGCAAACTATAAACTTCTTTTCAAAATATTTAAAAACTATTAAAAAGAGATCCCAACCTACATTTTTTACCTAATGTACATGTAGATTGGATACAGTATTTTAAGATATGTAAGTTTCAGTTGGGTGGGTAGTGGTCTATTTAGTGTCCAGAAGAGAGGGGTTATTTTAGCATTTTTCTCTGCGGACCCACATTCAGACCCTGACCACGCCTTCAAAAAGGATGTGATTGGTTAATCCTTTATAAGAAGCAAACACATGCACCTAGTTTGTATGCATATGGAATATTGAATGTCTCTGACCATCCTTGTGGGCACAGGGCTGAAAGTGGCAAAAAGTGACGCTAATCATCCCAAATAAGGGTTTTTGGACCTATATATTGGAAACAAAACCTGGTAGGGTACTTTTGATAGCAGAATCTTGTAGAATGGATGCCATTGATCCTTTGGAGCAATTTCCAGGTACAAACCCTTGTGCATTTTGGAGCAAACCCTTATAAATGCATTTTGGAGACATGGGCCTCCAAAAATTAAAACAAATTCATTGGCGCAACTACATGTATAAATGGAAAAAGGGGGATGGGGTAGGAAATTTCAGGGGGTCATATCTCAAAAACCACTTGGGAGTTAGACACCAATATTTTGCATGTGTTCATGAGACATATGTTTATGGTTCTTTTAGAAAAAGTTTCAACAAATCTGAATTGGACCCCTGACAACTTTTCAGAAATGTTGCCACGGAATGACCCAAATACTATACATGTACCTCTACAAACCAGAGTGGGAAGCTGTTGAACTTCACACTGAGCTGACTACAAACTACATGTCTTGTCAGCCGAGTCTAAGTTTGACCGTTTTCCCATTAAATCTCACAACAGTTGGGATCTTTGTCTCCATATACTGAATTGACATAGTAAAAATATTAACTGACACTGAGTGCATGAATTGCAGCCCCATTCAAGCGAAGTTATACATATACATATAGTTTAAAACTCCTAACAGCTAGGTCATCTGTAGCCAAATTTGATCAAGGACTACATGTATAGGTAACTATTCTTGACCATTTGCCTTAAATATTTGCCTGACTCAGTCGATTTTTTTGATTCAAAGTTGCTTGCATAATAACTTTTGACACTATTCCATTACTTTACAGTATAAACAACAACCTAGTAGATTTGTGTCAGTAAACTCACAGGCAGTGGCACCATTAACCACCTGTTCACGCCTCGTTAACTTTTGATCAGATAAGGAAGGTCCTGTTGAAAACTGCTCCATCCCAAACCTACCAGTGAGTGCGACCCGAGTTTGTCATAGGCAAACTTGGGTCTGGTTCTATTGTGATTCACGTAATGGATACATTAATATTTTCATGAATGGGTTACCACGGAATGTCGACCAGTTGTCGCTGATCTAACTAACCCTTGTTTAAGTACATGTACAACAGTACTGTACCTGTTTAAGTGGTTACATTCACCTGATGAAGGAGCATCTGTTTTGTGAATTTGTATTAATTGTAAATTGTAATTAATTGCATTGTTATGGACAGCCGAAAGTTAATTTCATGATTAAAGTGACTTTCTTCAGTAACTAAATTCTGCCTCCGATTCCTTATTCTCCAGTTCTTGGTGTCTTTACTTTTACCATGATTCTGGCACGGAAGTCATTGATGTCTCTGTGTGCCGAAAAGTCAAAACCTTGTTTTTGAGGTATAACCCCCCCCCCCCCCAAAAAATACTAATAAATAAATAAATCAAAAATCGTGAGGTGTTAGGTCTTGAGATCGCAGTGGAGGTGGGTGTTGGGGGGGGGGGGTGCTCAACTAAATGTAAGTTGGGGAAGTTTGTTTAACCCTTTTCTTACCAGGAAAACTGGTTACCAATGTCGAGTTTACTCGACATGCAAGGATAGCCATAGGACACACCATAGCATGCAAGCAATATTCCCCATGTTTCAATAAACTGTATAGTGCTGGGCCCATGTGCATAAAAGGCTACTAGGCCTAGTTGGCAACTAAAATGGACTTAAGTTGCTTACTAAGCCTAGTTGATTACTAATTGTGATGCATAAAACCCAACTAGATATAGTAACATTCTAAAATTCTGGCAAAAGTTAGAGTTGATCTGGGGTACCTCTAAGTCACTAGATGACAACTAATCAGTCTGCCTTTGGACACCGTCCTGACAACATGGCTCGTAGAATCATGGAGCTAGTTGAACTGCGTCGTCAAATAAGAAAAGAATGTAAGTACTGGGCAGTAATGCAATGTTACAAAGACCTTTAGAAAGGAGTTATGCTAATTTGGAATGTGATTCGAAGCTCAAACACAATAAACTTGTCTACAAGCCTATTGTATCTGACATAATCACCTCCTCTCCAAGGCCATAGCACCCAAATCAGTTACAAACCAAATTGTCCTAGTATGCAACTAGTAAGCAATGTGCCTAGTGAGGTTTTATGCAACACAAATTAGTTGCCAACTCCGTAGGTATAAACTAGGGAATTTATAATCTTACTAAGCACTAGTTGGCAGCTAAACTAGTAGCCTTTTATGCACATGGGCCCTGGTCTTTTTCGCTGTACATGTACCAGCAGAAAGAGCTTCTTTAGATAGGGCGCTATCAAATTTATGTGTCGCCCATACAATATTTTCAGAAAACTGGTTCCAGAGTTTTCCTGTACTGTTTCTAAATGCCAATTTTTTCATGTGACAAGTTTACTGTTTTGATTGTTTAAATATAAATTCGCCCTAAACAAGGCTAAAAGTAAAAAAACATCCAAACTTTGGGTCCTAAAGATATGAATTAACATTCCTCTTGAAACAGGAGAGATCATAAGAATAGATGAAGGGAAACATGCATCAGGCAAAGAGTTCCACAGGGATACAGAACGAGGGAAAAAGCTATTGCCATAGCTTTTCGTTCTACAGCTGTGTACCCCAGTGGGCACAAGACGTCTTTTAGACGTCTTATAGACGTAAAATATTGACGTCTTATAAATGTCTCATTTTGGTCGTATATGCAAAACCAAAAGACGTCTTTTTCTGACGACTAAACGACGTCTTTTTCTGACCACTAAACGACGTCTTTTTCCGAAGACCAAATGACGTCTTTTTTTTTACGACTAAAAGACGTCTTGTAGACGTAAAATATTGACGTCTTATAAATGTCTTATTTTGGTCGTATAAAAAAGACGTCTTTTTCTGACGACTAAAAGACGTCTTGTAGACGTAAAATATTGACGTCTTATAAATGTCTTATTTTGGTCATATATGCAAAACCAAAAGACGTCTTTTTCTGACCACTAAACGACGTCGTTTTTGACGTCTTTTAGTCGTCAGGAAAAGACGTCTTTTAGTCGTCAGAAAAAAAGGCGTCTTTTGGTTTTGCATATACGACCAAAATAAGACATTTATAAGACGTCAATATTTTCGGGAAAATACTCAAATAATTTCAGTGATTGCATACAATAATAATTTTATGACGTGTCTTTTTATTCATGAAATCATTCACATATCGTCAAGTATTATTACAGTACACTCTCGTTAATACAAACTCGGACAAGACGAAACTCTAGGTAAAATGAACAAGTTGGTCCCAACCATGTATATAATGCACATTCCTCAACAATCCCCATTCACAAGTTCCTACTCCATTCATACCTAAAGATTAAAGGTAGTGTACATGATTGGTCATTGTTGCAATTTTCAGAAATGGGCGGATTTGGGGGTTAGGAAATATCGTTCCACTGACCTGTTCAAAGTTTTGCGTTGTTGGATGGCGAAAAAAACAAGAGGAAAAAGGCGCTCGTTTTCAACCGTCGGGCGGATGATAGCCTTTAGTCAAGGCGCACGTGGCTACCTGGACGCGGTATGCGCCTCGATTAATGCCAGCATGTCCGGGGCGTGCCACTCATCCAGTATAGCCACGCGCGCCTTGACTGAAGGCTACAGGGCAGTTTTCCAACGATTTCCAGCTGGAAATCGTTGGAAAATGATATAAATTTGATGCCATATGATGCCATAATTTCACAGGATGATTGAGACTACTATTAACTTACAGTCTAGTAAGGTATTTCGTAATTATTTTAGTAAAACAAAATTGGAGGATTACCAATCGTGTACACTACATTTAAGGCTCTATCTGCAGGGCCAATTTCGTAGAGCTGCTTATTTTAAGCACAAAATTTGCTGCAGCAAAAAAAACCTCCATGCGATTGTTATGCTAAGTAAACAACAGCTTATAAACCAATCACAAGCAATATATACATCGCATGGAGTTTTGGCCGGTAACCTGATTACATTAGGCAAGGTTTTTTGTGCTTTGTCTTGACTGCACGCTGGGCATTCTGATTCACGTGTTCTTACACCAGAACTTTGACTGTATTTTTGCATAGAAGAGTCATTCCTTTTGAAAAGCTTGGTAGGTGTGTTGCTGCGGGTGTTGTATAATATTACAAATGTTGGAGCCCTCACAATAACACAGTATATAAAGTTTAACATTCAGCTTATTAAACCAGCTTTTTAATTAAATTACTAAACTAAAAACAGGAGGAATTCTATTGTTGACAGTGACACTTCTCATTGATGACTGTGGCCGTTTGTTGAGTAAGATATCTTTAATTGTAATAAAGGGGCGTTTCAAACACCATTTACAACAGTTTAAAGTGATTCAGGTCATTCGGGCAGGGGTAAGCATTGTGTACGCTGTCAGTGTATGCGTTGTCCAACTTGGAATGAAGCAAAATGGACTGGTGTTACACAATAGCCTTCGTTTTAAAACCACTGAACCGAAACCACTGAACTTCACAGGAAAGAAAAAAATGTTTTGGCTCATCAATTCAATAAATGAATTTGAGAATTTTCATAAATTACGAAAATCCCGATACACCTCGAGAGGGAAATTTTTTGGGGGGATACCCTGTATGTGTACACGTGCATTCGTTTTTGATGTACAGGTATGTACATAGATATAACGCCATAATGGGCTAGGCCAGCAGGCTTATAATATAAGGCGGATACGTTTTAAAAAAGGTTAAAAATGACGGATAGGCTAAACCCCTCAAACTGAAAGAATGACTGAAAGGTGTTCAAACTGAAAGGTGTTCAAAATGACAGTTAGATAAAATAGATTGGTTAGGGTTACAATGTATTTGCATTTCGTCAAGTGTATAAGAGTGGAGCATTCAACCAGAAAACTTCCTTCAGATTCCTATTTCACCAGGCTTACTTTCCTTGTAATTTCGCCGGCGTTTATTTCTCTTTGGTTATTCCATCGTTTTTGTAATTGTTTTACTGAATATGAGACAGAATGTATGAGATGATATTCAGTAATAAATCATTATCAGCTTCCACATTTGTTTAGTGTCTATTAAACATATTTTATTCATATGAATTTGTTGTGTTCACTTAAGCTCAAACCTCTGTGCGGGGCCCATTTCCGGGCGAAAATCCGCGTAAAATGACCCTTTTTTTCGACGTTTCGAGTCATAGTTTGATAACCATGCGGTCTTTTTCACCGGGTTAAACGGTTCTATACGATTTAACTCTTTGTCGTTCTCGTGATATATATACATATATTTTATCTTGAAAAAAATCCACGTACTTTCGGCTTTGAAAATGTGAACTTTTCATCATTTTTCTGTGTAAACGCACCGATTGAGCGCCCTCGTGTCGACTCTTTTGACTGTAACTCCCTACTGGAGTATCGAATCATACGGGGTTAAACGGAATCGAATAGCTTAGATCCTCCTCTTTCTTTACATGTAAAACCTGTTACGATTGGTTGAAAAAAACCTACGTACTTTTCACAAAGAAAAAAGTGGCCAATGACAACTTTCGATCGATAAGGCATTGTTCGAGACTTACATCGATCTACCATTGCTTACCACGCGTTACATGATCTTGGACTCTGCTCATCACCCGTTTTACAAGACAGATTTTCTTCGATTTTACTGTAACTAAGACATTTAAAAACTATCCATTTGTGAATCAGTTATCTGGGATTAAAACTGTGTTCTTTTGAGGAGTTAACTTCATTTTGAAATAATGTAAATTTGGAACTGAATACTGTTCATTCAAGGCAGCTACAGAAATTATGTGATGCAAAGAACGTGCACTTGTTTATTGGGCCGTACCATTTTGTATGTGGGGAGTATATATATGCATGTACACCCACATACGTATGTCTTTTCCAAAATAATTGAGATTATGTGTTGTTTAGAAAATTAAACAATTACTAAACTTAACTATATCTTTGTTTCCTACTTGCAGCTATAAACCAGTGCCTGTGTTTATGCATGTCCTCGTGCAAACATGTTTTGTTTTACCCATTTTGTGAATGGAGTGTGCAGGGCCACATTTCAGGGCCGAACGCGCAGCTACATCAGGGCCAGCGTTAATCCAATTTAATAACCCTAGACCTCTGTGGTATACTCTACGCGCGAGATTTAAACTGTGAAATTAAGTGAACAAAAGTGGGGTTAACAAATTCATATGAAGTTCAAGCAAACTTGAATCCTCGATGCTGATTGGTTGATCCATGGCTAACATCTGCTATTGTCTGTGATACTGTTGAAAATGTGGATACGTGGAACTAGAGAATGTTAACTTGTTTCATTAAAAATGTAAAAAAAAAAATCAATCCTCATTAAACTGTCTTCTTATTGACTTGAGTAAGAAGAATATAATTTTAGTACTCATCAGCAAATAAAATTGCCAGATCTTAGGACTGTTATTATTGATGCGTGCGCGTGTGCATGGTTTCGGTTTTAGTTTCGCGCACAGCGCTGTGCATGTTTCCTCTTTAATTACATCGCGTCAAGTTTGCTTGAAGTTAAATTTGTTTTCCCGCTCGTGCTCGTGGAACACGGAAAATGTAGTGCGGCTGTCTCCCATATACCACTTAGCCTTCTGCATATGGGACACAGGAGCACTACATTATTCCGAGTTCCACTCGCGCTCGGGGGATAATTAATAATACGATACATTCATAACTTTTCAAATACAGAAGAAAAGAAACGCCAGCTTCTTTTTGTTGAGGCCTTTCATGTTGAACTCCGTTTGGAGAGTAGGAGTCATCATCCTGTTAATATAAATGTTTGATAAAAAAGTCAATACATGTCATCATAAAGGAGCCATCTCTACCTGTTCAGCAAGTTACCAAAATATGCGTTAAAAAATAGACATCCAAATCTCTGTCCAGTAAGTTATTCAAATAGACATCCATACTTGTTATTATCAGTAAAAATAGACATACCTGTTCAGTACATTCCGTACCATGTCCCTCATATCGCTTCCTCCATTTCGTCTGCAGTAGGCAACCTTTAAAAAATAGCATTCAAAATAATAATTGATAATGCCTTTATTGACAATGGCAAAAGCAACTACTGCCCTCTTTTTACCACCAATCTCATGCAGAACACTGACATTTGCGCAATAGGGGACATTGAAAAAATGAGGACAATAGGGTCCCATTGCCAAAGGTCCCTGATTGCGATTCGTGTACAAAATATATAGGAGGTCTTTCGAAAATGTATAAAAACAAAAGGACAATGTACCAGATTGCCTTTGTTTACACAGTTTTGTGTGTGTGTGATCATGTACAGGTTCTTTATATACGTCCGAGGACAAAAGGAGACAGAAAATACAAAGGAAACTTTCAGTTTTCGCAAGTCAGTCTTTTGTTGAAATCGGTCCTCGGAAGTAAACATTCGTACTTAGTCTATGCATGGAGGTAGGCATGGAGGTTGTACATGTACATGCCGTACCTGTACCCCGTGCGATGTAAACAAACCAGTCAGCATACATGTACATGTATTTCAGTGGGCCTATATACATTAACCTTGCAAAACGACATTGCAAGGAACCACCATGGCAAGGAACCATGCTGTGCTGCACTGCATCATAAAGTACAAGATACTGCACAGTCCTATGGGCCTCATTAGGTATGCAAATCCTCTGGCCTGTGTATTGCTTCAAGTAGGAAAATAGGAACCAAAGACAAAGGCATGGTCTGTGCTAACTGTATATCATATGTGTATGGACACCTATGTATATGCATGGTATATGTACATGTGTAGTCGAAAAGAGCAAGTCAAAAAACGTAGAAAAAAATGAAAACAAATGGCAGCATGCAAGAACAAGGAACTTATAAACTCTGTGGATAACATACACATGAACTGAAATGCAGGTAGTTTTTGACTCGAGCAATTTTGGACCGGTGCAATTGTTTCACAGTGGAATTTATTATAAAAAATTAAAAAACTTTGTCCACTGTAAAACAATAATTCCTGAAATCAAAGTAAAACAAACTTGCATTTATATTAACCTATACATGTATGTAATTTCCACTCCTGCTTGCATGTCAAAAGTTATAAATAAATGTAACTTTTCCTACCTGGAAAGGAGAGAGATATAGTGCCCTTGGTAGTTGATGAACAACAGCAAGCTGCAAGGAACAGATTATGGGAATAACGGCATAGGCGCAGGCACTAATGCATGGCCGGCAAGCCAGGATTATCTGGACTCGGGGGTCGATCCACTTTCCAGTAGGGGTTGCCACGGCAATGGGACGAATGAGACCTGTTGATTTAATTTGAGAACGGGGATTTTCTGATCTAAATGAGGGGGCCTCATTTACGTATTTACGTATATACATTGAGGTATTTGGTGTCGTTCTATACTAGTGAAATGACTCCTGTTTTACGATAAATACAAACAATAATATTCGTCGCAATTTCAAAAGTCACCGCTCATCACTCAAAGTCGAAAGTCCAAAAGAGAACTGCACGTTCACGTGTTGCATGAAGGCCTGCACTGGCCGGGCGCCACAGCCATGTAACCAATAAGGTTACGCGAGGCGCGTGCACGCGGTCGTGACACCCTGTGGCCACTTGCATTTTTTTTCCGCCCAAAAAACTTGGGCTTTTAGTTTTATTTCATGGCTTTTAGTTTTCGTTGTTTTTTTGTCACGGCCGCTGGAGTACACACGACTATTAGTCCGGCCAATTTACGGCAAAACAGGCTTTGACCTAGAAGTAATTGCAATACGATTTATTTTAATTCAAAACACGAAGGAAAAAAATCACTGATTAAAATACTAAAAATCTTTTTTCCACGAAGTGGAAAGTTGGTTTTAATCACCTTTTCTTGACTGATTTTCGTAACGCGTAAACTGTCGTTTGCACGGTGACATGTTATGCTCAGCGTCTGTTACCCGTCAGCACATCCTTTCACATAACGCAGGAAACGTCGGGCAGGAAGAAAGACGTCTTAAAGACGTCGTTTTTGGTTACGGCCACTGTAGTAGTACACACGACTAGATAACAACCATAACACAACGTCATAAAGACGTCTTGTTTTTGATGTTTTTCAGGTGGGCGGGTGGTTATTGAGTTTTCGGATGGGAAGAAAGACGTCTTTAAGACGTCGTTTTTTTTCGGTCACGGCCGCTGTAGTACACACAACTAGATAACGACCGTAAAACAACGTCTTTAAGACGTAGTGTTTTTGTTCGGTTTTGAAGGGTGGAGATGAGTTTACGGGTAGTGAAAAAGACGTCTTTAAGACGTCGTTTTTTGGTTACGGCCACTGTAGTACACACGACTAGATAACAACCATAAAACAACGTCATAAAGACGTCGTGTTTTTGTTGTTTTTCAGGTGGGCGGGTGGGGATGAGTTTTCGGATGGGAAGAAAGACGTCTTTAAGACGTCGTTTTTTTTCGGTCACGGCCGCTGTAGTACACACAATTAGATAACGACCGTAAAACGACGTCTTTAAGACGTAGTGTTTTTGTTCAGTTTTGGAGGGTGGAGATGATGAGTTTACGGGTAGTGAAAAAGACGTCTTTAAGACGTCGTTTTTTGGTCACGGCCACTGTAGTACACACGACTAGATAACGACCAAAAAACGACGTCATAAAGACGTCGTATTTTTGTTGTTTTCAGGGGGGCGGACGGGGATGAGTTTTCGGGTAGAGAGAAAGACGTCTTTAAGACGTCGTTTTTTGGTCACCGCCGCTGTAGAACCCACGACTAAATAACGACCGTAAAACGACGTCGTAAAGACGTCATGTTTTTTTGGTATTTTTTTGGCGGGTGGGGATGAGTTTACAGGTAGGGAAAAAGACGTCTTTAAGACGTCGTTTTTGGGTCACGACCGCTCAAGTAAGCACGACCAGATAACGACCAAAAAAAGACGTCTTTTCAACGTCGTGTGCCCACTGGGACAGTCCGAGTATGGTGGGAACAGGCGGAAAGACGAGTTTCACGCTCAAACACCCTAAATTGGAGGAACCAAGCTGGACAAGCCGGTGGAAACATTTCCCGTGAAAATACCTGTACTACCAACCACAGCGCCCTCTGTATTCTGAATTAATCCATTTCGGCTAAAAGCAATGCGAAGGTCTTGAAACCAAGACTAAAGAAGACGTAGGTCATATACCTCGGGCAAAGTCAATGGACCCAGTGATGAAGGGAATGAAACATCTCTAGATCGAGACAAAGACAACAGTTTAGTTTTTTTTGCATTGAAGGTTACCAGCCAGTCGTTCACCCAAATCAGCACACTCTCCATGCAGATCATTGCTGAGTGAAGCTCCCATCACTTCATTGCGAGAAGTACTAGAAGAATTGAAAAAAACACTGTAGATTGTAAAGTCATCAGCATTTTATTTCTCCGTGGTTGGACCGAGAACCGAGGAGCCCTGAGGTACACTGAAATTGACAGAACAAGTAGAAGATTATTGCCCCTAAAGCACCACCTTTTGGAAAGGAAAGCAGAGATAATACATGTGTAGACGGAATTCTAATGGACACACCATATGACAATAAGAGCTTGTGCAGAAGGCTCTTGTCAACGCCAAATATTCGCGCTGCGAATTCGCAAAAGTTGAACACATTTCAACTTGTGCGAACCTTGCGAAGCTATGCCACTGTTTAGAAGTAATGCAGTTACAAACCAAACGCAAACGAGAGAAAAACTCCTCTCATCAGGAATCGTATCTTATGTGTATTGAGTTTACGGGATTACTTCGGAAGAATAAGTTAAAGGAGCGTCCATCGCCCGCCGGCGGCATACTTCCACCAGGGGCGGATCTAGCCTATCATTTAGGAACGGGTTGTACCATTCACCCGGCCACCAATCCCACTATAGGGTCCGTTGGCATCCCCCCCCCCCCCCCCCCCCCTTCCCATTTGAAATCCAGGGGCTTTCTCCTGCAATTCTAAGGCATCTCGGGCACCGTTTAAAGCTGCTTAATTTTGTGTTTTTTAAGACGAATTTGCTCATGTTGGGCTGAAAAACAACTTTGCTCAGCAGCCCAGGGAGGGGGTGGGGGGGGGGGGGGGGGGAGAGGTTGCAACCCCCACAACCCCCTCTAGATCCGCCCCTGGTCCATTACCTTCAGAGTCAAACCACCTGTACCAATGGATGGAGAATTCTTTTAGAAGAAAATGATACTTAAGACTTCTAGATTCGGTCCAGTAGTTTTTGATCTTTGTGAACAGAGCAAGATGATAGCATACTCAGTGGCGTAGCTAAGGGGTGCCGGAGGGGGGGGGGGGGGGGGGGGCGTATTCCCCCATAAAAATCGTCCCCCCCCCCCCCCCCCCCCCCCCCGCACTGAAAATTTCGCAAACGTAGAAAATAATAGCATTATAAAGAAAAATCACCGAGTGATCGAGCGCCCCCCACTGTAACATCCATCCCCACTGTAACATCCATCCCCCCACTCGCCCCTGGAGATAGACAGCCCTGGCTATACGCCGCTGAGCATACTTGTGTTTAAAACAGAATTTCGCGTATGAACAAAGAAATAATGAAATACAGGCAGGCCCTACAAGAAGGCTACAACATTATATCCAACTTCATTATTAAACTTACAGAATCATACATGCATGTATGGCACATCTTGGCGAGTTCACTTTGTTATAATATTTCCAGTGTGCAATTAGGCCTATAACGCGGCCCCGACTTTGTTTCACAAAATAGGTTCTAGAACCAGTGACGTAACTGGGTGAAACTTCTGGGGGATGCTCAAACAAAATTCAATGGTGATCTGAAAGTACATAAACTGCGGCATGAACGTCAGGTGGTGGGGGGGGGGGGGGCCTTCCCCCCGCCCCCCCCCCCCCCCCCCCTCCTCCCTCTCCTGCCCGCTCCTCCCCCTAGTTATACGCCACTGTCTGGAACAAAAACTAATGGACCGAATCGGGATCTTGGTAACATTTTTCTTTTAACAAAATTACCCATGGAGGACGGATATCCTTCCTCCATGAATTACCCATGCATTGGTCTAGGCCTAGGTTGTTTGAGTCTCGGGTTAGCGGAAGTAGGCCTACGCCATTCCGTTTTCTATTTTTGGCGGGGGGGGGGGGGGGGGGGGGGAGGGGGATAGGGGTTATCCCCCGGGGATAGGGGGATTATCCCCCGGGATTAATATTCGTTATCACTATCAGCATTTTATCAGTCACTGAAAAATACCAAATTCATATACAGATGAATTGAATGCATTCTGGATTATGTCTAGACCGATGATAGTTACCACTAATTTTCAGGAATGAAACTGTTATGAACTTTTCAATAAAATTGACAAAAGGCACGATACGTGAATCTAGGATTCCTCCCGAGTCCACGTACAATGTACGTACGTACGTATACAACAGTGCAATTAGCCTTTTAGAGGTATGGCGGACACAATAGGAGAGGGCGCTATTTTATTTGGGTATACCTTTTGTTAAAGGAAATTTCAAAGTTGAAGATTAGGCATGATCTATGGATTGTACTATGGATTGTACTTTAAATCAAAACAATATCTGATTCTGACTTTCACTGGAATTTGTGGTTTCAAAATGTTTTATACCCAAATCAAATAGCGCCCTCCTATTGTGTCCGCCATACCTCAAAAAGGCTAATGGTCAAGAACGCACGGCGGCTGTTGCGCAATCATTTATTGTACTGAGAGAGGGCGCTATTTCTTGCGCCACCATGTGTGAGATGAGAAACGCCGAAGCTAGCTGCATACACTGTACTACTTGCCACATTGGACGTGTGCATTCCATTTGGCTTTTGCCATATGTCGGTGAGTTTACCGAATTTAAAAATCATTTCCAATGTTAATAATTGTCAGGAATAACTCTAGAGAATGAGATGGTTATTTAATTACAGTTTTTAATATTTTCTGGCTTTTTTTAGTCGTAAAGTTTTAGTTTTGGCTGCCGAGAGCCAGAGGCAGAGCAGAGGCACAGACCTACCCCTAGAACTATGGGGTTCCGACAGGAACCCCATAGAAAGACGCCGATTTTTCCCATAGGCTAGTACAGCAAGAATAAGAAAGTCATTCCCATGCAATCACGTTTCTACATTGTACACGAGAATTACTGCACGGCTTTCCCTAAAAATCATAATAATATGCCTCATTTACATCCTCACCTTGCTTGCGCCAAGTCAATTTTCGCCTGAAACGGTTCCAATTTGCGGGAAAAAAATGACAAAAATCTTCAGTCGTTCCGAAGCGATCACACACACACACCATCGAGGAAGCCGCACACACGAAGCTCCTGTTTGGTATCCCGGCATGCATGTGCGGCCGTGGGTCGGTCAAGTCATGATTATTCATCGAAAATTTGAAGCGCGGTACGACAGGCAATGCATGCAGCTCCGGTATAACGACACGCGGCAGTTGCCTGCCGTCGCGTATCGCGTACCGCGCTTCAAATTTTCGATCAATAATCATGACTTGACCGACCCACGGCCCCCCCGCACATGACCCGGCAGGATGCATGCCGGGATACCAAACTTATACGTGTGTAAAGACTGGATAGTCCCGTTACAGTACATCCATCCGATCAGGGAACTCCACTTGTTCCGAAGGTGGCGTATCTAAGTATTTTGGTGGCTGTTGTAAGGGTGAATTCTGATGATTTTGTTGGGATTTTAGACGTATTTCATTAATAAATAGAAAATCGCCGTACACGGACTTAGACCCCAAAAAAGGAAAATTAGATGTGCTTTCATTTCATGTTAAATCTCAGGTTAAATCTCAGGCAGATGGGCAGATACACCAGATACACCAGATACTTGTAAATAAATTAAGATCAAGCAGTTTGATCTTCCTTAACAAAATTACACCTGCCCCCAATAATAAAACGCAACAGAACAATACAAAACGGAACGAGTCCCACGCGCGTGCAGCCTCCAATTGGACCGACGCGACCGTTGTGCAACTCGTGAAACAGTCGCCGGCATAAAGAGGTTGTCGCGCGGTGCATGCGGGCGCTGCGCATTAGGGTGACGTCATGCCAGGTCTAGGGGTCACGATTTGAACTCCAACACAGCGAAAAGACATGTTCTGCGGGGGTCTCTGGGAATTAAACGGTAAATTAAACCTTGGTACCTTCATCTGATCATGGAACTCCACTTGTTTTAGATAGTGGCATATCTATTATTTTGGTGGCCGATGTAAGGTTGAATTCTGATGTTTTTGTTTGGATTTTAGACGTATTTAATTAATGAATAGAAAATCTTTGTACGCGTACTTGGACCCTGCTATCGCCAGATCATGTCCAAATGTTTAAAAGGGCAATAAAGGGTCCAAGTTACTCGGACTAAGACCCTACTATCGCCAGATCATGTCCAAATGTTTAAAAGGGCGATAAAGGGTCCAAGTTACTCGGACTAAGACCCTACTATCGCCAGATCATGTCCAAATGTTTAAAAGGGCGATAAAGGGTCCAAGTTACTCGGACTAAGACCCTACTATCGCCAGATCATGTCCAAATGTTTAAAAGGTCGATAAAGGGTTCAAGTTAATCGGACTACTGCAAAGCAAGGTTGCCAATGAAAAAATTAGGTGATTGTGTAGTGTGGGCGATCCGATGAAGACGACAAAACACGGCGATTGTGTAGTAGGCCCTAGTAGTAGTAGTAGTAGTAGTAGGCCTATATTGTAGGGCCCTGTTCTCTATAACTTTTATAAGGGAACAAAAATCCGCTTTTAGGTTATTGAAATTGCCGAACTAGTAGTTGGGGACATGACAAACCAACAGGTACATGTGTGCTGTAGATAAAGGACAAGGTTTTAGTTTTTGAGGGACATTTTGGGGTAAAGCGATGATGAAGATGACAAAACGCAATGTAAAAATAAATTGATGATCACTGTGGCGCACAGTAAACATGCAAAACCGCGTTGAGTCGCATGGCAACTGCATGGTAAAGCACGTAAGAAAATTGCATTTTCTACTGCAATAAACTGTTCAAGATTACCAAAAAGATGTCAATATAAGAGAAGTCTGCTTTAGGTTGAAAAAGTCATTTTGGAATGAGAAAAAGTACCCTTGACTCAAATTTGACTAAAAATGATTGACATACATGTATCTGTTTATACAATTCTAAACACAAATGGATGGTTACATGTATTTTGCCAGATTACTCTGTTCTTGGCCCATTTCGATGGGGGGATTAAATTAATATCTTTCCTAACCAAATCGGGTGAAATTGCACTCACTGATAAATATTGAATGATTGAATAACAATTCTTTGCAGGATTTGAAACAATCTTGTCCTGTGTTGGTCTGAAATCCTTTCTTGTAACACCGCAATGGGAGACAAACTGCTTCGTATTGCTGTCGTCAACAACGACAAATGTAAACCTAAAAGATGTCGGCAGGAGTGCAAGAAATCGTGTCCTGTTGTCAGAATGGGTAAGTTAATATTCCCCAGTCAAGCTTGTGAAATAAGTTGCAATAATCGTAACCTTTGGTTCAAAAACGGTACTTACAGAACTGTAAAGGCCGGTTTATAGTCGGTTGCGCGATGAAAATCGTCCGACGCTGATGGTCGCTGGACGCTACGCCTTTTTTGTGCAGTTTATAGTCGTCAGGCGATGTTTATTAACACACGCGCAGCATACGTGCAGTATACGCACAGCGCGTCGAGAATTAGAATGTGACGTGTGACGATTACGCATCACCACTGCTGAACGTAACATGATTTTTAGCTACGATAATTATTAATTATCGGAGTTAGCAGCTTTTTTTTATGTGCGATTAATGTCTGTCCCAGCTGTTTTAAATGTGTACACGATTGGTAATTCTCCAATTTTTTTTTACTGAATTATTACGAAATACCTTACTAGACTGTAAGTTAATAGTAGTCTCAATCATCCTGTGAAATTATGGCACCAGGTGTGCTGTCGTTGTCAAGAAAAGTGGAAATCGTTGGAAATCTGCCCTGTAGCCTTTAGTCAAGGAGGGTGTGGCTACTCGGATGAGTGGTGCGCCCCGGACATGTGCGCCTTGACTAAAGGCTATCATCCGCCCGACGGCCGAAAACAAGCGCCGTTTTTCTCTCGTTTTTTCCCGCCACGCAACAATGCAAAACTTTGAACAGGTCAGTGGAACGATATTTCCTATAAAATACTAAGCCCCAAATCCGCCCATTCCTGAAAATTGCAACAATGACCAATCATGTACATTGTACACTGCCTTTAATAACAATAAATATCAAAACGCATAAATAAAATTAAATATAGGATGTTGTCGCTGTTCATTGATAGGGATATTTATTTTGTAAGCCGTGTGCCCTATTTGCATATTCATAATTTCTTACCATTCAGGCAATTCTATTGGCCCATTCAAAAAAGTGAGGTCAGGGACCATGTCATATTTCAATTATTTGAACTCTGTAGCGACGTCGCCAGCGTCCTTCAGCGACCGGTCGCTGGCGCGTCAGCGACAACTATAAACCGTGTGTAGGCTGATCGCGCGTCAGTTTTTCAGCCCTGCGACCATCGCGCGACCGACAATAAACTGTCCTTAACCCTAACCCTGCCAGACGCAGCACAGTGCATCTGTGGTGACAGCTTGACCTTGCTGCACTCTGCACACAAGTCACTGTGACAAAGTATGCAATCTGATGCGTCTGGCACGGTTTCTAGCCAAAATACCCTGGAGGGTTCGGGTTAAGGTTTTCACAAACCTTTAATACAGAGAGACACATACATGTATAAACTGCTTGGAATTTTTTTCTCCATTCTTTCTATGATCCATAACTCTCTTGTGTCGAAATTTTCTGCCCCAGCATTTCATATGCCTAATCTTGATATGGCTATGTACACATAGGTTAGGTTCAGTGCCTTGAAATGTCACTGGAAATGGTGACATTTTACAAGAAGATCGCTTACCAAGACCACAGGATTCACCACTGTTTTCCCAGTTTCTAAAGGAATAAATCTATTTTAGATACATTGCAGAACATTGGCTTAGAACATTGGCTTAGAACATTGGCTTAGAACATTGGCTTAGAACATTGGCTTAGAACATTGGCTTAGAACATTGGCTTAGAACATTGGCTTAGAACATTGGCTTAGAACATTGGCTTAGAACATTGGCTTATTAGAACATTGGCTTATTAGAACATTGGCTTAGAACATTGGCTTAGAACATTGGCTTAGAACATTGGCTCAGAACATTGGCTCAGAACATTGGCTCAGAACATTGGCTCAGAACATTGGCTCAGAACATTGGCTCAGAACATTGGCTCAGAACATTGGCTCAGAACATTGGCTCAGAACATTGGCTCAGAACATTGGCTCAGAACATTGGCTCAGAACATTGGCTCAGAACATTGGCTCAGAACATTGGCTCAGAACATTGGCAAAGTTTATTAGCCAAAAAAGAATGCGGCTACCCAAAATTATTAAAAACAAGCCCTAACAAAGAAAAAATTAAGCCCTACACCTTAATAAATTAGCCATGGGAGAAATCAGAAATTTCAAAATCCAGTTATCCTGATTTCACCGGAAGTTCCCATCTAGCTCATACATGTACATTGTAGTCATGCCAACAAAAAAGTGACAAGTGAGGTGCTGCATGAAAAGCCCTTCCAATGACTATATATACATGTAGTTTGCGAGATTCAGTGACCACTGGGCCCTGTAATTTTGAAGAAAAAATTGATGAGCAGGCTATTCGTAGAATGGATTTTTTTTGCATCAGGGATAATGTAAATTAAATTAGAACAGAGAATTTTGCTCTTTTTCCTTTCCCGACGTTATATGAAGCACTGAGAACCGGTGCCGACTGGCCGATTTTAATCCAATGCAGCAGCGGGTACTGCGTAATCAGTGATAAGATGGAATTTTTGGCCGGGGATGATGTAAATTAAATTAGAACAGGAATTTCACTCGTTTGCTCTTTCCCGACGTAATATTCCCGACGTAATATTTTCGACGTAAGGCTATTTGTATATCAACCACTAGCAAGTGAATGCAGTGACAATCAGAGACCATGGAGCAAATTAGAGGATGTTCCAGTTTTCTTTAGCCCGTGTCACAAAAAATGGAAGACTTAATTTTTTTAGGGTTGATTTCGAATATCCGGTTTCCAAAATCAAAACCAAATAGTAGAATTCAAACCGAAGGTTAAACAAATCCGGATTGACATGTACAAATGTATCCCACCACCTAAAAACAGCCAGCTCCTCTTTCCACAAAATGCTAGAATGGTGGGAATATTCTGCTGTTCTGAAAGCACTAGACCCAGAAGAACTAAAACTTTGTGAGTAGAAATCTGAGTAGTTTATGATCATGTCTGTTTGTCGACAGGTAAACTGTGCATAGAAGTCACACCGACCGATAAAATTGCCTTCATCTCGGAACCTCTCTGTATTGGCTGTGGTATATGTGTCAAGGTAATACAATCTACATGTAATACATGTATTAAATTTTCTGTTATGTTTTAGGCAGTGTTGTAGTCAAGACCATTTCAAGACCAGGCACAAAGACCATGCACAAGACCATTTACAAGACCAGCTTGTAACAGGCACAAGTAACAGGCATAAACCATGACAAAGGAATGCTTTTGTTACAGTTCATTTGAATAGCTTAAGACTTGGATCAAGACTGCTGGTCTTGTGCTGGTCTTGTGCTGGTTTTGTGCTGGTCTTGTGCTGGTCTTGTGTGGTCTTGTGATGGTCTCGACTACAACACTGGTTTTAGGGCATAATTATGCCAGCCAGGGCTGTTTATGAAGTAATCGACCTATTGCAGGGCTTGAAAGTCAATCTTTACTAATTCTGGGCCACTGAGTATAAAATTATGCTTTAAATTGTCAATTGCCTTAATTTATTAAGATATATAGAATCGGGTCGGTGGCTATTATCCTTGACTTGGGAAGAGAGGATGATGAATAAACTGCAGGAGGAGCTCTTATTCCAACCCGCAATGCATAATAGGTTAAAACTGCATCCAATTGGGAATATTTCTCAAGGGTTTGCTCTCTTTTTTGGTAGTGTCTGGGCTCTGGTTTAATCAAGATACGCTGACTGCATTATACATGTATTTTACTTGTTGTATAATGTAATGTGATACAATTTCTTGACAACTGTAGCCAATTGATTGTTTTTATGGTCATATTCGTTTTCAGCGTCCCAAAATCCATAAAGGGAAATGCATTTAATCTCCAAAGCACAAAATTTGTAAACTAGTGCAAGTACATGTACATGTAGGTAAAGGATTACAGAGGTGGTAGGGTTAGTGACATTTTGAATTGCCAACTTGACCACCCTGCATGCTGGGCCAAGATCTAAATAGAGGAAAATCCTTCAATAGACTCCATTGAAATCCATAGATACCAGACTTCCGGCAATTGCCGGAATTCCGGCTTTTTCATATTTTTGGGAAAAACCTTCGGCATTTGTAGGCCGGAACGACAATATTAATACAAATTACCTTAAGCCCATACATACAGCGCTTTCCTACCTTCATGCCGCAATACACGTGTACAACGATTAGAGTTTAGTTCCACAGAGATTGCCGATTTCGTTAATTCCCATGCAACTCGTATTCACTTTATGCAGTCAAAGTAGGAAACCAGTTATGTTCGTGCATATAATGGTTTCGCGAGCGTGCGTGTGCAGCGTGTATACAACATGGCGGAATAACAGCGGAGATCATTTGACAAAATTGGAAGTTGAAATGATTATGCATAGCGTATTGAACATCTACGATGTGATTGCGTATACTGGTAAGTACTGTTCATTGTTGTACGATAGATCTACGTTCGCTTTGGAAACATTCTCGAGCACTTTGTAAAAATAAAGCAGAAGGCGGCGTCCGATAAATTGGGCAAAGTTTATTGTACAATGTACATGTATACGCATGTAATTGTAGCGTGGCCCAGATTCCGGACACGCAATTTGTTTCCGGCCCTGCATCCAAGACCTACTGGCATCCCTGGAAATCATCCCAATTTTCAGACCTAGACCCAGACAGGGTAACTTGTACCATCGGTGAGACCCAACTCACCTGCCCCTCATGGCCCAAACTAATCACTTGCAGCAGGGTTAATAGTTCCGTAGTAAACTAAATGTGAATTGGGGGAAAAAATAACAACACTTTGTTATAATTGCCCACTACAGAAATGTCCTTTTGATGCCATCACCATCATCAACCTTCCGAGCAACTTGGAGAAGGATACCACTCATCGTTACGGTGCAAACTCCTTCAAGCTGCACAGGCAAGAATAGACTCAATCTTTCAAATTTGATTTTTGCTCTTCCTGAATACTTTCACCTTCGATCCTCTTGATTTTGTTTACATTTTGGCATATGCGTACTTCATATAAAGAGTCAAGTTCAAAAAAATGGTTGTAAGGTTGGTAGAGATCATTCAGATTTTGACTGCAAAGTACTCTTTCCAAATGTGTCTGCTCCTGATCTTTATACAGCAGGGAGCACGATCTTCAAGAATTGGAAATGTCACAAAATTTGAGACCGACATGTTTTTTGGCATGGTTTCAGTTCATTGCAGATGCTAAGAAATTAGGGATGTGCATTTATGGGTAGTAAAAGAACCGGGTACCCGATTGAAAAAACATGCGAACCCGGGTACCCGTTAAAGAAACCCAACCTAAAACTTCCAATCCCGGAAGTTTTAATAATGTCTTTCTCTGAGATTCAAAAAGCCTGATTTCAGACAAAAGTCTGAAAAATCTCATGCCTGTCCACTATTAATATGATCACCTCTCCACCGTTACGTGTGCCGGCATGTGTGTGTGCCGGCATGTGTGTGCCGGCATATCACAAAAGACGGTTGTCCGGAAGCTTTATACTTTTGTATTTATTGTGGAATGAGGCATGCTATGTCAGTCGAGGCTCTTTATCCATACCCAGACTGCAAAAACCATGACCGGTAAATTCGCTTAATTGTCAACTTTCGTGAGTGTCATAAACGTTAAATCTGTGCTGGTTGCTCATGTAGTCTGGTTTTAATTTTGAAAATTGTTGCAAATTGTTGCATTGGTCTTATGCGTTTTGTTGCACCCAGCAGGCTTGCTGGTTGGTATACCAGCCTAACCCTACACAATGCAACAGAATCCACTGTTAGCATGTTGTTGCATTGAGCAGGCAACACATTTCTCCTGGTCTTATGCGTTTTGTTGCACCCAGCAGGCTTGCTGGTTGGTATACCAGCCTAACCCTACACAATGCAACAAAATCCACTGTTAGCATGTTGTTGCATTGAGCAGGCAACACATTTCTCCTGGTCTTATGCGTTTTGTTGCACCCAGCAGGCTTGCTGGTTGGTATACCAGCCTAACCCTACACAATGCAACAGAATCCACTGTTAGCATGTTGTTGCATTGAGCAGACAACACATTTCTCCTGGTCTTATGCGTTTTGTTGCACCCAGCAGGCTTGCTGGTTGGTATACCAGCCTAACCCTACACAATGCAACAGAATCCACTGTTAGCATGTTGTTGCATTGAGCAGACAACACATTTCTCCTGGTCTTATGCGTTTTGTTGCACCCAGCAGGCTTGCTGGTTGGTATACCAGCCTAACCCTACACAATGCAACAGAATCCACTGTTAGCATGTTGTTGCATTGAGCAGACAACACATTTCTCCTGGTCTTATGCGTTTTGTTGCACCCAGCAGGCTTGCTGGTTGGTATACCAGCCTAACCCTACACAATGCAACAGAATCCACTGTTAGCATGTTGTTGCATTGAGCAGGCAACACATTTCTCCTGGTCTTATGCGTTTTGTTGCACCCAGCAGGCTTGCTGGTTGGTATACCAGCCTAACCCTACACAATGCAACAGAATCCACTGTTAGCATGTTGTTGCATTGAGCAGGCAACACATTTCTCCTGGTCTTATGCGTTTTGTTGCACCCAGCAGGCTTGCTTGTTGGTATACCAGCCTAACCCTACACAATGCAACAGAATCCACTGTTAGCATGTTGTTGCATTGAGCAGACAACACATTTCTCCTGGTCTTATGCGTTTTGTTGCACCCAGCAGGCTTGCTGGTTGGTATACCAGCCTAACCCTACACAATGCAACAGAATCCACTGTTAGCATGTTGTTGCATTGAGCAGGCAACACATTTCTCCTGGTCTTATGCGTTTTGTTGCACCCAGCAGGCTTGCTTGTTGGTATACCAGCCTAACCCTACACAATGCAACAGAATCCACTGTTAGCATGTTGTTGCATTGAGCAGACAACACATTTCTCCTGGTCTTATGCGTTTTGTTGCACCCAGCAGGCTTGCTGGTTGGTATACCAGCCTAACCCTACACAATGCAACAGAATCCACTGTTAGCATGTTGTTGCATTGAGCAGGCAACACATTTCTCCTGGTCTTATGCGTTTTGTTGCACCCAGCAGGCTTGCTTGTTGGTATACCAGCCTAACCCTACACAATGCAACAGAATCCACTGTTAGCATGTTGTTGCATTGAGCAGACAACACATTTCTCCTGGTCTTATGCGTTTTGTTGCACCCAGCAGGCTTGCTGGTTGGTATACCAGCCTAACCCTACACAATGCAACAGAATCCACTGTTAGCATGTTGTTGCATTGAGCAGGCAACACATTTCTCCTGGTCTTATGCGTTTTGTTGCACCCAGCAGGCTTGCTTGTTGGTATACCAGCCTAACCCTACACAATGCAACAGAATCCACTGTTAGCATGTTGTTGCATTGAGCAGACAACACATTTCTCCTGGTCTTATGCGTTTTGTTGCACCCAGCAGGCTTGCTGGTTGGTATACCAGCCTAACCCTACACAATGCAACAGAATCCACTGTTAGCATGTTGTTGCATTGAGCAGGCAACACATTTCTCCTGGTCTTATGCGTTTTGTTGCACCCAGCAGGCTTGCTTGTTGGTATACCAGCCTAACCCTACACAATGCAACAGAATCCACTGTTAGCATGTTGTTGCATTGAGCAGACAACACATTTCTCCTGGTCTTATGCGTTTTGTTGCACCCAGCAGGCTTGCTGGTTGGTATACCAGCCTAACCCTACACAATGCAACAGAATCCACTGTTAGCATGTTGTTGCATTGAGCAGACAACACATTTCTCCTGGTCTTATGCGTTTTGTTGCACCCAGCAGGCTTGCTGGTTGGTATACCAGCCTAACCCTACACAATGCAACAGAATCCACTGTTAGCATGTTGTTGCATTGAGCAGGCAACACATTTCTCCTGGTCTTATGCGTTTTGTTGCACCCAGCAGGCTTGCTGGTTGGTATACCAGCCTAACCCTACACAATGCAACAGAATCCACTGTTAGCATGTTGTTGCATTGAGCAGACAACACATTTCTCCTGGTCTTATGCGTTTTGTTGCACCCAGCAGGCTTGCTGGTTGGTATACCAGCCTAACCCTACACAATGCAACAGAATCCACTGTTAGCATGTTGTTGCATTGAGCAGACAACACATTTCTCCTGGTCTTATGCGTTTTGTTGCACCCAGCAGGCTTGCTGGTTGGTATACCAGCCTAACCCTACACAATGCAACAGAATCCACTGTTAGCATGTTGTTGCATTGAGCAGGCAACACATTTCTCCTGGTCTTATGCGTTTTGTTGCACCCAGCAGGCTTGCTGGTTGGTATACCAGCCTAACCCTACACAATGCAACAGAATCCACTGTTAGCATGTTGTTGCATTGAGCAGACAACACATTTCTCCTGGTCTTATGCGTTTTGTTGCACCCAGCAGGCTTGCTGGTTGGTATACCAGCCTAACCCTACACAATGCAACAGAATCCACTGTTAGCATGTTGTTGCATTGAGCAGACAACACATTTCTCCTGGTCTTATGCGTTTTGTTGCACCCAGCAGGCTTGCTGGTTGGTATACCAGCCTAACCCTACACAATGCAACAGAATCCACTGTTAGCATGTTGTTGCATTGAGCAGGCAACACATTTCTCCTGGTCTTATGCGTTTTGTTGCACCCAGCAGGCTTGCTTGTTGGTATACCAGCCTAACCCTACACAATGCAACAGAATCCACTGTTAGCATGTTGTTGCATTGAGCAGGCAACACATTTCTCCTGGTCTTATGCGTTTTGTTGCACCCAGCAGGCTTGCTTGTTGGTATACCAGCCTAACCCTACACAATGCAACAGAATCCACTGTTAGCATGTTGTTGCATTGAGCAGGCAACACATTTCTCCTGGTCTTATGCGTTTTGTTGCACCCAGCAGGCTTGCTGGTTGGTATACCAGCCTAACCCTACACAATGCAACAGAATCCACTGTTAGCATGTTGTTGCATTGAGCAGACAACACATTTCTCCTGGTCTTATGCGTTTTGTTGCACCCAGCAGGCTTGCTTGTTGGTATACCAGCCTAACCCTACACAATGCAACAGAATCCACTGTTAGCATGTTGTTGCATTGAGCAGACAACACATTTCTCCTGGTCTTATGCGTTTTGTTGCACCCAGCAGGCTTGCTGGTTGGTATACCAGCCTAACCCTACACAATGCAACAGAATCCACTGTTAGCATGTTGTTGCATTGAGCAGGCAACACATTTCTCCTGGTCTTATGCGTTTTGTTGCACCCAGCAGGCTTGCTTGTTGGTATACCAGCCTAACCCTACACAATGCAACAGAATCCACTGTTAGCATGTTGTTGCATTGAGCAGACAACACATTTCTCCTGGTCTTATGCGTTTTGTTGCACCCAGCAGGCTTGCTGGTTGGTATACCAGCCTAACCCTACACAATGCAACAGAATCCACTGTTAGCATGTTGTTGCATTGAGCAGGCAACACATTTCTCCTGGTCTTATGCGTTTTGTTGCACCCAGCAGGCTTGCTGGTTGGTATACCAGCCTAACCCTACACAATGCAACAGAATCCACTGTTAGCATGTTGTTGCATTGAGCAGGCAACACATTTCTCCTGGTCTTATGCGTTTTGTTGCACCCAGCAGGCTTGCTGGTTGGTATACCAGCCTAACCCTACACAATGCAACAGAATCCACTGTTAGCATGTTGTTGCATTGAGCAGGCAACACATTTCTCCTGGTCTTATGCGTTTTGTTGCACCCAGCAGGCTTGCTGGTTGGTATACCAGCCTAACCCTACACAATGCAACAGAATCCACTGTTAGCATGTTGTTGCATTGAGCAGACAACACATTTCTCCTGGTCTTATGCATTTTGTTGCACCCAGCAGGCTTGCTGGTTGGTATACCAGCCTAACCCTACACAATGCAACAGAATCCACTGTTAGCATGTTGTTGCATTGAGCAGACAACACATTTCTCCTGGTCTTATGCATTTTGTTGCACCCAGCAGGCTTGCTGGTTGGTATACCAGCCTAACCCTACACAATGCAACAGAATCCACTGTTAGCATGTTGTTGCATTGAGCAGGCAACACATTTCTCCTGGTCTTATGCGTTTTGTTGCACCCAGCAGGCTTGCTGGTTGGTATACCAGCCTAACCCTACACAATGCAACAAAATCCACTGTTAGCATGTTGTTGCATTGAGCAGGCAACACATTTCTCCTGGTCTTATGCGTTTTGTTGCACCCAGCAGGCTTGCTGGTTGGTATACCAGCCTAACCCTACACAATGCAACAGAATCCACTGTTAGCATGTTGTTGCATTGAGCTGGCAACACATTTCTCCTGGTCTTATGCGTTTTGTTGCACCCAGCAGGCTTGCTGGTTGGTATACCAGCCTAACCCTACACAATGCAACAGAATCCACTGTTAGCATGTTGTTGCATTGAGCAGACAACACATTTCTCCTGGTCTTATGCGTTTTGTTGCACCCAGCAGGCTTGCTGGTTGGTATACCAGCCTAACCCTACACAATGCAACAGAATCCACTGTTAGCATGTTGTTGCATTGAGCAGACAACACATTTCTCCTGGTCTTATGCGTTTTGTTGCACCCAGCAGGCTTGCTGGTTGGTATACCAGCCTAACCCTACACAATGCAACAAAATCCACTGTTAGCATGTTGTTGCATTGAGCAGGCAACACATTTCTCCTGGTCTTATGCGTTTTGTTGCACCCAGCAGGCTTGCTGGTTGGTATACCAGCCTAACCCTACACAATGCAACAAAATCCACTGTTAGCATGTTGTTGCATTGAGCAGGCAACACATTTCTCCTGGTCTTATGCGTTTTGTTGCACCCAGCAGGCTTGCTGGTTGGTATACCAGCCTAACCCTACACAATGCAACAGAATCCACTGTTAGCATGTTGTTGCATTGAGCTGGCAACACATTTCTCCTGGTCTTATGCGTTTTGTTGCACCCAGCAGGCTTGCTGGTTGGTATACCAGCCTAACCCTACACAATGCAACAGAATCCACTGTTAGCATGTTGTTGCATTGAGCAGGCAACACATTTCTCCTGGTCTTATGCGTTTTGTTGCACCCAGCAGGCTTGCTGGTTGGTATACCAGCCTAACCCTACACAATGCAACAGAATCCACTGTTAGCATGTTGTTGCATTGAGCAGACAACACATTTCTCCTGGTCTTATGCGTTTTGTTGCACCCAGCAGGCTTGCTGGTTGGTATACCAGCCTAACCCTACACAATGCAACAGAATCCACTGTTAGCATGTTGTTGCATTGAGCTGGCAACACATTTCTCCTGGTCTTATGCGTTTTGTTGCACCCAGCAGGCTTGCTGGTTGGTATACCAGCCTAACCCTACACAATGCAACATAATCCACTGTTAGCATGTTGTTGCATTGAGCAGGCAACACATTTCTCCTGGTCTTATGCGTTTTGTTGCACCCAGCAGGCTTGCTGGTTGGTATACCAGCCTAACCCTACACAATGCAACAGAATCCACTGTTAGCATGTTGTTGCATTGAGCAGACAACACATTTCTCCTGGTCTTATGCATTTTGTTGCACCCAGCAGGCTTGCTGGTTGGTATACCAGCCTAACCCTACACAATGCAACAAAATCCACTGTTAGCATGTTGTTGCATTGAGCAGGCAACACATTTCTCCTGGTCTTATGCGTTTTGTTGCACCCAGCAGGCTTGCTGGTTGGTATACCAGCCTAACCCTACACAATGCAACAGAATCCACTGTTAGCATGTTGTTGCATTGAGCAGACAACACATTTCTCCTGGTCTTATGCATTTTGTTGCACCCAGCAGGCTTGCTGGTTGGTATACCAGCCTAACCCTACACAATGCAACAAAATCCACTGTTAGCATGTTGTTGCATTGAGCAGGCAACACATTTCTCCTGGTCTTATGCGTTTTGTTGCACCCAGCAGGCTTGCTGGTTGGTATACCAGCCTAACCCTACACAATGCAACAGAATCCACTGTTAGCATGTTGTTGCATTTAGCACGGTTCTTATTCAGCTGTGTTGCATTCTGTTGCATTTAGCAAGGTGCTTACAGAATACCCTGTGGGGGTTAGGGTTAAAACAGCCAGCCCAAACCCAGCAAGCTTGGTGGTAAAGTGGTTCTTAAAAATTTCTTCACCAGTAAGCAGGAGGTAATGGGTTCGAATCCCATCAGAATAAGCCTGTGATTTTTTTCTTAGATGCTTTCAGAAAGCACTGAGCGGACATTGCTGAACACCACATTGGAAAGAGCAAAATTCTTCTTATTTACATCATCCCCGACACGAATTTCACCTTTATCTTTGAAAGGTGAAATTTATTTGTTAATTTGGGACCGTGCAATAGATTTTTTATGGCATGTATAGATGTAGGACAACAATATTTCCATGATACAATAATTTCCAGCTTCCTTTGTAGCAATGCTAGAGAGTGAATGCACAATTTACATATTCATGAGCCAAAGAATGTCATTGTGGTGAAAATAAACATTTTGATCATGTTTACTTTGTAAGACATGAATGTGTATGAAAGCAAGTTGAACTGGATAGGGAACAAGCAAAAATAATTGTGAACAGGCAGTTTTGTTTCCCCATTTTACATTAATCTTTAACTTTGACTTAATAATAAAATCTCCATATCCTAAAAGTGGCTAAAATGTTAACAAAGGCTCAAATTGCAGCAAATTTTGGCTGGGAGTAAACAGGTAGTTATTCAATCTTCGCTGACCATTTTGGTGTTTTGTTTGTTATGGCAGGTTACCGATACCGAGACCAGGTGAGGTGTTAGGTTTGGTGGGCACCAACGGTATTGGCAAATCAACGGCGTTGAAGATCCTGGCTGGCAAGCTCAAACCCAATTTGGGAAAATTTGATGTAAGTTTGAAGAATCTGACCAATCAAGAATGTACGAGTACATGTTTATGTTCAAAGCCAGTAGAGGATGTTACTGATTCGGCCTGCATGGAGCAATTTCAGTTAAGGATTTTGTTATTTTTTATTAAAAATTTAATAAATCTGTTGTTTACATTGTATCATCGGTCAATTGTTTTTTTTATGGAATGTCTTTTTGGAAATCTAATTACCTATCTTATGCCAAGAAATTAGCAATTAATTAATTTTTTTAGGGGGATACACCCAACAGGCAGAATATTAATTATTTATGCCTGGTTTTCCTTTTCCCATAAAACTACAAAACTTCACTTAGCAATCAATATCCTCTTTAAAGGCACACATTGCCCAGAAACCCCACCAAATGTCATCTCTTTGGTTAGTTGCCTAGCCTGTGTTCAAGGTCTCAGTGTAAAAATTCTACCATAATGTGTAATATTTATGGAGAAATGAGGAAAAAACCGAAGTATTAAAATCCAGACATTCAGACTGGTACCGCACATAGTGTGGCCAGTAAGCATCCAAAGCACCACGGCAACCTGAATTCCAATGGTCTGACTTCCGAACCAAGCTGGTATCCCCCAAATTAATTGGGGAATCGGGTTGGTGACCACTGTGACCCTGGTTCGAATCCCGGCTGGGGCCAACATGTCGATTGGGTTTTAAGTCCCTACCTGATTCCGTGGGTTTTCTCCAGAATTATTCTCTGGCGTTTTCCTCCCACGTCTAAAACTGTAACTTCCTCATCTTCTTTCATGGGACCCCACTGGAAATAAGTCGAAAGACTTTCGTGGGCTATCCCGGCTGAATGCCAAATAATAAATGAATAAATAAAATAGAAATGTTGTCAATGATTTTCAGACAGATGGCACACTTTCAAGGTGTGCATATTTATATTTTATTTTTAAATGATCTTTCCAACCACAGCATTATAGCCCAATTGGGTGGCCTCCCAAGTCCAAGGCCATGTGTCCCTTTTACACAAACATGCCAAACTTACCTTTGAATTCTCTCCATTATCGCATGCCACAGAGCCCCCCTGACTGGCAGTCCATACTGATTTGCTTCCGTGGCTCAGAACTCCAGAATTACTTCACCAAAATCTTGGAGGACAACCTGAAAGCCATTATCAAGCCGCAGTATGTGGATCAGATCCCCAAAGCAGTCAAGGTAAAGACATTTTTTTAATGGCTTGTCAGTAGCATTAGATAACCTAATATACGGGTTTCACACTACTCTAAACTTACCCGGGTAATTTATTACCCGGGTAGTTGTCATTACCTGGGTAGAAACTAACCCGAAGAATCGGTTTCACACTACAAAATTAACCCCGCAATTCTGCTTACCCGCTTCAGCGCGCGTGGGTAACTTGAAGCCGCATTCACACTATATGCGAATGGTAACCTAGAGAATGTGCATTGCTTGACCTCTGCCCTAGCCATTTATTCGTCTTAAAAGAGTCGAAGTGAGAGCGAGAGCATGCAGTGCAAATTGAAAAAAACCACATCAGCGTTGGCAACGTACACGCGTAATCCTTCAACTGTGCGGTCTAGACTGGTGCCTTGCATTAAGTGTATGTAAAATATACTTACTAAGACGAGGCATCATCCACACAAGACTGGTGACTTTCATTAAGTATACATAAAAAGGCAAGGTATTATTAAGACGAGGTACCAGCCACGGTGGCCGTACAATAAATTATGTCACCTTCGCAAAGCTAGCCGAAAAACCAGACGAAGCACACCCACCTACCCGGGTAGAAGAGAACCCGGTGAGCATTCACACTACTGATGGTAACCCGGAGAATCGTCTCAAGGTCGTCGTTAACCCCGAGATTGGTGGGTTAACCCACCTCGCGAGCAGGGTTAGAAATTACCCGGGTTAAGTGGGGTTTTGGGGCAGTTAACCCGGAGAATTTCTAACCCGGAGAATTTCTAACCCGGAGAATTTCTAACCCGGAGAATTTCTAACCCGGAGAATTTCTAACCCGGAGAATTTCTAACCCGGAGAATTTCTAACCCGGAGAATTTCTAACCCGGAGAATTTCTAACCCGGAGAATTTCTAACCCGGAGAATTTCTAACCCGGAGAATTGTAGTGGGAACGCTCCAATTACCCGGGTAATTGCCGGGTTAAATTTTTTCGTTAACCTAGCAATTACCCGGGTAAGAGCATAGTGTGAAACGGGCTATAAACAGCATCTTTGTGGTAGTCTTACTGTATCTCCTCCGAGAAAGTAGAAGCCACAAGAATGGGAGGTAGCCATCCAGGCAGTGGCTATTTAGTAATCACACAGTAGCCATTCAGTAGCTACTTTACCATTCTGTAGCTACTTTGTAGCCATTCAGCAGCCAATGTAGGGCATTTTCCACTCTTTAGCCATTCAGTAGCCACTTGGTAGCCATTTGGTATTTACTTAGTAGCTATTCAGTTCCTACTTAATAGCCATTCAACAGCTACTGTAGTTATTCACTAGCCATTTTGTAGTTATTCACTAGCCATTTTGTAGTAATTCAGTAGCCATAGCCATTCAGTATTCACTCAGTTGCCATTCAGTAGCCACTTGGTAGCCATTTGGTATTTACTCAGTAGCTTTTCAGTTCCAACTTAATAGCCATTTAACAGGCACTGTTGTCATTCAG
Source organism: Hippasteria phrygiana (assembly GCA_037893225.1). NCBI lineage: Eukaryota > Metazoa > Echinodermata > Asteroidea > Valvatida > Goniasteridae > Hippasteria > Hippasteria phrygiana. The sequence continues at coordinate 580,691 of JAZGUH010000575.1, read as the reverse complement.
TAGCCATAGCCATTCAGTATTCACTCAGTTGCTATTCAGTAGCTACATTGTACGCAGTGTTCTAACCAGGAAATTCAATAGTGCTAGCACCCGCCACGCTTTCGGAAATAAGCGCTACGCTTAAATCCCGCCACTACACTACTGATACGCTATGAAAATTACCTACTTGAAAAATTACCTCTACCATTTTAGCCTTTATGGACCCGAAGTCTTAAACGGAACGCGCGCGGTACGCTTGCATACGCGGCATGGTCGCGCAGCACGATTACTTGTCCACAGACTAGATGTATACGTGTACATGTATCCACATGCATGTTATAATTATGCGCTTGAAGCTTAGTGCGGCATGCATTGTGCATGTCGTGTCAATGTCCAGCTGGGAGTTACATGCACAGGCGGCAAATATAGACTCGTATGGAAAACCCTCCTGAGCGTGCGTATTGCAATATTGTGCAGAGAGTCCGTTGTTTGGGGGACTTTAACCACTTGCGTACGGATGATGCCATAGGACGCAAAAAAAAGTGCCAACAGGGTCACTTTTCCAGGCAGGGTCCAGGGCAGGGTCAGGGTGGACTCCACTTAGTTGGAGTGGGGAATCAATCAATATGCCACAACGGAAATACTTTTTTGGGGGCTCAGAAAAGTTGTGTGTGTGAGTTTGTATAGCTATTCAAACCGTGGACCTTTAACAAAGAGGACAATAGGTTCCACGATTGAGTCAAGGTCCACGATTGAAAATCATGTACAAAACATATGGAAGGCTTCCGAAAAAGTTAAAGTATAAACAAAAGAGGAACAATGGGAGGTCCACGATTGCACCCGTTTACATGACTGTGTGTGTGTACGTGCACGCAATATATCTCCGAGGACAAGAGAAGAAAGGCAACACAAAGAATCCTTTCAGTCCTCGAACGTAGAGTCTTTTGTTGAAATCGGTCCTCGAACGTAAGGATACGTGCTTAGTCTATTGGGGTTGGTTATATTAAAGGAACAATAGGAAACACAAAGCATTGTCCTCGGACGTATTGGGGAAGTACATGTACGACTTTGTGAGTATGATTCCTTCTTCCATGATTGAGTGTACATGTACACATGTACATGTATGTCTTGGATCGGTAATATTTTTGCGGCACAAGTTTAAAAAATCCTCTCTTAGTTTTTTGTTTGCACGATTACATTCTTTATATTTTAGTGCTTACAAAATTCATACTATATTATGTGGAAATGGAGCATGTACATGCAACAAAATGTGCATTGATTTTTTTATATCGTGTGTAAATAAAACACATGCTTGGAAAGGTCAAATTAGATTTTTTGGCTGGGGTGGGCTTTTTTATGTTTTGGTTTTGATGGGGTTATACGTATTTTTGCGATACGTATTGTATCGCGACTGAACCGAGTATCATGAAAAAGTGGTATCGTGTGTTACACCGATAATGAATGATATAGGTTTTTATTTAGTCTGCTTGACCTTTACAACTAATAACTACATTTAGCAATCATTGTAATTGAGAAAAAATAAATCGAACCCTGTAAACAATGGTCGTGACCTGAAGTTGTATTGACAACTTGACAACTGGCCAAAGCCGGCTCGGTTCGTGCGTGATGGGGATCATGTTGCAACTAGCTTGGTCCATCAACGCGACGTGCATTGAACTCAATTTCTGTTTCGTGTAGTGAAAGATAGGTCAAGAAAATGGTGGTGTCCCGGGAAACTCACGAGCTAAATACACTGCATGTAAGTCAGCGTTTTTGGACAAGAAAGCACATCATAACACGTGGGTTGTTAATACATACTAAACATTATAGTAAGCTAGGTCTCACATTAGTTTGTGTAACTTGTGACAAAAAATAGGCGTTTTATCGCACACAAATTGCGTGCCATGTTTTGTATTTTATTATTTCTTTTGTTGACAATGAGTCATCTGTGTCGATATGTCGGAAAACTGCCATTGTCGCCAAATTGTCAACAAAAGGCCTGTCGACAACAGCCCTAAATACCTGTAGGATGTTGACTTTTAGCAAATGTTTTTCACCTTTGCGTCTCTTTCCAGGGTACTGTGCAATCACTTCTTGACAGGAAAGATGAGACAAAATCACAAAAGGTGATCTGTGAGCAGCTTGGTAAGTCAGGAGTACTGCAAAGGGGATCAACAGGGTTCCAGTGAAGGGTCGTTAAGAGTGTTTGAGGTACATCAAAGGGGTTTAAGTAGATCAGCAGGGGCACAAGTCTTTTGGGGTTGATAGGGTGTCCGGGTAGGTGGGGCGGGTGGCATTGAGGGGGTGTGCTTCCAGTGGATTGGCAGAGGTACAGGGAAGGGTTTAAGCATTGTCAGCAGTGGTATAAATGGGCTTAATGGTATAGTTGGGTACTTTGGGGCTTCAAGAGGGTCGGTGTGAGGTGGGTTCAGCTAGGGAACTTCTTCAAACGTTATCTCAAAGGTTCTTGATTGTTTTTCTCTGATTTGACAGATTTGCTGAAAGTTTGTGATCGGAATGTGGAAGACCTGTCGGGTGGTGAGCTACAGCGATTTGCATGTGCTGTAGTATGCATACAGAAAGCCGACGTGTGAGTAAACGACCAGTTGCAAGATGACAGTTGATTTTATCTGGTCTGACTTGAAAAGTCAATTACCTAGGCTGACTTTACTGGCTCCCCCAAAGAAACATTGATATAAAACACCAAAAATAATCAAATTGCACCTTAACCAGTTCGCGCCGGGATTATTTTTGCCGAACATTTTTATTTTCAAAAAAGGCAAAATATAGCAGCCAACTTCTGATATACAGCCAAACGCCACAAATACTGATTCGCAAGAGTCATAACAGTATTTGTACAATATTTCTTGCAGAAACCTCATATTTCAATACTCCGGGTGCGCCCTACGGAGCGTAAATTGTAGAACAGGCCGTGCACAGCGGCCAAGTTCAAGTTCAACACACGGTCCGCCTCCACAGACTTCTCGGACTTTGTGTGTGTGTCTAAAACAAATGAGGGATTAGCGTTTTGAGACGTCACCCGGAGGCGAGTCGAGGCAAGCTTGACGTTTTTACCTGTCAGCCGTGCCCGTGTATAAAAAACAGCCAGATCGTGTGAACACGTCCTCCGAAGCGAACTGGTTAAAAAAATACAAAAATTATAAAAATACCCAGTTTTCACCTTTGTGACCAAATATTTAATGTAAAAGGTCTTTAACCAATTCAAAAGTCAAAACACTCCCACTCCCGTAAATATAATCTATTGTGGTTTCATTTCCCATACATATATCAAAATGTTGCCAGGAAATCAACAATAGATATGAAACAATGTTTATAATCAAAAGTAGAGTTAATTTTGAGTGACAAGCAATGTTTTATTTTTTAAAATATCAACTTGAAGTCCATGCTGTCCTAAGAATTCACTCCTTTGACCCAAACTACCACAAGTCTTGCAAACTCCAACAGCAGGTTTTGTCAAGTTTTGATGGGTTTAGTACTGTTGGGCCTTGGTACCATTACTTTACATGGAGCTATAGTTTGTCCAAGTCCAAATAATGTGCCATAGGTATTACTGCATAGTGTTGGATTTTGGAGGTTGAGGAAGCCTCCTAGTAAAAATGTCTGGGGGTTATGATTATTATGAGTCTTTTCACTTCAGCATTCATTTTCATATCGTTTTTCCTTCTTCCTTTTTGCAGTTACATGTTTGATGAACCGTCAAGTTACCTTGATGTCAAGCAACGTATCAAAGCCGCTGGAACCATACGATCGCTGCTACGACTAGACAAGTCAGTACTGCCACAGATTTAGTTCATCCCCCTCCCCCGCTCTTTGCATGTTATGATAGATTCGGAAATTCGAAATCAATAATAAGGGGATAAAAGTGTGATGACCTGGTCTTTACCACGTCAATAATAACCGAGGAGGGGCGTGACCGCTGTTAATGGACCGAGCCGAAGGCGAGGTCCATTAACAGCGGTCACGACCCTTCTAGGTTATTGACTGGTAAAGACCGGGTCATCACATTTTTATCCCCATTCATAAATGCCTTCTTATGAAAAATGCAAAAACCTCCCGTAAAAAGGACAAAATGCGAAGCTTTTTCACCCCACTTGTTCTCACATTTGCTCAGTACAAAACACATGCGTATGTATCGGCCATGTGAGTGCGTGAAGGTGCTCCGCGCCTGTCTGTTGCGTGCGCGTACACACACGCACCAGATGCAGCGTTTTATGAAGTACAGTACATCTTGTGCGCGCACCTACATGTACTACGCTCTCCCTGTTGCGTATCGGCTGAGAACAGCTGGTTATGACGCGCTGTGTTTAAACAACTTCCAGCCGTGTTTAAACAACCGGTAAAAAACAACCGGTAAAATACACCCACGTGACAGGCTCTAGACCAATAGGGATAGTGAAACTCGCTGAGGCATTTATAAATACACATTAAGCCTAACCCGCTAGGATGCATGCAAAATCATTTTAAAATTGGAGGATTTTGGACTGTTAGGGTTAATAAATGTTAATTGCCCCTCCTGCCGTGTGGCCCTGCCTCGTTGTGTCCTTCTCTTCGTCCCTCTCCGCCTTCGTACTTATCTCTTGTGGTCCTGTACATTTTTGTATCTTTCTTTTCTTTTGTTGCATATCTGTTACTTTAGTAATTATTTAAAGGAATTTTTTATCTTGATCTCTATTTTTGTCTTGCCTGAACAAAGTTCAGAAAGAGACTATGCGATCACTATTTCTGTACGTAGTCCGTCCGGACCGTACGTAGTTTGTATGTGTCATTTTGGTTAAAGTTTTGACAAATTGGTCTTATATGCAAATTTGAAGTCCAATTGCAATCAAACTTGGGTCATGCATTCAATATTGCAACTTTTCCTTTATATGATGCTTGTGTCAAAGGTCAAGTACTGAGGTCAAACGTAATTTGAGGTCAAGTTGTAAAATAGGCTGGAATTGTAAAATTGGTCTTGTATGCAACGTTGAAGTCCAATTGCAATTAAATTTGGGTCATGCATTCAATATTGCAACCACTGGGTGCGTTCAAGTAGCTTACCCGGATCAACTTGGGTGAAGGCAGACGGGTCAGCCACGAGAGCTGGGCTAATAGAATGCTCAATCGCCCTCTCCTGTTGATGTCACCTTGCACTTGAGTCGGCCATGGAGGAATAAGATTCGGCGATTGTGTAGTTACGGACCCCTCTTTATATTTGATCCATTTCGAGTCAAGGTTGTTTTTATCATTCCAAAATGAATTTATCAACCTAAAGTATACTTCTCTTCAATTCTAATGACATCATTTTTTGTAATTCTGAACAGTTTCTTGAGGGAGAAAATGCAATTTTCTTACATGTTTTGCGGTTGGTGTCTTGCGAATCAGTGCGTTCTTCGCCATCCTTATTTTTGTGTTGCGTTTTGTCATCTTTGTTGTCGTATTACCAAAAAAATTCCCACAAAAAATTTAAAACTCTGCCCTCTAACTACTACATACCTGGTGGTTTTTAATGTCGCAATCTAGTTTGCCAAGTCCAAACCCTTAAAAGTGGATTTTGTTCTCTTATAGGAACAGTCCTTTACTACACAATCACCCTTGAGGTCAGCCATTTTTAATTCCCCGCTCCAGTAAAATCTGTGGGTAGTCGGACTTAACTACGCATGCGTGTGACGTAATTCCACCAGTGACTCTGCTCCGTGAGCAGGGTCTGTGGTGGCTGACCCGAGTGAAACCTGGGTATGACATCAGACCTAATCAAATGGCACGGGGCTAACCCGAGTCGACCCTGGTGAGCTACTTGAACGCACCCTTTATATGATGCTTGTCAAAGGTCAAGTACTGAGGTCAAAGGTCATTTGAGGCCAAGTAAAATAGGCTGGAATTGTAAAATTGGTCTTATATGCAAAGTTGAGGTCCAATTGCTATCAAACTTGGGTCACCTTGTGTATATATCTAGATATATTTTAATCTTGATTTGTTTCCGTCTTTTAATTTTGAAAAATTTTATGTTTGAAGCTAATTTTTCTGTTTTTAGTTTCTAAATTTAATTGCTCTAATACCAATCAGGGTCCTTACGAAAAGTAGTTTGTATCTCATAAGGCCACCCTGTATAAATATAACAGCAAATACTGTATATACAAATAATTATTGATTTATTTCAAGGGTAGATTTAAAGATCATTTCTAATTGGTTGGTTTTCCAAGGTACATCATTGTCGTCGAGCACGATCTGAGCGTCCTGGATTACTTGTCTGATTATATATGCTGCCTGTACGGTGTGCCTGGTGCCTACGGAGTTGTGACTATGCCATTTGGTGTCAGGGAAGGTAAGACCTTGAACATTCAAAGGTTTAGAGTCGCAGCGTAGGTTTGCTGACCAACCTGTGCAACCATAAAAGTTTTGTGTGAGGCAAAACACATGTGATTTGAGGTTTTACATGGACAATGCGGCCACAGAGAAGTAATTCAAAAGCCTCTGAATTTGTTTTCCCCCCACAGGCTCTCAGAAAGCACCGAGTATACGGTGCTTCATTCACTACGACGGGAAAGGGCATACAATCTCTTGTACTTTATATCTTATGCAAAATTCCATTTTCTCACTCAAAAACATAGACTCTTGGTTCCTAAAAGAACCAGTATCCGATTTCAAGAAAAGGTGTTTAACTTATGTCATGGGGTATGATTGATGCCATATAAACGTTCTTGTGATCCATTCCACAAAACGTTTTGTAGCTGCTCAATGTTTAATTTTTGTATGCATTGCGGATGAGACTGAATGTGGCTTTTACGATGACTATTTAAGAATAAAAATGGAGGTAAGAGCTCCATTTAAAAACTTTTTTATGTACTTTGATCCGAAAAATTGATAGCAAGTTCCAAAAATACCTCACATATAACCGGCAGTGGATAATAACTTCATTACCCTCAGAAAAATCTTATTAATAATTTGCTGAAGGTTACTGATTTAGTAAAAGCTGATCATATGAGGCCCGATTCAAAAGTTACAAGAACTATAATAGAAAAATTACTGTTTGATCAAATCTCTCTGTCCAGGCATTAACATTTTTCTGGATGGATATGTGCCAACGGAGAATCTTCGCTTCAGAGAGACATCTCTGGTCTTCAAGGTGTCGGAAACGGCTGACGAGGAAGAAGTCAAGAGGATGTGTCGCTACAGATACCCCAAGATGTCCAAGACGTTAGGTAACAATGGACAGACAGACAGACAGACAGACAGACAAGCCTACGCATACGCATATTCATCAAACCCAGCCTTCCAAACCCTGGACCCTGGACTTAATTCACTGCAGGATAATCCAACCAAATCCACATGTAACAATCCAGCCCAACACCATCACTCTTTACCCCATCCACTGTAACTCCTCTCCACCCAAGCAATCACCCCAACCCATATTAACCCAGCCCAAAACCATTCTTTGCAACCCCTGTCACCTAAAGGATCCTACCCAAACCCAATCCATCCTAAAACTTGTCAACTCAGCCCCACACTTTGAAGCTAAACCCATCCCATTCCAACCCCTCTCCACCCAAGCAACCCTACAGTGTGGTTAAAAAAACTATTTCAATGGAAAATATCTCGGAATTGGGTAATCATGGTCAAATTGTTTTTACATATTTGTCAACTACAACGTCTTTGTTGTATGTGGTGCAAATTGTGTTAAAAATAAAGCTGAAATAAAGAAATGTTGATGTTTTTTTTAAATGGTCAAAAACCAGTTTGTCCAAACGCAAGTCAATGGAATTTGGTAAACAAAATACATTTTAGCACCGCGTGCAGAAACTCCATTAAACTCCATTAAATGTAATTATCCCACCCTGTACATTGATTACACTCATCCCATCTGTCAATGAAAAAAGTAAGTGTTTACAGTGAAAAGAATTTGACACAATAGAACAGTTGAAGTGTTTATGTTGTGCTTTTGTTTCTTCCCGGGTTAGTGAATACTTATTACTTGCATCCTCTGTGGACCTATGAGTATCGATCTTTGTATTATGCATGCATGCATGACTCCTATAGACTTGAGTGGACAATCTGTCTTTTTGCCATTTTTCTTAAAATTTGAGTTTTCTTTTTACCATATACCACTAAGATTAAATAAGTTAAAACATTTTGGCCATATTTTCCCGATTCCAAAAATAATTTCCTCTAAAAAAAAGTATGTAGGTTTTTGTTTAACCCCTGTAGTAGACCAAAACTTGTCTTTACCCCTTGTCGACATTCCCGGCCAAACCCTCCCAGCAAAACCCCACCTATTGTGCCCTTCTCCACCCAAGCGAACCTGATTGGCCCAAACCCAATAACCCATCAACCTGCCCAACAAAATACCTAACCTGCCCAAAATAACATGAATTCTCACCCAACCTACATGTACTCCTGAATCATGTTACATGGTAATTGAATGCAACTCGAAATCAGTTTTCATTTTATATCAGTCACTATCACTCGAGTTTTACATGTCTTTCTGTCTTTGGGCCCAATTTCACTGTATACAGCAAGTTTACTGTATATTTTTAGCTTACAGCCGGCAGCAGTTGTTTTTGTTTTTACAGGGGCTGTTAAAGCAATCAAGCCAAGGGGCCAATTCCATAGAGCTGCTTAAGCTTAAAAATAGGTTTAAGCACAAAAACCTTGCTTTGTTAAAATCAGGTTACCAACCAAAACTCCATGTGGTGTATATTGCTTGTGACTGGTATTTTAGCTGTTTGCATAGCATGACAATGACATGCAGTTTTAGCTGGTAACCCGGTTTTACTAAGCAAGGTTTTTCATGCTTGAGCAAATTTTATGCTTAAGCAGCTCTATGAAATTAGCCTCACTGTTCTTGGCATATCAAAAGCACGTTAGTTTGAGTGTTGTAAGTCAAAAACTCAATTTCTTCTTTTGGCAACAGGTGGTTTCCATCTAGATATTGACCCTGGAGAGTTCACCGACTCAGAAATCTTGGTCATGCTCGGGGAGAATGGGACAGGCAAGACGACGTTCATTCGCATGCTGGCTGGGAAACTTATACCAGATGATGGCTCCGGTGAGTATAAATCATGGTAACTGTCGGTTGAAGGTAATTTGTGAAACCTAACCCCCTAGGGTACATGCAAAATCATATTACAATTGTTGGATTGAGCAGGGTTAGGGTTTTAATAGAATAGCTAGTGACCGGGGGCCAATTTTCACAGAGCTGCTAAGCACACAAATTTGCTTAGCACAAAAAGTCTTGCTTTGTAAAAACATTTGATTTTCATGCTAAGCAAACAACAGCATAATACAACACATGGAAATGTATTTGATAATCTCGGTTTTATCAAGGAAGAGTTTTCATGCTAAGCAAATGTTTGTGCTTTATAGCAGCTCCGTGAAATTGGCCCCAGGAACTTAGTATTACTTAGCTGGAGCAAATTTCATAGATTTTGCAACGCTGGATTTTGTGCTTGCGGCTTTAATTCTGTGCTAACCAAGTTAAAGACATTCTTCACTAACCCCATAAGCATATGATTCGTAGTGACGGGATGTATAGACTAATCCGACGAGCAAAATTAGGAGCCATCTTTGGGTACCCAATCGAGCGGTACCATACACACGCGCTCTTCATATGCGTGCACTCATTGCGCCTTTGACCAATAGGATTGCCTATGTACATAATGTTGCCTGTTGTGATGGTGCATGGTTTGCACTAGTGCTGATTGCCGAGGCACCAATAACAGAAGCACAGAAAAGCTACAGTAAAACATGTTTTTCATTTCATTACAGATTTTTCTTTAACCCTAACCCTGCCAGACGCAGCACAGTGACAGCTTGACCTTGCTGCACTCTGCACACAAAGTATGCAATCTGATGCGTCTGGCAGGGCTTCTAGCCAAAATACCCTGGAGGGTTAGGGTTAATCAAATCATATACATTACCATTATGAAATATTCAACAGTAGACAAACTAATGGGGACAAGTTTGACTAAAAGGATAACTTTTGCTATTTTTACTTGCGTTTTGCAAGCACTACAATGGCAATTTTGAGCCTGGATTGGAGGTTGATTTCTAATCATCTCTGCACAGGTGACATCCCCGTGCTGAACATCAGCTACAAGCCGCAAAAGATCAGCCCTAGATCCAAGGGCACTGTGCATCAACTTCTTCATGAGAAGATCCGAGATGCTTACGTCCATCCTCAGTTCATTGCTGACGTCATGAAGCCTCTGCAGATCGAGAGTGTCATGGACCAAGAGGTACTGACGGAGTGTCGTAAAAATCTGAAAGTTCCTGTGACCTTCAGAATGCTCCTTTCGGGACAATGTGTGTTCCTGTTGGGAAGTGTTCCACTATTCCCATTCAGGATCATGCGGCTCTCCCAAGCTGTTCCTAGTGTGTGTTTCTGCTCTTTTTACAGTATTTCGAGAGTTCCGACTTTTGAGAGGCTACCCGAATATATCCAGAATTTTGTTACACAGGTGTCTTGGTGCACATTTGTCACGAGTAGGCATTGTGTAATTTTTGATGTTTTAAATTTGTATTGGTTTTTAATTGTATTTCTGTGACGGCCTTGAGCGTAAATTTTTGACGGATTTGGCACTAGAAAAGAATTAGTGATTATTTTTATTATTATTGTTGTCACAAGCCATAATTTTAAACTAAACAATATATTGCGTGTGTCGGTGTGAGATTGAAATTCAGCAGAGAGGCCTAGGTTGTGTGTCGGGTATATTGTGTTCAGTTTCTATCGTCCTCGCAAGTAGTCCAGATAGTCATGTGACTGTAATCGTCAAAACTGAAATTTAACTACAAAGCCTACATGATGCAATGAAACGTGTGAACCAAAATCAGAATGGGCTTTTTATATGCCTTGTCTGGTAACAATTTGAAGTGTACACAAATGCTGCTATTGTGTATCCCATGAGCATGCGACACAGAGACACCTCTCCGAATATATTTAATTGTAAAGTTTTGGCCTCTTATTTCTCAAATTTTGTAGTGCTATGTTAACTGATTTTGAAGTACAGTTTTCTGCAGAAATTGAAAAAATATATTGTATTTTTTAGGTTGGTCAGTTTCTCTCAATTCAATTTCATTTGTTTCTGATGTTATGTAATGCATTACCCTTATTACTCCCTAGTTGGTGTGAAAAATCGCATTTAAAATAAAAGATTTAGGACTGTTAAGGTTTAATAGTATCTACTGGCAATGTAACACTTCTTTTGTACTTGTTTTCCCGACAAAAGAGCATTTTTTCCTGGTGGAGTTAAACGGCAAATGTCAGTATATAAATATCACCCTTGCCTGGGTTGTCTCTTGATGTTGGGATTTGTGTTGGTTTGCCCCAGACGTTCCATGCAAAGCATTGGGAATATTGCAGCAAGCGATGTCCACATACAAGCAAATGGACAATTACAAAATACAGTCCCCATATTGAGGGTCGGGCAGCCCGGGTCGGGGTGGAGAGTAGAACAATAGTCACATTCTGATTTTTTTTAAATAAAAGTGGATTTTGTTCGTCTGTTGACAGGTCCAGAACCTATCTGGGGGTGAATTGCAACGTGTTGCCATGACGCTTTGTCTGGGCAGGCCAGCTGATGTCTACCTCATTGACGAGCCCTCTGCCTACCTGGATTCAGAACAACGTCTCGTGGCTGCAAAGGTCATCAAGAGGTCAGTATGAGAGTCAGAGGTCAGAAATAGACTGGAGCAAGGATCTGCTGACAACGTTCGTTTACAAGAGTGTTGGTTCAATTTAGGCATTTCAGAGTACAGTGTGCCACCAAGCATGTGAGCTACGCAGTAAAATCGTGTGAACACAGCCTGTGAAATATTGCCAAATCACATTTTTTTTGCGACAATCTTTCGCGTAGCACATAATAAAATGGAAGACCATCTATAGAGTGTAGCAAGTCAGATCAGGAGAGTCCGGTTGGCCTAGTGGTACTTTCCTCGCTTTCCACCGCTGTGACCTGGGTTCAAATCCCACCAGTCCCTGCCTGATTCCGTGGGTTTCCCCAGAATATCATTCTGGGGTTTTCCTTCCACTTCTAAAACTGAACATTCCTTGTCATCTTCCTACAGGTTTCTTTAGGCTTTCGAGCTATAGTGCGATATGCACTTTGAGGAATCCTCAATTCGGTCATTGAATTGAACTTTTCAGTCAAACCACAGACAAGGCAGCTTTAACCTCCAGAATTTTTTTCTATCGATAAAGTTTGTTTATCCATGAAACATAACATGGGGCAGTGAGATTCAGACGGGATTTTGATGATATACATCTGTGTTGATATGCTTAGGTTCATCCTTCACGCTAAGAAGACTGGCTTTGTCGTTGAGCACGATTTCATCATGGCCACTTATCTCGCTGATCGTGTTATCGTCTTTGATGGATTGCCATCCATAGAGACGAAGGCTAACTCGTGAGTATCTGAGGCTTATTGATTTATTCTTGATTATTCCATCGCGATGGTATTTTTTTGGTCAAGTTTTTAGTTCTGTGTAATTATCAAAATTTCTTACACTGCAAGAGAGATGGAAAGAGATGGGTTGGATTTTGTCTCAGTTACCTGTCTTTCATATTGTATTCAAGAGTAGAGAGTCAAGCATTCAGGACATAAAAAGTCAAACTTCGTGTGAAGTAGTGGAAGGGAAACCTCTGAAAAAGTCGAACTCGGTAGATGTTGAACACGTTTCTTCTCCATTGACTGACAAAAATTGACCAAAAAATTCCCAGACAGTTGGCTCATTGGAAGAACAAATGGCACGTTATTGAAGTTAACCCCTTGCGTACGGATGACGGAATATGGTGCAAAAAAAACAGTGCCACCAGGCTGGATGACGCAATTGGCCGCTGTTTGTGCAGTTTCAATCCATTGTTTGATTAAACAGTGCCACCTGGCCGGATGACGCCATTGGCCGCTGTTTGTGCAGTTTCAATCCATTGTTGGATTATTGTGTATAGGTTACGCTTGACTGCACAAACACTTTATAGCAGTTTGCTTGGCTGCCAGAGCCGCCGCGGCACCCCGACGTCTCCCGTAAAATACTGTACTCAAGGGGTTATTAGCAATGTGGACTTCGAGCAGTACTTGGATGGTTGACCACACCATGCCTTGTTTGCACTAGCTTCCTACATGTAGCAATAGCCAGTGCATTGGTATGGGCAGGCTCTTATTCATCTCAAAAGGGCCACGTCCTTCAGATGGAATGTAAAGCTTGAGGTCCTGTGTGCTGTATATAATCAGTGCTCATAAAAGAACCCAGAGCATCAGTTGTGAAAGAGTTGGTTTGCCCCGTTGCCTCTGGTCCCCTAGCGCAAAGACGGTCCACTGCAAATCATCTTATAGATTACAGGGCTACCATCTATCACTTAAAACTATTATTATTGACTAAGCGTTCACTCTATTACATTCTTCAGCAATCTAATGAGAACTCCCTTCCTCAGCAACCAAACAGTGACTCCTCTAAGTCTTTTACAAACAAAAAGAAAATCATTAAAATTCTTTGCAGTAATATTAATTTGAACTACTTTAAGGGAGAACATTATTAAACGGGCGGTATTATTAGCTGTTTTTTTTAAAGGTACTCATGTATCCCGACAGGTGGCTGTAATAATGACCTTATTCTTGATTTGTGACTACTTGCAGTTGATTTTGTCACTCACTAATTCATTACCGACAGAATTAATAAGTTCCCTGCTCAATGTTTCCAAACTAAATGTTTATTCTGCCGTTCAAAAGCTGGGATTTTCATTCAAAAACCTGTGGTACCCCTGCGAAAACAGCAGTTCCGCTATCAATAGCGATATCAATTGAGGCACCAGCAAGCGAAAACAGACATAAGTTGGAAATTTTGAAAACTGAGATTTCCATTCCTAGTAATGGTGGTAAAATTGCTATTATACGATATTTCGGTTTTCGTATAGAGCCGTAAATTCAGCATTGAGAATGGAAAATAATATGTAGTTTACACGATTTTTATCGGAAGTAAGCCAGACTCAAATGTCAAATTGTACACATTTATTGGTCTCAACACAAAAGCAAACCAGGTATTTTGAATTAAATATGCTTTAAACTACAGTATTTTGAAGAAAAAAACAGAATCGTGATTGTTTGATTTTCATGTAAATTGCAATTACTCAAAAATAGGTCATGTGACTTTTGTCCGATTTACCTTGCGGGCACTACATGTTAATAAGGATGTCCTCCCTAGCACAAACAAGAAACGCTCAAAGCTGCTCACGAGCAGTGCAGGTAATCTAATTTTTAACTTCACTAAAGTAGTGTAAAAACGTTAGCTTGGTTGAGGGGAAAGGAAAATAGAAAAACCAGTGTAAAAGTGACCCTTATGAAACTCGTTTGTTGCAGGCCCCAATCTCTGCTTAATGGCATGAACCGTTTCCTGGCATCGCTGGAGATCACCTTCCGACGAGACCCCAACAATTTTAGGCCTCGCATTAACAAGATGCACTCTGTCAAGGACACAGACCAGAAGAAGTCCGGCCAGTACTTCTTTTTGGAGGACTAAAAGTCAAAGGTTAAAGGGTATCAGGCAAACACCACAAGGGTTCAAGAGTCTGGATTTGTCTGAGTATTGAAAAAAAAGAGCAAGGTCAGACCAAAGGTCATTGGATATCAAAATGATGACGTCACTGTGTAGTGTGAGCCAGCTGAATTAAGTAATCTCCTTGTTGGCTTGACTGGTTATTAACACAGGAAGGGTTTTAGAATCACAAAATGTTTAATTTGTATAATTAGTTGTCATGCCCACTGACCTCACTCTTTGGCAACTAACAGTTTGAAAGTTGAAGCTCAAAGAGATCAATTCTTGATTTTGATTAAAGAGTTTATACAAATATTGGGAAGGTTTGACATTTTTGAAGAACTGATTTGCAAGTCAGACTTGTCACATTGCACTCCGAATTTAGTTGAAGTCGGCAACTGTTTTCTTCAGGGACACAAAAACCAGAAATCTTTGGAAACAATTTTTTAAACCATGTGTGGTTTAAAAATATGTATGTTGCTGCTGATGCACTTGAGTCACTGATTTCTATTTGCTAAAAGTTAAAAGGGTCTGGTTTTTCAGTCCTTGCAGAATCTTCTGCAAATGCTAAAACAGGAAAAGATTTCTATTTGAGTGGGAAACAAGAAAATATTTTTTGTTGGGGGGGGGGGGGAGATTGGGACTCTGGGAAGGCAGCCTTGTATGACAAAATAATGTATCTGAATTTTTTGGTGTAAAGTAACATTAAATTCTAGCGCTGTCCCGAATATAACGAATATTACAATATTCGACCGTCAACCGAATATTCGAATACCTTTTTGTTGGTTCAAATATTCGAGAAAACAATTTACAAATACAGATACAACTCTGATGCTATTTTAATAGAAAAGTTTTTGTCGACGCATTTTTGTCGACGGTAATTTTTTGTGGACGGAGGTTTATTGTTCCCTTCCGTAAAACCTTTAATACTATAAATATTTTACTGCAAAAACGCAGTAATTGTGCAGATAAAACACTGGTGTGCTTTGCGTGCAACTTTTTACTGGTGCGGCATTCAATTGCAGCTGACCCATGAAAAACTTGATCGACGAGCACCGGTATCGAATACTAAATTATTCGAAAATGACCTTCCCTGCCACTTTAAGAGTCAGGAAAGATTGAATGTTTGTGCAGTTTAAAAGAACTATTGAAAACAAAACACAAACGGCAAATGATAGAACATTAATTTTCTTATTTGCAAGTAATATTGTTTTGCTGTACACATACAAAAGCCAACTGTGTGGAGGGAGGGGCTCAATATTTTAGGGGTTTACATGAGGGGAAGGACAACTTTGTTTTATGTTTAGTGCCGTCGGATTATTGATAAACGCTCCATCATTCTCTAAAAATTTATTTTTATCAGCTTTGAGCAAAATGTAAAGCTGTTGACCGCAAAGACAAATTGTATTTATCAGAATTTTGTCTTAAGAGTTATTTAAATAAAACAAAGGACAAGCCATGTTTGTTGAAATATTTTATTTGCATAGGTTTCGTTCTGTGTTTTCCCTTTTTTTTATGTGAGGATGGGGTATTCAACTTCATCATAAAAAGCTTACTGTTAGACACCAATGGTGAATCATTACCAGAAATACTGTTCGTCACCAACACCATGAAGTAACACCCAAGTCCACCGCGGTGTTACTTCATGAAAACTGCTCAATGAATAATTTTCGCATGTTGCAGAAATACAATTTGGAGAAAAACCACTTTGAAAGGTTTGACAGGAATCTACTTCATTTGTATTCTTGTTGGATTACATAAAAAAGTATTAAAAACCTTCAAACTGGTGAAATAAAGATGGGTGTTTAGTTCTTGGAAATGAAAATGTACCGAGTGAGCGACGGTGTATTTGTGTGCTACTTTGTGAAAAAGAAAATTTCTCAGTTCTCTAAAATACGCGCGCATGGCACGCACTCAAGTCAACTCGGGTGTTACTTCGTGGTGTCGGTGACGAGTTTAGTTGTCTTCGGTCATACTAATCACCGTCAACACGCAAAACACCGTCAACACACCATCAACACACCGTCAACACCTCCAAAACACATTCTTAACTGACAAATGTGGTACAAAATCGTAAAGTATGGGACAACATGAGATTTGGGCTTAAAAATGGGAGGTTAAACGTCTGAAAATGCGATTTCTTTCTTCAAGAAAACGGACCGCTCCATGCAGCTCTGAAATCGGCAGCCGTGCCTCACTCGGCCATGTCGCGGGCGCGCAGCGCGTGCGAAGGCAAGATGGCGGCCAACGGCTGTGCTGCTTAACGTTAGAGTAAATTTTTTCGTGTGAAAAAATTCAATTTTCATAAATGAAATGCGACTTTTAACCGACATTCTAATTTAGCCTAGGCATTACATTTCTATGCCTCTTGTTAATTAAGAATGTGTTTTGGAGGTGTTGACGGTGTTTGTGCATGTTGACGGTGATTAGTATGACCCGTTATCTTCAGCTGTGGTACTGTTGAGTACCAACTGAAAACAGGAAATTGCGGGGATCTGGGTAATTGGGAGGGACAGTCATGAATATAGTGTGATACCCATGATGCAATGTTTCCGCTTCATTATATTCTTATGGCATGGTTAAAGAGGAACTAAAACGGCAATTTTTTTTTTGACTTTTTGGACTTTTCCGACAGTTTAAATACTCTTTTAACTGATGGAGATTAGTTTGCAGACGAGAGAAATTTTTTTATTAAAAAAAAAAGGGTTGTTATTCTGAACCATTTATCCTGTTTCGCGAAAGCTCATTATGTATGTTAAATGTATGTACGTGACCCCGTGACGTACACGTGTAGAGTCGGTTGATGCTACAGCCAAACACTATGCATGTACGTACGTGGAGTTGATGCTGCTGAAGATTTTTTGTCGACCTAACTCCTTCGTTTTCCCGTCTATTTT
Organism: Hippasteria phrygiana; assembly: GCA_037893225.1. Lineage (NCBI taxonomy): Eukaryota > Metazoa > Echinodermata > Asteroidea > Valvatida > Goniasteridae > Hippasteria > Hippasteria phrygiana. The sequence continues at coordinate 563,295 of JAZGUH010000575.1, read as the reverse complement.
GTCTAATTTTGATATTATTTCAGTATGAGCATGGATCTGAGATAATCATTATGCCTCGATCGTGTGTATTTGGGGGTTGCACGAGGAACAGCGACAAAAACCCTGACCCAACCTTACTGCGATTCCCAGTGCTGAATGGAGCTCAAAGGCGACAGTGGGTCCGCTTTGTAGACAATACAATATCTGATTTTGGGCTGTCGAAATGGTCGAAAATATGTGCAGAACATTTCGCCAAAGACTGTATAGAATAGATGATAGTGTTAGTATGAAAACTCAGCTGGGTTTGAAGGCACAATTCCGTTTGAAGGATGGAGCCATTCCAACTCTAAAAGCACCGAGCATTCCAATCGTGTCCCGGACTCACGCGCACCATGCCAGCGCGACGACGTTAACTGCGGTTGCCGTCTCGAGCAGCCAGAGAGCCCCGGTCGTCTCCCTGCCCTGTCCACGCTCGCTTGACTCAACATGCATTGTACACGCACGGTACCGCATGTATACCCTGCCGGATATGAGGCAGCTTTTTTCACTCCGTATATTTTGTAGGATCCTACACTTCCTACAGTCCTACACCATTGAAATGTGCACAAAGTATAAAGCAAAGACGGAGACAGTGAACCAGTTTTGTGTAGGACTGTAGGAAGTTGTAGGTCCTGCAGATGTATAGCATCAGCTCATACTAGAGTATAGCATCAGCTCACACACAACTCACCACGCAGGTCCCAATAAAAGCCGACTGCAAACAAAGGAAAGTATGACTCATAACTAGCTTTTCAGCAAGAACAAGCCTACAACCCCAATTCTTAATGTGTCTCACAAAGATGTCAACACTTTAAAATATGTTTATCGTAGTGTTACTCCTGAATCATGAGCAAAAAGCACAGCAAGTAATACTAGCCTTAGACAAACAAAATACGTACAGACTCTACGTAAAACATTGTCGTATAATACAGTGACGTCATATGTTTCTACACGTGTACGTCAATACTCGCGCGATACGGCACGCAGTTGACCTCGGCCTTTTCTGAATCGAGTCAAAGTGGCTCAGAAAGAAAAGGCTCAAAAACATTTTTTTTGATTTTTCAGAATCATGAAACTTGTTACATTAGATTTGGGGAGGCGTAAACTATCAGATAAGTCCAAAATGTCAAACAAAAATTTGGCGTTTTAGTTCCTCTTTAAAAGGTAAATGACATTTAAAATATTTGATGAGTCCTGTGGACCTATTGATAGTTTCGTGCTAAGAGTTGAGTATATGAGTTGAGTAGGGCCTACATACAACATTTCTGAAATTTCTGTTGAAGTAAGAAACGACCATTACAAACTGTTACTTGAGCATCTTGTCAATAAAGTAGGTCCGTCAAACAATTATTTCTGCTTTTGTTTTTGAAAAGTGGTTTTAAAAGAAAGAAAATAAAATCATACACTGCTACAAACTGCTTGCCAGCTGAGGTGACCTTGTGTATAAATTATAAAAGTTAAATGTAGTGTACACGATTGGTAATTCTCCAATTTTTTGTTACTGCATTATTATGAAATACCTTACTAGACTGTAAGTTAATAGTAGTCTCAATCATCCTGTGAAATTATGGCACCAGGTGTGCTGTCGTTGTCAAGAAAAGTGGAAGTCTACAGTGCTCGTCTTACCCGTAGAGCCACTACTAATGCATATTTCCCTAGAGGGCGCAATACGTCTGCCAAGAGTTCACACAATAGCCCACCTGCCATATTAGCTTCCTCTTTTCTCTTGGCGTCGGACGGTGATAGACGTATTTTTTCCCGCAGCACAATCCGGGAATTTCTTCACCATCCTTAGTCCGCTTTGAGTTTTTCTTCTTCGATAATAAAGTAGAGTATCTTCCTTCTATTGTGTCTTCATTTTGTCTATGTGTTTGTCCCCGTAAGTACGTTTATTTCCATACTGTTTTGACTTCACGTGTATATGTGATGGATACAAATGTGAAGCGTAGATCGGCAAGGGGCATGGCGGGCCCTGTGGACGAAGGTGCCACGGGACCGCCGGCTCCTTCAGGGGGTGAATTTTGGGAGGTTTTTCCCTCCCGCGGACTCTCCCTCGACCGGGAATCTGCCGGGGGCACCCCCGCTCGTACGCAGATTTCACCCCGCCACCCGGGTCCGGGTGGCGGTGGCCCTATAGGCCGGGAGGTGCGCTATTGCCAGCCCACTCCACCGGCCGCTTGTCACGGGGACAAACAGCCGATCAAGAAGCCTGCCGGTAAGAGCCGTCAGCATAGAGCCACGGCAGTTAGCTTCAAGGGCAAGCGGGGCAACCCCCCAGTCACTTGCCCTCTGTTGCCTCGGCACAAGATCCAGGTTTCAAGCTCTGTGTTCAAGGCCCCCGGCACGCCGAGCGTGACCGGGCCTCCGGTGGTAGCCTTTGGGTCCCCAACGGGTCAAGACCATCAGGCTACCCCCACACTCCAGTCCGACACCGGCCCGCCAGTGCCTGGCCCGTCGGTGGGGGATCTTCACCGGTCTGTGGAGTCGACCATTCCGGTCCCCCCGACTAGTCTGTCTTCAACCTCAGAATTCTTTCGATGTTCCGGAGTACCCGCGGCCCCACCTTCTTCCAAACCTACATCGGGAGAGCGCCGGGGCCGCCCAGCGAAGAAGGCTAAATCCTCCCGCCATAAGCGGCGCCACCAGTCATCCGACTCGGAGTCTTCTTATGACCGAGCCCAGCACACCAAACATCGCAAGCGTTCGTGGTCGGTTTTGACGGCCGATTTTCTGCAGGCTTTCCAAGCATTTTCGGCATCTCTTTCGGCCATGTCATCTGCAGGTTTTCCCGTGGGACAACTCGCCTCGTTTGGCGGGCCAGTTCACCCCCCCAGGTAGGCCATCTTGCCCTGCAGGGTGGACATGCCCCAGGCATGGGACAACTCGCCCCCCAGTGTCGCCCCATCGGCTCCGCCTGACCCTGGATGGGTTCGTCACGATCAGCTACATCTCCCTCAAGCTTTAAGCCGTCCTCCTGCATCGCCCCCTGCTATCTCCATCCATCCTTCAGCACAATTTTCCGGCTCGGATGGGGGCTCGGGCCCGGGCTTGGAGGTGTTCTGCTCTCCTCCCGTCGCCCCGCTACGTGACCCCGGGTTCCCCGCAGATCGCGCTGCAGCCTCTACAGCAGGAACCCCACGGTCGGACCATGGTTCGGATAATGAGGGTGATGACGTCATCGACACGCGACACTTTTCCCCGCTGGAGACCCAATTCCGTCTGGTACAACGTGATATGATCCGCGTTTTGGGTCTACCGGATTTGACTGCCACGGAGCCTGTTCTCGCCCCCCAACAGTCGTTCAAGCATTGTACGGCCGCGGATGACTTGGCAGGCTGCCCCGCGCCCTTCCCTGTCCTTCCCCTAGATCAGTTCTGCATCAAGCATATTCAAGGATTGGAAGGCCTTCGACAGACGAGTGAATGCGTACTTCCGCTTCCCTCAGAAGGATTTAGATGAGTTTCTAGCAGTACCATCGGTCCCTGATTCGTTTAAGGACAAACTGACTGCAGACGGGAGTGCTTCCAGTTCAGCCCGCTCCTTGTTTACGGACGCCACTAGAAATAAGATGGAAACCGTTCTCAAGAAAGCAGACTGGGCCTCTAGATTCGGCATGCGCACCACATCCTTCATGTTCCTCTTATCCGAATACCTCGTTAGGGGCTGTGAGGATGGCTATACCATTCCATTCGACATGCTTTCAGCTGCTTTCCGCTGTCTGGACGATTCTCTCCGCCTGGCCTTGGAACAGTTTTCCCGTATTTCGACACTGACGACCACCTATCGCCGTGGCAATATATTGGACGCCCTCTTCCTGCCAACACAGGGCGCTCGCAAGCGTCTAGAGTCCCTCCCCCTTACGGGGCCAGACCTGTTCCAAAAGGCCATGGAGGCCGAGGCAAAGCGAATTGATGCAACAGACAAGATCAACCTTCGCAAATCGACCTCAAAGCCCGGCCCGGATCAGGCAAAGGCTAAGAAACCCCAGCCTTTCCAGCCCCCCTCGGGCCGCTCTGCGAGATCTTTTCGGGGCCGACCCTTTCGTGGCCGTTCTGCTGCTACGTCGAACCCACGAGCCACGACACGCCAGACGGACCAACGCCGAAGCCAACCTACCCGGCCAAGTGGCCAGACTTACAGACCAACGGCCCCCCGGTATTTCGGGGGCTGGCGGCGTTGACTGTGTAGTTTTCGGCGAACCCCCCCAAAGCCGAACCCGTAGGGGGGCGCCTTAAAGCTTTCATAGGGTCCTGGTCCCAGGTCGTCTCCGACCGGTGGGTGCTTCGGACAATTCAGCTCGGTTATCTTTTGGAGTTCACGAGCACCCCCCCGTCGGACACCATCCTCCGTCAAACCTAGGTTCCAGCCAACCCGGCCCAACGCCTCGCCTTGGAATCAGCGATCGAGTCGCTCCTATATAAGAACGCAATCCACTTAGCGCCACCAGCGGGAGAGTCGACCGGGTTCCTGTCAACCTTTTTCCTAACACCCAAACGAGACTCAGGAACCTGGCGCCTAATCCTGAATTTGAAACCTTTGAACAAATTCATCCGTCCCCGACATTTTCGTATGGACTCACTCCGGATAATCCTCGACTCCATCCCGGTACCATCATGGGCCACATCACTCGACCTGAAAGATGCGTATCTGCATGTGCCCATACACCCAAGTCATTACCGATTCCTGCGCTTCCAGTACAAAGGAGTAACCTACGAATTCACAGCACTCCCTTTCGGTCTGTCGACCTCCCCACGGGTCTTCACCAGGATTGTGAAATCCGTGGGTGCAGCTTTCCACAAGAACGGCGTCAGGGTGTTTATGTACCTGATTGGCTCATTGTTGGCCGCTCGGAGCTCGAAGCCAACCGAGCCCCCCGCAAAACTCTTAACTTTGACCACTCAACTTGGGTTCGTTATCAACATCGAGAAATCAAACCCAATTCCTACTCGAACACCAACGTTCCTGGGCGCCGTTCTTAACCTCAGCACAAGCACGGCCTTCCCTACGGACGCGCGTGTTCAAAACCTCCTACAGTGCGTCCTCGGGGAATCGGCGGCCCCAGCAGCAGCATGGCTGAAACTACTGGGGCTCATGGCAAGTATGGTGGACCTTGTGGCACATTGCCGACTCCATTTGCGCCCACTCCAACTCCACCTGTTAGCACACTTCTGCCCGAAGCTTCACTCCGCTTATCGCAATGTCCTCGAGATGCACGCGGTCTTCAATGCTCTCCGACATGTTTGCAAGTTCATACAGAACCAGCATGTCCTCATCAAATGCGACAACACCACAGTAGTGGCATATATCAACCGCGAGGGAGGCACATGATCAGCCCAGCTCTGCCTCCTCACATGGGACATGCTTCACTGGTGCATAGCTTCCGGCATAATGCTGTCAGCCACGCATGTCCCAGGCAAGGACAACGTTGTAGCCGATGCCCTCTCCAGGGGAAGGATCCGGCCAACTGAATGGACCTTACAGCCCAGTGTCGTCGAACAAATCTTCCTGTTGATTGATCGCCCACACATAGATCTGTTCGCGTCGGGAATCAACAACCAGCTTCCGGTGTTCTGCTCCAGACGTCCCGTTCCACGGGCATGGCACACCGACGCTCTGTCGATTCCATGGAAGGGCATGCTCGCATACGCCTTTCCCCCAATCTCCCTGATCTCACGAGTTCTCACGAAGATAGAACGGGAACATTGCAGACGCCCCGTTCTGGCCTCGACAGCCATGGTTCCCGAAACTGATCGACCTGCTAGTCCACGAACCACTTGTCCTCCCACGTCGTCCGGACATTCTCTTTCAGCCGGACTCGATCATCACTCACCCAGCTCCCGAGAATCTTCACCTGACATGCTGGGTATTGTCGAACAATCCTTCCGATCAGCGGGCCTTTCGGCGGATGCTGCCACGTTTGCAGCACGTAGCCGCAGACCATCCACCCGGAAAGTCTACAACAGCCGACTTCGACATTACTATAAATGGTGCAGACAAAACGCTGTTGATCCGATCAATGCTACTCTAACCAAGGTCTGCAATTTTATCATCTATCTCTTCAACACGGGCCTTACGGTAGCCACCATCAAAAATTACCGATCGGCAATAGCAGCCATTCATGGAGGCTTCCCTGACGGCTCATCAATTTCCACCAATCATACCTTAGGCCACATCCTCCATGGTATGTTCATCGAGAGACCTCCCACTCGCAAGCTCCTTCCCTCGTGGGATCTCCCTCAAGTCCTGCAAACGCTTTCACGACCTCCTTATGAACCCATGGGACAGGCATCCTTGCTCAACTTATCCATCAAGTTTGCCTTCCTTTTGGCAGTGGCCACGTCAAGACGTCGCAGCGAACTTCAGGCTTTATCTCTTGACCCTGGCCATATTCGTTGGGAACCACATGGAGTCCGGCTAGTACCACATACATCGTTCCTTACTAAGAATCAGTCGGAATCCTTTGTTCCTCCTGACGTCTTTATACCGGACATTCAGTCTTTCTCATCTGTGTCCGAAGACAGGAAATGGTGCCCAGTTCGCGCCCTGAAATGGTATCTCAACAAAACCGAACTGCTACGGGGAAAGGTGTCAAGTCTCTTTGTCACATCTATTCCCCCACATCGTGCAGCCTCCCGAGCTACTATTGCACGCTGGATCGTCACAGCCATCCAGTCAGCTGACCGAAACTGGCCGACTGCATCAGAAGTGGACTCCAAAGTCAGAGCACACGATGTCAGAGCAGTGGCAACTTCGTGGGCCTATTTCAAGGGAATACCACTGCGTGACATTATTCAGGCAGCGTGTTGGAAGACTCCTAACACGTATATATCCTGCTACCTCCGGGACGTTCTCCAGTCCGAGGGATGCGCAGAAAGATCGGCGCTGCTGACGGCGAGAGACCATGTTCCACGAGCCTCACAGGCCACCCCTCAGCAGCCGCAGTAGACAGGACCTACTGTTCTGTCACACGGTAGCATCTCGCAACCCACCTCCTAACCTCGGTGCTAATCTGCATTAGTAGTGGCTCTACGGGTAAGATGAGCGCTGTAGACTCCCCCCCCCCCCCCCCCACAGCTGTGTGGGAGGGGTCTACTAGCGAATATTTACCCGTAGAGCATCCCTCCCTCCTTCCCACTGAGGGACTCGATGCAGCCTTCACCTGCTATGGCTCTCGAGAAAAGAGGAAGCTAATATGGCGGGTGGGCCGCAGGGCATGGTGGGTAGGCTATTGTGTGAACTCTTGGCAGACGTATTGCGCCCTCTAGGGAAATATGCATTAGTAGTGGCTCTACAGGTAAGTATTCGCTAGTAGACCCCTCCCACACGGCTGTAGAGGAGGGGGAATTTATATCGTCTCCCAACGATTTCCAGCCCTGTAGCCTTTAGTCAAGGCGCGCGTGGCTACCCGGACAAGTGGCGTGCTGGACATGCTGGCATTCAGGGTGCTTCACGTGTCCAGCTGGTAGCCACGCGCACCTTGACTAAAGGCTATCATCCGACCGACGGTGAAAAACGAGCGCTGTTTTTCTCTCGGTTTTTTTCGCCATCCAACAACGCAAAACTTTGAACAGGTGAGTGGAACGATATTTCCTATAACATACAAACCCACCAATCCGCCCATTTTTGAAAATTGCAACAATGACCAATTATGTACATGGCCTTTAAACGGTCTCACATTTTGATCATAGCAAAATCTCTCGAATGGAAATTTCAAAAACAAATTCTAAAATGAAATGCCACTAGGGAATGACGGCAAAAATGGGGCAATATAGCTCAGTTGGTAGAGTGGCCGGTATGGTATTCTGGAGGTCGCAGTTTCGAATCCAACTCCTGCTGGTTTTCTTTGTTCGCTTTGAATTTTTTTTCTTCAAATTTCTTCTAGTTATTTTCCCTTGTACTTGTTTGACGAGAAAAAATTCTTATAGAATAGAAATGTCGGGCCCTATTTTAAGACATCTTTTAGAAGTGTGATTGTCAGTTAATTTTGGGTATTTGAATATTTCATTATGGTCCATAATTATCGCCTATTTAAAATTCCCAAAGAATTACCCGACAAACAACCAGTGGCATAACTATGGGTTGGGGGGGGGGGGGGGGGAACACTCCCCAGCTGACATCCATCAACTCCCCCCTCCCCTCGGTAGATGCCGCCTGAACGGTGACGATGACATCATCGTTACGGTGCGGGGATTCCCCCCCGCACGCAATCACATGCCAGAGAACAGTTTACTCATCGGAGCATAGATTCATAGTCCGTTTCCTGCTCTATGCTCCGATGAGTATGATCGGAGGAGTCGCCGCGCCATCGATGTCCTAACACTACAAATCTTTCCATAAAGCTTCTATTCTTGATCTTGCCGTTGTGAAGTTGACATTGGAGCAGGTAATTAGCCATGATTAGACCATAGTTCTACTTCTAGGGGTAGATTAGGCAGTAATAACTGGGGCGCTAGCACATTTTCCCCCCCAAATTGTAATTTTGACTTGGGTGCAGTACGACAATGGAACTCCATACGATCATGACGATCAGACAATAGGGAGTCCACCATTTTGGACCGTATATCTGAACCTATGTAAAATTGGGGGTCTTCAAACAATGACAATTAGCATTTTTAACGGTCCAAAACACAAAAAAATGAAGTGTTATATGGACAAAAGGTTTATCTTATTATTCATCTACATAATTCACAAGCTTGGAGGTGAGAAAGTTACTTCATAAGTAGTCCGAGTAACTTGGACCCTCTAAGGCTCTATCGCCTTTTTAAACATTTGGACATGATCTGGCGATAGTGGGTCCAAGTATTAAAGTCTGCAGTAAAAAGTGGTGATTCTGAAAATGTCTGAAATCCCAACAAAAACATCCGATTTCACCCTTAAAACGACCACCAAAATACTAGATACGCCACCTGCGGAACAAGTGGCATTTCATGATTAAGATGGAGGTACTATAGGTTCACTTACCATTCGGATACAAAGTGAAATTTACCATTCAAATCGCAGAGACCTGGATAAGACATGTCTTTTCGCTGCCATGGAGTTCAAATCGTGACCCCTCGACCTTAAGACGTCACCCCTGTGATCCCCGACGACTGTTTTATGAATGGTACAATGAACCTGAAACAGTGGCGGCATCGCATACGGCTTGTCGCGCATGCGTGCGTGAGCCCGCACAGGGGTGACGTCATAAGGTCGAGGGGTCACGATTTGAACTCCATTGCAGCGAAAAGACATGTCTTACGGGTCTCTGCGAATTGAACGGTAAATTTCACTTTTTATCCGAATGGTAAGTGAACCTTAGTACCTCCATCTTAATCATGAAACTCCACTTGTTCCGCAGGTGGCGTATCTAGTATTTTGGTGGTCGTTTTAAGGGTGAAATCTGATGTTTTTGTTGGGATTTCAGACATATTTTCGGAATCACCGCTTTTTACTGCAGACTTACTTGGACCCTACTATCGCCAGATCATGTCTAAATGTTAAAAAAGGCGATAAAGGGTCCAAGTTACTCGGACTACTTCATAAGTTGCTATTATAATTTTTCACAATAAAATCTGAACCAACGAAAATGTCTCAAAACGCATTCATGCGTAGATAGATTAGACCTTCCTGAACACAATGCTATCAATAATAATGCCAGCACGTTAGGCACAAATGTTCGCCACTTTTACAGATACCGACACCCAGAAATTACACCTTTAAAGTGCCATTATAACTCAGAAATGCAAGTACCCATCGAGCTAATTTTGATACCATTCAATTTGTCTTGCAATTCCCTTTCCATTGATATCAAATTTGTGACAAATACCCCAAAACACCGGACTCCCTACTATGATCAGACCCAAGTCAAAATTTGAAGGAAAAAAAAGAGTTCTAACGTAAGCTTGATGTGGCCCTGAAGGGACATCACACATCACAGATTTCTGCGCAGATATTTGCGATGTTGCGCATTTTATCGCAGATTTCTGTGCAGATTTCTGCGATGTCGTATATTTTATCGCACTGCACAGAAATTTGCACAATGTCGCATATTTTATCACACATTTCTGCACAGAAATTTGCAATGTCGCACATTTTATTGCACATTTTATCGCACATTTCTGTGCAGAAATTTGCGATCGCACATTTTATCGCACATTTCTGTGCAGATTTCTGCGCAGATATTTGCAATGTCGCACATTCTATTGCACATTTTATCGCACATTTCTGTGCAGAAATTTGCGATCGCACATTTTATCGCACATTTCTGTGCAGATTTCTGCGCAGATATTTGCAATGTTGCACATTTTATCGCACATTTCTTTGCAGATTTTGGCTGCGGATTCAGCCGTGGATTCAGCTGCAGATTCAAAATCTTAAATGCATCAAGTAAAAGGTGGTCAACAAAGTGTGCTTCAATACAAGTATTTTGGGAGTTCCATCAACAAAATGTTTAGGTAGGCCTATTGCAAAATTACACATTTTTTTTATTATAATCTAAATAATGAATATATTCTGCATGCTCAAAATTTAGAGAAGACGATTACGTTCACTAATTAGCTTCTAATTAACCCTGGAAGCAACTTTAAAAATATATATACATGATGACGGGCAATGACAGAATGATTGATTGCTCTGGCGATCTGCCAACCACAAAGGCAATAGATAACACATGCTTGAATGGGGCTTAGCCAAACACATGCCAGAGGGCTTACTTTCTCAGGGCTGGCATGTCTGGTGTGTGACCTCTGTGTTAAATTTTATTGCACAGTCTCAAACTGTGGCTTTCGACTCGAGTTCAAAAAAATTGTTAGCAATATTGGCCTAAAGATGTTTTACTAATTAAAAAATTACGAAAAAACTACTTCGGTTGCAGTGCTGTAGTTGCTCCGAGGGTTAAAGGGCATTGAGAACTTTTGATTCAAAAGTACAGAAAATTGCATTTTGTTAACAACACTGTCGCTTAATAACCCCTTGAGCACGGTATTTTACGGGAGACGTCGGGGTGTCGCGGCGGTTCTGGCAGCCAAGCGAGCGGCTACAATAATTTGTTTGTGCAGTCAATCGTATCATAAACAATAATCCAACAATGGATTGAAACTGCACAAACGGCGGCAAATGGCATCATCCGTACGCAAGTGGTTATGTACCTCACATACTTTTCCCAAAGTGGATTTTTATTGTAGATTCTATCTACATGCCATAAAAGTGTGTAAGAAAATTTTCTATTGCAATAAACTCTTTAAAATTTAAAACAATTTTTTTTTAGTGTTTCTCCTATAAACTTACAAGTCAATTAATGATGCCTGCCCACAGTACATGGCTAACATCGTGCACGAGCACGAGCACAGACCGGAGCGACAGCTACGCTCCGCCACAAAGAACTTGTTGGCTCTTCCAGGCCGTACACGTACAAAGTTCTACGGAGATAGAGCTTTTGCCCAATCAGCACCGACCCTCTGGAATAGTTTGCCACAAATCATACGCTCAGCCACATCTCTCTCCACTTTCAAGACTCTCAGCAATAAATACTAATTTATTTATGTTTAATTTTACCTTTAAAGTGCCATTATAACTCAGAAATGCAAGAACCCATCGAGCTAATTTTTATACCATTCAATTTGTCTTGCAATTCCCTTTCCATTGATATCAAATTTGTGACAAATACCTCAAAACCCCCCAAAACACCGGACTCCCTACCATGATCAGACCCAAGTCAAAATTTGAAGGAAAAAAAGAGTTCTAACGTAAGCTTGATGTGGCCCTGAAGGGACATCACACATCACAGATTTCTGCGCAGATATTTGCGATGTCGTATATTATATCATGTGTCTACTGTTTGTTTTAAATAGACTTTTATTAAGTACACTCGATCTTGTTTTTATGTAATCTAGAGTATTATTAGTCTATTAGGGCTATTTGGGAGACATTTAGTAGTTCATAATCATCACTTAGGGAGACAAGGGTACTTAGGGAGACATTTTCATGTCTCCCTAAGTACCCAGCCCCCTTAAGGAGTGAGAATTTTACTGTCGGAACTGAGTTATATCGATAGAGAATGGTCCAAAACATTTAGTATACCAAAATTTGTGATGGTAGGATAGGGGATATTTGGGTTAGGTCACATCAAAGTCGGGAAAAAAAGTTGTGCACAAGTCTATGGGAATGGCTCCCAACTGGCCTATCTAGGGTTATTGTTATTATTAGGTGTTTGGGCTCAAGCCCAAACACCTATTGTTATTGTTAGAATTATTCTTGTTATTATTATTCTTACTTTTTCTTTTTCTCGAAGATTTTAATCCAGAGTTGTTTGACTACATGCAAACTCATATCAAGTTCATATTGATCACATGAATACACAACCAACTGAAGATGTTTTTTTTTGTGATGACGTCATCGGGTATCAGATTACAAGCAATTAAAAATTAATAAATTTAATCTTTAAAAATCAATATCAAATCAACCGTGAAAGACCTGAACTTGGTTTTTACGGCAATCGATAGGAAAATATTTGATCTTCAATTTTGATCGTGCGTGCAAAATCACGTGACCCTTCCTTCCGGTCCAAACCGGAAGTGCCTTATAATTTGAAAGTGGAAAAAGATTTGAACTTGCTTTCAGCGATGTTAGTCTTTGGCCTGGCTGAACTTTTCAAAAATGTGTGCGGTGACGTCATAAAATATTCGAGCGCCCTCTAGCGGCAGGTTGAAAAATGTTCAAAATGAACTTTTAGTCGATGTGTGTTGCGAAGTTTGCTGAAATCACTTTATAATTGATATATATGATGACCTTCATGCAGGAAACACATGTGCAAGGGCTAAGATTGATGACATCATCAGACCGGAAGTGACAATGAAAAGACGTTGAAACCTTCAAAAATTGCTGAAAAATCAACGGCGAAAAATATAATCCAGATTTTTGCTTTAATTGGATCAGTTGATATAGCTCTCAAGCTTTCTGATAATGACGTCGCGATGACGTCATCAAGTATCAGATTACAAGCAATCAAAGATTTCTTGATTTAATCTTTGAAAATCAATATAAAATCAACCGAGAGAGATCTGATTTTGCTTATTACTGGAATTGATAGAATAATCCAAGGTCTTCATTTGTTATATTACGTTCAAAACCACATGACCCTTCCTTCCGGGCCAAACCGGAAGTGCCTCATAATTTGAAATTGAAAAAAGATGTGAACTTGCTTTCAACGATGTTAGTCTCTGGCTAGGTTGTACTTCACAAAAAAACTACCAGTGACGTCATAAAATGTTAGAGCGCCCTCTAGCGGCAGGTTGAAAAAAATTAAAATGAATAATTGGCTGATGTGTGTGGCGCAGTTGGCTGAAATCACTTTATAATAATGTAGATAATCAGCTTCATGCTAAGAACAATTTGAGGTGGAGAAATATTGACGACGTCATCAGACCAGAAGGTAAAATGAAAAGACCCTTTAAACCTTAAAAGATTGCTGAAGTATCAACCGCGAGAGATATAGTTCAGTGCGGCAGGTAGAAAAATCTCCAAAATGCATGTTCACAGTCAATGTCTGCGGCGAAGTTTGCGATTTTCACTTCATGAGTTATATGATGACCCTCGGGCAGACAACACGTGTGTGCATGATCAGATTGATGATGTCATCAGGCTGGAAATAGCAAAGAAAAGAGCCTTTATCATTTGACAAATTCTAAAAAAATCAACCCTAACAGCTATAGCCTTCATGTTTATTTCAAATAGCAGAGAAAGGTAGGTCATAAACTTCCTTATATTTCTTGGCAATCAGCGAACTTGAACATTCCCCTTGGCACCCTTGGAATGTCACTTCGACCACCCACCAACTCCCTCATAAAACGTGCTTTAGCGTAGTGCCTCGTGGAAAAACACTCAAGAGAGGGCGCTAGACCAACCTAACGGTCCCGAACTGTACGCGTGCAGTTGGGGACCGTTAGGTCGGTCCACCACCTACACCTAGGACGTGATGCTACAAGAAAATTCATTTGCATGGTAGCAACCCGTACATTCATCATAATTGTTGATCTCCATCCCTGGCTCCGCAAGTGTCGATAATAGTCTCATCATATTGTTAAATATTTCTATGAATTGTTTTTCTTCTTGTCTTTCTTTCTTCCCCAGAACTGTATAACATGCAATTACTTCAAATCAAGTTTAAACTTGGTACATTTTATACACACTCACTCTATTGAAGATGTGCAAAAATCGAATGACGTCACGATGTGCCAATTTACAAGCAGAAGTATGATATTTCAAGTTTTCATATGTGAACATCAGATAGATCTAATGTACATCGAATCTTTTAGTGTTTTTTCTTTGACCTCTACGTCTGGTAACATCGGAAGCTCAAAATCAACGGATGGTACAGGGACACTGTTAGCAATTCACGGATCAGTAACATGAATACAAACATATGCGGACGTACATGGCAGAAAAAAAGTAGATCTCAAACTTCCTTGTATTTCTTGGCAATCAGCGAACTTAAACATTCCCCACGGCACCATTGGAATGTCACTTCGACCACCCACCAACTCCCTCATAAAACGTGCTTTAGCGTAGTGCCTCGTGGAAAAATACACAAGAGAGGGCGCTAGACCAACCTAACGGTCCCGAACTGTACGCGTGCAGTTGGGGACCGTTATGTCGGTCCACTACATACATCTGGGTATTTTTTTTCCTATGAGGCTGTTGAGGGTAGCATTGGAATGGGACGTGAGCGCTACAAGAAAATTCATTTGCTGATTGGGTAGCAAGCCGTACATTCCCCATAATGGTTGATCTCCATCCCTTGCTCCGCAAGTGTCGATAATAGTCTCATCATATTGTTAAATATTTCTATGAATTGTTTTTCTTCTTGTCTTTCTTTATTCCCCAGAACTGTATAGCAACATGCAACTTCATATCAAGTTTAAACTTGGTACATTTCATACACACTCACTCTATTGAAGATGTGCAAAAATCGAATGACGTCATGATGTGCCAATTTACAAGCAGAAGTATGATATTTCAAGTGTTCATATGTGAACATCAGATAGATCTAATGTACATCGAATTTGTTGGTGTTTTTTCTTTGACCTCTACGTCTGGGAACATCGGAAGCTCAAAGTCAACGGATGGTACAGGGACAGCAATTCACGGATCAGTAACATGAATACAAACATATGCGGACGTACATGGCAGAAAAAAAGTAGATCTCAAACTTCCTTGTATTTATTGGTAATCAGCGAACTTAAACATTCCCTATGGGTAAAAAAAAGTCGAAAAGTCGAAACTATTATTTACAAAAACGTTAAATCTGTTTTTTTCTGCTATTTCCCTTGCAATGTCACTTTGACCACCCGCCAACCCCTTATAGAACGTGCGTAAGCTTCGTTCAGTTCGGGACCGTTGGGTCGGTCTAGCGCCTTCCCTTTTGTATTTTTTCCATGAAGCTGTTGAGGGCATCCGGCAGCATTGCAATGTCACGTTATGTTATAAGAAAATTAATTTGCTGATTAGTTAGAAAGCCGTACATTTACCATACCGTTGATCCCCGTCATCCGGGGCTCCACAAGTGTCAATAAAACCCTCATCATTATGTTATGTGTTATTATTCTATGAATTATACCTGTTAACGTACACTCAAGGAGACACTTTGTCATCATTTTTTATACCTTAGGGAGACAAATGACATACTTGTACATTTATATACATACACACTCTGTTGAAGATGTTCACAAATGCAATGACGTCATGATGACGTCAGCAGGTGTCAAATT
Organism: Hippasteria phrygiana; assembly: GCA_037893225.1. Classification (NCBI taxonomy): domain Eukaryota; kingdom Metazoa; phylum Echinodermata; class Asteroidea; order Valvatida; family Goniasteridae; genus Hippasteria; species Hippasteria phrygiana. The sequence continues at coordinate 547,534 of JAZGUH010000575.1, read as the reverse complement.
GCAAGCAAAAAAGCACAAAATCAAGCACATTTTTGAAACGTCATATGTCATGAGTTACAAGACACAAGGTTTTCATATTTGGCGATTAGATGTTAGTTTCCGGCAAGACTGTGCTTTTCAAAAAATGTTACCAGCGACGTCATAAAATACTTGAGCGCCCTCTAACATGGCCTCAATCCGTCATCTGACTCACAACAAAATAATCAAAAGCAATCCGTTTTATTGGGTATAGTTCAGTGCACATTCATTCTGTGCTTCTTTCGATCATTGAAACAGTCTGCCAGACGTCACTGTTGGTCACCCCACGACAGCAGGAAACAAGGCCTTCTGCTCAAGAGTACATAATTTGCTTTAAAAATATTACATTGATGTTTTCATGTTTTAATTTTTTTCCTAATCACTTCTTTCAACAAATGTACCTCTAAATACTGTACTTTCCTTATCCTTAAATTAAAAAAACAGACAAAGCCAAACACCTTGAGTTTGTCACAACAAACTCTAAGCTCTAGTTATTATTATTACTACCAATGCCTAAAATGGAAGAAGGGTATTTTTTGTAAAAAATAAAACGTACAATTTGTAGAAATATTTTTTTAACCCCTTGGGCACGGTATTTTACTGGAGACGTCGGGGTGCCGCGGCGGCTCTGGCAGCCAAGCGAAAAGGCCACAATGTGTTTGTGCAGTCAAGCGTAACATACACAATAATTCAACAATGGATTGAAACTGCACAATTAACAGTGGCCAGTGGCCGTCAGTGGCCAGTGGCCGTCAGTGGCCAGTGGCCGTCAGTGGCCAGTGGCCGTCAGTGGCCAGTGGCCGTCAGTGGCCAGTGGCCGTCAGTGGCCAGTGGCCGTCAGTGGCCAGTGGCCGTCAGTGGCCAGTGGCCGTCAGTGGCCAGTGGCCGTCAGTGGCCAGTGGCCGTCAGTGGCCAGTGGCCGTCAGTGGCCAGTGGCCGTCAGTGGCCAGTGGCCGTCAGTGGCCAGTGGCCGTCAGTGGCCAGTGGCCGTCATCCGGCCTGGTGGCACTGTTTAATCCAGCAATGGATTGAAACTGCACAAACAGTGGCCATGGTGGAGGTCGATTGAGGGTGAGAAGTGACTATGTCTGAAGCAAACAAAACTCCCGGTGCGTTCTGGTTTAACTTTGCACATCATTTTCCATTGAGAGTATAACAAGTGGTGAATGTTGGCCAGTGTTCCTGTTGTTCACATGAGCAGAATTCATTGTTGTTTACACAACTAAGTAATTTTTTCTCAAGTCAAGTCAAGTCGCAAGTCAAATTTTCCCAAGTCGAAACTTGTATATGGCATAACACTACAGCGCACTGCTCCATCCCCACCTGGCTGCATGAATGCAATGTGGTAAACAAGGTGTGGTGTCGTTTTCATAGGTCCATTCGAATAGAAAACGTCATTTGATGTTGTTGGAAATTGTCTACATGTGCAAATGGTGTTTGTCTAGTTGTTCTGGCTATTTTAAAGATTCTCCCACCGACAAAAAACAAACTCAAAAGATTATAGATTTTGTACATGTATTGTTTGGCAAATTAAATAGACCAATCCATTATGTTTTGACATGTTGACCAACTGCAGCAAAAGCTCAGGAACACTTTTCCCCTCTACTATTTTTTTTCTTTATGCGGAACTGCCAAAGTGTGGGGGGGGGGGGGGGGCCTTTCCCCCAAGTGGAAAAGAAAAAGTGTGGTGGGGGGGGGGGGGGGGGCAATGCCTCCAGCCCCCCTCCACCCAACTCCCCAGCCCCCTCCCCCTAGTCCCCCCCCCCCCCCCCATTCTGCCACTGTTGAACCACAGCTGTAGCTGTCGTCTGTCTGACTCTCGTAACGGACATGTGGCATCCACAGCTGTGATTGGTCAATATATAAGGGGTGGGGCTTAATGGATTGGTCTATTAATTTTTTTGTCAGTTTTTAATTTAGAACTAGGTGTACTTTTTGCTCACTTCTAAACCAAAATCCTGCTCAATCGAGAGATTTCTTATTAGATTCTTTTAAATGTTTAGTTTTGGTGAAAAATCCTTGGCTTTATGTTTCATTCACTTGCACAAACACATGTAGTTTCATAACGGACTTTCTTTATCAGTAAGCAATTTCACATGCATTGCATAGCAAAAAGAAATTAATAATAGCATTTATTTGCTAATTAAAGTTAGTATAAAGTGTGCACACAATAATAATACAGAGGCACACGTGCACAACTATTAAGTTAAATCATTCTGAACCTGCTTACTTTTGCCTCGGTTAATCAACATTTATAAAATCATTTTATATGGTATTGCATTAACTTTCCCATAAATTCTTTTAACAAAATTGTTTTTTTAAGTTTTGTACTGGGGTAATACAGTGTCTTTGTCGACCCATACAGTAATCATTTGGGTCCATTTTTACAATTATTTACTTGTAATGGTTGAGATTAACACCCAAGTCATCAAATAGTCATGGAGTTTTTGTCCGATCTTCCAACGGTAGGTACCAATGCCTTTGGCGCTAAGACCCCAGGGACAACTGGATTTGGTACTCCATCAGCATTTGGTGGGGGTCTCTTTGGGACAGGGACGACCTCCTCAGGGGGGTCTGTGCCGAGCACAGGCAGCACCTTTGGACAGACATCCTCATCAGGTAAAACGAGAAATCAGATTGTTTTTCCTGTTCCATAAAGCTGCATGGACAAGGGTAACAATGGATGTGGGTTAATGAGAGAAGTTACACAAAGTAATGGAGACTTCATGTGGAACCAGTTAAGAATTCCAGGATATGTTGCTGAGTTGCCTTCCGAAAAGATGCTTTATTAGTTCGGGAAAAATCAGAAATCTTCTTGGCCAAGTTGACATTTTTGTTACATACATGCTCCCACATGGAGCATGTCAAATGAAACAGGAATGTTTTGAGGTTTGAGACATATTTTTTTTTATGAAACCAGAAAATCTTTAAAAAGAATTGTACGGTGCAGACATCTTTAGAAGCACTCTTGCTTTCTGAAATTAACCACCGAGAACTGGATCAAGTCAAACTGATAATTATTGTATTCATGTTTTAGGCACAAATTTCATAAAGAAAATGACTTAACCAGAACAGAAAGATATATTTGTCCCTATTTCAGGCATTGGGTTTGGATCCAACACGTCCAGTGCTGCAGGGACGTTATTCAGTAGCACGTCCAATGCAGGAACTACAGGTCTTTTTTCATCCCCAGCCACCTCCACCTCCTTTAGCAGTTTTGGAGCCAAACGTAAGTACATGTACTTGTTGTCTTTGGGACAACCTATAGGGCACATTATAAGCTTTCTAATTGCTACTTTAGTGGAACTCAACTACAAAAGATGTTATTTTCCGGGCTTTGTGAGGATGGAATTGTCCAGGATGCTGTAAATTAGTAGACAATTTTTTGTTGTTGCCCTTTCCCATGTAGCGAATGAAGCTCTGTATGCTCAGTGCTTTGGGAAAAATTCACATGCTTACTTCGGCGGGACTCAAACCCACGACCTGCTTACGAGTGCAGATGTCTTAATCACAGCTGGCCCAGGTCGGCGGGCCAATTCAAATCCAAAAATCAGACTTTGGTTCCATAAAATGATTTATTGTTTTAGGCACAAATTTTAGAAAGAAAAGCAGAACAGAAAGATATATTTGTCCCCATTTCAGGCATTGGGTTTGGATCCAACACGTCCAGTGCTGCAGGGACATTAAGTACGTCCAGTGCAGGAACTTTAGGTTCATCCCCAACCACCTCTACCTCCTTTGACAACATTTTTGAAGCTGAACGTAAGTACTTGTTGTCTTTGGAATGGCTATAGGGCACCAGTGTTGTAGGTCTCGAGACCAAATCTCGGTCTCGAGACCGTCTCGGTCTTGGTCTCGTCCTAGCAAAGTCTCGGTCTTTGGAGGGCTGGTCTCGGTCTCAAAAGTGCAGGTCTCGGTCTCGGTCTCGGTCTCGGTCTCGGTCTCGGTCTCGGTCTCGGTCTCGAGACCAGTCGAGACCACAGCAAAATACAATGCGCCATACAAAATAGTCTTCATCCATACATAAACAACATTGTACTATACAAGTTTCATGCTGAAGAATTAGATTGAAGCTGCATGGAATGGCGACCAGTCAATGCAACTTGTTTATTCTGAGATGTGCGCCGCCAATGTATTTCACTGGTGCACATGGTATGGGATTCCGACGACAAGCACGCTTAATTTCTATGTGTGGAAATAGGTAGACATTTTCGACATTCTTGCTCAATGCTTACACAACGCATGCTTTTAGTGTTGGCCTACTAGGTAGTTTTATAATTACATAAAAGGATATCTAGAGAAGTACAAGGCTAATTGGGTTTGAAACTTTGTACGTACATAGTCGGGTATGTGTTGTGGATGAAAATGTAGGTGACGCCATCAAATTATTTTTATTGAATTTTAAAATAATGTTCAATTTTACTTTTTTCTTTACTGTGTTTTGAATAATTTAGATATAAAATAAATTGATAGGCCTTCCTTCAAAAATCAACTTTCAATAAACAACTTCGCAGAAAATCCAGTTGCATTCTAGTCATTTCAATTTGTTTATTCAAAATATATTAGGAGAAATTACAATCTGCCTGTCAGTGCCATATGTACGTCATGTCAAAAGTCTGAAAGCACAACTATTTACCAGAGGTGAAATAATAACCGTCAATTATATAATTGATGATTGCGTGCTGTGTGAGACTTTATAATTGAGCACTTAATTTTATACATGTATATCTTGCATAATTTAAGATAATGGTCCTTGTTAAAGCCGAAAAACTAGATTTTTAAATATTTTGGATAAGATGATTCCCCATATGAGTCATTAGCACAAATTATCATCCGTGGGAAGTTTTCTTTTTGAGCATTTTAATCTAAAGCAGGGCACAACATTCCATGAGAGAAATCAGCTTCAACAACATACATTTCTATTCATGTTTGGCCTCGCGGTCTCGGTCTCGGTCTCGGAAGTTGTGATCTCGGTCTTGGTCTCGGAAGTCTGGTCTCGGTCTCGAAAGAGCTGGTCTCAGTCTTGATCTCGGTCTCGGACATGAAGGTCTCGACTACAACACTGTAGGGCACATTATAAGCTTTCAAATTGCTGCTTCAGTGGAAATCATCAACCACTGACTTTAGTTCAAGAAAATAATTTCTTAGTTGCATTGTATGTTTTTGTGATCTTATCAAATAGATAAGTTTGTTTAGAACTAGTCAGTGCGGTTTTTGCTTGGTTTTTTGTTTACCTTGGTCAGTAATGTTAGATGCCATTGGTTCACTGGAAGTCCTATCACAGACCCTTGGCCCCATTTAAACCTGACCTTGTATCCTACGTATAAACCATGTTAACAAAGTCATGTGCATTTGAAAAGGTCATCACATTCGTTTAACAGTATGGGTCATTTTGCACAAAAACAACCAAACTCGAGCAAATACCCACAAACTTTTAAGTAGTTTGGCATTTTTGCCGGGTGGTTAACCCCTTCAGTACGGTTATTTACAGGAGGCGCCGGGGTGTCGCGCCGGCCCTTGCTGCCAAGCGAAACGGCCACAATATGTGCTTGTGCAATCAAGCGTAACATATACAATAATTCAACAATGGATTGAAACTGCAGAGATAGCGGCAAATGGTGTCATCCCCCTTACCAAAATTACCAATTAAATCCAATTAATTTTCCAATTGGATCCAATTGGATCCAATTGGTTCCAATTGGCAACTATTCCAATAAGCCTTTTGCGCGTTGATTTGCATAGATCCTTGTACCCCGTCTTCGCTCAATCTAAGATGCACAGCGTGCGCCGGTCGTGCCAGACTGATCATTATTATGCATGTCAGTACCGTTGTTGCTAGACCACGTGATTCGGGGCAAGCCGCAACGTGGCGACGCACGGCCAGTGGTGGTTTCCCTGTCTGGTATCTAGGATAACCGCTGGGTGAAACATCGCACGATAGAGATTGTCACCACTCTAAAACACAACAACCGCTTGAATCGTTACAGTACATGTATGTTCTTCTCGAAACGCGGCCTATTTTTAGCAATTATAGTTTCTTTAATGGATAAACAACTTCGAAGGTTGGAACGTGAAGAAACTGCAGAAATTTCTTCAAGAGAGAGGGGTTTCAATAACGGGTTACCTGAAGAAAGAACTGGTTGAACTGTGCAAGTGCGTGGCCAATCTGAAATTGACAACCGACCCAAATCTTTCAAGCCCCAACTTGAAGGAGACTCTTGACAAAAGATTGAAAGACGCTGGCTGCACATTTTCCGACCCATTTAATCTTCCTGGATTCACGAAGGATTTCTCGAATATAGCAGATTTCGGACTATACGATGCCTTCAATTATTGGCTTTTCCAAAAAATTTCGGAAAAGCCTTTGTTTTTGTTCTGTTGCGGCGATTGTGTAGTTTAGTACACTTTCGCCCAGGCATGAACACAATCTACTTGAACATTTTTCGTTTTGCCATATTCAGAAGAAAGGGCCACGTCGAAGAACATCTGCTTACAAAGTTGTTGCTGGCGAGGGAGTTATGCCTCTATTTGTCTCAGAAAAGTTAATATATCACAGCCCAGTCTGCATGTACGGCCTCTCTCTAAATTATCACTTTCCACTATTCCCAGATCAAGTAATAGGCAAACAAGCTAAACTTTGAACAAATGACATAATACATGGATTTGCCATCAACACATACGTAAACCGTGGCAAGTTAGAAATTGACTTCAACTACAATTTGTCTTTTGTTTTCAAATTTTGCAGTGCAAGACTGGCAGTAAAACTTGTACGAGAGGGCGCTAGACTAACGGTCTTAAACTGCACGAGTGCAGTTCGGGACCGTTGGGTCAGTCGAGCGCCCTCTTTTGAGTATTTTTGATGCTGTTGAGGACAGCAAATGGAATGAGACGTGATGCGATAATAAGAAAACTAATTTACTGATCGGGTAGCAAGCCGTACATTTTCTATATATTGCTGATCTTCATCTCGGGCTCCGCAAGTGTCGATAATAGCCTCATCATATTGTGGAATAAAAAATGATTGAGAAATTCATTCAATCATTTGTATTTTGTTGCTATGTTGGACTACATGTTTCCCTTCCCAAACAAATCTAACAAAAGTTGATGTTTTTTTCTGTTGAAACAAATATGTAACTTTTTTTCTTCTCTCAAATGGTGTCTAAAGCCCTGATGATAAATATTGTGATAAATGTCAGACTTTCATAAAAGTAAAGATGATGGTCATAACCAATAACGAAATTGAATCAATTCAGTAAGCAAAATACAATATGAACCCAGCATCATTCACTCAGTTAAGATATTTGGAGAAGGGAAGCATACTTTTGTGTTTATTTGTGCCTATTGTGAAACTTGGGATCTGAATCAATTCCTTTTGCAATAGCTTTAGTATGGCGTATTATGTGCACAAAGTCGGGCAAAATATGTGACGTCACGATGACCTCATCCAAAAAGTGCATTTTGAAGGTCATATATATATACACACACCGTACGTGTGATTGTGTTCAATTGTGACATGCAAATGAGCCGGCATGTATTTTAGATAAAAACTTATGTGACGTCATGTTGACATAACGACATGAAAATTGGTGGGTAGGTAGATATTGTCACTAGCATACATAATCCAAAGTGACGTCATGATGACGTCATCAACTGATTTTTCTGTAAACAATCTTAGATCTTAATCAGACTTAACACAAACATACACCCTAAAGCTGAAATTGTATGCCGAAACGTGACGTCATAATAACGTCATCGTGTGTGTAAAGTGACATAAACTTCTACGTTAAAATTTTGAGTTTGAATTTTAGGTCCTACTAACCTATAAATATTTATTACATTTACCATACACATTCGCGTATAAGAAATGACCATATTTTGTTAATAAACAAGATGATAATTTATCCAATTAAATAGTGAAAATAACGGAAAACCCCTCTGTTCTGTTAACCAACAGACAGACAAAGCTCTAGTTTGATTTGTTTTCGAGCGGATTACGACTGGCGAAAACTTTTCGTAAATATACAAAAACAATTTCTGCAAGACCAGTCACTTACGTAAAAACCGATAATGAGACCTTGCTCAACAGAATCTTTCTTCATCCAACCTTTCCCACAAATAGAAAAAGAATGGAAAGAGAGATTTTGTTGATGCCTTTACAAATCCCCCCCCCCCCTCCCCCAGATAAGTTCGGACTCGCTGCGGCTACTTCTTGGAATGATCCATCAAAGAATCCACTGATTATTCTTCTAACGTAGCCAGCACATACCAGGACTGTCATCTTGCAGAAATAGTGGCTAAAACTGACTCCCTCGAAGCGTATTCCACTTTTTATAAAAGAAAGAAATTACGCTTTGGGTGGGTCAGTCACACACCCACACGGCTGGCATACCCACCAACCTATTCGTAAATATATACAAAAACAATTTCTGCAAGACCAGTCACTTACGTAAAAACCGATAATGAGACCTTGCTCAACAGAATCTTTCTTCCTCCAACCTTTCCCACAAATACAAAAAAAAATGGAAAGAGAGATTTTGTTGATGCCTTTAACAACCCCCACCCTCCCTACCCCCTAAACGAACTTTGACTCACTGCGGCTATTTCCTGAGATGATAAAAAATATAAGATAAACTGATCATTCCTTGAATTTTGCCTGCACACACCGGTACTTTCTTTCTTGCTATTTTCAAAATTTAGAAAGCACTTCATCTTGTAAAGAACAAGAAGTTCAACCAAAATTAACAATCGGTTAACCAAGGCCCTGAAACAAAAAGTTCCATCACATTGACTCAACATCGTAACACATAGTCTGCATGTATGATAATGCCCCCTCCCAATAAAAACAAAAACAAAATTGTTCATCTCCACCGCGCTAGATGTCGAAGCTGGTATTGGGTCGGTGTAGTCATCTGTTGGCCCATTGCCACCGACGAAATGTTTGGAGCAAATGTAAGTATTGTAAGTTACATTCTCCACCGAAAAGTCTTTTCTGGAGCAGTTTTTTATCCAACGGAGACACTTCTCACGGTTCGACTTTGGCTTCGGAAAGGGTAGCCACAAACGCCATTCATGTGGGGACGGTCCGAAAAGCGCGAGTCACTGTTGCATGTTCCGTAAGAACAGTGCTTCTTCGCAGGCATTCTCAAGCACTAAATCCCACAAACTTCGTATTTTATGTTAATGTCTAGATTCTAACAATAACCAGTACTAGAGTCTGACAAAATCTGCGTGGAAATTTATCGTTTTAAAGTGACAAGAAACGTATGAATCGCGTACATGTACTTCGATCACGGCAAGTGGACACGTATGCGACATGCACTGACATTGTGTCTGCTTGCGCGTATGCGAGAAAGCTTGCCCCGAATCACATGTCGTGGCAACAATCACTACGCAGCGGGGTCAAAGTACGGGTCACTCGCAAAAGGCTTATTGGTTCCAATTTATAGTTAGAACACACTTACAATTTTGAACTTAATTAAACAATAATGCTTTGATTTTTTCTTATTTTTCCTCCAGCCTCAAGTGGTTCTTTTTCAGCCTCCAATGGGTTTTTTCAGCGCCAATGGGTTTTTCTAATTCGGAAGTGTTTCTATTAGTACACCATTCGGCCAAGTTGCTTCATCTAACAAGGAGTTAACCATTGGTGCATGAGTGGTACATGTACCTGCCTTGGAACAGACTGGAGTGAGGAATTACAAGGGATTTCAGAGTCAATTTCAATGCTACATATTACACAGGTCAGGTGTAACAGGGACATCAAAAAATGTCACACTTATTTTGGACCCTAAATTTGTGGAATAATCCATCAGCTGATTTTGTCAGTTTTGACAAAAATAAGTTGGACTGTGTATTTTCATTATTGGACAACAGACAATTCAGCTAGTTGCAAATTGGGCATTTTGAAACATGACATTTGTAGCCGTGGATGAAATACAAGCTAGTTTTTTTTAGGAGTAATATTAATTACCAATCCAGCAATCTGGAAAAAAAATGGCAGAATTATGAACTATGTTGCAGGATCAGTTTGTAGTAACACCTATGTGAAGGAATCTCTACTAAAGGAGATATGTGCTTTTCTTACTCGTAGCCAGAGGTTGTCTCAGTGTTTCAACTGCTATGCTTTATTCAAGACTCGTAACAATAACTAGAGATTCATGATATGGTCTATCTACAAACCGCATCAGGATGCTCTAGTATACAGAGCCTATGTTTTTTAGCATCTGCAACACTCCATAAAAGCTTTTATTCTTAGTTGCTTTCGCATATCTAATGCACACAAAGATATGCCCTTGAAACTTGTAACGTAATTATTTGCTGAGTAAACATGGGTGGGTTTTTCATTCAATGTCTCATTAAAAAACGAATTAACTATTGCTAGAAAACTAACGAGTTAAAAAAAAACCTTGTTTTTCGGGGTGAAACTTATAAAGACAACAGACAGTATATCTTGAAGGACAATATGAATAATAAAAAACTATGCATATAACAAAGGAGCCAGGAATTCTAGTTTCAATTAATTTGCTTTCTTTACAAAAATCTTAGTAAAATTGTGTGCATTTTCTTTTAGCCTGTTAACAGCACTGATACTTTGGTTAAGAGTGAAGTGGCAGCCAACATCGACACTAGACACCAAGTCATCACAGCCATGGAGGAATATGAAAACAAAAGCTTTGAGGTATGACTGCAAAAGCATTTTGTAATTTGTTTCTGTCTTGTCTAAAATTTTGAAATATTAATCAAGTTTATATTTTTTTTGAGAGAGAGAGAGATTTGTTCATAAATATATAGTGTAAGTTAAGCACATTAATTTTTGGTATATGCATTTTAATAATTTGCATAGGATCGTGCATATTTTCAATTACTTTGTGAAATTTTCATATCCAACTTTTCTGTATTTATGTTTGTTGTGCTATGGTGGATTATGATAAAAATTGCAGAGTCATGCTTATCAGTGGAGAAACAAATATCAAACTTATATATCTTGCTAGAATATTGTGTCGCGCCGACCAGGTGACCTCTACCAAAGTCGCCCCGATCGATCTCCAGACTAATCCTCGGTAAGCCCAGACGAGCGGTTATCCGGGTGACCTAGGGAATGAGTCCGTTCGGAAAGCCGTCTGCCACCAACACGTACAAATCAGGCTGCCTTAAGGACAATACTTCAAGGACGGAAACCAACTGACTGACAAGATAGACAAACAAGTAAAGAACTGACATTGACACCTTGATTGGCACAACAAAGAGGTATCCCGATCCTTTAATTCCCTTGATTATCCTTAATTCAGTATTATGTCAATTAATGAATCACCAGACAGCACCTGCGTTAAGGGTGGGGCGCACGCAATGCACACGCTTGCTTGCCTGTGCCAATGACTCAGGCAACTCAAAGTTGCCAACTGCAGGAATCCCGGGATCCCAGTGGGTCAATGCCACGCGTGTAGCTCGCACACGACCAACGTTCCCCGACGTTCCGGGTCTCCAGTGTACTCAACGGCTACCGATCCCTCCCTCTGCGGTATCAGGTAGTCCCGCCCCTTTAAGTTACTCCCTTAAGGTTCCAGGCAGACCACCCAAGTCCTAAGGCAAACTCCTGAAGGTTCGTACCTGCACGTGTCTCCGCTGCTCGCAACAACCACGTCCACTCCCTACGAGGCGCTGTAATCAACTGTCTAAAATGCGCGCATAGTCCGGCCACAAGAGGGCGCTGCTACAATTCGCAGCAAGCTGCTCGCTGCATACGCGCTATGCTTACTCGCGTATACAAGCACACCATTGCGCTACACAGCCCCACACTCAAAACCGTCCTCGGTCTTAAAAACTGAAAGACTAACTTAAGCAAGGGATGTGCTTGTCCTTATCTTAACACTGAAAAACGTCACTTAAGGTAATAACTTAAGGTGAACTTAAGATAACATTTGTAGGAATACTTAAGTACACACTTTCTTCGCATAAATTTTGCTTCGTATATTTTAAACAATTTAAACAAATGTTTCACATAAGGCTCCATCAAAGCAGTTTCCTTATAGAGCTCTCAGTAGAAAAATACATATCTGACGGACTGAAATCCTCAACACGGTTTATCTTAAAACTCGATACATAATGATCTCTTCAAACAACAAAATTAAATTACAACTTCACATAAATTATCCTTAATGCAACTTAACGATACAGTTTTTAACATTCATTAAAACTCGATAATCTTTGGTGTAAAACTAAATGTTCATGAAAACTGAAGAAGTTGAAACTGGAGCAATGCAGTAACAGTTACTGAAGAACAAAACCAGCAGTAAACTTGACCTCGTAGGTCCTCTCGGTGACTTCCTCGGAAACCTTCAAGCCGTTCTGGAACTTGGAACGGGTATGAACCTCCTTCACTCGACGAACCTTTCCAGTCATCATGATCTCCAGGTCGGGGTTGCTCACAGGTACTGCACGCCGTGCCCCACTGTCATCTTCACTGATTCTGTACACCTTGGCTGGGACAGGCTTGGGGATTGAGGTGTCTTGCTCTACAATTGTTGCAGGAAACGTGGTGCGGCGCTTCTCATCATCCCGGCGTTTCAGGGTACTTAACAGTGTATAGTGTGTGTAAAGTCACACACACATTAATTTTTTCATGTTGGCATACAATTCAAATACATGTAAGTTGATAATTAATAATTTATGAAGTTAATCATCCATACATTTAATTTGTAGTTTTAATTAAATTAGTAATCTAATATAACAATATAACAAGTATCATACACTGCAATACCAACATGTAGGAAGAGCGAAGCAAGCTTTTATGCTCTCCCTGTGAGGACAGAGGACAAATATATATTTCTACAAACGTGGGACGAGGAGACAAATATTTTGAGACCAAACTGAAGTGACAGTATAAGTAAAATGATATACAAATTGTTACTGGTAACAATATTCTACTGACAAGGGACAAGAAGACGGAACTTGACTTAAATAGTATATAATGATAGAAATGATCTTTTCTAGGTAAATAAACGAATTGATAATTTAAGCTATGTAATATGGACTAATATTGACTTAGTACATTATCTTTAAATTCCTTTGCAAACACTTTCAAACTAGTGGTGTTTTTAAGTTTTCTGTCTAGTTTATTCCAAAGGAGAGCACCCCGAGTAATTAAGCTTTGTTTTGCAAGTGATGTTCTATGGTAATTTATATAAAGATCACCTTTTGATGCACCACGAGTACTGTAGGAATGAACCGATGAAGACATTGTAAAGAAGTTACAGAAATTTGAAGGCAGCATACGATGGTTGGTTGTACTTATACATAAATTTACCTATGTTAAGACTGTATAAATCATTAAACTTAAGTACTCTCAGCTTTGAGAACAAAGGAGAGGTATGTGCCAGATAATTGGACTTCGTTATTATTCTGACTGCTTTTTTTTGCAGAAGAAAAAGTTTCTGACACCGAGTGCTCGAGCTGCCCATGAAAGAATTCCGTAATTTAAATATGATAAAATAAGGGAATTATAAATTGTTAAAAGAATTTCTGAGGGCAGGAAAAACTTCAACCTATTCATAACACCAATGTTTTTCGATATTTTGTTGGACAGTGTTTCTATCTGCTTGTTCCACGTTAGGTTTTCATCAATATGTATTCCAAGAAATTTAGTATTTTTGACTTGATTAAGGATTTCTCCATTCATAGTGACTGGGTTTCTGCACACATATTTATTTTGTTTACAACTAAATATGATATAATTTGTTTTTGATAAGTTGACCGATAGCTTATTACATAAAAGCCATTTATTTACTTTAACAAGTTCTTGGTTTATTGTCGCTACAGCAACATTAGCGTCATATTGGTTATAAAGTAACTTCCTTTAAGGGCCCGTCCAAGGTTGATCTGCTGGGATGGTGTCTCGGTTCCAGCACTGCCTGAACCTCTAGGAAGCACGATGCGAACATTCTCCTCCCCCTCAGGCTCATCTTCGCTTGAAGATCCCTGATCCTGAACCATCGACATCATTCCTCGTGGCTTTCTACCAGATCTGTGTTTCCAGGACTGAGGCTCCTCGTTCAGGCACTGGTCGACCAAGGACAGCGAACCTGGGGAGAGGGACAGCACGGGGGCTTCCTCTGCCGCCATCCGCACTGGAGTGGAGGGAACATGCCACTTAAAGGCATCCTCAGTAGACGTCTCCTCCCTTCTCCTTTCAGACTCCGCAGCTACCTTCAGCTGTTTGTGCAAGGGCTCACCCGTATCCCCCACCGTTCCTGGTGACCGGCGCTTCTCAGGGCGATCCAGCTGTCCACCGTTGCCTGTCTTGGAAGTCTGCTTACTCCCTGCATCTGTCTCGAGCCTGGTCTTGTGCTCCTCCTCAGTCTCAGGGTATACCTTGGGCAAGTCGTCCAGGGATGAAGGGTGGTGGTTATTGTAGTGCACCTTCAGATTATCTTTCCTGGTGTAGTTCCTCTCACACCTCGGACAGAAAAACAGAATCTGCTTTGACCGATGGCTCTCCTGGTGCTTTTCGAATCTCCTCTTGTTGATGAAGGTGTCACAACACTTGGTACACCTAAGGACCCTCACCATGTCCCAGTCCTTGGGTCGACTCCAGTCTGTCTCCTTCCTCTCCATCCTTCACGAGTGTTTCAACTGCAATGAACAGGGAACAATAATGCAATTTGTCATTGAATTTTTACTAATTCCTGAATTTGTTTTGTCAAACTATATTTCGGTATTAATTAATGTCCAGATCATCTAATTTAACGATATCGCTGTGGCCGCTGCCGCTGACGCACAGGATTCCTTCTCGCCTGCACAGGTCCTGGTATTAAGGGGACAGGTGCTGTCTCAGTGGTGTTAGGGGATAAGGGTTGCACAGGCTGTGACTCTACTTCCTGAGTTGAGCTTCCTTCAACTGGTTCCTGAACCTCTTGCACTTCATCTTTCTCAGATAATTCTGCTGTCTCAGGTATGTTGCTCCTTTCAGGTGACATTAGTTCTGGTGAATCCTGGCTCTCATGCTGATACCCGTCTTCCCCCGATCCTCTCGTCTCCTGCAGATCACTTCCTGGAGGTTGCGCCCGTGTCTCCTGCCTACCATTTCTCCCTTTGGGCCCAAGGCTCCAATGGTTTTCCTTGATAGGGCTTAAGGCGATCACTGTGGACAACCTTCATCTTCGCTCCTCTTTTCCTTTGGATCCTGTAAGTAACGTCAGACAGTTTGTCCACAATGAGGTATGGACCTTCCCATCTGCACATCAGCTTGGGAGAGACACCCTTCTTCTTCGCTGGATTGTGCAGCCTGGTAAACTTGCCCTCAACGAAGTGCTCCTTGCATGTGTCCCTGTCGTAATTACGCTTTTGTCTCCTGGCACTTTTCACCAAGTGCTTGCGAACTCTATCATGCAAACGTTGCATTCTCATCCGCATTGCCAGAGCGTAATCCAGGTCCTCCACTTCCTCCTCTGAAGTTGATTCCTCCATTGTCAGGTCAATGGGAAGGGAAACTTCCCTCCCCAGCATCACCGTGTTGGGAGTTTCCCCTGTCGATTCCTGCGGGGTACTACGGTATGCTGCTGTTGCATAAGGTAATTCCTTATCCCAGTCCTTCTTGTTTCCTTGATCCTTCATCAAGATCGACACGATGTTCACTAAGGTCCGATTAAAACGCTCAACGAGGCCATCCGATTTCGGATTGTAAGGCGTCGTCCGAGTTTTCTGAATGCCTAGAATCCTGCATACCTCGGCCATTAACCTCGATTCAAAGTTTCTCCCTTGGTCGGTGTGCAGTGTCTCAGGAACTCCAAATCTGCACATGAACTCCTCAACAAACCGAGCTGCTACAGTCGCTGCCTTCTCATCCTGGATGGGGTAAGCCTCAAACCATTTACTGAAGTAATCCCAGACTACTAGTATGTATCTGTTGCCACTCGTAGTCACTGGGAAGGGTCCCACTATGTCCATGGCCACTCGCTCCAATGGTGCCCCAACTAAGTGTTGCCGTAAAGGTGCCCTTCGCTTCTTGCTTGGCGACTTCCTCTTTGCACATAAGTCGCATCTCCTTATGAAGGATCTGACATCTGCACTCAGGCCTGACCAATAGAACTTAGGGCGCACCTTAGCCATCGTCCTCTTGGTACCTAGATGTCCACTTGTTCTTCCTGCATGAAGCTCCTGCAGTATCTCCTCTCGATACTCCTGTGGCACAACAGTCTGCCAACGCACCTCTTGGCCATTATCAGATTCCCAACGGCGTTGTAGGATTCCTTGCCTTACTGCAAGCTGGTCCCACTGTAACCAGTAATTCTTGGCAGCCTTTGATTTCGGGGAGACTATCTCCCAGTCAGGACGAACTCCTGCTCCCTCCTTTGCTTGAATGAGCCAGTTCATCTGATCGTCCTTGAGCTGTGACCTCCTCCAGTCTTTCTTTGAGATGTGGGGTAATACACCTACTACTCGTAGGTCCGCTCGGGCTTCCGTATCCTCAACAGAATTGTCGGTGACTGCAGCGACTGCACATCCGCCTGCAGATTTTCCTTGATCTGCGTCACTGATACCCTCGTCTCTTCCGCACTGTGAGCAGGGCCGGCGAGACAGGCTATCTGCATTCTGGTGGGATTTCCCAGCCTGGTAAACTATTCTGTAGTCAAATTGTCCTATTGTCTCCAGCCAACGTGCTATTTGTCCTACAGGGTCCTTGAAGTTAAGAAGCCACCTTAAGGCTCCGTGGTCCGTCCTGACCGTGATCCTTCGTCCATAAATGTACGGCCTAAAGTACTTCATAAACGTAACCACCGCAAGCAGTTCCCTACGGGTCACGCAATAGTTCTGCTCTGCTTTCTTCAGGACCTTGCTCGCGTACGCGACCACCCTCTCTTCACCGTCCTTCAACTGCGACAGGACTCCGCCTATTCCTGAAGCACTAGCATCAGTGTCGAGGACAAATACACCCTCAGCATCTGGATATGTTAAGATAGGTGCCCTGGTATAAAGCCGCCCCTTCAGTTCCAGAAAGGATTCCTGACACTCCTCTGTCATTCGAACAGTCGAGACTTTTCAGTCAGACGGTGCAGGGGTCGGGCAATGCCCGAAAATCCTTCAATGAATCTCCTGTAATAGGACGCCAGTCCCAGGAAACTGCGAACGTCCTTCACTGACTGCGGAGTCGGCCAGTCCTTCACTACTTGTACTTTTCCCGGATCCGTTTCGACTCCCTTCTCCGACACAAAGTGGCCCAGATAGCGAACCTTCTTCTTAAAGAGTTCGCATTTCTGCAGCTTAAGCTTCAGTCCCGCGTCCCTCAGACGCTGGAACACTACCCCAAGCCGGCTGAGCTCCTCGGGAACCGTCCTTTCAAACACTATGACGTCGTCGAGATAGACCAGGAGAGTCTCCCAGTGAAGGCCTCTAAGGACTCGCTCCATGAGCCTTTCAAATGTCGAGGGTGCATTACACATGCCAAAGGGCATGACGCGCCAGTTATAGAGCCCTCCCCTTACAACGAACGCTGACTTCTCCCTGGCATCGTCATCAAGTAACCCGACGTTAGATCCAGGGTTGAAAACCAGCGTGATCCAGAAAGGGTATCCAATGAGTCATCAATTCTAGGGATTGGGAAGGCGTCCTTAATGGTAACGGCGTTGAGTCTCCTGTAGTCCACACAGAACCGCTTGGTTCCATCCTTTTTCCTTACTAGAACAACATTTGAGGCCCACGGGCTACTTGATGGCTCAATCTGTCCTCCCTTCAGTAAGTCCTGGACTTGCCGCTCTATCTCCTCTTGCTCGGAAGCGGGGAACCTTCGTGGCCTTTCACGCCTTGGCCTTTCATTGCCTGTGTCTATCCGATGCTTCACGCAATCCGTGCGTTCTATGTCGGTCTTGTCCCTGGAGAAGACGTCCCTGAACTCACCAAGTAACCCTGCAATCTGTGGGTGAAACTCTGACTCGACTCCCTTGACGCTCCTACTGTAAAGGTCCCTCAGGTGTTCAGGCAATTCCTGCGGGTCCTCAACTTGTTCTCGTGTGGGTTTCTCCACGTCATCTTCTTGTACAGCTGTTAGAAATCCCGCCATGCTCCCTTCTTCTACTACGCACACCTGTCGTCCTGGGTTAAACACACGAATAGGCAGCGTCTTCCCGTTGGGTCTTACTAATAGCCTTGCAACTATCAGTCCTCTGCCTGCCAATTCACTTTCCTCTGTAGGTTCAAGTATTCCAAGGCCAATTACCTTTGTAACTACTCGTCCTGGTACAAGGGCTTCGTGTCCAGGGGGTACCAAGGTTGTCTCTTCAACAAGTACTCTTGCGCAGAAATTTGCTCCTTGTCTGTCAATGCACTTAATCTGTTCCCCATTTATGGTGAGCACCAGGTCCTGGAAGTCCAACCTTCCATTTGTCGGCAACAAGTAATCCATTCCTAGGATTCCTTCGACCTCCAGGTGTGCGAACACAACACACACCATCCTGGTGGACCTCCCAACCTGAATCTCCAACCATGCGCTCCCCATGGTCTCAATCTTACTGCAATCAGCGCCGAGCACCTTTATTCCATCAGGTGTCAGTGCAGGCCTCCTCTCCGGTGACATGTTGTAGTACATCGTTGACGAAAGCAATGTGTTACTTGCTCCAGTATCAATTAACATATGGGCCTTTACTCCTCTAACCATAGCAGGTACGAACAGCCCACTCCTTTGCGTTTCCCTAAAGGGCGACACACCAAGGGTTGGTCGTCCATTACCTAAGGTGGATTCCTTAAGTGTTTCCTTCCCCTGAGGATTTCCATTCCTACTAAGTTGTTCCTGGTTTATTTTCCTTTCATGGTCTACTACTGATTTATCTCTGTCCTTGGAACGGCTCCCTCGGAACTTCCGTGACCCTTGACTACTTCCAGCCCTCTCACGGGTCCCTGAGATGGCTGCATGTCGTTTCCCGACATCCTTGTTCTCCCGACCTTCGGCTCTCTGCAGTCACGCGCGAAATGCCCCTTTCGCTTACAATTGTGGCAAACATCTTCAGGATTTGCCATCCTGCGTCCGTACGGCCGGTTTTCCCTCCTGGGTCTCGATATTTCACCTAAACGTGAAAGGACCTGTTGTACGGTTTGTTCCACTACAGCCTTATTACTCACAGCTACTTCGTTGTCCTCCAAGGTTTGCTCATTTTTGACCATCCTTGCGTACTTCTTAGTTTTGTCCATTACCCGTTGTTCCTCAGTCTTGATGTAGCTATCAGCAGCCAGGGCAGCCTTAATGGAGTCATCCAAGGTGTCCGGTTTGGCCCTAAAGATCGCTTCTCTTATGGCCCGGTCCGACACCGCGTCCATGAAATGTCCTCTTGAAAGACGATCTCTTCCTTCATCTGTGAATTCGGGGTACGCCAAAGCTGAAAGCTCCCGTATGCTTTGCCCTAACTCATGTAGTGTCTCTTTCTCACCCTGACGGCGATGTCGCAGCGCCATCAAGTGGTACTCCGCCTGTTGGCCTGGCCCGAACCTCTGGTCCAGTGATCGAATGAGTTCCTGGAAGGAGTATTTCTTGCCTTCCGGCTGACAACCCAGTACACTTAGTGCTGGTCCCTGGAGGCTTGCAGCAAGGAATACATTAGCTTGCTCGTCCTTCCAACCGTTGGCCACACTGCAGGCCATGAAGTGTGCCTTATAATCCTTCCAAGGCACCTTCCCGTTAAACCTGTCTGGACAAATGTTCGGCATCTGGAGCCTTTCCTTACGCGTTTCTTCTGCAGTTTTCTCCTGCAGGGAAGTTTCTGCAGGTACATCCTTTAATGTTCCTGCATTGCAACTGTCATTAACCGAAGAGGTTACTGCTGTGTTCGCAGGGGTTGCTGGTACTGTGTCCAATGGTGACATCCTAGGTGTAGTAAAAAACAACTCCGGTGTTGTGATCCTTGGTGTCATGTCTCGTTCCCGTTCCTTAGTCTCCAGCAACTTCCGCCTCACCTTGTCAAGTTCTTCCTTCAGGCGCTGCCTTTCCTCGAAGGCACCCTGCAGTAATTCTTCCCCTCGTTGTGCTTCCATTCTTAGGATAGCCAATTCCTCATCTATTTGACCCCTGTCCAGTGGTTCCATGATGTAGTCCCTGACCTTTATCCTTAATTCTGATCCTCAAGGTATCTGATCTACGCTTATATCCCACTTCTGACACCAATGTGGCGCGCCGACCAGGTGACCTCTACCAAAGTCGCCCCGATCGATCTCCAGACTAATCCTCGGTAAGCCCAGACGAGCGGTTATCCGGGTGACCTAGGGAATGAGTCCGTTCGGAAAGCCTTCTGCCACCAACACGTACAAATCAGGCTGCCTTAATAAGGACAATACTTCAAGGATGGAAACCAACTGACTGACAAGACAGACAATCAAGTAAAGAACTGACACTGACACCTTGAGTGGAACAACAAATATGTATCCCGATCCTTTAATTCCCTTGATTATCCTTAATTCAGTATTATGTCAATTAATGAATCACCAGACAGCACCTGCGTTAAGGGTGGGGCGCACGCAATGCACACGCTTGCTCGCCTGTGCCAGCGACTCAGGCAACTCAAAGTTGCCAACTGCAGGAATCCCGGGATCCCAGTGGGTCAATGCCACGCGTGTAGCTCGCACACGACCAACGTTCCCTGACGTTCCGGGTCTCCAGTGTACTCAACGGCTACCGATCCCTCGCTCTGCAGTATCAGGTAGTCCCGCCTCTTTAAGTTACTCCCTTAAGGTTCCAGGCAGACCACCCAAGTCCTAAGGCAAACTCCTGAAATTTCGTACCTGCACTTGTCTCCGCTGCTCGCCACAACCACGTCCACTCCCTACGAGGCGCTGTAATCAACTGTCTAAAATGCGCGCATAGCCCGGCCACAAGAGGGCGCTGCTACAATTCGTAGCAAGCTGCTCGCTGCATACGCGCTATGCTTACTCGCGTATACAAGCACACCATTGCGCTACAATATCATCATACAAAATTCACGTAAGCTAATCCTTGGCCGTAGCATTGGTGCCAGGCAAACTCAGCAATTTAACCATTCATTGAAAATGAGATATTTAGTAAGTGTTGTTTACAGGGCCACGGGAGCCAACTACCCTCAAAACCTATCAAGTGACATGTTGAAACACACACAAGCTGTGAGAGTTGGTAGGGTAAATTTTTTGATAGGCTGTGATAGTAACTATAGGAGGGTTTAAGGTGCATGTGTTGGCTCTGAAAGTGAGTGAAGATATCAACATTTCAAACAGTTTACTCTGTTTGCCTTGAGGAGATGAACATCGAGATCTTCTCTCACCACCAGTTCTTTACAGAACTAACACTTTCTTGCAAAAGAGATTTTCTATAGTGTTCCAGCAAACCATCTTTAAACTTGCTCATACAGTTGGTCCAGTTAAAAGTATATTTTTGCTTTTTTAATCATTCAGGAACTACGGATGGAAGATTACATAGCAAAGAGAGGTGAGAAGTCATCTTCAACAAGAAGCTATGTTTGTACAATAATTTCCCTCTGAAGGTCTTTTAACACGAGAGCCTCTCAAACCGGGCAAATCCGTGTTGATTTTTCAACCCCACGCTCAATGCTGCAACGTTTCACACTTGTTCCATGCAAACCTAGCTTTCGCCCTGGGGCGACTTCAACCCGGAGATGAGAATGAACAATTCACACTTGTAAGCACTAAGCCATGACCTTTGTACCCCACAACATGAAAAATTCCCAAGACTCTCAACCTGGGGCAGACCCAACCCTACTTTTTTCACACTACCGTTGGAGCAGGGTTGAGTTCAACCCAGGGTAAAATCAATTTCGGGGTTTACGCAGGGTTGGCGCGAAGTTGAACATTTTCAAGTGTGAAACGTTGTGTATATATTTTCAACCCCACGCCGGACCCTGCGTCGGACCCTGCGTCGGACCCTGCGTCGGACCCTGCGTCGGACCCTGCGTCGGACCCTGCGTCGGACCCTGCGTCGGACCCTGCGCCGGACCCTGCGCCGGACCCTGCGTCGGAACCCACGTCCGAACCCACGTCCGAACCCACGTCCGAACCCACGTCCGAACCCACGTCCGAACCCACGTCCGAACCCACGTCCGAACCCACGTCCGAACCCACGTCCGAACCCACGTCCGAACCCACGTCCGAACCCACGTCCGAACCCACGTCCGAACTTACGTCCGAACCCACGTCCGAACCCACGTCCGAACCCACGTCCGAACCCACGTCCGAACCCACGTCCGAACCCACGTCCGAACCCACGTCCGAACCCACGTCCGAACCCACGTCCGAACCCACGTCCGAACCCACGTCCGAACCCACGTCCGAACCCACGTCCGAACCCACGTCCGAACCCACGTCCGAACCCACGTCCGAACCCACGTCCGAACCCACGTCCGAACCCACGTCCACACCGTATAGTGTAAATAGGCCCTAGGGCTTCTGTTGTTAGATTGACACTTTTGTGCAAGCTAATACGGATCTATTTCCAATTCTTTTCAGGTAATATACCCCCAAGTGGATTTCCAGCCAGTTTGTTCTGTGTCGGTTTTGATTTTGTAAGCCCATCCAACAAATTCAAAGTGAGTCTACCTTACCCAGTATCTCTTTGTAAAGTGGAACATTTGCTTACATTTTCCATACATGTAGGCCTAATTGTCATAATTTTTCACTTGATTTTGTCATTAGAGAGGTTTCGTTAGAGAGCGCACGGTTAGAGAAACGACTACGTTTAGTTCCCGTGCCCTTATCAGTTTTTGCGCTTGTTTTGACGTTTTTCTCACTCATCCCAAACGTAATCACTTTGTTTACACGGATAGCGGTCGCAATACATGTAGGTAACAAACGGATAAAACTAACAAACATTGTTTACCAATTTTCGCTGCGTACCGTTTCAGCTAGTCGTCGGCGTATGCACTAACCGTGCGCTAACGAAACCTCTCTATTATTTCAGGTTTGACAGCTTATAGGTAAAGATTTTGGGTTTCAGATTAAAATTTAGTTTTTCGTAAATCCTCTAAAATAAGTCACAGGCATAGTACTGACACAGCAACTAGGTCAACTCAACATTAATTTGGGCATATTTTGATATACCTCTTATTGCATTCACTATCTGCAGTGGTAGGATACCAAAATCCACAAGTTGATCAAGACATCTTGCCCCAAAAGTACCCTGGTTAAATTTTCCTGTGGCATGAGTTTGGAGCATATCTTCTTGGCAGATGCATCGCTAGGCCACTTTTAATGGGGGTGAGGGGGAGAGCTGTTTGCGGGGTGTGTTATCACATCCCCAGACAGCAAGCCAACGTCGGCAAAGGTCAGCGAACGTCGGTTCGATGTTAGAAATGGGTCGGAGATTTCCATATATTCCATACGTCGGCAATAGGTTAGACATTTTGGTCATTGTGATGTCTGTTTAACGTTGAAGATGTGATGTTGGTGGCCGTCAGAACTATAACGTTGGTAAGACGTCAAATTAAGGTTATAATATTACGTCAGTACGGCGTCGAAATTCTAAGTCGAACTAACGTCAGATTATGGTGAAATCGGTTTGTCGTCGCTAATCCGACGTTAAATTACGGTTATCACTGTGTTGTCATAGTGACGTCTCAAATCTGACGTTAATTGGGCTTAAAATTATGGTCACCATTATGACGTCTGTTTGGTGTCGCAAATCTGACATCTGTTAGACGTCAACTTGTGGTCACCACTTTGACGTCAGATTGGCGTCGCAAATCGGAAGTCAGTTGGACGTCAAATTATGGTAATCGCTGTGACGTCAGTCTGGCGTCGCATATTTGCTGTCAACGGGACGTCAAACTATGGTCAAACTAAAGTCGAAAATCTGACGTCAGCCAGATGTCAAATCAGGGTCACCACTGCGGCGTCAGGGACTGACGTTATTAGACGTAAAATTAAGGTCAACATTATGCTGCGCGTCTGTGTGCCCTCGATATCCGACGCTGGGGCTGATCTCTTTGAGCTCTCTTCAGACAGATTTTGCATGACCTGTGACGTAGCATACAGCACACAAACTCAATTGCTACAGCTGTTTATCATGTAGCGCGCGCTAGCTGCATGCGAAGGTCATAAGTTACCCATAATGCCATCCGTACTTCCTTCACAAGATTCTGTGAAGCGACATCAGCCCTTTCCATGAACAGTGCCCTGTTTGCAGGGTGGGGGGTACAAGCGAATTTGTCCGGACGGTGCGCAGTGGAAGTCGATTTCTCCGCAATCAACCATTTGAAAGTATAGATAAAATAATCAGTGAGGCCGTGGTCTTAAAGTCAAGCCATGCGGTTTTTTTATCGAGTATTGCTATTCGAGTACGAGTACCTTGATGATCGAGTACAATTTTGACACGTCGAGTTCAAGTACTTTGCTGCCCGAGTACGAGTACCGTCAGTTGGAGTACGAGTACTTTGACATTCGAGTACAAGTATGAGTACGAGTACTCTAAAAACGGTACTCTAGTAGTACTCGAGTACGAGTACCGAGTACGAGTACTACAACACTGCTAATGGCACCGGGAACAAGGTTGCAAAATTTTGCGTTGTGGTCGGTCCGTCATGCATGGCAGACAAGCAGTCAAAGATCATTACTTTTCCCTCCAAAAAACTTGAAAGGTAGACAAAAAAATATGGAGAGTAGTACATATCGTGTGCGCTATCAGCGTGCGTGACTGCACTGTGTAGGCCTGTGAACCACATGCTGCTGCATAAAATAACGTGTTGTAAACTTGTATCACTTCAAGTTCAAGTAGGTGAGGACAAGGTACATGTACAAACTCGAAATCAGCAGATTAAAAAGGAAAAAAACACACCCCCAACTAGAAAAGGGATGCCAAATTCTGTGAAATATTAGCAAAAACAAATTTTCACCGAAGTTTGGCTTTTTCACGATGCAACTTCGACTTGTTACGCTATATTTTCATAGACTGGTTCCGATTCTTTCATCATAAATATATAGTCCTTGGCGCGCGGCGTAAACCAGACTAACATAGCTGTATGCATGCATGCATGACGTATGGCGCTTCATTTTATACCGCACACGGCGAAGAGGATGATCGGATATTAGATTTTTTTCTGAAAATAGCGAATGAATAAGGCAAACGAACAAAATAATACGGATGGCAAAACTGTTGCGAGCGTTTTTAATGTAAAAGGTTGTTGAAATTTTAATAATAACTTTATTCTTAGTTGCTTTCGCATATCTAATGCACACAAAGATATGCCCTTGAAACTTGTAACGTAATTATTTGCTGAGTAAACATGGGTGGGTTTTTCATTCAATGTCTCATTAAAAAACGAATTAACTATTGCTAG
This sequence comes from Hippasteria phrygiana, assembly GCA_037893225.1. Lineage (NCBI taxonomy): Eukaryota > Metazoa > Echinodermata > Asteroidea > Valvatida > Goniasteridae > Hippasteria > Hippasteria phrygiana. The sequence continues at coordinate 522,227 of JAZGUH010000575.1, read as the reverse complement.
AAAACTAACGAGTTAAAAAATAACTTGTTTTTCAGGGTGAAACTCATAAAGACAACAGACAGTATATCTTGAAGGACAATCTGAATAATGAAAAACTATGCATATAACAAAAGAGCCAGGAATTCTAGTTTCAATTAATTTGCTTTCTTTACACAAATCTTAGTAAAATTGTGTGCATTTTCTTTTAGCCTGTTAACAGCACTGATATCATGGTTAAGAGTGGAGTGTCAACCAACATCAACACTAGACACCAAGTCATCACAGCCATGCAGAAATATGAAAACAAAAGCTTTGAGGTATGACTGCAAAAGCATTTTGTATTCTTTTTCTGTCTTGTCTAAAATTTTGAAATATTAATAAAGTTTATATTTTTTTGGAGAAAAAGAGAGAGAGATTCGTTCATAAATATATAGTGTAAGTTAAGCACATTAATTTTTGGTATATGCGTTTTAATAATTTGCATAGGATTGTGCTTATTTTCAATTACAACTTTTCTGTATTTATGTTTGTTGTGCTATGGTGGATTATGATAAAAATTGCAGAGTCATGCTTATCAGTGGAGAAACAAATATCTTGCCAGAATATCATCATACAAAATTCACGTAAGCTAATCCCTGGCAGTAGCATTAGTGCCAGGCAAACTCAGCAATTTAACCATTCATTGAAAATGAGATACTTAGTAAGTGTTGTTTAAAGCTTTAAATGGAGGAGTTGATAGGGAAGAAGGTTTACAGACATATCATGGAAAAATCTCGTTTTTTAATAACCCTTCCTCTCACAGGGCCACGGGAGCCAACTACCCTCAAAACCTATCAAGTGACATGTTGAAACACACACAAGCTGTGAGAGTTGGTGGGTAAATTTTTTGATAGGCTGTGATAGTAACTATAGGAGGGTTTAAGGTGCATGTTTTGGCTCTGAAAAGGGCTGGTGGTGAGTGAAGATATCAACATTTCAAACAGTTTCCTCTGTTCGTCTTGAGGAGATGAACATCGAGATCTTCTCTCACCACCAGTTCTTTTCAGAACTAACACTTTCTTGCAAAAGAGATTTTCTATAGTGTACCAGCAAACCATCTTTAAACTTGCTCATACAGTTGGTCCAGTTAAAAGTTTATTTTTGCTTTTTTAATCATTCAGGAACTACGGATGGAAGATTACATAGCAAAGAGAGGTGAGAATAATTTGTACAAAAGGTTCTCTGTCTTCATTAAATCGATCCACAGTCGTGAAGACTTCATTAATTTAAAAGTGCATTATTTTTCGTTCTTTAAAGTCATCTTCAACGAGAAGCTATGTTTGTACAATGATTTCCCTCTGAAGGTCTTTTAACACGAGAGCCTCTCAAACCAGAGCTTAACCCTGGGCAAATCCGGGTTGATTTTTCAACCCCATGCTCAATGTTGCATCGTTTCACACTTGTTCCATGCAAACCTAGCTTTCGCCCTGGGGCGACTTCAACCCGGAGATGAGTATGAACAATTCACTTGTGAGCACTAAGCCATGACCTTTGTACCCCACAACAGGACAAATTCCCACGACTCTCAACCTGGAGCAAACCCAACACTACTTTTTCACACTACCGTTTAAAACTTGGTCTGGAGCAGGGTTGAGTTCAACCCAGGGTAAAATCAATTTTGGGGTTGACGCAGGGTTGGCGCGAAGTTAAAATTTGTAAGTGAAACGTTGTTTATATATTTTCAAACCCCACGTCCACCCCCACGACCAACCCCCACGTCCAACCCCCCACGTCCAACCCCCCACGTCCAACCCCCCACGTCCAACCCCCCACGTCCAACACCCACGTCCAACACCCCACGTCCAACACCCCACGTCCAACACCCCACGTCCAACACCCCACGTCCAACACCCCACGTCCAACACCCCACGTCCAACACCCCACGTCCAACACCCCACGTCCAACACCCCACGTCCAACACCCCACGTCCAACACCCCACGTCCAACACCCCACGTCCAACACCCCACGTCCAACACCCCACGTCCAACACCCCACGTCCAACACCCCACGTCCAACACCCCACGTCCAACACCCCACGTCCAACACCCCACGTCCAACACCCCACGTCCAACACCCCACGTCCAACACCCCACGTCCAACACCCCACGTCCAACACCCCACGTCCAACACCCCACGTCCAACACCCCACGTCCAACACCCCACGTCCAACACCCCACGTCCAACACCCCACGTCCAACACCCCACGTCCAACACCCCACGTCCAACACCCCACGTCCAACACCCCACGTCCAACACCCCACGTCCAACACCCCACGTCCAACACCCCACGTCCAACACCCCACGTCCAACACCATATGTGACCCGCTCCAGAAAAAGGTGATATAAGTCGCGCTATGCATTTACGTGTAATGGCCCTTTCAACGTTGAGAGGGTGACATTTTTCGTCAAAATTCGTTTTTTGTTTTTTGTCTTTAATGACATCTTAAATATGTATAGTTACAGGTTTGGTGCACAACAATGTTGATTTCAGTGAATAAAGTGAAAAAATAACCTTTTTAGAGTGCATTGTTCCATTGCGTTGTATTAAAACTAGATATTTCAAAGCCTGTTTTCTCTGTTGTGCAATTTGAACTCATTAATATGCAATTTTCGTTCTTTAAAGTCATCTTCAACGAGAAGCTATGTTTGTACAATGATTTCCCTCTGAAGGTCTTTTAACACGAGAGCCTCTCAAACCAGAGCTTAACCCTGGGCAAATCCGGGTTGATTTTTCAACCCCATGCTCAATGTTGCATCGTTTCACACTTGTTCCATGCAAACCTAGCTTTCGCCCTGGGGCGACTTCAACCCGGAGATGAGTATGAACAATTCACTTGTGAGCACTAAGCCATGACCTTTGTACCCCACAACAGGACAAATTCCCACGACTCTCAACCTGGAGCAAACCCAACACTACTTTTTCACACTACCGTTTAAAACTTGGTCTGGAGCAGGGTTGAGTTCAACCCAGGGTAAAATCAATTTTGGGGTTGACGCAGGGTTGGCGCGAAGTTAAAATTTGTAAGTGAAACGTTGTTTATATATTTTCAAACCCCACGTCCACCCCCACGTCCAACCCCCATGTCCAACCCCCCACGTCCAACCCCCCACGTCCAACCCCCCACGTCCAACACCCCACGTCCAACACCCCACGTCCAACACCCCACGTCCAACACCCCACGTCCAACACCCCACGTCCAACACCCCACGTCCAACACCCCACGTCCAACACCCCACGTCCAACACCCCACGTCCAACACCCCACGTCCAACACCCCACGTCCAACACCCCACGTCCAACACCCCACGTCCAACACCCCACGTCCAACACCCCACGTCCAACACCATATGTGACCCGCTCCAGAAAAAGGTGATATAAGTCGCGCTATGCATTTACGTGTAATGGCCCTTTCAACGTTGAGAGGGTGACATTTTTCGTCAAAATTCGTTTTTTGTTTTTTGTCTTTAATGACATCTTAAATATGTATAGTTACAGGTTTGGTGCACAACAATGTTGATTTCAGTGAATAAAGTGAAAAAATAACCTTTTTAGAGTGCATTGTTCCATTGCGTTGTATTAAAACTAGATATTTCAAAGCCTGTTTTCTCTGTTGTGCAATTTGAACTCATTAATATGCAATTTTCGTTCTTTAAAGTCATCTTCAACGAGAAGCTATGTTTGTACAATGATTTCCCTCTGAAGGTCTTTTAACACGAGAGCCTCTCAAACCAGAGCTTAACCCTGGGCAAATCCGGGTTGATTTTTCAACCCCATGCTCAATGTTGCATCGTTTCACACTTGTTCCATGCAAACCTAGCTTTCGCCCTGGGGCGACTTCAACCCGGAGATGAGTATGAACAATTCACTTGTGAGCACTAAGCCATGACCTTTGTACCCCACAACAGGACAAATTCCCACGACTCTCAACCTGGAGCAAACCCAACACTACTTTTTCACACTACCGTTTAAAACTTGGTCTGGAGCAGGGTTGAGTTCAACCCAGGGTAAAATCAATTTTGGGGTTGACGCAGGGTTGGCGCGAAGTTAAAATTTGTAAGTGAAACGTTGTTTATATATTTTCAAACCCCACGTCCACCCCCACGTCCAACCCCCATGTCCAACCCCCCACGTCCAACCCCCCACGTCCAACCCCCCACGTCCAACACCCCACGTCCAACACCCCACGTCCAACACCCCACGTCCAACACCCCACGTCCAACACCCCACGTCCAACACCCCACGTCCAACACCCCACGTCCAACACCCCACGTCCAACACCCCACGTCCAACACCCCACGTCCAACACCCCACGTCCAACACCCCACGTCCAACACCCCACGTCCAACACCCCACGTCCAACACCCCACGTCCAACACCCCACGTCCAACACCCCACGTCCAACACCCCACGTCCAACACCCCACGTCCAACACCCCACGTCCAACACCCCACGTCCAACACCCCACGTCCAACACCCCACGTCCAACACCCCACGTCCAACACCCCACGTCCAACACCCCACGTCCAACACCCCACGTCCAACACCCCACGTCCAACACCCCACGTCCAACACCCCACGTCCAACACCCCACGTCCAACACCCCACGTCCAACACCCCACGTCCAACACCCCACGTCCAACACCCCACGTCCAACACCCCACGTCCAACACCCCACGTCCAACACCCCACGTCCAACACCCCACGTCCAACACCATATGTGACCCGCTCCAGAAAAAGGTGATATAAGTCGCGCTATGCATTTACGTGTAATGGCCCTTTCAACGTTGAGAGGGTGACATTTTTCGTCAAAATTCGTTTTTTGTTTTTTGTCTTTAATGACATCTTAAATATGTATAGTTACAGGTTTGGTGCACAACAATGTTGATTTCAGTGAATAAAGTGAAAAAATAACCTTTTTAGAGTGCATTGTTCCATTGCGTTGTATTAAAACTAGATATTTCAAAGCCTGTTTTCTCTGTTGTGCAATTTGAACTCATTAATATGCAATTTTCGTTCTTTAAAGTCATCTTCAACGAGAAGCTATGTTTGTACAATGATTTCCCTCTGAAGGTCTTTTAACACGAGAGCCTCTCAAACCAGAGCTTAACCCTGGGCAAATCCGGGTTGATTTTTCAACCCCATGCTCAATGTTGCATCGTTTCACACTTGTTCCATGCAAACCTAGCTTTCGCCCTGGGGCGACTTCAACCCGGAGATGAGTATGAACAATTCACTTGTGAGCACTAAGCCATGACCTTTGTACCCCACAACAGGACAAATTCCCACGACTCTCAACCTGGAGCAAACCCAACACTACTTTTTCACACTACCGTTTAAAACTTGGTCTGGAGCAGGGTTGAGTTCAACCCAGGGTAAAATCAATTTTGGGGTTGACGCAGGGTTGGCGCGAAGTTAAAATTTGTAAGTGAAACGTTGTTTATATATTTTCAAACCCCACGTCCACCCCCACGTCCAACCCCCACGTCCAACCCCCCACGTCCAACCCCCCACGTCCAACCCCCCACGTCCAACCCCCCACGTCCAACACCCACGTCCAACACCCCACGTCCAACACCCCACGTCCAACACCCCACGTCCAACACCCCACGTCCAACACCCCACGTCCAACACCCCACGTCCAACACCCCACGTCCAACACCCCACGTCCAACACCCCACGTCCAACACCCCACGTCCAACACCCCACGTCCAACACCCCACGTCCAACACCCCACGTCCAACACCCCACGTCCAACACCCCACGTCCAACACCCCACGTCCAACACCCCACGTCCAACGCCCCACGTCCAACGCCCCACGTCCAACGCCCCACGTCCAACGCCCCACGTCCAACGCCCCACGTCCAACGCCCCACGTCCAACGCCCCACGTCCAACGCCCCACGTCCAACGCCCCACGTCCAACGCCCCACGTCCAACACCCCACGTCCAACACCCCACGTCCAACACCCCACGTCCAACACCCCACGTCCAACACCCCACGTCCAACACCCCACGTCCAACACCCCACGTCCAACACCCCACGTCCAACACCCCACGTCCAACACCCCACGTCCAACACCATATGTGACCCGCTCCAGAAAAAGGTGATATAAGTCGCGCTATGCATTTACGTGTAATGGCCCTTTCAACGTTGAGAGGGTGACATTTTTCGTCAAAATTCGTTTTTTGTTTTTTGTCTTTAATGACATCTTAAATATGTATAGTTACAGGTTTGGTGCACAACAATGTTGATTTCAGTGAATAAAGTGAAAAAATAACCTTTTTAGAGTGCATTGTTCCATTGCGTTGTATTAAAACTAGATATTTCAAAGCTAGATATTTTCTCTGTTGTGCAATTTGAACTCATTAATATGCAAAAACGTGATATCTCCAGAACGGAAAAGGGCTTTAGAGCTCTATCATGTACTAAATGAAAGCTTACATTGTGGGCTTTCCAAACATACATAAAACTCATTTTTAATATTTTGCGACATAATATACCTTTTTCCAGAGCGGGTCACATAATAGTGTAAATAGGCCCTAGGGCTTCTGTTGTTAGATTGACACTTTTGTGCAAGCTAATACGGATCTATTTCCAATTCTTTTCAGGTAATATATTCCCAAATGGATTTCCAGCCAGTTTGTTCTGTGTCGGTTTCGATTTTGGAGGACTATCCCACAAATTCAAAGTGAGTCAACCTTACCCAGTATCTCTTTGTAAAGTGGAACATTTGCTTACATTTTCCATACATGTAGGCCTAATTGTCATAATTTTCCCCTTGATTTTGTCATTATTTCAGGTTTGACAGCTTATATAGGTAAAGATTTTGGGTTTCAGATTATAATTTTGTTGTTTGTAAATCCTCTAAAATAAGTCGCAGGCATAGTACTGACACAGCAACTAGGTCAACTCAACATTAATTTGGGCATATTTTGATATACCTCTTATTGCATTCACTATCTGCAGTGGTAGGATACCAAAATCCACAAGTAGATCAAGACATCTTGCCCCAAAAGTACCCTGGTTAAATTTTCCTGTGGCATGAGTTTGGAGCATATCTCCTTGGCAGAGGCATCGCTAGGCCACTTTTAATCGGGGTGAGGGGGGAGAGCTGTTTGCGGGGTGTGTTATCACATCCCCAGACAGCAAGCCGACGTCGGCAAAAGTCGGCAAAGGTCAGGGAACGTCGGTTCGACGTTAGAAATGGGTCGGAGATTTCCATATTTTCCATACGTCGGCAATAGGTTAGACATTTTGGTCATTGTGACGTCTGTTTAACATTGATGATGTGACGTTGGTGGCCGTCAGAATTATAACGTTGGTAAGACGTACGGCGTCGAAATTCTAAGTCGAACTAATGTCGGATTATGGTGAAATCGGTTTGTCGTTGCTAATCTGACGTTAAATTACGGTTATCACTGTGATGTCATAGTGACGTCTCAAATCTGACGTTAATTGGGCTTAAAATAATGGTCACCCTTGTGACGTCAGTCTGGCGTCGCAAATCTTACGTCAGACTAACTTAAAATTATGGTCACCATTATGACGTCAGTTTGGCGTAGCAAATCTGACATCTGCTAGACGTCAACTTGTGGTCACCACTAGTGTGACGTCAGATTGGCGTCGCAAATCGGAAGTCAGTTGGACGTCAAATTATGGTAATCGCTGTGACGTCAGTCTGGCGTCGCATATTTTATGTCAACGGGACGTCAAACTATGGTCAAACTAAAGTCGAAAATCTGACGTCAGCCAGATTTCAAATCAGGGTCACCACTGCGACGTCAGAATGGCGTCAGGGACTGACATTATTAGACGTAAAATTAAGGTCAACATTATGCTGCGCATCTGTGTGCCCTCGATTTCCGACGTGTAGTATAGACCTTTCCTTTGAAACGTCATTTTGCCATTCACGGTTGGCATTATTGGCAAATCATGATGCAAAAATGCCAACAAAGTGACGTAAACAATCAACGCTGAGAAATACGACCAGACAGCACACCGACGTTGACCGACGTTGGCCTGACGTTGACAAAGGTCGGCACAGGTCGGGATACGTCTCCCTCGGCAGATGACGTTGCATGTGCCGACATTGAAAATGGTGTATGAACCATCAGAATTTGGTATGCGTCTGTCATTTCTGTTTGTGCGACGTCACTTCATGGTCAGCACGTGACGTCAGCCCTGCGTCGAAATTCTGACGTCGGTCAGACGTCAACTTATGGTTAACACGTGATGTCAGCCCGATGTTTATGGTCAAAACGTGACGTCAGGCTGGTGTAGAACTTCTGACGTCGGTCAGACGTAAGTTTATGATCAACATGTGACGTCAGACTGGTGTAGAAATTTTGACGTCGGTCAGACGTCAGTTTATGGTCCACAGCAACTGACCAATCAGTTTTTGGGAGGAAAACATCAGTGAATAATCTCATTTCATCTACTTTTGTGTGCAAATGTCGAAAATGTTTAATGGGAAACCATGACTTCACATATCCTGGTATAAAGTGCATATAAAACTTAAGCATGACGAAAGTTACTTAGTAGTATTATCGTAGTACATGTAGTAGGTTATTGTACTATAGTAGCATTATGTACGTGTAATTTAGTATAATGTGTAATAGTTATGTATTATAAACGTTGTTGCGAAGCAAACGTTGACGGAACGTCAATCGTGCGTTGATAAAAGGTTGACTTGACGTCGGCTAGACGTTATTTTAAACAAAATAGCGTTTAGTTGACGTCGCATCGGGTGCAGAAATGCCATCGGTAAAAAAATGAGTGAAATGACGTTTGTCTAACGCTCATGCCAACGTGCAAACAATGTTGAGCCGACGTTTATATGACGTGGAAATAAGGTTGACAATTGAGCGAAATGACGTTAACGCCAACGTACAAACAACGTTGATATGACGTAAGAAATAAGGTTGGAAAATGAGTGAAACGAAGTTGTCCAACGTTTGTCCAACGTTTGTAAAACAAACGTTGGGCCAACATAATTCGGCAGTGCAAATTTACGTTGGGCCAATGTAAGAGATCTGACGTTGGTCCAACGTTTCTTCATCGGTTAGTGACGTTGATACTACGTCGGGCCGACGTAAAATTGCTGTCTGGGTCATGAGAGGTACGAGTTCAAGATTTGTCTTTGGCAGAGCTCACCAATTTTTGTCGGTATTGTTTTCTACAAATTGCTACAAATTTTCCCATTGATGATGCCATTTAATTTTTCAGCTATTATCAGAAATGTATTCAAGATTATCACAAGTCCCTGTAAGTCCATCACAAGCCCTCTTGTCCTAAACCCATCACAAGCTATTCAAATGAGCTTTGACAAAGGCATTCCATTGTCATTGTTCATCCAGTTAATTGTGACCGGCTTTATGAAAGGAATTCTGACTGGACTTGGAAAAGGACTTGTGAAAGGACTTGCAGGGACTCGAGTACAACTCTGGCTATGCTATAATCGGCAATGATCGGCAATGATCGGGTGTGAGAGGGGCCTATGGCTACCATTACCATAAGACTTTTATTTTCTTTTTTTTCTTTCTGTTCCTTTTTTTTTACTGACAGCAACACAATTTTGCTGACAGGTATGCAAATTTGCCAACAGCGACACAAATTTGCAGAAATATGGTATACAGTTCACTTTTATTTGATGCAAATTTGCCAACAGCGACACAAATCTGCAGAAATATGGTATACAGTTCACTTTTATTTGTTGTGTTAACCTTTAAATTTTGAAACATGCAATTTCTTGTAGCTGGAAACAAATACAGATTCTCACTATGAATTTCAACACCGTGAAATTGCGGTGATTATGCAGTTTTACCGTGAAATTTTTTTTCACGGCGATTACATGGCAGAGTATCGGTGAAATCGCCGTTAACAAATCCCCCGGCGTGACCTGATAAGGACACCTTGAGGTCAAATCAAACACCGTGGAAATGCAGTGAGTCCCTCCCTGCGGTCTAGCTCATTAACTTTGCAGTAGAGTTAATCCTTTTAGCAGATTGTGGACTTGATGGCCTAACCCCCTCGTAAACAAATACCATTACCTGTTCCAGTTTATCAGGGTTCCTCCCACGAAACGTGCGTGTCGGCCTGGCATGGCACTAAAACGCAAACGCTGGAATGGCAGGCCGGAAGGCCTATGCAGAAAAAAATGCCGATCACAAAGGAAATAAAAACATCACACATATTACCGGTACATCATTACACACGCCATTTTCCTCTGACTACGCAAAATCTTGACAAAAAGCCTACATTTCCGATAAATATTGTCATCTAAATGCTCACACACAGGACGCAGAAGCCTTGCCGTGTTCTGTGCCGGCAGCGCAGGTGCCTCACACGGCGCGGCGCGGCCATGCCAGCGCACCAGTGCCTCATGAAATCGTCTGGTTACCGCTTGCAACGTCGATGACATACGTGCACCTAATGGCCAGTGTTGTAGTCGAGTACTTTTTTCCCCGAGTACCGAGTACTGCCGAGTACTTAGATTGCCGAGTACCATTCAAGTCGGAGTACTTTGCCAACCGAGTACAAGTACAGGTCTCCGAGTCCGAGTACTTGTATTTACGAGTACGAGTACGAGTCCGAGTACTCGTATTTCCGAGTTCTTGTATTTCCGAGTACGAGTACGAGATCAGTCCGAGTACATTGTGCTTGAAGTAAGGATGGGACGTTTACACGTTTAAACGAAAAAAATGCAAATCCGTTTAGAAATTTTCCCAAACGTTTAAACGGAACTCAAATTTCACAAATGAGACCTTGTATTTACGCAATCTACCTTCAAGTTTTATTTTATCTACGATCTTTGAAAACGTGGATGTTAAATATATTTTTCAAACCTGTGTCTTTGTCATTATTTTAGTCAGTAATATGCAAGTTTTCAACACAAAAACAATCTCTCCTTCATGGAAAAAAATGCCACTTCCCGACGTGACATCACTGACTGCGCGATGGTCTATGTTAAACCGCCATCTTGAATTGCCTCATTATGTATTCATGATCATGAATGCATTAAGTTCAGTATTTAAGCCAATAGGGGGAAAAGGCGCACTGTGTTTCGGGCCGTGTTATGAATATTTAACAGGTCAATCGCCATGACCATTCATAAATATTGAAACTAGAATCCCCTGGCCTTATAAGGGTGGGTAATTTGAATTTGAATACCTGTATCAGAAAGCGCCAATGCCACTCAAAAGTGAGATCAACGATCACCAAAAAGGGATGATCCAAGCCTGGCATCGGCATGGGGAGGGGGAATTCCAACCGCGATATTGCTCGGAGGCTTGTGATTTTGGAGGATACCGTGAGGTACATTTTGCGGAAATTGCAAGATAATAATTCTATGGAAAACAAGGCAAGATCTGAAGACCACCTCCTGCGGAGTTTGCGCCGAAACCATCGAACGACCATTTTGAGAACACATCGGCGTTTCACTTATGATTGGCCCAATTACGGGTTCACGGCTAGATAATTGTCCGGTTCGCTCGTGGCCCCCGCCTTGCAATTAAAAACAGGACGCTGGGGCTGATCTCTTTAAGCTCTCCTTGGACAGATTTTGCATGACCTGTGACGTAGCATACAGCACACAAACTCGATTGCTACAGCTGTTTATCATGTAGCGCGCGCTAGCTACATGCGAAGGTCATAAGTTACCCATAATGCCATCCGTACTTCCTTCACAAGATTCTGTGAAGCGACATCAGCCCTTTCCATGCCCAGCGCCCTGTTTGCAGGGTGGGGGGTACAAGCGAATTTGTCCGGACGGTGCGCAGTGGAAGTTGATTTCTCCGCAATCAACCATTTGAAAGTATAGATAAAATAATCAGTGAGGCCGTGGTCTTAAAGTCAAGCCATGCGTTTTTTTTATCGAGTATTGCTATTCGAGTACGAGTACCTTGATGATCGAGTACAATTTCGACACGTCGAGTTCAAGTACTTTGCTGCCCCAGTATGAGTACCGTCAGTTGGAGTACGAATACTTTGACATTCGAGTACAAGTATGAGTACGATTACTCTTTTGCGTTGTGGTCGGTCCGTCATGCTTGGCAGACAAGCAGTCTAAGATCATTACTTTTCCCTTCAAAAAACTTGTAAGGTCGATAAGTCCGAAAAAAATATGGAGAGTAGTACATATCACGTGCGCTATCAGCGTGCGTGACTGCACTGTGTAGGCCTGTGAACCACATGCTGCTGCATAAAATAACGTGTTGTAAACTTGTATCACTTCAAGTTCAAGTAGGTGAGAACGAGGTACATGTACAAACTCGAAATCTACAGATTAAAAAGGAAAAAACACACACCCAACTAGAAAAGGGATGCCAAATTCTATGAAATATTAGCACAAAAACTTTTCCACCGAAGTTTGGCATTTTCACGATGCAACTTCGACTTGTTACGCTATATTTTCATAGACTGGTTCCGATTCTTTCATCATAAATATATAGTCCTTGGCGCGCGGCGTAAACCAGACTAACATAGCTGTATGCATGCATGCATGACGTATGGCGCTTCATTTTATACCGCACACGGCGAAGAGGATGATCGGATATTAGATTTTTTTCTGAAAATAGCGAATGAATAAGGCAAACGAACAAAATAATACGGATGGCAAAACTGTTGCGAGCGTTTTTAATGTAAAAGGTTGTTGAAATTTTTTGTGTGAAACTTTCTCTTAATAATTTTTTGATAATAACTTTATTCTTAGTTGCTTTCGCATATCTAATGCACACAAACATATGCCCTTGAAACTTGTAACGTAATTATTTGCTGAGTAAACATGGGTGGGTTTTTCATTCAATGTCTCATTAAAAAAACGAATTAACTATTGCTAGAAAACTAACGAGTTAAAAAATAACTTGTTTTTCAGGGTGAAACTCATAAAGACAACAGACAGTATATCTTGAAGGACAATCTAAATAATACAAAACTATGCATATAACAAAAGAGCCAGGAATTCTAGTTTCAATTAATTTGCTTTCTTTACAAAAATCTTAGTAAAATTGTGTGCATTTTCTTTTAGCCTGTTAACAGCACTGATATCATGGTTAAGTGGAGTGGAGTGTCAACCAACATCAACACTAGACACCAAGTCATCACAGCCATGCAGAAATATGAAAACAAAAGCTTTGAGGTATGACTGCAAAAGCATTTTGCAATTTGTTTCTGTCTTGTCTAAAATTTTGAAATATTAATAAAGTGTATATTTTTTTGGAGAAAGAGAGAGAGAGAGAGATTTGTTCATAAATATATAGTGTAAGTTAAGCACATTAATTTTTGGTATATGCATTTTAATAATTTGCATAGGATTGTGCTTATTTTCAATTACTTTGTGAAATGTTCATATCCAATTTTTTTGTATTTATGTTTGTTGTGCTATGGTGGATTATGATAAAAATTGCAGAGTCATGCTTATCAGTGGAGAAACAAATATCAAACTTAAATATCTTGCCAGAATATCATCATACAAAATTCACGTAAGCTAATCCCTGGCAGTAGCATTAGTGCCATGCAAACTCAGCAATTTAACCATTCATTGAAAATGAGATATTTAGTAAGTGTTGTTTAAAGCTTTAAATGGAGGAGTTGATAGGGAAGAAGGTTTACAGATACAACATTTCAAACAGTTTGCTCTGTTCGTCTTGAGGAGATGAACATCAAGATCTTCTCTCACCACCAGTTCTTTTCAGGACTAACACTTTCTTGCAAAAGAGATTTTCTATAGTGTACCAGCAAACCATCTTTAAACTTGCTCATACAGTTGGTCCAGTTAAAAGTTTATTTTTGCTTTTTTAATCATTCAGGAACTACGGATGGAAGATTACATAGCAAAGAGAGGTGAGAATAATTTGTGCAAAAGGTTCTCTGTCTTCATTAAATCGATCCACAGTCGTAAAGACTTCATTAATTTAAGAGTGCATTTTTTGTTGTTCTTTAATTAACCCTAACCATCCCTAACCTGCCAAAATCAAACACCCCATTGTGTTGAATTTTGTGTGATTGGGTACTGATGTAGAGCCTTGGCACCATCACTTTGCATGGGACTTGATGCCCTGATTTTGTCTAAGTACAAAGAATGTGCCATTGGTTTACTACACAGTGTTGGAGTTTGTGTGGTTAGGGAAGGATTCTAGTAAAAAGGCTTGGGCTGTTAGGGTCAAAGTCATCTTCAACAAGAAGCTATGTTTGTACAATGATTTCCCTCTGAAGGTCTTTTAACACGAGAGCCTCTCAAACCAGAGCTTAACCCTGGGCAAATCCAGGTTGATTTTTCAACCCCACGCTCAATGCTGCATCGTTTCACACTTGTTCCATGCAAACCTAGCTTTCGTCCTGGGGCGACTTCAACCGGGAGATGAGTATGAACAATTCACTTGTGAGCACTAAGCCATGACCTTTGTACCCCACAACAGGAAAAATTCCCATGACTCTCAACCTGGAGCAAACCCAACACTACTTTTTTCACACTACCATTTTAAACTTGGTCTGGAGCAGGGTTGAGTTCAACTCAGGGTAAAATCAATTTTGGGGTTGACGGCAGGGTTGGCGCGAAGTTGAAAATTTGTAAGTGTGAAACATTGTTTATATATTTTCAACCCCACGTCGACCCACGTTGACCCCCATGTCGAACCCCCACGTCGAACCCCCACGTCGAAACCCACGTCGAAACCGTATAGTGTAAATAGGCCCCAGGGCTTCTGTTGTTAGATTGACACTTTTGTGCAAGCTAATACGGATCTATTTCCAATTCTTTTCAGGTAATATACCCCCAAGTGGATTCCCAGCCAGTTTGTTCTGTGTCGGTTTTGATTTTAGAAGCCCATCCAACAAATTCAGAGTGAGTCTACCTTACCCAGTATCTCTTTGTAAAGTGGAACATTTGCTTACATTTTCAATACATGTAGGCCTAATTGTCATAATTTTTCACTTGATTTTGTCATTATTTCAGGTTTGACAGCTTTGATAGGTAAAGATTTTGGGTTTCAGGTTAAAATTTTTTGTTTTTCGTAAATCCTCTAAAATAAGTCACAGGCATAGTACTGACACAGCAACTAGGTCAACTCAACATTAATTTGGGCATATTTTGATATACCTCGTATTGCATTCACTATCTGCAGTGGTAGGATACCAAAATCCACAAGTTGATCAAGACATCTTGCCCCAAAAGTACCCTGGTTAAATTTTCCTGTGGCATGAGTTTGGAGCATATCTCCTTGGCAGAGGCATCGCTAGGTCACTTTTATTGGGGGTGAGGGGGGAGAGCTGTTTGCGGGGTGTGTTATCACATCATGAGAGGTACGAGTTCAAGATTTGTCTTTGGCAGAGCTCACCAATTTTTTTCGGTATTGTTTTCTACAAATGTCTACAAATGTTCCCATTGATGATGCCATTTAATTTTTCAGCTGTTATCAGAAATGTATTCAAGTCTATCACAAGTCCCTGCAAGTCCCTGCAAGTCCATCACAAGCCCTCTAGTCCTAATCCCATCACAAGCTATTCAAATGAGCTTTGACAAAGGCATTCTTTTATCATTGTTCATCCAGTTAATTGTGACCGGCTTTATGAAAGGAATTCTGACTGGACTTGGGAAAGGACTTGCAGGGACTCGAGTACAACTCTGGCTTTGCTATAATCGGCAATGATCGGGTGTGAGAGGGGCCTATATGGCTACCATTACCATAAGACTTTCTTTTCATTTTTTTTCTTTCTATGCCTCTTTTTACTGACAGCAACACAATTTTGCTGACGGGTATGCAAATTTGCCAACAGCGAAACAAATTTGCAGAAATATGGTATACAGTTCACTTTTATTTGATGTGTTAACCTTTACATTTTGAAACATGCAATTTCTTGTAGCTGGATACAAATACAGATCTGCAATGGAATGTGGAAATTCACCTATTTACACAACACAGGCCCTCAAGATGATAGCATATACGTAGGGCAGACCTTTCAATGTTTTGCTTGGTCTCACGATCCCTTTAGAAAATGAAAACCAAAAATGTGCATCCTTATCTTTCATAGACACATGTCCAGATTGATTTGGCACAATTCGGTCGTGATACTTGCACTTTATTGGTATGAGGTTTGCATGCTACAGTTGTTTGTATGATTGAAGTGCTGTTTCCATTCACATTATCTTACAGGAACTGAGAATGGCTGATTATGCAAAAAAGAAAGGTAAGTATTGAATCGCTGTGAATTACAGCTGTGTAGATAACAGGAAAAATGTTCTTAAAAAAATAGCACAATTTAACTTTGAACTCATAACAGAATCAACCACAACTTAATTGAAAAGTTGCTGTTTCCCCATTCTTTTTCAGGTAATGGACAGCCAAGTAAATTTGTAACCAGTGCAAATGGTATGTTTGGTGATGGAACAATTTTTGGTTCAGGACGCATCCTCGCTACCAAATTCAGAGTGAGTATGACTTACCCACTATCTTTGTGCAGAGGATGTCTGTTTACACTTTCCATAATGACATAACTCTCTGTTGTCAGAAAAACATGTAGTAATTTAAGGTGTGACATCAATCTTAGGACTAAGTTAAACAATTTTTATAGTGTCAGGTTATAATTCGATTTTTCCTACATCAATTTTCGAAGTGATCAAAGAAGACTGACAGGAGCGGGATTTGAACCTTTGCCTCAGTATAAAATACTGTACTGACACTCCACCAACTGAGCTATCTTGCCCTATATATTGGCAGTCTCCCAGAAGTCATAAACCCATAATGCCTTGTAGCTAGGGGTCATGCCCCAACTTTACGATACATCCTGGGAAGCGACATTGTGGGCATCAATGAGGACATGACTATTTAACTTGTAATATCAGGGAAACTGAGGAATTTTGAATGAATTTTCATAGTGAACAAAGAAAACTGGCAGGAGTGGTACATGCATGTTTCTTGGCATTCAGTGATGGGATACTACAGTCCACAAATTTATCATTACACTTTTATTATGTTGTCCAGAAGTACCCAGGATTAGTTACGATTCTTTCACTAAGCTCCAATTTTCCTGTTGTCAAGGTGGAACTAAAATACCTCAATTGACTGCAAATGAAAAATAATTTTTCAGGACTTTTTCATAAAGGTGGCCCTTATAAGCTACATCCCTGCAGTACTCATCGCAGGTACACAACATTATATTGCAGGATTTTTTCTCCAGAAATTTCTGATTTTTTTTCCCCCTGTATGATTATTTCAAAAACAATACTTTTATTTAATAATCATTGTTTCATTTCAAATTAGCCTGTTTTCAGCACCAATTTTTTGATGAATTGTGGAGTTACGGCCAGCGTTGACATAAGCCACCTGAGCGAGGCAGCAGCTGAAGGCGGAACCTCATCAAAGTGCGAGGTAAAATATTTCAAACATTTTTTTTTTTTTTTTTCTATGTTACAGTTTTGTCTTTAATAAATCCTTGCATCCCCATGTAATGTCATTGAATATCTGACTATTCTCTACGATTTGTAGGTCTGGTACCCGCCAATGTCCCAACGATGGCGGAAAGGGGGCTGGGGGAATTGGCCTCCCCACTTTTTTCACTTGGGGGAAATGCCGCTTCCCCCCTCCACTTTTGGCAGTTCTGCACAAGAAAAACAGAGAAATGGGCAGCAGCCGGCCGGCACCGGTGCTTCTCCCCCCCCCCCCCCCCCCCCCTCCCCTCCCACTTTCAAAAGTGTTCCGCTGCTGTTGCAATGTCCACATGACCAAATAAGGAGGAATTCCTCCTTTTCCTATTAAAATGTCCGAAGTTTTCCAAAATGGTTGTCGGCAACATTCGGATGTTATCATTGATGTTCGCCATGACATTGAACAACAAAATGCCCGTTGTTAATCCTGAAATTTTCTCATTCTCAATTTAATCGAAGCCCAAAATCAATGCCATACTCTTGACGTATTTTGCCAACCGGATTTTTAAGGGAATATTTTGAATGTTGCCACTGATGCGTCACACCTAAGATTCAAGATCAAGAGTCATCAGTGTGTTGCCTATTGTTTGCATTTACACTTGGCTGCACAGCCCATTCTTGGCATACCAGCCCCCCCCCCCCCCCCCCCCCCCCCCCATCAGTAACACCCAGACACAAGGGGTTAACATTTAAACACAATTTCTTTTAGCTGGACACAAATACAGATTCTATGATGGAATGTGGAAATTTATCTAACGCCCACACAATACATCAGGTTATCACTGCTATGAAGGAGTATGAAAACAAAAGCTTTGAGGTATGTTTGTCCTTAAAGGTATGGTATATAGCTTTGGTAATGACAAAAAATTAGTTTCAGCTTGAAAACTTGCTGTTGATAAAGATGATACAGTACCAATCCTTCTGAGAAGTATTTCTGTCTGAAATGCTGTCATCTAATCCAGCTGCACAGCTGGTGGGGGGGGGGGCATAAAAAAATTATCACCCCCCCCCCCCCTGTAAATGTGGCAAATGGAGAAAATAGTATTATTAAGAAAAATACTGTGATTACCCCACTGTAACATCCAGTCCCCCAACTCGCTCCCCTATGTAGAAAACCCCAGCTACATTGCTGCTGTCATCTTTGATTTCAACAATATATGCATGAACGTGCACCGTAATGAACCAGAATGGTTTGTCACTGTTTTCTCCTTACTTGAATTGGTTGATGGATTAAACCAACAGCAGTGGAACACTGTTGAAAGTGGGGGGGGGGGGGGGTGGAAAAGAGCTGCAGTGCCGGCCAGCTGTTGCCCTTTTCTATGTTTTTCTTGTGCCAAAAGTGGGGGGGGGGATTTCCCCTAATTGGAAAAAGTGGGGGGGGGGTGCAATTCACCCCAGCCACCCCCTCCCCTCCCCCCCCTCCCCATTGGATTGAACTCCAACTTTCCCAGGTTTATTTAATTTCAATGTTGAATCACACAAAGTATGGACACTGCCTGCAACTATTTTGCCATACCAATGCTGTATCATTAACAAAAATCAGTATTGATGAATATTGATAAATCAGTAAAGATGAATCAGTATTGATGAATATGGATTTCTGTAATACACAAAACCCCATTTAGAGTACTTCAACTGTAATAGAATGATTTACTTCATCAAAATGTGATTGTATAAACAAATATATATTTCTAGTACCAAAAAATCTAAACCTGGTTTGGTTTTCTTTCAGAAATGTGTAACATGCATGCTTATGTGTACTGTAACATTCACCATTCTTTTTCTGTTTATTTTACAGGAACTGCGATTGTCAGATTATGAAATTAGGAAATGTAAGTCAATCTTCCCCCAATCTGTCTGTGAGTCACAGTTCTGTAGTTGACAGAAAAATGGCCCAGTTAGTAAATTACACAATATTTAATACCTTTGATATGAACATTGCTTTTATGTCCAATATTGATGTGCCACAGTGTATGGTACTAATTCAAGGAAAAAAATCATTGTTTATTATACTGCAACCTTTCCCCTATGTTTTCCTGTCCTCTCTTGTTCTTTCATGGCTCTACAGTCTCTGACCAGCTTGCCTTGTGCGCATGGAAATCAGCTTCAAGTCCATTTGCTGGTGGAACGTTTTCCCCTTTTACTTTGTCAAAAACTCACCAAGTCAACAACGTAAGTAATTCCTCGCATTATTGGATGCAGTTCTTGACTGAAATTGTTTTCCTTTTTTGGTGGTGGAAAGGGAAAGAGGAGGGGAAGTGGTAGTAAAATAGTTTTTTGATGAAAATAATTTTTAGGGCTTTCCTGAATACACCGAATATTCAAATATTCGAATATTCGATCTTCAACCGAATATTTGAATACCTTTTTGCCAGTTCAAGTATTCAAAAAATATATACATGCATGTATAGATACGACTCTGGTGCTAATTTAATAGAAAAGTTACGGTGCTAAGCAGTGTCAAATGCTAGGCGGAAACTTTTTGTGGACGGAGGCTTATTGTAAAACCCTTGACACAAAGTAATTACAGCAACAATATGCAGGCTGGAGTTTGGTTTCTTGTTATCAGAACATTATACTCTGACTCAAAATTATGCAACAAAGGAGACAAATCATTGAGTTTATGCCACAGCCTGAGATGTTTTATTCATCCGGATACCAGAATATGGGCATACCGGTTAATTCTCAGAGCTGTCAATTAATAAAATGGACAACACCAGGCCCAACCAGTTAAGGGCATTAATATCCTGCCCTTGGGTAACACCAGGCCGGACCAGAAATGGGGCAACAATAGGCCCCTGGGCAACACCAGGCCCGACCAGTATGGGCAATACCACATGCCCAAAGCTACATG
The DNA here is from genome assembly GCA_037893225.1 of Hippasteria phrygiana. Lineage (NCBI taxonomy): Eukaryota > Metazoa > Echinodermata > Asteroidea > Valvatida > Goniasteridae > Hippasteria > Hippasteria phrygiana. The sequence continues at coordinate 501,934 of JAZGUH010000575.1, read as the reverse complement.
TACATGAGCCAAAAGCTCTTTAAATGATGTTTAAATCACATTTCACACGTGGATTAACACACGATAGCTCCCCACCGGTATTACTTTCAGTCAGGAAAACATAGCCTTGGGACACTTTTGAGCACTATGGCAACAATTAAAAGTGCATAATAATTATACATAAACCTGAAGTTATTTAAATGCCCCAAAATTATGAGGAATTGGGTTAGACCCCGAGTCCAAATAGGGCCGGTATGTATACCGGCTCCCGGTATGCAAACCGGTTCATTTTAATCCTCCTAAACCAGGTTGGATACCGTCCGAGCCTCTACTGGAAGGCTGGCCCTGTTTGGGAGTCCATTGGGCCCAGTTCCTGGGCTGGTGAACTCTTCTAAATGCAGACAATGGGGTGACTTTAATCCGATAATAATCTTTCATGGGTTAACAAAGGCCCTAATCGTTTGCTCAGTTTCAAAGACCGCGTTCCCACTCGAATTGGGAAAAGGTGGATCAAGATCCGGCATTTTGGTGTAACCATTGACTAACCGCAACGAAACCGCAAGTCGCGTTCCCACTTATGCTTGATCCACCTTTTCGAACGGAAGTGTAGAGTCCGAAAGGTCACTGAGTTCGGTATTACGCATGCGCTTGCTTGCTGAACGCGCGCTGTGTGGCTGTGTTGCATGCTGGGACGGGTCAAATACATGTGCGATGTTTTGATGTTCGAAGCTTCAACATGGAGGAAGAAATCCAAATGCTTCTCGGTCTGATTTTGCCCATGGATGCGGAGAGCAGTCCAAACTTAATCGTAATATTATAAGTACTGGCTCGAATCGGATCGTAAAACGTATTTTTTTCAAACTTTGCTACGGTTGTTGTTGTTCTATGACACGCTGCAGGCAATACACTAACACAGAATTATTTGTGGATGGAAAAATAAGTAAAATTACACGAATGAAAAAGGTTTAGAAGCGGACGACTTTCCAGTACGGAACGAAAGGAATACACATGTATGCTGAATGGATGCATGCACGCTTGCATCGCGCACGCGCGCGTGGTAACACATTTTGTATACAGCCCGTAGTTCAGTAGTTGTTTATGGTGCATGTCGTGCACGTGGGAAATTTTCACATGAGCTACACGCCTAAACGTATTTCTTCGTTCATCAGACCGCAAACTTTTCGCGCCTCTCGTGCACCAGCCGGATGTTGACAGGTCAAATTGCCGGATCAGATCCACCTTTTGTCGGATTTATTCAGGCGTTGTATAAAACAAATAATGAATGTTTCACATTCGTGCAATGGTAAGAATAATTTCATTCGGTGACAGATGGAATGTCCCATTCCACGAGGCTGCGCCTCGTGGAATGGAACATTCAATCTGTCACCTTATGAAATTATTCTTACCATCGCACTCATAAACATTCATTATTTGTATACTATTATGCAAAAAAAACAATCATCTCTACATGTATACATTATACAGTTGACCTTCAGATCCCACATACTTTCAGTACACATCAACAAAGCCCAGGATATTCCGTACAAGATCTAAAGGCATGTGGTATAACCTGGGGTATCTCTGATGCAAGATTGAAAGGGGTACTTTAATAGAGTTTTTTACTGTATTTGACCAGAATGTGGATCGTCTAATTGCCCTAAGCTATGAAGACAAGTTGGAGCGAGCCACAGTGAAACTTGGAGCCAAGTTTATTGAATATCGTCCGGAGACTGGCTCATGGGTCTTCCAGGTTTGTAGACATACATAGTATACATTCATGTTTTATTCAAATTTCGAAGAAAAAACAATTATAATTTGAAGTCATTGGTAAAAATAGCCAAAGTCCCTGGGTTACTTGAAATGCAATCTGTATCTCAGTCAGTTTTAAATATTATCAAAGAAAACTGGCAGGAGCAGGAGCAGGATTTGAACCTGCGACCTCCAGGTTAGCATACCAGTGCTCTGCTAACTGAGCTATTTTGCTGTACGTTGGCATGCTTGTAATTATTAAATCAGAGTAAAATATCAAATCTATTTGAGGAGCCTTATTCTTTTCAAAAGTCATCCTCCTCAGATTGACATTGTGAATCTGAAGGTTTGAAAGCTTTTTAATAAGATGTCAGTAACATTATTATTTGCAATTACTCCATCAATTAAGGCACGTCATAATTTCACAAGTTGAGCTTCAATTGTTTTTCACTTTCCTGTAGGTCCAGCATTTTTCTAAGTACATGTACAGACTTTCAAAAGTGGACCAAATGTAAAGCAGCTTCAAGGATCCAGAGCAACAGAAAATGCAAAAGGTACACTCTCAGAAAAATATCTATATACAGTGAAATCTCGATAAGTCAAAACCGGTTAACTAAAAAACAAGTTTAACTCGAAGTAAACATTTATTCCCCTCAAAAGAATAGCAAATCGTGTATAAACATGCCCACGCTAACTCAAAATTTCGGACTGGTAACTCCGGTTAAGTCGATCTTAAAATCGCCAGGTGCAGAAATAAACATGCGTAATTAGGCCACAAAAGAAACTGGAATCCTTTTGTTAAGTTAAGAAATCTCCAACGATCACATTCAATAAACCCAAACTCAGCTATAGAAAAGCAACAAAGGGGCAATTAGCGTCCGTGGTATCGTAGGAGCAGCCTATTCATTGCGGTGCAACTTACAATGATCAAAGCAATCGGTTGCCGCAATCCTTTGAAGAAACGCGTTCAGTACTGCACGCACGCAACCACAATGCAGTTGGCAATGATTTAAGTGAACTGCATGCTGACCAATCACACATTTGCACGTGCTTGCTGCGGTGACGTATTGCAGGTGGCTGGATCGTTTCAAGGCACGCCGCACCATATATACCACCGCTGTGCCGCACTTTGAGAGAGGGCGCATGCCATCTCGAGAGAGGGCGCTGTGTCGTGACTACGGATATGACAGACAAATGGCCAGCTACGCAATGGACTGCCTAATGTTTTGGCAGAAGAGATATATTTAACGCCGATGAAAAGGAGCTGTTTTATTGTCTCTTGTCGGACCATTCCCTCACACTAAAGGGTGAGACCTGCAAAGGCGGAAAACGAATCAAAGATCGCCTAAAACTGCAATGATTTCGTGCTCTATTTCACGGCCGTTACATTGGATATTCGCTTGGTATTCATGTACGTAATCTTTGGGTAACTCCAAACTGGAGCCCATTCCCCGGAGGTTCGACTTATCGAGATTTCACTGTATGTTAAAGATATACTGTCCGTGTTCATCAACAAATTGAATTTTTAGCCATGTCGCATCGCAGACGGGGCTCTATAAGTCATTGGCGTTGTTATTCATCTTGTGCCAAATTCGCTTTCGCGTCATGGCTCAACAGAAGAGGGCACTAGTAAACATTTACTATGCTTTACTGATTCATAGGTGGACGACGCGGCTTCTGCACGAATTCGTGCCTGTTGTCTTAATACACTATCAAAAAACCCCAAACTTCTTTTTCCATTTTGGGCATCTGCAGCCCTCTGAAAAAAGGTTCCTGGTTGCTTTTGCACCTCTAACACACAACTCCTGCAGAGAGCACGGGGTGTATATATCTTTGAAGAACATTGCGTTTAGAGTAAAATGTGACCTGGCAGAACAAAATGAGCTTAAAGTCGCATTATGACTTTCTGAGTTACAAGTGGAAACAACAATTTTTTACTGAAAAGTCAATTTTGGGATTTTAACCCCTTGCATATGGATGACGGAATTTGGCGCAATAAAAAAACAGTGCCACCAGGCCGGATGACGCAATTGGCCTCTGTTTGTGCAGTTTTAATCCATTGTTGGATTATTGTGTATAGGTTACGCTTGACTGCACAAACACTTTATAGCGGTTTGCTTGGCTGCCAGAGCCGCCGCGGCACCCCGACGTCTCCCGTAAAATACCGTACTCAAGGGGTTATTAGCAATGTGGACTTCGAGCAGTACTTGGATGGTTAACCACACCATGCCTTGTTTGCACTAGCTTCCTACATGTAGCAATAGCCAGTGCATTGGTATGGGCAGGCTCTTATTCATCTCAAAAGGGCCACGTCCTTCAGATGGAATGTTAAGCTGGAGGTCCCGTGTGCTGTATATAATCAGTGCTCATAAAAGAACCCAGAGCATCAGTTGTGAAAGAGTTGGGGTTTGCCCCGGTGCCTCTGGTCCCCTAGCGCAAAGACGGTCCACTGAAAATCATCTTATAGATTACAGGGCTACCATCTATCACTTAAAGCTATTATTATTGACTAAGCGTTCACTCTATTACATTCTTCAGCAATCTAATGAGAACTCCCTTCCTCAGCAACCAAACAGTGACTCCTCTAAGTCTTTTACAAACAAAAAGAAAATTGAATTGAATAATTAGAATTCTTTGCAGTAATATTAATTTGAACTACTTTAAGGGAGAACATTATTAAACGGGCGGTATTATTAGCTGTTCTTTTTAAGGTACTCATGTATCCCGACAGGTGGCTGTAATAATGACCTTATTCTTGATTTGTGACTACTTGCAGTTGATTTTGTCACTGACTAATTCATTACCGACAAAGAATTAATAAGTTCCCTGCTCAATGTTTCCCAACTAAATGTTTATTCTGCCGTTCAAAAGCTGGGATTTTCATTCAAAAACCTGTGGTACCCCTGCGAAAACAGCGGTTCCGCTATCAATACCGATATCAATTGAGGCACCAGCAAGCGAAAACAGACATAAGTTGGAAATTTTGAAAACTGAGATTTTCATTCCTAGTAATGGTGGTAAAATTGCTATTATACGATATTTCGGTTTTTGTATAGAGCCGTAAATTCAGCATTGAGAATGGAAAATAATACGTAGTTTAAACGATTTTATCGGAAGTAAGCCAGACTAAAATGTCAAATTGTACACATTTAATGGTCTCAACACAAAAGCAAACTAGGTATTTTGAATTAAATATGCTTTAAACTACAGTATTTTGAAGAAAAAAACAGAATCGTGATTGTTTGATTTTCATGTAAATTGCAATTACTCAAAAATAGGTCATGTGACTTTTGTCCGATTTACCTTGCGGGCACTACATGTTAATAAGGATGTCCTCCCTAGCACAAACAAGAAACGCTCAAAGCATGCTCACGAGCAGTGCAGGTAATCTAATTTTTAACTTCACTAAAGTAGTGTAAAAACTTTAGCTTGGTTGAGAGGAAAGGAAAATAGAAAAACCAGTGTAAAAGTGACCCTTATGAAACTCGTTTGTTGCAGGCCCCAATCTCTGCTTAATGGCATGAACCGTTTCCTGGCATCGCTGGAGATCACCTTCTGACGAGACCCCAACAATTTTAGGCCTCGCATTATTAAACAAGATGCACTCTGTCAAGGACACAGACCAGAAGAAGTCCGGCCAGTACTTCTTTTTGGAGGACTAAAAGTCAAAGGTTAAAGGGTATCAGGCAAACACCACAAGGGTTCAAGAGTCTGGATTTGTCTGAGTATTGAAAAAAAAGAGCAAGGTCAGACCAAAGGTCATTGGATATCAAAGTGATGACGTCACTGTGTAGTGTGAGCCAGCTGAATTAAGTAATCTCCTTGTTGGCTTGACTGGTTAGTAACACAGGAAGGGTTTCAGAATCACAAAATGTTTAATTTGTATAATTAGTTGTCATGCCCACTGACCTCACTCTTTGGCACTAACAGTTTGAAAGTTGAAGCTCGAAGAGATCTATTCTTGATTTTGATTAAAGAGTTTATACAAATATTGGGAAGGTTTGACATTTTTGAAGAACTGATTTGCAAGTCGGACTTGTCACATTGCACTCCGAATTTAGTTGAAGTCGGCAACCATTTATTAAACCATGTGTGGTTTAAAAAAATGTATGTTGCTGCTGATGCACTTGAGTCACTGATTTCTATTTGCTAAAAGTTAAAAGCGTCTGGTATTTCAGTCCTTGCAGAATCTTCTGCAAATGCTAAAACAGGAAAAGATTTATATTTAAGTGGGAAACAAGAAAATCTTTTTTTGTTGGGGGGGGGGGGGTGGGAGATTGGGACTCTGGGAAGGCAGCCTTGTATGACAAAATAATGCATCTGAATTTATTGGTGTAAAGTAACATTTAATTCTAGCGCTGTCCCGAATATAACGAATATTACAATATTCGACCGTCAACCGAATATTCGAATACCTTTTTGCTGGTTCAAATATTCTAGAAAACAATTTACAAATATAGATACAAATGATGCTATTTTAATAGAAAAGTTTATAGCGCTTATAGAGCAGTGTCAAATGCCGCATTTTTGTCGACGGTAATTTTTTGTGGACGGAGGTTTATTGTTCCCTTCCGTAAAACCTTTAATACTATAAATAATTTACTGCAAAAACGCAGTAATTGTGCAGATAAAACACTGGCGTGCTTTGCGTGCAACTTTTTACTGGCGCGGCATTCAATTGCAGCTGACCCGTGAAAAACTTGATCGACGAGCACCGGTATCGAATATTCGGTCAAACCCAGTTTCGAATAATAGAATACTAAATTAGTCGAAAATGAACTTCCCTGCCACTTTAAGAGTCAGGAAAGATTAAATGTTTGTGCAGTTTAAAAGAACTATTGAAAACAAAACACAAACGGCAAATGATAGAACATTAATGTTCTTATTTGCAAGTAATATTGTTTTGCTGTACACATACAAAAGCCAACTGTGTGGAGGGAGAGGCTTAATATTTACATGAGGGGAAGGACAACTTTGTTTTATATGTTTAGTGCCGTCGGATTATTGATAAACGCTCCATCATTCTCTAAAAAATTATTTTTATCAGCTTTGAGCAAAATGTAAAGCTGTTGACCGCAAAGACAAATTGTATTTATCAGAATTTTGTCTTAAGAGTTATTTAAATAAAACACAGTAGGACAAGCTATGTTTGTTGAAATATTTTATTTGCATAGGTTTCGTTCTGTGTTTTCCCTCTTTTTATGTGAGGATGGGGTATTCAACCTCATCATATAAAGCTTACTGTTAGACACCAATGGTGAATCATTACCAATTTCTGCATGTTGCGGAAATACAATTTGGAGAAAAACACTTTAAAAGGTTTGACAGAAATGTACTTCATTTGTATTCTTGTTGGATTACATAAAAAAGTAATTTAAAACCTTCAAACTGGTGAAATAAAGATGGGTGTTAGTTTGTGGAAATGAAAATGTACCGAGTGAGCGACGGTGTATTTGGGTGCTACTTTGTGAAAATGAAAATTACTCGGTTCTCTAAAATACGCGCGCATGGCACGCACTCAAGTCAACTCGGTTTTTTACTTCGTGGTGTCGGTGACGAGTTTAGTTGTCTTCAGCTGTGGTACTGTTGAGTACCAACTGAAAACATGAAATTGGGGGGGGGGGATTCTTGGTCATTGGGAGGGAGTCATAAATATAGTGGGATACCCATGATGCAATGTTTCCGCTTCATTATATTCTTATGGCATGGTTGAAAGGTAAATGACATTTTAAATATTTGATGAGTCCTGTGGACCTATTGACAGTTTCGTGCTAAGAGTTGAGTATATGAGTTAAGTAGGGCCTACATACAAAATTTCTGAAATTTCTGTTGAAGTAAGAAACGACCATAACAAACTGTTACTTGAGCATCCTGTCAATAAAGTAGTAGGTCTGTCAAAAAAGAAATTCTGCTTTTGTTTTTGTTTTTGAAAAGTGTGGTTTTAAAAGAAAGAAAATGAAATACACTGCTACAAACTGCTACAAACTGCTTGCTAGCTGAGCTGACCTTGTGTATAAATTCTAAAAGTTAAAGGGTCTCGCATTTTGATCATAGCAGAATCTCTCAAATAGAAATTTCACAAAACAAATTCTAAAATGAAATGCACTAGGGAATGACGGCCAACATAGGGCAAGATATAGCTCAGTTGGTAGAGCGCCGGTAGGCCCCTATAGTATTCCGGAGGTTGCGGTTTCGAATCCCGCTCCTGCCAGTTTTCTTTGTTCACTTTAAAAATTTAACAAGTCATTTTCCCTTGTGGATTGTTTGACGAGAAAAAAATTCTTGTAGAATACAAATGTCAGGCCCTATTTAAAGACATCTTTCAGAAGTGTGATTCGTCAGTTAATTTTGGGTATTTGAAATTAACCATTAGACTACCGAAGTGTGACGACAACTGGCTCTAAACAAATAGAGATTTCGACTGTTCCTTTAACAGCCAGTCATGCAAACACATTGACACAAAATAACAAAAGTATTCTGGTTCAAAACTTGCATTGATGTCATCACATCGGTACTCTATTCTTGGTTATGACTTTATAGCCGCCAAAGCCAGTGGCATAACTGTGTGTGTGAGTTTGTATATGCCGGCAATCGTGGACCTAGGACAAAAGAATTCGAGCGTAGACAAAGGGGTCCACGTTTGACCTAACGTCCACGATTGAAAATCGTGTACAAAACCAATGGGAGGCCTTCCGAAAAAGTTAAGAGTATAAACAAAGGAGGAACAATGGGAGGTCCACGATTGCACCCGTTTACATGACTGAGGGTGTGTGTGTGTGTGTGTGGGGGGGGGGGCTCACATTTCCCCAGCTGACATCCATCTAAACGCCACCCCCTGTAGCGAATTGTTTTTTCCCAAACTATATCTGAATGGATTCATTGTTGAGCGCCCCTTTAATATAATATTTTTGATATACGTACGCATGCGTTATAGGGCTGGGTATATAATGTAATGAATTCTCGAAGTCTTCCGAGCATTCCGATGGCATAGCTAGTGGGTACGGGATACTCTGCACGATATGGGGGAAAAGGGTCCCACCCCCCCCCCCCCCCCCCTTTTATCCCTATACCCTAAGCATAGGCGGATCCAGGATTTGTGCAAAGGGGGGGGGGGGGGGGGGGGTGTCCAACTTTAAAAGTGGGGTGGGGGGGGGGGGACATACTGTGCTCCAAACTAATGCGAGCACGAAGCCCTTGCGGCGTGGGGTTTGGATTGTAGATGCTCTGCGGTGCGATCTGAGGCAATTTCTGACCACTTTAACAAATTTTTTTGGGAACAAAAGATCATCATTATTAAACACAAGTTTGATTTCCCCAGGAAATTAATGTATTTTTTGCGGTAAGCTTAATTTGTACCAGTAATGTATGAAGCTTTCCCAAAGTCTGGAGAGTCGCTGTAAGATTTGTTTTAAAGGTTCTTGTGTGTTTGTACGTGAATAGGCCTCCTATTCCTTGTGTATTTTTGTAGGCTTTTGCTTTTTTTCGTAGGCCCCAAATTATTTGGTAGGCCCTAGGCACAGTGTTTTATGTGCCTATAACTGGATAATCTGGTGCTTGGGGGGTGTTAGTTGTATGTTTTTCCAAAATGATTCCCGAGTTTAGGTCAGGTCCCCCCCAAAAAAAAAAAATTAAAAAGAATTAAATTAAAAAGGGGGGGGGGGGGGGGGTCCAGACCCCCTGGACCCCCCCCCCCTGGATCCGCCCCTGCTAAGCACACTCTAGATTATTGTTATCTAACACATCCCCCTAGATTTCTGAATAGAATTCCTGAGATTCCGGGAACACAATGACCAACACAAAAGAGGGGGGTCCCTTTTCCCCCATATCGCGCTTCATATGGGATACGGTGCTATGAGCATGAAGGAAGGAATCCTTCCTCTATGCTATGACTGAGGCAGAAGGTACTGGGCTCGAGACCTCAACGTTACCAATTTTTTTTCTTTTCTAATTTCCAGCTTTGGATGATTTAAAAAAAAAAGGAAGTCAAGTTTGAAATCTCATAGCGGTAACCTCATTCGGATGTCGTTTGGGGAAAAAAATCGCCCCGGTAGACCATAGAGGGCCTTGCTCTATGGGTAGACGTAGATGCCGCCTGAAGGGTGACGATGACATCATCGTTACGGTGCGGGGATTCCCCCCCACACGCAATAGCATGCCAGAGAACAGTTAACCCCTTGCCCGTACGGATGCCGCAAATATGCGCAAACAAAAACAGTGCCACCAGGCCGGATGACGCATTTGTCCGCCGTTTGTGCAGTTTCAATCCATTGTTGGATTAAACAGTGCCACTAGGCCGGATAACACCATTGGCCGCTGTTTGTGCAGTTTCAATCCATTGTTGGATTATTGTGTAGGTAATTACGCTTGACTGCACAAACACATTGCATAACCGCCGCGGCACCCGGACGGCACCCGGACGTCTCCCGTAAAATACCGTACTCAAGGGGTTTTAATGACCTCGATCGGAGCGTAGGAGAGGAAACAGACTATGACCGGAGAAGTCGCCATCGACAAATGGTGTCCTAAACACTACAAATCTTTCCATAAAGCTTCTAGACTTGCCGCTGTGAAGTTGACGTTGGAGCAGGTAATTAGTCATGATTAGACCATGGAGGAAGGAAGACCCAGTAACTGGGACGCTATAACTCCTTTTTTCCCCAAATTTTGACTTGGATGCATTCTGCTGACAATGGAGCTCCATAAATAAGTAGGCCTACTATTTACTAAAAAAGTATAGTCGGACTCCCTATTAGTATTAATATTATCGCGGCAACTCTATTATCGCGGCATCGGAAATATCTCTTTTTTTTGCGTTGCCAAAACTCCTTTGTGTGGCGATTTTTCATCCAGTTCATCAGGCATAAGGACTTCCTGCTTAGTTGTATAAAAGTGACGATTATAAAATGTTGTGTCGGGACTTTTAATGATTTAAAATAAATATTCACGTTTTCCAAAACTTGTAAATTTTGCCTCACAGTGTCTGCTAAGAAGTACCGTCTATATTTTAACATAAATCTTTAATGGTGGTCTGTCCATGGAAGTTCCATTGTCTGGTTCCCATTCTACAGCTGCTGTTTGTACACTCGATCTTGTTTTTATAATTATATGTAATCTAGAGTTTTAACTTTTTATCATGTAAAGCGCTTTGAGGCGTTGCATAACACGCTATATAAATGTATTATTACTACTACCAATGCCTAAAATGGAAGAAGGGTATTTTTTGTATTAAAAAGATAAAACATACAATTTTTAGAAATATTTTTTTAAGAGCATGGACAGTATACATTGTAGCTTTAACAAGTTTAGATGTGTCCTTCATAATTATTCTGAGTTAACTCATTTCACGATTAAATGACTGCTTCATTGTATTTTGTGTACTTTCCTGCAGTTCAACTCTAAGAATTCTTTCAAGGTGGAGGTCGATTGAGGGTGAGAAGTGACTATGTCTGAGGCAAACAAAACTCCCGGTACGTTCTGGTTTAACTTTGCACATCATTTTCCATTGAGAGTGTATAACAAGTGGTGAATGTTGGCCAGTGTTCCTGTTGTTCACATGAGCGGAATTCATTGTTGTAACTAAGTCATTTTTTCCTCAAGTCAAGTAAAGTCAAGTCGCAAGTCAAATGTTCCCAAGTCGAAACTTGTGTAGTAAAATGCATAGCATAATACTACAGCGCACTGCTCCATCCCCACCTGGCTGCATGAATGCAATGAGGTAAAACAAGGTGTGGTGTCATACATGTAGGTCCATTCGAATAGAAAACATATGGTGTCATTTGACGTTGTTGGAAAATGGTGTTTGTCTAGTTGATCTTGCTATTTTAAAGATACCACCGACAAAAAACAAACTCAAAAGATTAGATTTAGTACATTTGTACATGTATTGTTTGGCAAATTAAATAGACCAATCCATTATGTTTTGACATGTTGACCAACCACAGCAACAGCTCCGGAACACTTCTCCCCTCTACTATTTCTTTTTCTTTATGCGGAACTGCCAAAGTGTGGGGGGGGGGCCTTTCCCCCAAGTGGAAAAAGTGTGGTGGGGGCAATTCCTCCAGCCCCCCCTCCACCCAACTCCCCAGCCCCCTCCCCCTAGTCCCCTCCCCCCCCCCCCCCCCCCCCCCATTCTGCCACTGTTGAACCACAGCTGCAGCTGTCGTCTGTGTCTGACTCTCGTAACGGACATGTGGCATCCACAGCTGTGATTGGTCAATATAAAAGAGGTGGGGCTTAATGGATTGGTCTATACATTTTTTTTGTCAGTTTTTTTTTATAACTAGGTGTACTTTTTGTTCACTTCCAAACCAAAATCCTGCTCAATCGAGAGATTTCTTATTAGATTCTTTTAAATTTTTAGTTTTGGTGGAAAATCCTTGGCTTTATGTATCATTCACTTAATGCACAAACACATGTAATTTCATAACAGACTTTCTTTATCAGTAAGCAATTTCACATGCATTGCATAGCAAAAAAAAAGAAATTTGATAATCAAATTTATTTGCTAATTAAAGTTAGTATAAAGTGTGCACACAATAATAATACAGAGGCATACGTGCACAACTATTAAGTTAAATCATTCTGAACCTGCTTACTTTTGCCTCGGTTAATCAACATTTATGAAATCATTTTATATGGTATTGCATTAACTTTCCCATAAATTCTTTTAACAAAATGGATCAGTAAATTTCAAATTATTTTTGTATTGGGGTAATAGTGTCTTTGTTATCTTGTTTGTCTTTTATACAATTGAACATTTTTGTTGTCAATTTATTTTTAACCCTAGGACCCTAGTGTTGAATACATCCAACAGTAATGCATACTGAATCCAACAGCCAGAAAAATATCTTTGTTCACTGCACAGAACAATAAAATCCAACAGAAATGTTCTGGTTTTTTATTCAGCAGGGTTAGGGTTACTGACTTTTTGGTTAAATTAAGAAAAGTCTAACAGCACCTACATACACAGTATATTATAGAATTGGTTTGGAAAAGCTACAAAAGAGGTAACAAATGAGAACTTTGCTGACTCGTGATAGGATAGTGCAGAAAACTTTATTCACAGCAATAAATGACATAATGGTCCTATATATTCTAATATTAATCATAAACTATTATTTTTACTTTAATATGTAGATTCCCATATTGACATCTTTTGTTTGTTGGAAGGGTACTAATCATTTGGGTCAATTTTTGCAATTAATTTGCATCTTGCAATAGCTGAGATTAACACCCAAGTTATTTTATCATCAAATAGTCATGTTTTTGTCCGATCTTCCAATGTAGGTACCAATGCGTTTGGTGCTGGTTTTGGTACTCCATCGGCGTTTGGTGACCAGACTCCCACTGTGAGTCTCTTTGGACAGACATCCTCATCAGGTAAAACAAGAAATCAGATTATGTCTTTCCTGTGCCATCCAAAAGCTGCATGTACAAGGGTAACAATGGATGTGGGTTAATGAGAGAAGTTACACACAGAGTAATGGAGACTTCATGTGGAACCAGTTCAGAATTCCATGATATGTTGGCGAGTTGCCTTCCGAAAAGAGGCTTTATCAGTTTGCGAAAAATCAGAAATCTTGGCCTGAAGTTGACATTCGTTACGTAGACACGTTACGTAGACATGTTACATAGATGTGTTGCGTGGACGCGTTGCTCATGAATCTCACATGTCATGAGCCTAGAGCTGGAATTTTCAAGCTACTGATGAAGTAGGCCGAAGATTTTTCTTCTTTGCACAATGTTATGTTTGTTTCAATATTAAACTTAAATATCCAGATAACAAAAATCTGTTTCATGTTTGATTTTCAATATGCATTGCATGCACATTTAGGCCTAATTTAGTTTCTGTTCGAACATAATATAAATAATATTAATAATAGATCATTTTATCATTGTAAATGCAGTGTTCTCCACGGCCTTAAATTTATTTATTTATTTATTTTTTTTTAATTTTTTTTATTCATCAGTGCAATAATAATTACAAAACAAATAAAAATTATGATTCATACAATACAGAAATGGCAGTAAAAACAAATTATGTTGGTGAAAGGGCAAAAAGGAAACATTAAGTTACATCAAGTGATACCATTTTCTTCGATGGGTAGCCAATTTTTCCTTTCTAATTGCAATATATAATTCAATTCTCTCCATCGTTCTTACTAAATTCATAAAATGATTAATTTGAGGAGGCTTCTCTTCATATTTACATTTATAAATGTACTGTTTACCCAAGATAATTACATAATTAACAAAATGGTCTGGGTCATAAATATTATAACCAAACATAGTAGAACATTCTGAAAGAACAATATTAACTTCACAAATTGACGTTAACCATTCCTCAACCCTTTTCCAAAAACATGAAACAAAAGGACAAAAAAAAATTGGGGATCATTTTTCTCAAACGATTTAACAAAACGTACAAAAAGGGGTGTCATTCAGACCTATTTTATGGAGAAAATAGTTATTAACCTTTAACCTGTGTAAAAATTTATATTGAAACTCTACTCTTAACATCCAGAGCACATTTGAATGGCAATCTAAAAATATAACCCCAATCATCTTCATGTACTTGGTACATCTCGGTCCATTTGTCAATACTTTTACACGGGATAGTTCTAATTTTATCCATAAGGAAATTGTAAACTTCTTTAAATTTTAGCAGGGCGGCAGACACAATGCGAGCGCGGAGCGCGAAGCCCTTACGACGTGGGGTCCAGGGCCCGCTTAAGGGCCCTGGGGCCGATTTCACGAAACGCTAAGACGCGTCTTAGGAAGAGTAACTCGTCTTAACTCGCGACTTGTCCTAGGATCGATTTCACCAAAGTTAGGACGCGTTCAACACGTCCTAACTTCCTTAGCAACGCGGCTGAACTCGTCCTAACTTAAGATCGGTCTGGGGGTCGTCTTATCTATATGCGAACACGTACAATTTACTGAAAAGCAACAATGGCGCTTATGTTTCTCGCTGATTACAAAGCTCGGCGGGCAATTAGGAGAGAGAGGATATTCCGAGATAGAAGAAATCCACTGGATAATCTAAATGACGAGGAAATCCTCAAGAGATATAGGTTCACCAGGCAGGGAATATTCCAAGTCCTAGAAAGGGTTGGAGATGAATTGGAGCCCGATACCCGGGTGAGTGTAATATTAATAAGGGTATAAAAGTGTGATGACCCACTGGTCTTTACCATGTCAATAATAACCGAGGAGCCAAAGGCGAGGTCCATTAACAGCGGTCACGACCCTTACGAAAATGAAAAAACCTCTCGTAAAAAGGACAAAATGCGAAGCTTTTTCTCCCCACTTTTTCTCCCATTTGCAAAGTACAAAACACATGTGTACGTATCGGCCTTGTGAGTGCGTGAAGGCACTCCGCGTCTGTCTGTCGCGTGCGCGTACGCACACGCACGAATGCAGCGTTTTATACGAGTGCATTAGCACTCATTATGAAGTTCAGTACATATTGTGCGCGCACCTACTATGCTCTCCCTGTTGCGTATCGGCTGAGAACAGTTGGTTATGACGCGCCGTGTTTAAACAACCGTTTTTAACAGCCGTTTTAGAAAGGGTTTTTAACAGCCATTTTTAACAACCGTTTTTAACAGCCGTGTTTAAACAACCGTTTAAATACACCCACGTGACAGGCTCTCGATCAAAAGGGATAGTGAAACTCGCTGAGGCATTTATAAATCAGCATTCAAATTTTTCATCCAAAACAATCACCAATCAATCATATTGAATTTACTGCATGCGCGTACACATCCGACGGCTGTTACACGAAAGTGGCAAATTGAACATGATACAGCCGTTGCATGCGAAAGGTCATCCTCGTCCAATAATTAGCGGTTCGTTTATCTGTATTTTGGATGCGTCTTGCTTAAGAAGGGTTTAGTGAAATCGATCTCAGGACGCGTCTTAGCTAAGATCGATCTTAGAGCAGGAACTCGTCTTAAGTCCTAAGATGAGTCATAAGTTAAGAAGAGTTTCGTGAAATCGGCCCCTGGACAATTTTTGATTCTAGATGCTCTGTGCATGGTGCAATCTGAGGCATTTCCTGGCCACTTTCTTTTAGGGGGTTAAGCCGGCCGGCCGGTAAGCTAAACATGCACGTGGGCACAGCGCGCGTGGATAAGGTATTTTCCGAGAGAAAAAGACGCCCTCAAGTGTTACGGAACATTGTAATTTAGGTAAACTGGTTCTCGACGCGACAAAGTGAAAATGATATTACCAGGGAGATTGGAACCAGTCCAGAATAATATAACGTGTATAGTTTTATGATGTGAATGCATAATATGTTGCGTACGTTGCGTCCAGATCTGTTCGATTACTATAAACGCTACTGCAATACTGCTGAATGTTAATGCTGGCAAACTCTTCATGTTCGTTCCACAGAGTGCGGTAAACTTCTTCGCACTTAGATAAACTGTGAAGACGGTGGAGAATGGGGGAAAATCCAATGAAAAAAAATAGCAGGGCGGTGAAAATTTTAGCAGGGCAGTTAAACTTTAGCGGGGCGGCATACAATTTTGGCAGGGCGACCCGCCCTGCTAAAACCCCTCATGGAGAACACTGATTGTTTATGTGCATTCGGCTAGTCTGAGTAACCCTTTATCGCCTTTTTAAACATTTGGACATGATCTGGCGATTTGATTAATTCTTAGCCGATAGGATACATCGACCTTGGACTCTATAGGGTCCAAGGTCGATGTATGCTATCGGCTAAGAATTAATCAATTTTGTCTGAAGACCCAACATCCCATTTCATCCTTAAAGGGTGGCTGCAATGAAATTGTACCAAAATTTTAATTTTGTGTTGTATAACTCTTTTACAATATAAGAAATGTGATTAAAATGTGTTTTCTGTGTTTCTGCCCATTTTTGGTGTTTAATTTTCCCGGAAGAAAGTTACCCCTTTCTCTATTGTTTCCATGCCCCTAACTGCGTGACGTCATCTCGGGAACACGGAAACTCATGCGAGAGTCAGTGATCACTTGTATACAATACGTGTGGATGTGTACATATGCCGTTGTTGAGGGAACCAGCCACGCGAAATTAAACAGCTTATATGGATGAAGGGACCAGGGAAACATTTCTTGTTGCATTAAAATCTTCAAACATAATCTTTTGGATCTGAATCTGACAATCAAGTGTCGATTTTAGACTTGTCGATTCAGACAATTCTTCGGAACATTATTGGGGCGAGGAAGAGGAGGAACTTGGAGCTCGTCCGTACATGTATGAGCCTGAAGGTGAGAGTAACAGCGAAACTACTGAAGACTCCGAATCGGACTCCGATGCGGAACGCGGTGAACGACTTGCTAGGCACTCTCTGAATAACACTCTCTGAGTCCAAATATGACGGTATTTCGGTTCTACTGGAAAGAGGTGAAGACTGACACCATCCTTCTATAGTGGAGTTGCTGAATCCAGCAGCAACACAACGACGCGGTTATCGACGAAAAACATTCGCAATACACTGAAAGCTTTCCACGACACAGCGGAAACATACGTGCATGTCCATGCAACGCACTGTACTACGTACATGTCGAGTCGATGGCCGACCAGCTACCAGCCACCCGGGTTCCTGGGATGACGTCACATCGGCGTTACCACTTAATGGGCGGGACTGACCCCCTCCCGCCTTAAAACAATTATTTTTTAAATGCTTACGCGAAATAGAACAATACAAACAACACACAGTTGTGTTTCAAAAACTTTATTTCATCGATACACACAATAAAAATTCCATTGCAGCCACCCTTTATAACGTCCACCAAAATACTAGATACGTCACCTGAGGTACATGTACAAGTTAATTAAAAATGTACTTAGTGAATTAAAAATGGTTTTACAGGCAGTGGCTGTTTTTGAGAGTGACACTAGATTCTGGTTTTAAGTCATTTTATTGGGGTATACTGCTGCAATAAAATCAACATGGGTTCCAGGATGGCATGACATTTTCTTGAGACCGAGGGCCAGGGGCACCTAAATGTTCCTGAGAAATAAAATACAATTTGAAGGAAATACTTTTTTATATTGTCACTTTTATTGAAGCTTTACATAGGTACACCAGTGTCTGAAAAGTGCTGAACTGCACTGCATGCACTTTGAATGTTGTGAAATTCAAATTAGGCCGAAAAGTAAAAACGTTATTGAAGAATACAAAGTAAAAACCAACAACAATGCTAAAGTACATTCCAAGACCATTCCTGTCAAACTAAACACAGCTCTATGGTCATACCCCATACCCTAGCTTGTAACCCCCACAGTTTTAGATCAACATACAAAGATGATTCACTTGCCTATATTTACAAGTATGGTCTTGGTCTTCGTCTCGGACTGTCGGTCTTGGTCTTGGTCTTGGTCTTGGTCTCGGACTGCATTTTTTGGCCTGCATGGGCTTGGTCTCGGACTGTCGGTCTCGGTCTTGGTCTTGGTCTCGGACTGCCTGGTCTTATGACTACAACACTGGCTGTGCGGTGCGACTATTAATAGTCTTGCAGCTGTGTGGTGTGTAAACTGTGTGAACTGTGTAACCGCTGCGTGTAACCGCGAGTCGCGACATGCCGAACACTATAACAACTAGTCGACTGTCTGAAAATTGATAGTCGCGACTACCAATGCCTTTTAATATTGCCGACAAGTCGCACTGGTCGCCACGCCTAGTCATGATGATGTCATCATTCAATTATATATTAATTATTTTATATTTTTGAAACTTTAAGCCATAGCTCATGTTAATTTCGAAATTCTTTTTGTAATAGGTTTTTTAGGTCATACATAAAAATGTGCTTTTTTTAAACACATATCAGGAAAATTGGTGAGTAGGTAGATATTGTCACTAGCATGCAAAATCCAAAGTGACGTCATGATGATGTCATCAGCTGATTTTCTAGGAATTTTGAAATGTTTCAAATTTTAGTGTACTCTCAAAATTTTACACTGTCATTGATCAGATTGACTCCAGTCTTGACAAAGCCTTGGTCAAAGCATGCGACTATAGCGTGACAAACAGTGGCCACGTTTTGCACTACGTACGTACTGTATATAATACACAAAGCGCGAACAGCGACCTCACACAGCTAGGCTACAATATGCAAATCAGTTGACTCTGTCTCACAGCCTTGGAACAACCGTTCGCCTTGGCTTACGTTTTTCTTTATTTTGTCGGTGGATTTCTAGTGACGACCTCGAATGCGAACAATAGATGATGCAGTTGGGGCTGAAAAGCAGAACAGAAAGATATATTTGTCCCCATTTCAGGCATTGGGTTTGGATCCAACACGTCTAGTGCTGCAGGGACGTTATTCAGTAGCACGTCCAATGCAGGAACTACAGGTCTTTTTTCATCCCCAGCCACCTCCACCTCCTTTGGCAACATTTTTGAAGCCGAACGTAAGTACTTGTCTTTGGGATGGCTATAGGGCACATTATAAGCTTTCAAATTGTAAAATTGGGTGTGATCCCTGGCTACACGGCATTCTGGGTTTATGACTTCTGACTAGCGCCCACCCGAACAAAGCTACTGACAATTTGGGAGACCGCCAACATAGGGCAAGATAGCTCAGTTGGTAGAGGGCCGGTACGGTATTCCGGAGGTCGCAGGTTTGAATCCCGCTCCTGCCAGTTTCTTTGTTCACTTTGCAAAATAAATATTTTTTTGCATGTTTAGCATGTTTTCGTGTCACCCCACCCCTGCCTTTTCGAGTGGCTGAAAAGTTTCCCAGGTCTAAACCTTGGATACCTGAATCTGACATATCAGTTTTTACGGCGTGCAAAGTGCCAGTCACCTAACATATTACAACACACTTGCAATTTTGAGCTTAATTAAAAATAATTCTTTGATTTTTCTTATTTTTCCTCCAGCCTCCAGTGGTTTTTTTTCAGCCTTCAATGGGTTTTTTTCATTCGGAAGTGTTTCTATTAGTACACCATTCGGCCAAGTTGCTGCATCTAGTAAAGTGTTAGCCATTGGTGCATCAGCGGTACCTGCCTTGGAACAGACTGGAACCACCATCAAATTTAGTGTGAGGGATTTCAGAGTCAATTTTAATGCTGCATAATTTGGGAGTCTAATCATCCTTACTCGCAGCTGAGAAGCTGAATTGCGAAGGACGCGGCTACAATATTACACAAGTCAGGTGTAACAGGGACATCAAAAAAGTCACACTTTTAGACCCCAAATTTATGGGATAATCCATCAGCTGATTTTGTCAGTTTTGACAAAAATAAATTGGACACTGTAGATTTTCATTATTGGACAAACGACAATTCAGCTAGTTACAAATTTGGCATTTTGAAACATGACACTTGTAGCCGTGGATGAAATACAATTAAGTTGATGTTTTTTTTATGAGTAATATTAATTACCAATCAAGCAATCTGGAAAGAAAATGGCAGGATTATGAATATTGTAGCAACCGGCCACTGCGCATGCGCCACCCGGCAACGGGTCCCCTCGGTCGGCTCCGCTGTGGTGCTGTACTAGTGCCCTCTACCGGCCGGTCAGCTGGGGCTCCACCACAACGGCTCCGCCGTGGTGCCGTGCTAGCGCCCTCCGCTGACCGACCGGCACCGGCACTACAATATGTTGCAGGATCAGTTTGTAGTTTATACACTATGTATAGTAATCTCTATTAAAGGAGTTATGTGCTTTTCCTACTTGGAGCCAGAGGTTGTCTCAGTGTTTCAACTGCTATGCTCTATTCAAGACTCGTAACAATAACTAGAGATTCATGATGGTCTATCTACAAACCCAGCTCATGGTGAGGATGCTCTAGTATACAAAGCCTGCTCAAACTATTATGTTTTTTAGCATCTGCAACACTCCAAGAAAGCTTTTATTCGTAGTTGCTTTCGCGTATCTAATGCACACAAAGATATGTCCAAATTATTGTTGAGTTGCAGATAATTGGAAACTCGTAACGTAATTATTACCTGAGTAAACATGGGTGGGATTTTTCATTTAATGTCTCATTAAAAAGCGAATTAACTATTGCTAGAAAACTAGCGAGTACAAAAATAACTTGTTTTTCGGGGTGAAACTCAAAACGACCATGGACAGTATATCTTGAAGGACAATCTGAATAATGAAAAACTATGCATATAACAAAAGAGCCAAGAACTTATTTTGCTTTCTTTACAAAAATCTTAGTAAAATTGTGTGCATTTTCTTTTAGCCTGTTACCAGCAATGATACTATAGCTATAAAGCGGGGAGTATCAACCGATGTCAACACTAGACACCAAGTCATCACAGCTATGAAGGAATATAAAAAAAAAAGCTTTGAGGTATGACTGCAAAAGCATTTTGTGATTTTTGTTCTTGTCTAAAATTGTGAAATATTAATAAAGTTGATTTTTTTTTAGAGAGAGGGAGAGAGATTTGTTCATAAATATATAGTGTAAGTTAAGCACAGTAATGAGAGTCGGTTGGTAGATTTTTTGATAGTGTAGTGATGTGAAAAGTAACTATAATTATGCATGGCACGTGAGCAGCTGCGTGCGTGCATGCGTTAAAGTAATTCGAGAATAATATTGTGAAAAGGAATTTGAATAACAGTTGAAGTTTTACTTGTTCTAAAAAGAATCTTTAGTTGGTTGGCGTTTGGCGGTTGAAGAAGTAGGGTTGGCGTTTGGAGGTTGAAGAGGAAAGATGTAGTTTGGGATCTGGAAAAGGAAATATAGTTTAAAGAGATTTCGCAAACACTACACTTTGAGGTGCGACTGTCTTTGTTGGTTCGTCGTCTAAGAATTATTCAGAAGTTCCCCTTCCCGACTTCACACAAAGTTTTCCCGGGACTGCGTTCCTGAACTTGACGCTTTACAATAGGCTGTGATAGTAACTATAGGAGGGTTAAGGTGCATATGTTGGTTCTGAAAAGGGCAGGTGGTGAGTGAAGATATCAACATTTCAACAGTTTGCTCTGTTCGTCTTGAGGAGATGAACATCGAGATCTTCTCTCACCACCAGTTCTTTTCAGAACTAACACTTTCTTGCAAAAGAGATTTTCCATAGTGTACCAGCAAACCATCTTCCTAACTTGCTCAGTTGGTCCAGTTGAAAGTGTATTTTTGCTTTTTAATCATTCAGGAACTACGGATGGAAGATTACATAGCAAAGAGAGGTGAGAATAATTTGTACAAAAGGTTCTCTGTCTTCATTAAATCGATCCACAGTCGTGAAGATTTCATTAATTTAAAAGTGCATTATTTTTCGTTCTTTAAGTCATCTTCAACAAGAAGCTATGTTTGTGCAATGATTTTCCTCTGAAGGTCTTTTGACACGAGAGCCTCTCAAACCAGAACTCAAACCTGGGCAAATCCGGGTTGATTTTTCAACCCCACGCTCAATGCTGCATCATTTCACACTTGTTCCGTGCAAACCTAGCTTTCGCCCTGGGGTGACTTCAACCCGGAGATGAGTATGAACAATTCACACTTGTGAGTATTAAGCCATGACCTTTTGTACCCCACAACAGGAAAAATTCCCATGACTCTCAACCTGGGCCAAACCCAACCCTACTTTGTTCACACTACCGTTTTAAACTTGGTCTGGAGCAGGGTTGAGTTTAACCCAGGGTAAAATCAATCTCGGGGTTGACGCAGGGTTGGCGCGAAGTTGAAAATTTTCAAGTGTGAAATGTATATTTTCAACCTGGTGTTGACCCCACATCAACCCTATGTCAACCCCCTATAGTGTGACTAGGCCCTAGGGCTTCTGTTGTTAGATTGACACTTCTGTACAAGCTAATACTTATTTATTTCCAATTCTTTTCAGGTAGAATACCCCCAAGTGGATTTCCAGCCAGTTTGTTCTATGCCGGTTTTGATTTTGGAGGCCTATCCAACAAATTCAGAGTGAGTCTGCCTTACCCAGTATCTCTTTGTAAAGTGGAACATTTGCTTACATTTTCCATACATGTAGGCCTAATTGTCATAATTGTTCACTTGATTTTGTCATTATTTCAGGTTTGACAGCTTATAGGTAAAGATTTTGGGTTTCAGATTAATATTTTGTTTTTCGTAAATCCTCTAAAATAAGTCACAGGCATAGTAATGACACAGCAACTAGGTCAACATCAATTTGGGCATATTTTGATATACCTCTTATTGCATTCACTATCTGCTGTGGGTAGGATACCAAAATCCACAAGTTGATCAAGACATCTTGCCCCAAAAGTACCCTGGTAAAATTTTCCTGTGGCATGAGTTTGGAGCATATCTCCTTGGCAGAGACATCGCTAGGCCACTTTTAATGGGGGTGAGGGGGGAGAGCTGGGGGTGCGGTGTGTTATCGCATCATGAGAGGTACGAGCTCAAGGTTTGTTTTTGGCAGAGCTCACCAATTTTTGTCGGTATTGTTTTCTACAAATTTCTACAAATGTTCCCATTGATATGATGCCATTTAATTGTTCAGCTATTATCAGAAATGTATTCAAGTCTATCACAAGTCCCTGCAAGTCCCTGCACGCAAGTCCATGACACAAGCCCTCTAGTCCTAATCCGATCACACTATGGACATCTTTATCCCTTAAAAATTTGTTAAAGAACCATTTTCCCCTTGATTTACCGTGAACCAACATTTTCACGTTTTTTTCAACATATTAGGGGAGATTAGGAGTCCGTGAAAACGCCCTTAGAAAAGTCCTTTGTTTAGCCGTCCATGAAAATCCGGTGACTTCAGCCACTAGCGCCAGATTGTGTAGTGGAATCCGTGAAAACTCTGCATTATAATCTTGTGGTTGAGCTTGGCAAGTCTGCTGCCTGGCCCTCCAGAGTTTTTAGAATGTTTACAATTAGAGTGTTTATTGACCATTATGTATGACCAATGATATAAATCCTCAGTGGCCAGGATCATTAAAACAACTTGAAAACACCCTTACAGGATTTAATAGTGCTATAAGCCCCAGGTAAATATCTGTAAAACATCCTTTAGGGATTAATTTCACAGCAAAGTGGACTTTTAATGGGAATTTAAGGGATTAGATGTTCATAGTGTCACAATTAAGCTATTCAAATGAGCTTTGACAAAGGCATTCCTTTGTCATTGTTCATCCAGTTAATTGTGACCGGCTTTATGAAAGGAATTCTGACGACTTGGGAAAGGACTTGTGGAAGGACTTGCAGGGACTCGAGTACAACTCTGGCTATGCTATAATCGGGTGTGAGAGGGGCTTATGGCTACCATTACCATAAGACTTTTCTCTTCATTTTGTTTCTTTCTGTGCCTCTTTTTGCTGACAGCAACACAATTTTGCTGACAGGTATGCAAATTTTAGTCTTATTTGCAGAAATATGGTACAGTTCACTTTTATTTGATGTGTTAACCTTTACAGTTGAAACATGCAATTTCTTGTAGCTGGATACAAATACAGATTCTGTAATGGAATGTGGAAATTCACCTATTTACACAACACAGCTTCTCACATCCCTGGAAAAGTATGAAGGCAAAAGCTTTGAGGTATGTATGCGTTGAACATAGACTTCCTTCTCAGGTTTTTTTTGTCTGGTTAAATCCCGATCAAGTGTAATCCTATAAAAAATTATACATCTCTGATAAATATGTCATTATCTTGAATATTTGCACATTAACCCCTTGAGTACGGTTATTTACAGGAGGCGCCGGGGTGTCGCGCCGGCCTTTACAGCCAAGCGAAACGGCCACAATGTGCTTGTGCAGTCAAGCGTAACATACAAAAATAATCCAACAATGGATTGAAACTGCACAAATAGCGGCAAATGGCGTCATCCGGCCTGGTGCCACGTTTTTTTTGCTGCCATTTGGCGTCATCCGTGCGCAAGGGGTTAAACATGTGTTAATTTATTTTTAAATAAAGCATAAATGCACAGGTTAACTCTGTCTCTGGAAAGTACAAGACAGCCTCCTTGTCTGTAATTTCCCTTTTTGGCTTTTGTATGTTTTTGTTTGTTTTTGTTTAGAAAACATTGAGCAACATTAATGTTGAGGATAACATTTTAGTCTTTATATGTAACCCAAAAATGCAGGATTAGCTGCCTGGGATTCTACAATTTTTGGTGAGGGGGGGGGGGGGGGGTGGGGGGTGGGGGTTGGAAGCTGGAAGCCCTCAAAAGATGATAGCATATATATAGGGCAGACCTTTCAATGTTTTGCTTGGTCTCACGATCCCTTTAGAAAATGAAAACCAAACATGTGCATCCTTACATGTATCTTTCATGTCCAGATTGATTTGGCACAATTCGGTCGTGATACTTGCACTTTATTGGTATGAGGTTTGCATGCTACAGTTGTTTGTATGATTCAACTGCTGTTTTCATTCACATAATCTTACAGGAACTGAGAATGGCCGATTATGCAGAAAAGAAAGGTAAGTATCAAATCGCTGTGAATTACAGCTGTGTGAGATAACAGGAAAAATTTTCTTTAAAAAGACAGTGTTGGAGTACTCGTCCCCTTACTCGTACTCGAGTACAACTCGGGTACACGTATGTACTCGGCCCGTACTCGACTATCAGTACTTGAAAAATATTTGGACTTGGCCCGTACTTGATTCTTTGTACTCGAATTTTGCACAGACTCAATGGTTTGGTACTCGGTACTCGACTCCAGTACTCGAGAGTATAAATCGAGTACATTTCTTATTAATTGCTTCCGCAACGCTAGCGCGGTGCGCTGGGTCTAGTTCCCGCCTCCCCAATACTAATAACATTTGAAGTCGTATACCACCGAGGATTTGTGAATCGGGAGCCAGCCAAGCCCATGCTTCTTATGCTTGCTCGCCGCTTCACGGTTACCAGTGAGGCCATTTCGTGAGCACATTTTAAGCACATGTATTGTCCGTTGCCTTGGGAAATCTTGGGAATTTTACAGCGTGATCGCATGCGCAAAACAGCGCAAGGCTTTTTTCGGCTGGTGGCGGCATGGCTCGGCCTAGGCTATGTACGTTCGTACATATTTATATCACATGTGCTGCTAGCTACTTCGTTCATGTCGTTGCATTTTTCTTGGCTTAGTTTTCCTTGCTCTATGGTTTATGCATGAAAGATTGAATAAAATGTCATCAGTTTCGGACATAATTAAATGGGGATATAAAGATCACCGAGAGTTATAGTCACCGGTGAGAAAAAAGCAGCACAGTGCCATGTGCAAGCTTTGTCAAACGAGAATCTCGGAGAAGAGTGGGATGACGACAAACATCTGCGTCGCAAGCATCAGCTACGTATAAAGTGACTGATCCTAATAAGTGCACTCAATCAATGTAACTTGTTAGGTCAAGAATGACATGAACATGGCGTTGGTCTAAAAAAAAAAAAAACTAAAAAAAAAAGTCAAAGTAATTAATTACTTTGATATAAAGGCACAATTGCAGAATACCCTGCCACTCGTATCCCCACCACTCGTATCCCCACCCCGTATCCCCACCCCGGATACGCGGATACGGGTCACGGTTGATTGCCCTCAATCTCACATACCATGCATACCGTATGCATGTCAGCCGTCAAAAAATGCCGCCCTCTATCGCCCCTCCCGACTCCCTTCCACCCCGTATCCGCGTATCCGCGAATCCGCGTATCCACTTTCTGGGAGGTGGATTGGACTTAGACTTTTTCCCGAGCTTCCCATTCGAATTACGCACATAAGTCCGATTCCAGCCCCCTCGGAGGATTATTTTTAAAAATGGCGCCCTCTATCGCCCTCTATAAATTTATTTAATTTTATTTGTTTTTGTACTTTTTTGGTACTGTACTCGGACTCGGACTTAGGTACCCGGACTCGGCCCAGTACTCGGCCTTGTATAATACTCGTACTCAGTGCTTTGGACTCGGACTCATCACCAGTGTACTTGGACTCGGCCCGGGACTCCGCCCTCTAAAGTACTTGGAGTACTCTGTACTCGGATTTGAGGACTCGACTCCAACACTGGAAAAAATAGCACAATTTAACTTTGAACTCTTTATGTACAATTGAAATCAGCACCGATTTCCTAACGGAATCAACCACAACTTAATTGAAAAGGTGCTGTTGCCCCATTCTTTTTCAGGTAATGGACAGCCAAGTAAATTTGTAACCAGTGTAAATGGTATGTTTGGTGATGGAACAATTGGCTTTTTTGGTTCAGGACGCATCCTCGCTACCAAATTCAGAGTGAGTATGACTTACCCACTATCTTTGTGCAGAGAATGTCTGTTTACACTTTCCATAATGACATAACTCTCTGTTGTCAGAAAAGCATGTAGTAATTTCACGTGTGGCATCAATCTTCGGACTAAGTTAAACATTTTTTGAAGTGATCAAAGAAGACTGACAGGAGCGGGATTTGAACCTTTGCCCCAGTAAATACTGTACTGACACTCCACCAACTGAGCTATCTTGCCCTATATATTGGCAGTCTCCCAAATTATTTGTTCAAAGGGGGGGGGGGGGGGAGACACTAGTCAGAAGTCATAAACCCATAATGCCTTGTAGCTAGGGATCATGCCCCAACTTTACGATACATCCTGGGAAGCGACATTGTGGGCATCAATGAGGACATGACTTTTTAACTTGTAATATCAGGGAAACTGAGGAATTTTGAATGAATTTTCATAGTGAACAAAGAAAACTAGCAGGAGTGGTACATGCATGTTTCTTTGCATTCAGTGAATGGGATACTACAGTCCACAAATTTATCATTACACTTTTATTAATTAAATATGTTGTCCAGAACTACCCAGGATTAGTTACGATTCTTTCATAAGCTCCAATTTTCCTGTTGTCAAGGTGGAACTAAAATACCTCAATTGACTGCAAATGAAAAATAGTTTGTCAGGACTTTTTCATAAAGGTGGCCCTTATACATGTTATAAGCTACATCCCTGCAGTACTTATCGCAGGTACACAACATTATATTGCAGTATTTTTTCTCCAGAAATTTCAGATTTTTTTCCCCTGTATGATTATTTCAAAAACAATACTTTTATTTAATAATCATTGTTTCAATTCAAATTAGCCTGTTATCAGCACCAATTTTTTGATGAATTGTGGAGTTTCAGCCAGCGTTGACATATGCCACCTGAGCGAGGCAGCAGCTGAAGGCGGAACCTCATCAAAGTGCGAGGTAAAATATTTCAAACTTTTTTTTCTTTTTTTTTCTATGTTACAGTTTTGTCTTAAATCCTTGCATCCCCATGTAATGTCATTGAATATCTGACTATTCTCTACGATTTGTAGGTCTGGTACCCGCCAATGTCCCAACGATGGCGGAAAGGGGGGCTGGGGGAATTGGCCTCCCCACTTTTTTCACTTGGGGGAAATGCCGCTTCCCCCCTCCACTTTTGGCAGTTCTGCACACAAAAAACAGAGAAATGGGCAGCAGCCAGCCGGCACCGATGCTTCTCCCCCCCCCCCCCTCCCCTCCCACTTTCAAAAGTGTTCCGTTGCTGTTGCAATGTCCACTTGACCATATAAGGAGGAATTCCTTCTTTTCCTAAATGTCCAAAGTTTTCAAAAATCGTTTTCGGCAACATTCGGATGTTATCATTGATGTTCGCCATGACATTTAACAACAAAATGCCCGGTGTTGAACCTGAAATGTTTAAATCCTCAATTTAATCGAAGCCCAAAATCAATGCCATACTCTTGACGTATTTTGCCGACCGGATTTTTAAGGGAATATTTTGAATGTTGCCACATGATGCGTCACTCATGGTGACCAGCAGACCTAAGATTCAAGATCAAGAGTCATCGGTGTGTTGCCTATTGTTTGCATTTACACTTGGCTGCACAGCCCATTCTTGGCATACCAGCCCCCCCCCCCCCCCCCCCCCCATCAGTAACACCCAGACACAAGGGGTTAACATTTAAACACAATTTCTTTTAGCTGGACACAAATACAGATTCTATGATGGAATGTGGAAATTTATCTAACGCCCACACAAGACATCAGGTTATCACTGCTATGAAGGAGTATGAAAACAAAAGCTTTGAGGTATGTTTGTCCTGAAAGGTATGTATAGCTTTGGTAATGACAAAATTAGTTTCAGCTTGAAAACTTGCTGTTGATAAAGATGATACAGTACCAATCCTTCTGAGAAGTATTTCTGTCTGAAATGCTGTCATCTAATCCAGCTGCACAGCTGGTGGGGGGGGGGGGGGGGGGGGCATAAAAAAATTATCACCCCCCCCCCCCCCCGTAAATGTGGCAAATGGAGAAAATAGTATTATTAAGAAAAATACTGTGAGTACCCCCACTGTAACATCCAGTCCCCCAACTCGCTCCCCTATGGAGAAAACCCCAGCTACGTTGCTGCTGTCATCTTTGATTTCAACAATATATGCATGAACGTGCACCGTAATGAACCAGAATGGTTTGTCACTGTTTTCTCCTTACTTGAACCAACAGCAGTGGAACACTGTTGAAAGTGGGGGGGGGGGGGGGGGTGGGAAACAGCTGCAGTGCCGGCCAGCTGTTGCCCTTTTCTATGTTTTTCTTGTGCCAAAAGTGGGGGGGGGGATTTCCCCTCATTGGAAAAAGTGGGGGGGGGGTGCAATTCACCCCAGCCACCCCCTCCCCTCCCCCCCCTCCCCATTGGATTGAACTCCAACTTTCCCAGGTTTATTTAATTTCAATGTTGAATCACACAAAGTATGGACACTGCCTGCAACTATTTTGCCATAACAATGCTGTATCATACCTTTAACAGCAAGTGAAAGGTATCATTAACAAAAATCAGTATTGATGAATATTGATAAATCAGTAAAGATGAATCAGTATTGATGAATATGGATTTCTGTAATACACAAAACCCCATTTAGAGTACTTCAACTGTAATAAAATGATTTACTTCATCAAAATGTGATTGTATAAACAAATATATATTTCTAGTACCAAAAAATCAAAACCTGGTTTGGTTTTCTTTCAAAAATGTGTAACATGCATGCTTATGTGTACTGTAACATTCACCATTCTTTTTCTGTTTATTTTACAGGAACTGCGATTGTCAGATAATGAAATTAGGAAATGTAAGTCGATCTTCCCCCAATCTGTCTGTGAGTCACAGTTCTGTAGTTGACAGAAAAATGGCCCAGTTAGTAAATTACACAATTTTTAATACCTTTGATATGAACATTGCTTTTATGTCCAATATTGATGTGCCACAGTGTATGGTACTAATGCAAGGAAAAAAATCATTGTTTATTATACTGCAACCTTTCCCCTATGTTTTCCTGTCCTCTCTTGTTCTTTCATGGCTCTACAGTCTCTGACCAGCTTGCCTTGTGCGCATGGAAATCAGCTTCAAGTAAAGAAGGTCCATTTGGTGGTGGAACGTTTTCCCCTTTTACTTTGTCAAAAACTCACCAAGTCAACAACGTAAGTAATTCCTCGCATTATTGGATGCAGTTCTTGACTGAAATTGTTTTCCTTTTTTGGTGGTGGAAAGGGAAAGAGGAGTTGAAGTGGTAGTAAAATAGTTTTTTGATGAAAATAATTTTTAGGGCTTTCCTGAATACACCGAATATTCAAATATTTTGAATATTCGATCTTCAACCGAATATTTGAATACCTTTTTGCCAGTTCAAGTATTCAAAAAATATATACATGCATGTATAGATACGACTCTGGTGCTAATTTAATAGAAAATTTACGGTGCTAAGCAGTGTCAAATGCTAGGCGGAAACTTTTTGTGGACGGAGGCTTATTGTAAAACCCTTGACACAAAGTAATTACAGCAACAATATGCAGGCTGGAGTTTGGTTTCTTATCAGAACATTATACTCTGACTCAAAATTATGCAACAAAGGAGACAAATCATTGAGTTTATGCCACAGCCTGAGATGTTTTATTCATCCGGATACCAGAATATGGGCATACCGGTTAATTCTCAGAGCTGTCAATTAATAAAATGGGCAACACCAGGCCCAACCAGTTAAGGGCATTAATATCCTGCCCTTGGGTAACACCAGGCCGGACCAGAAATGGGGCAACAATAGGCCCCTGGGCAACACCAGGCCCGACCAGTATGGGCAATACCACATGCCCAAAGCTACATGTACATGAGCCAAAAGCTCTTTAAATGATGTTTAAATCACATTTCACACGTGGATTAACACACGATAGCTCCCCACCGGTATTACTTTCAGTCAGGAAAACATAGCCTCGGGACACTTTTGAGCACTATGGCAACAATTAAAAGTGCATAATAATTATACATAAACCTGAAGTTATTTAAATGCCCCAAAATTATGAGGAATTGGGTCAGGCCCCAAGTCCAAATAGGGCCGGTATGTATACCGGCTCCTGGTATGCAAACCGGTTCATTTTAATCCTCCTAAACCGGGCTGGATACCGTCCGAGCCTCTACTGGAAGGCTGGCCCTGTTTGGGAGTCCATTGTGCCCAGTTCCTGGGCTGGTGAACTCTTCTAAATGCAGACAATGGGGTGACTTTAATCCGATAATAATCTTTCATGGGAACAAAGGCCCTAATCGTTTGCTCAGTTTCAAAGACCGCGTTCCCACTCGAATTGGGAAAAGGTGGATCAAGATCCGGCATTTTGGTGTGACTGTTGTCAAACCGCAAGTCGCGTTCCCACTTATGCTTGATCCACCTTTTCGAACGGAAGTGTAGAGTCCGAAAGGTCACTGAGTTCGGTATTACGCATGCGCTTGCTTGCTGAGCGCGCGCTGTGTGGCTGCGTTGCATGCTGGGACGGGTCAAATACATGTGCGATGTTTTGATGTTCGAAGTTTCAACATGGAGGAAGAAATCCAAATGCTTCTCGGTCTGATTTTGCCCATGGATGCGGAGAGCAGTCCAAACTTAATCGTAATATTATAAGTACTGGCTCGAATCGGATCGTAAAACGTATTTTTTTCAAACTTTGCTACGGTTGTTGTTGTTCTATGACACGCTGCAGGCAATACACTAACACAGAATTATTTGTGGATGGAAAAATAAGTAAAATTACACGAATGAAAAAGGTTTAGAAGCGGACGACTTTCCAGTACGGAACGAAAGGAATACACATGTATGCTGAATGGATGCATGCACGCTTGCATCGCGCACGCGCGCGTGGTAACACATTTTGTATACAGCCCGTAGTTCAGTAGTTGTTTATGGTGCATGTCGTGCACGTGGGAAATTTTCACATGAGCTACACGCCTAAACGTATTTCTTCGTTCATCAGACCGCAAACTTTTCGCGCCTCTCGTGCACCAGCCGGATGTTGACGGGTCAAATTGCCGGATCAGATCCACCTTTTGTCGGATTTATTCAGGCGTTGTATAAAACAAATAATGAATGTTTCACATTCGTGCAATGGTAAGAATAATTTCATTCGGTGACAGATGGAATGTCCCATTCCACCTGTCACCTTATGAAATTATTCTTACCATCGCACTCATAAACATTCATTATTTGTATACTATTATGCAAAAAAAAACAATCATCTCTACATGTATACATTATACAGTTGACCTTCAGATCCCACATACTTTCAGAACACATCAACAAAGCCCAGGATGTTCCGTACAAGATCTAAAGGCATGTGGTATAACCTGGGGTATCTCTGATGCAAGATTGAAAGGGGTACTTAATAGAGTTTTTTACTTTATTTGACCAGAATGTGGATCGTCTAATTGCCCTAAACTATGAAGACAAGTTGGAGCGAGCCACAGTGAAACTTGGAGCCAAATTTATTGAATATCGTCCGGAGACTGGCTCATGGGTCTTCCAGGTTTGTAGACATACATAGTATACATTCATGTTTTATTCAAATTTCGAAGAAAAAACAATTATAATTTGAAGTCATTGGTAAAAAGGAGCCAAAGTCCCTAGGTTACTTGAAATGCAATCTGTATCTCAGTCAGTTTTAAATATTATCAAAGAAAACTGGCAGGAACAGGAGCAGGATTTGAACCTGCGACCTCCAGGTTAGCATACCAGTGCTCTGCTAACTGAGCTATTTTGCTGTACGTTGGCATGCTTGTAATTATTAAATCAGAGTAAAATATCAAATCTATTTGAGGAGCCTTATTCTTTTCAAAAGTCATCCTCCTCAGATTGACATTATGAATCTGAAGGTTTGAAAGCTTTTTAATAAGATGTCAGTAACATTATTATTTGCAATTACTCCATCAATTAAGGCACGTCATAATTTCACAAGAGCTTCAATTGTTTTTCACTTTCCTGTAGGTCCAGCATTTTTCTATAAAGTACATGTACAGACTTTCAAAAGTGGACCAAATGTAAAGCAGCTTCAAGGATCCAGAGCAACAGAAAATGCAAAAGGTACACTCTCAGAAAAATATCTATATACAGTGAAATCTCGATAAGTCAAAACCGGTTAACTCAAAAACAAGTTTAACTCGAAGTAAACATTTATTCCCCTCCATGTATAAACATGCCCACGCTATTTAAACTCGAAATTTCGGACCGGTAACTCCGGTTAAGTCGATCTTAAAATCGCCAGGTGCAGAAATAAACGTGCGTAATTAGGCCACGAAAGAAACTGGAATCCTTTTGTTAAGTTATGAAATCTCCCAAGATCACATTCAATAAACCCAAACTCAGCTATAGAAAAGCAACAAAGGGGCAATTAGCGTTCGTGGTATCGTAGGAGCAGCCTATTCATTGCGGTGCAACTTACAATGATCAAAGCAATCGGTTGCCGCAATCCTTTGAAGAAACGCGTTCAGTACTGCACGCACGCAACCACAATGCAGTTGGCAATGATTTAAGTGAACTGCATGCTGACCAATCACACATTTGCACGCGCTTGCTGTGGTGACGTATTGCAGGTGGCTGGATCATTTCAAGGCACGCCGCACTGTACCACCGCTGTGCCGCACGTTGAGAGAGGGCGCATGCCATCTCGAGAAAGGGTGCTGTGTCGTGACTACGGATATGACGGACAAATGGCCAGCTACGCAATGGACTGCCTGATGTTTTGGCAGAAGAGATATCTTTAACGCCGATGAAAAGGAGCTGTTTTATTGTCTCTTGTCGGACCATTCCCTCACACTAAAGGGTGAGACCTGCAAAGGCGGAAAACGAATCAAAGATCGCCTAAAACTGCGATGATTTCACGGCCGTTACATTGGATATTCGCTTGGT
The DNA here is from genome assembly GCA_037893225.1 of Hippasteria phrygiana. Taxonomy (NCBI): domain Eukaryota; kingdom Metazoa; phylum Echinodermata; class Asteroidea; order Valvatida; family Goniasteridae; genus Hippasteria; species Hippasteria phrygiana. Next base: position 468,127 of record JAZGUH010000575.1, on the reverse strand, counting down.
ATTCATGTACGTAATCTTTGGGTAACTCCAAACTGGAGCCCATTCCCCGGAGGTTCGACTTATCAAGATTTCACTGTATGTTAAAGATATACTGTCCGTGTTCATCAACAAATTGAATTTTTAGCCATGTCGCATCGCAGACGGGGCTCTATAAGTCATTGGCGTTGTTATTCATCTTGTGCCAAATTTGCTTTCGCGTCATGGCTCAACAAGAGGGCACTAGTAAACATTTACTATGCTTTACTGATTCATAGGTGGACGACGCGGCTTCTGCACGAATTCGTGCCTGTTGTCTTAATACACTATCAAAAAACCCCAAACTTTTTTTTCCATTTTGGGCATCTGCAGCCCTCTGAAAAAAGGTTCCTGGTTGCTTTTGCACCTCTAACACACAACTCCTGCAGAGAGCACGGGGTGTATATATCTTTGAAGAACATTGCGTTTAGAGTAAAATGTGACCTGGCAGAACAAAATGAGCTTAAAGTCGCATTATGGCTTTCTGAGTTACAAGTGGAAACAACAATTTTTTACTGAAAAGTCAATTTTGGGATTTTAACCCCTTGCGTACGGATGACGGAATTTGGCGCAATAAAAAAACAGTGCCACCAGGCCGGATGACGCAATTGGCCTCTGTTTGTGCAGTTTCAATCCATTGTTGGATTATTGTGTATAGGTTACGCTTGACTGCACAAACACTTTATAGCGGTTTGCTTGGCTGCCAGAGCCGCCGCGGCACCCCGACGTCTCCCGTAAAATACCGTACTCAAGGGGTTATTAGCAATGTGGACTTCGAGCAGTACTTGGATGGTTGACCACACCATGCCTTGTTTGCACTAGCTTCCTACATGTAGCAATAGCCAGTGCATTGGTATGGGCAGGCTCTTATTCATCTCAAAAGGGCCATGTCCTTCAGATGGAATGTTAAGCTGGAGGTCCCCTGTGCTGTATATAATCAGTGCTCATAAAAGAACCCAGAGCATCAGTTGTGAAAGAGTTGGGGTTTGCCCCGGTGCCTCTGGTCCCCTAGCGCAAAGACAATCCACTGAAAATCATCTTATAGATTACAGGGCTACCATCTATCACTTAAAGCTATTATTATTGACTAAGTGTTCACTCTATTACATTCTTCGGCAATCTAATGAGAACTCCCTTCCTCAGCAACCAATCAGTGACTCCTCTAAGTCTTTTACAAACAAAAAGAAAATTGAATCATTAGAATTCTTTGCAGTAATATTAATTTGAACTACTTTAAGGGAGAACATTATTAAACGGGCGGTATTATTAGCTGTTTTTTTTAAGGTACTCATGTACCCCGACAGGTGGCTGTAATAATGACCTTATTCTTGATTTGCGACTACTTGCAGTTGATTTTGTCACTGACTAATTCATTACCGACAAAGAATTAATAAGTTCCCTGCTCAATGTTTCCAAACTAAATGTTTATTATGCCGTTCAAAAGCTGGGATTTTCATTCAAAAACCTGTGGTACCCCTGCGAAAACAGCGGTTCCGCTATCAATACCGATATCAATTGAGGCACCAGCAAGCGGAAACAGACATAAGTTGGAAATTTTGAAAATTGAGATTTCCATTCCTAGTAATGGTGGTAAAATTACTATTATACGATATTTCGGTTTTTGTATAGAGCCGTAAATTCAGCATTGAGAATTGAAAATAATACGTAGTTTACACGATTTTATCGGAAGTAAGCCAGACTAAAATGTCAAATTGTACACCTTTAATGGTCTCAACACAAAAGCAAACCAGGTATTTGAATTAAATATGCTTTAAACTACAGTATTTTGAAGAAAAAAAACAGAATCGTGATTGTTTGATTTTCATGTAAATTGCAATTACTCAAAAATAGGTCATGTGACTTTTGTCCGATTTACCTTGCGGACACTACATGTTAATAAGGATGTCCTCCATAGCACAAACAAGAAACGCTCAAAGCTGCTCACGAGCAGTGCAGGTAAGCTAATTTTTAACTTCACTAAAGTAGTGTAAAAACTTTAGCTTGGTTGAGGGGAAAGGAAAATAGAAAAACCAGTGTAAAAGTGACCCTTATGAAACTCATTCATTGCAGGCCCCAATCTCTGCTTAATGGCATGAACCGTTTCCTGGCATCGCTGGAGATCACCTTCCGACGAGACCCCAACAATTTTAGGCCTCGCATTAACAAGATGCACTCTGTCAAGGACACAGACCAGAAGAAGTCCGGCCAGTACTTCTTTTTGGAGGACTAAAAGTCAAAGGTTAAAGGGTATCAGGCAAACACCACAAGGGTTCAAGAGTCTGGATTTGTCTGAGTATTGAAAAAGAAGAGCAAGGTCAGACCAAAGGTCATTGGATATCAAAGTGATGACGTCACTGTGTAGTGTGAGCCAGCTGAATTAAGTAATCTCCTTGTTGGCTTGACTGGTTATTAACACAGGAAGGGTTTCAGAATCACAAAATTTTTAATTTGTATAATTAGTTGTCATGCCCACTGACCTCACTCTTTGGCACTAACAGTTTGAAAGTTGAAGCTCAAAGAGATCTATTCTTGATTTTGATTAAAGAGTTTATACAAATATTGGGAAGGTTTGAATTTTTTAAGAACTGATTTGCAAGTCAGACTTGTCACATTGCACTCCGAATTTAGTTGAAGTCGGCAACTATTTTCTTCAGGGACACAAAAACCAGACATTTTCTAAAACCATTTTTTAAACCATGTGTGGTTTAAAAAAATGTATGTTGCTGCTGATGCACTTGAGTCACTGATTTCTATTTAATAAAAGTTAAAAGGGTCTGGTATTTCAGTCCTTGCAGAATCTTCTGCAAATGCTAAAACAGGAACAGATTTATATTTAAGTGGGAAACAAGAAAATCTTTTTTGTTGGGGGGGGGGGGAGATTGGGACTCTGGGAAGGCAGCCTTGTATGACAAAATAATGTATCTGAATTTTTTGGTGTAAAGTAACATTTAATTCTAGCGCTGTCCCGAATATAACGAATATTACAATATTCGACCGTCAACCGAATATTCGAATACCTTTTTGCTGGTTCAAATATTCTAGAAAACAATTTACAAATATAGATACAACTCTGATGCTATTTTAATAGAAAAGTTTATAGCGCTTATAGAGCAGTGTCAAATGCCGCATTTTTGTCGACGGTAATTTTTTGTGGACGGAGGTTTATTGTTCCCTTCCGTAAAACCTTTAATACTATAAATAATTTACTGCAAAAACGCAGTAATTGTGCAGATAAAACACTGGCGTGCTTTGCGTGCTTTGCGTGCAACTTTTTACTGGCGCGGCATTCAATTGCAGCTGACCCGTGAAAAACTTGATCGACGAGCACCGGTATCGAATATTCGGTCAAACCCAGTTTCGAATAATAGAATACTAAATTAGTCGAAAATGAACTTCCCTGCCACTTTAAGAGTCAGGAAAGATTAAATGTTTGTGCAGTTTAAAAGAACTATTGAAAACAAAACACAAACGGCAAATGATAGAACATTAATTTTCTTATTTGCAAGTAATATTGTTTTGCTGTACACATACAAAAGCCAACTGTGTGGAGGGAGAGGCTTAATATTTACATGAGGGGAAGGACAACTTTGTTTTATATGTTTAGTGCCGTCGGATTATTGATAAACGCTCCATCATTCTCTAAAAAATTATTTTTATCAGCTTTGAGCAAAATGTAAAGCTGTTGACCGCAAAGACAAATTGTATTTATCAGAATTTTGTCTTAAGAGTTATTTAAATAAAACAAAGTAGGACAAGCTATGTTTGTTGAAATATTTTATTTGCATAGGTTTCGTTCTGTGTTTTCCCTCTTTTTATGTGAGGATGGGGTATTCAACCTCATCATATAAAGCTTACTGTTAGACACCAATGGCGAATCATTACCAGAAATAGTTCGTCACCAACACCACGAAGTAAAACCCAATCGACCGCGGTGTTACTTCATGAAAACTGCTCAATGAAGAATTTCTGCATGTTGCGGAAATACAATTTGGAGAAAAACACTTTAAAAGGTTTGACAGAAATGTACTTCATTTGTATTCTTGTTGGATTACATAAAAAAGTAATAAAAACCTTCAAACTGGTGAAATAAAGATGGGTGTTAGTTTGTGGAAATGAAAATGTACCGAGTGAGCGACGGTGTATTTGGGTGCTACTTTGTGAAAATGAAAATTACTCGGTTCTCTAAAATACGCGCGCATGGCACGCACTCAAGTCAACTCGGTTACTTCGTAGTGTCGGTGACGAGTTTAGTTGTCTTCAGCTGTGGTACTGTTGAGTACCAACTGAAAACATGAAATTGGGGGGGGGGGGGGATTCTTGGTCATTGGGAGGGACAGTCATAAATATATTGGGATACCCATGATGCAATGTTTCCGCTTCATTATATTCTTATGGCATAGTTGAAAGGTAAATGACATTTTTAATATTTGATGAGTCCTGTGGACCTATTGACAGTGTCGTGCTAAGAGTTGAGTATATGAGTTGAGTAGGGCCTACACACAAAATTTCTGAAATTTCTGTTGAAGTAAGAAACGACCATTACAAACTGTTACTTGAGCATCTTGTCAATAAAGTAGGTCTGTCACAATTATTTCTGCTTTTGTTTTTGTTTTTGAAAAGTGGTTTTAAAAGAAAGAAAATGAAATACACTGCTACAAACTGCTTGCTAGCTGAGCTGACCTTGTGTATAAATTCTAAAAGTTAAAGGGTCTCGCATTTTGATAATAGCAGAATCTCTCAAATAGAAATTTCACAAAACAAATTCTAAAATGAAATGCACTGGGAATGACGGCCAACATAGGGCAAGATATAGCTCAGTTGGTAGAGCGCCGGTAGGCCCCTATAGTATTCCGGAGGTTGCGGTTTCGAATCCCGCTCCTGCCAGTTTTCTTTGTTCACTTTGAAAAATTTAACAAGTCATTTTCCCTTGTGGATTGTTTGACGAGAAAAAAATTCTTGTAGAATAAAAATGTCAGGCCCTATTTAAAGACATCTTTCAGAAGTGTGATTCGTCAGTTAATTATGGGTATTTGAAATTAACCATTAGACTACCGAAGTGTGACGACAACTGGCTCTAAACAAATAGAGATTTCGACTGTTCTTTAACAGCCAGTCATGCAAACACATTAACACAAAATAACAAAAGTATTCTGGTTCAAAACTTGCATTGATGTCATCACATCGGTACTCTATTCTTGGTTATGACTTTATAGCCGCCAAAGCCAGTGGCATAACTGTGTGTGTGAGTTTGTATATGCCGGCAATCGTGGACCTAGGACAAAAGAATTCGGGCGCAGACAAATGGGTCCACGTTTGACCGAACGTCCACGATTGAAAATCGTGTACAAAACCAATGGGAGGTCTTCCGAAAAAGTTAGAGTATAAACAAAAGAGGAACAATGGGACGTCCACGATTGCACCCGTTTACATGACTGTGTGTGTGTGTGTGTGTGCATGTGTGAATGTGTGAACAGATATTCCGTACCCTGTGGAGACATGAACACAATGCGCACAAAGGGACTGAATAGGTCTCCACAGGGCATTTGTATGGGTTAGGATGTCTCCACAAGGAATTTTGTGTACTGAGTCTATGGGGTTTGCTTAACTGCAGGGACAAAGGGGAGAACAATGCCATGTCTCCACAGGGCTGCAAAAAAAGGTACGTGTGTATGTGTGTGTGTGTGTGTGTGTGGGGGGGGGGGGGGGGGGGGGCTCATATTTCCCCAGCTGACATCCATCTAAACGCCACCCCCCCCCCCCCCCCCCCCCCCTGTAGCGAATTGTTTTTTCCCAAACTATATCTGAATGTATTCATTGTTGAGCGCCCCTTTAATATAGTATTTTTGATATACGTACGCATGCGTTATATAGGGCTGGTATATAACGTAATGAATTCTCGAGGTCTTCCGAGCATTCCGATGGCATAGCTAGTGGGTACGGGATACTCTGCACGATATGTGGGAAAAGGGTACCCACCCCCCCCCCCCCCCCCTTTTATCCCTATACCCTAAGCATAGGCGGATCCAGGATTTGTGCAAAGGGGGGCGGGGGGGGGGGGGGGGTGTCCAACTTTAAAAGTGGGGTGGGAGGGGGGGGGGGGGACATACTGTGCTCCAAACTAATGCGAGCACGAAGCCCTTGCGGCGTGGGGTTTGGATTGTAGATGCTCTGCGGTGCGATCTGAGGCAATTTCTGACCACTTTAACAAATTTTGTTGGGAACAAAAGATCATCATTATTAAACACAAGTTTGATTTCCCCAGGAAATTAATGTATTTTTTGCGGTAAGCTTAATTTGTACCAGTAATGTATGAAGCTTTCCCAAAGTCTGGAGAGTCACTGTCAGATTTGTTTTAAAGGTTCTTGTGTGTTTGTACGTGAATAGGCCTCCTATTCCTTGTGTATTTTTGTAGGCTTTTGCTTTTTTTTCGTAGGCCCCAAATTATTTGGTAGGCCCTAGGCACAGTGTTTTATGTGCCTATAACTGGATAATCTGGTGCTTGGGGGATGTTAGTTGTATGTTTTTCCAAAATGATTCCCGAGTTTAGGTCAGGTCCTCCCCCCCCCCCCCCCCCAAAAAAAAAAAAAAAAAAAAAAAAAAAAGAATTAAATTAAAAAGGTCCTCCCCCCCCCCTGGATCCGCCCCTGCTAAGCACACTCTAGATTATTGTTATCTAACACATCCCCCTAGATTTCTGAATAGAATTCCTGAGATTCCGGGAACACAATGACCAACACAAAAGAGGGGGGGGGGGTCCCTTTTCCCCCATATCGTGCTTCATATGGGATACGGTGCTATGAGCATGAAGGAAGGAATCCTTCCTCTATGCTATGACTGAGGCAGAAGGTACTGGGCTCGAGACCTCAACGTTACAAATTTTTTTTCTTTTCTAATTTCCAGCTTTGGATGATTTTTTAAGAAAGGGAAGTCCAGTTTGAAATCTCATTGCGGTAACCCCATTCGGATGTCGTTTGGGGAAAAAAAATCGCCCGGTAGACCATAGAGGGCCTTTGCTCTATGGGTAGACGTATGCCGCCTGAAGGGTGACGATGACATCATCGTTACGGTGCGGGGATTCCCCCCCACACGCAATCGCATGCCAGAGAACAGTTAACCCCTTGCGTACGGATGCCGCAAATATGCGCAAACAAAAACAGTGCCACCAGGCCGGCTGACGCATTTGTCCGCCGTTTGTGCAGTTTCAATCCATTGTTGGATTAAACAGTGCCACCAGGCCGGATGACACCATTGGCCGCTGTTTGTGCAGTTTCAATCCATTGTTGGATTATTGTGTATAGGTAATTACGCTTGACTGCACAAACACATTGCATAACCGCCGCGGCACCCGGACGTCTCCCGTAAAACACCGTACTCAAGGGGTTTTAATGACCTCGATCAGAGCGTAGGAGAGGAAACAGACTATGACCGGAGAAGTCGCCATCGATGTCCTAAACACTACAAATCTTTCCATAAAGCTTCTAGACTTGCCGCTGTGAAGTTGACGTTGGAGCAGGTAATTAGTCATGATTAGACCATGGAGGAAGGAAGACCCAGTAACTGGGACGCTATAACTCCTTTTTTCCCCAAATTTTGACTTGGATGCATTCTGCTGACAATGGAGCTCCATAAATAAGTAGGCCTACTATTTACTAAAAAAGTATAGTCGGACTCCCTATTATTAGTATTAATATTATCGCGGCAACTCTATTATCGCGGCATCGGAAATATCTCTTTTTTTTGCGTTGCCAAAACTCCTTTGTGTGGCGATTTTTCATCCAGTTCATCAGGCATAAGGACTTCCTGCTTAGTTGTATAAAAGTGACGATTATAAAATGTTGTGTCGGGACTTTTAATGATTTAAAATAAATATTCACGTTTTCCAAAACTTGTAAATTTTGCCTCACCGTGTCTGCTAAAAAGTACCGTCTATATTTTAACATAAATCTTTAATGGTGGTCTGTCCATGGAAGTTCCATTGTCTGGTTCCCATTCTACAGCTGCAAACGTAAAATGACGCCGAAGGACGATATTTCCACCGCGAAATCGTAAAAACTTTTGCGGGATCAAAATAAGGACAGTGTGGTAAAAAAATAAAACGACACACCGTGTAAAGTGAATGGCGCCCCCAATCGTCAATCAGTAGACTTGTCTCAGTGAATTTTGTCGCCTTCCAGGGGGGACAGGGTGTTAAGAAATCATCCTGCAGGCCTAATCGTCTTTAATCAACTTGAACTTTACAGGGAAAATATCATACTTTATTCAGGGGATGTTTTGGTCAAAAATTAACTATAAATAAAACAGTTGAGATCATTGTAAAAACCACTTCCCACATACCGCGATAATACAGAGTCTGTACTCTGCCGAGCAATGTCGAGCATGTCTATTTTCACAGGCATCGCATGGGAATAAACCAAACCACCGTCGGATTTTTTTATGTCAGTGTAAAAAAGCAAGAGTTATACAAGACAAAAGACAGGACAATTCGGAAAGGTTGGTAAGCAATCTCTATTCCGATCGGGAAACGTGATAAGTACCGCAATAATACAGCGTCCCATCCTACTACTATAGTCCGAAACTTGGACCCTTTATCGCCTTTTTTAACATTTGGACATGATCTGGCGATAGTAGGACTGTGCAGATATTTGCAATGTCGCACATTTTATCTTACATTTCTTTGCAGATTTCGGCCGCGGATTCAGCCGTGGATTTAGCCGCAGATCCAAAATCTTAAATGCATCAAGTAAAAGGTGGTCAACAAAGTGTGCTTCAATACAACTTACAAGTATTTTGGGAGTTCCATCAACAAAATGTTTAAGGTAGGCCTATCGCAATTTTGCAATTTTTTTTTATTATTAAATATCGATTATATTCTGCCTGCTCAAAATTTAGAGAAGACAGTTTTCGTTCACTAATTAGCTTAAAGGGCTAATGAGAACTTTTCATTCAAAAGTACAGAAAATTGCATTTTGTTGACAACACTGTCGCTTAGGCAACCTAACAAAAATAACTTGTTTCTCATCAGCGGCCGGGCTGATTTATTTTGCCAGGTGGATATTTTTTATATTTTATAATTAGAATAGTTAAATTATGAATGTACCGGACGCCCATAATTTTTTTATATTTATATATATTGTAACGTCTCTTTGGGAGTCGTTATCAAGAAGTGAAACATGAAGGCGGATGTAGACTTACACACAAATACTAGCTGTTTTATTTACACAATTATGTACATCTCAGAGTTATTTACATCTCAAGAGAGGGCGTACTTCAATGACCACGGACGTGGGCGAACGGGCGTGACTGATGTTGGTAGCGGAATAACTTTGACACTGTGTGGTCATATCAGTATAGTGTGTGTGTGAGCGCACAACAACTGTAAGGACAACTGTGCTGTTGACGTGACCTAGCATGTCTATACTGTCTGTATGCATGGCTACATATATATGGCTATCGTAATACCAGGCTCGTGACAGAGCATGTGGGAGAACTTTCCCATGCCTCGCTAGGGCGAGAATGATTGTCCGAGGCCTCGATTTCCACCCCTTATATTAAGAATTGAGAGGGGTGTGAGCGGGGGTGTGTCAGGGTCTTATCCAATGGGAGCATCGGATCTACTGGGTTATCAACAGTGACAATGATCATGAATAAGTGATGATGTGCACAAAGTCAATGGGGAAAATCTCTATGGGAGTTTACACACACTTGTAATGGTGTGTACAAAGTGAATGGGGAAAATCTCTATGGGAGTTTACACACACTTCTGGTCTCGGCTGACTTAGACGTTTTGGTGGAGGAATGTCCGAGAGTGAAAGTAAGCGGGTCAGTGTGGGTCACTGATGGGTGCGTTACGGGGGACTGTTTCAGTAGGAAAGGGTAGGAGGGAAACTTCCTCGTTACATAGGGTTGTGTACAACACTTAGTCTCTGGGCGGATAGGAAATATCCACGCAATGTCTATGGGGTAAAACTCGCAGAGGGGGAAAGTAATCTGACCTCTGTGTGCCGTCGCAGGACACGGTTTATAAGGTAGTGGGTTGGCAGGGTACACTCGCTGAGTGTTTGGGGCACTGTGGAGTCTCATACACGGGCTAAGGTATGTGAGGGGAAACTACATCGACTCCGGGACGAGTGTATGGGAAAATGGCTAAGTTAAACTAGGGCAAAGGGTATGCACTTGCTACGTGGCAATGAGAGCTGTCTGCATAGCGGGCAGTGCATTAACTTCGCGCTGTGTGGGGACTAAGTGTAGATCGCTGCATGCGTTCAGTATGCTTGCATTGATCCATGATTGAACTATAGGTAGGAAAAGGATACTGGGGAAAGGGTAACTCAAAATGGGTTGAATGCGGGGACGTAACACTACCTCCCCCCAGTTCTTACAACGTCCTCGTTGTAATAAAGGGAAACAACTTATGAAAGAAAAGCAGTAAATCAATACTTGAGTAATGCGAATGCATACGTGAATTTGGCAATTAACAAAAAAAATTGAAAAGAAAAACAATGGAACGCTACAAATCAATGCGTAAAATTGCAAAGCTAAATGAAGCAAAATGGAATTGACGGAGTACAAGAGTCCAATAAACAAGAAGGATAAATGAAAACAAATCAATGAAGATTAAATATTCATCTGAAACGACGAAAAATAAGAGTTCAGTGTCCATGGTTGGAGTAAAAACACTGAGTTCAGTTTCGGAGCTCAACGGTCCATGCAATACCATTGCATGCTCGGAGTTAAGTTCTCTGTAGTCAAGTGTTCGAGCGTCACGGCGGGTTGACACTAGAAAAAATCGTCCAATCTCACTGGCCTCCTCTTTGCACGGGTACTTCTCCTCCCTGGCGACGGTAAAGTTCCTGTCGTTGAGGGCGCCGCCGCTGGAGCAGGGGAAGCCTGTGCTGCAGTAGGCGGGGCTGAAGGGGCATCAGCGCTGGATGTTTTCCGGGCGTTTCTTTGGGGAACGGGTTCATCCTGGGGTAGGGGACTTCTCTCCAGGAACGTTTTCTGCAGGTCAATCATCCACCCGGGGACTTCGTCACTGAGATATGGCTTCAGTCGGTCGTGGTGGAGGATTTTCGTCTTTCCTCGTTGCTTAACCCGTACCTCAAAAAGAAGATCACTCAACGTTCGGAGAATGATGCAGGGGCCTATCCACTTGGCTTGTTTAAGCTTAGGAGATAGCCCAGGGATTTTTGTGCTGTCTCGCATGTAAACCAGATCTCCGAGTTTGTAGGTTCGCTGAGAAACCCGGGGATCGTGGTCTTTTTTCTGACGCTCAGCCGATTTGCGCAGATGTTTGCGAACGAGATGATACACGGTTTCCATCCGTTTCCTTAGTGACATGACGTACTCGCACTCATCTTGGGGCGTGTCCTCAGTGGTTGGGCCACCAAGTGCGAGAGCAATCGGTAGGTGGGTTTCACGACCTAACATCAGCATATTAGGGGAGTAACCTGTTGTTTCATGTTGACAACTTCTATATGCCGAAGTTAGAAGAGGGAGGTGGACATCCCAGTTACTATGGTCATTGTCAACATATGCCGAGATCATGTCGACTAGAACTTGATTAAACCTCTCCGCCTGGCCATTGGATGAGGGATGGTAGGGAGAAGTTCTGGTCTTGTGAATTTCCAGCAGCTTGCAGACTTGTCGCATTAGCTGAGACTCGTAAGTCCGACCTTGATCCGAGTGAAGATCCAGGGGTGGGCCAAACCGGGAAATATACTCGTAGACGATTTTATGCGCCACTGTCTCCGCTCTTTGGTCGGGAATGGGGTAAACTTCCATCCACTTTGTGAATTGGTCACCAACTAAGAGGATGTATTTGTTACCACTGTCACTGATAGGAAGGGGGCCAAGGATGTCTGTGACAAGTCTGTCCATTGGTGCGCCGACTCGATAATCCTCGAGGTGTGCTCTGGGGGTTGTGTGGGGCCTTTTTCGGGCGCCGCACTTTGCGCATTTCCGAACCCAGTCACGAACAGTTTCCTTGAGTCTGTGCCAGTAGAACTGGCGTTTGGTTTTCTGAGTTGTCTTCTTCACCCCAAGGTGGGCAGAGGTGATGGCGTCGTGTGTAGCTCGAAGAACGACACCCTGCAGTTCTTGCGGGACAACAAGTTGAAGGTAAGACTGGGTTTTGTCGGGAGTTACCCATCTTTTGAAAAGAACACCGTCTTTTAGCACCAGTTGTTCCCATAGCAGCCACAAGTTCCTTGTAGCGGGACTCTCTCGTGCTATCTTGTCTCTGCTTGGCCTCTGAGATGATTCAGTAAGCAACTCAAGAATGACTCTTAAGTCTGGATCTGCTTTCTGCAGCTTAGCTATCTCCTCTGTCGTGTAGCCACCGACCCAAGATGTGGCACGTCCGGCGCTAGAACCGGCGGCTGCGGCCATGGGAGCACGATCACTCGTGACTTCTCCATCTCGGTCGTCATGCTGTCCAGTCGGATTCGATTCTTCTGCAAGTTGCTGCCCGGCACTTGAACCGGCATCGGCATCCTTATTGGGGATGCAGGGCGCGTTACAGTTCAACTCTCTTCCAGCTGGATCAGAGGATTGTTTAGCAGGTTTAGTTCGTTTGACGTCTGGCGGCCGTACTACCCGAATGGCGGTGGGCAAATTGCCTTGCCCAGGAGTTTCTCCAGTAGGCGTGGATGTGTGCAAGGAACGACTGAGGTGTCCATCCTCACAGTCGCCGGTGAACTTACTGCACGAGCGCCAAATAAGTTTACCTATGCTGCACACAGTACCAAATAGGAGCGTTACCATCGTTGCCATCAGTACGAGGACTGTCCGGGGGGATCCGGGTATGACCTTTGGGGTGACGTCATAACTCAGCGTTTCGTCAGTCGAAGTTCTTCGCGGGGGGTGAACTTCAGCTGAGGTGGCGTTGACTCGTTTGGTCGAACGGGGGACCACATCGTCTACTTTGAAAAAGTCGGACCACATCTCACTTTTGGCGATGCACTTCTCGCACCCGCCGCAGGGTAGATCAACGAGTATGGTTGTTCCGTCATAACACGGGCAATCTTCAGGATCACACGGCACCCTAGAGAGGGCATCTGCGTTGCCGTGTTTCTTGCCTGGGCGATGCTCGATTTTGAAGTCGAACTGAGACAGAATTTGAAGCCACCTGGCCATCTGATCGACAGGCTCACGAAAGGACATGACCCATCTAAGAGCGCTGTGGTCAGTTCTGACGAGGAACTGTCTTCCCAGTAAGTAATGCCGGAAATATTGAAGGAAGGTGACTATTGCAAGAAGTTCTCTTCTCGTTGTGCAGTAGCGACGCTGCGGCTTTGTCAGCGACCGACTAGCGTATGCTATCGGCCGTTCCTCCTCCCTCTGGGTCCGGTCACACCACTGGAGTTGTGACAGAGTAGCACCAATGCCAGTATCTGAGGCATCGGTGTCGATGATGAATAGTCCGTTATCATCGGGGTAGGACATGACTTCATCGCCGGTGAGGGCGGCCTTTAATTGCTCAAAAGCCGCTTGACAGTCAGGGGCCCACTTGAACGTCTGTCCGGCCTCTAGCAGACGATTCAAGGGGCTGGCGATTGTAGCGAATCGGGGTATAAACCGGCGGTAGTAGGAGCAAAGTCCAAGAAAAGAGCGCACATCAGTGATGTTGTTGGGAGTGGGCCAGTTCTGTACGGTAGAAACCTTGCTGGGGTCGGGCTTGACACCATTTTGTGTGATGACGTGCCCGAGGAACAGGACTTCCCTCCGGAAGAGTTCACACTTGCTCGGTTTCAGCTTCAGTCCAGCGTTCCCTAGACGATGTAGGACTTCGCTAAGACGCTCAATATGCTCTGAAAACGTTGATGACAGGATGATGATGTCGTCTAGATAAATCAGCAGAGTTCGCCACTGCAAGCCTTTGAGTACTAGTTCCATGCAGCGCTCAAAAGTACTGGGTGCGTTGCATAACCCGAAAGGCATGGTCACGTACTCGTACAGTCCACTTCGGGTCACGAACGCAGTTTTGGGACGATCTTTCTCCTTTACCTCAATCTGCCAGTATCCCGACTGCAGGTCGAGCGTGCTGAAAATGTTTGCTCCGCTAAGGCAATCTAAACAGTCATCGACTCGGGGTAAGGGGTACGCGTCACGGCGCGTCACGTCATTCAACTTCCGGTAGTCCACACACGGGCGAGTTGTGCCGTCTTTTTTTCTAACAAAAACCATTGGCGAAGCCCGAGGGGATGTCGATTCCCTAATCACACCCGCCTTGAGTTGACTCTCGAGAATTTGTTCCTCCTCGCCCTGAAATGCCTTGGGGGGACGGCGGGGAGGCTGACGTATGGGGCGAGCGTCGCCGGTATCAATAGTGTGCTGCACTACTGATGTTCTGCCCAAGTCCTCCGCGGACTTGGCAAAGGTGTTCTCGTGCTTAGTCAAAAGTTCGCGCAATGTTCTCTGCTCTTGGGGGGACAGGTCTTCACAACTTCTCGTGTATAGTTGCTGTAAGCCCTCGGGCCAGTCGTTGGGAGTGGCACGGGGGTGTTGAGTAGCGGGGACATGTGGTGAAACTGCTGTGCTGGTTTTGCATGAGTGCAGTCTGCACGCACGCATAATACGGTAAAGATGGTCAGTCTCGCAATTTTCTTCCTCAGCTAAGAGTTCGATGGCACCAGCCTCATGCAGGTATCCGAGGGTAGTACCTGCACGGAGTTTGATGTTTTCTGATGATGTATTCATCAGTCGAACGGGTATGCCGATGTCCTTTCGGCTTGGATCAATTAGCGAACGACCTATGATGAGACCGGTTGAACAATGGCAAAAGCTGACTTGAGATTGTTGACATCTGCCTCACCTTCTGCCACCCATTCACTGCATGCTGGGATGATGATGTTGTGCTTCAGCGAAACTTTCATGGCGCGTGTGGGGGCGCCCTTGACATTCCACTGAAACCAGTTACCAGCAATCCGTATGCCACGGCGTGCCTCCAAAATGCAGTCGAAGTGGTAGAGGAAATCGTAGCCCAAGATGCCATCATCACCAATGGGTGCAACATATGCGTTCCACTGGAAACACTGATCGCCAATGGTGATGTCCATGGTGGCGACACCTTGGACTGCGATAAGTTCGTTGTTTGCCGTTTGCAGTTTCACACGATCACTTGGGGGTTTGAGTTCAGGGCACTTCTCAGCGGGTATGTTGCTAAAAAGTGCTGAAGAAATCACAGTTACTGCCGCTCCTGTGTCGACTAACAGCTCGGTGTTAATGCCGTTGGTTCGCACCGGCAAAAATGCTGAAATACCTTCAAATGCGTGTTTGCCGATGCGAATAACTGTTTGTTCATGTCCATCTGGCTGGACCGTTGCAAGGCCGGGCGCAACGGTCCTGGCTAGTTTTCCGTCGTGGACTCGACGACCACGACTTCCTTGGACGCAAGTCCGGAACACTTATTTGCAAAATGTCCCGGTTCACCACACTTGAAGCACGTGACGTCGGCAAACTTGCCTCTGGTTCCCTTGCCTTTGCCATTGTCGTTCACCTGGGCAGGTGTAGCTCTTGCCCCGTTGTTCGGCTGTCTGTCTGACTTGTCCCTGATCAATTTGGCGATACCAGCCAATCGACGATCAAGGTTGTCCGCGAACTGCTTCAGTTGCGCTTGGGTGACAAACTCCTCCTTTGCAGCCGGTTTATGTGGCCCAGATGCTGCTAAGGCGTTGACACGGTGGGTTTTCCCCGAGTTCACGTGTTCACGGAGACTCAGGAAATGTTCCACAGCCGTTGTGGCATCCTCGAGGGACTTGGGGTTGGTCATCCCGACTGACACTGCCATCTGCTGGTCGGGGAGACTCTTCAGGAAATGGCGAAGCGCAATGCTCTCCCGAGTAACTGCATCTGCTGATGGGTAGCCACGGGAGACGAGGCGGCGAACTTCGGCGACAAACTCTGCCAACTTCTCTTTAGGCTGAAGTTTCCTCACTTCAAGCTGGGCGATGTAGGAGTTGGGCAACTGTCGGTCGCCAAATCGCTTGCCAAGCTCCTTAACTAGAGTGTCAAAGGACTTGAGAGCCTCGGCATCCAGTTGCTCGAAAACATACTCGGCCGCCTTTCCCCGTAGACTGCTGACAAGACGAAAGCGCTTTTCCTCCTCAGACCAGCCGCAAGCCTCGGCGAGACCCGTCAGTGGGCGGACGAAGCCTTCCCATGACTTCGTACCGTCGAATTCTCCCTGTCTGGGGAGAGGGACATTGAGCTTGGGGGCAAGCTTTTCTCGTGGTGCATGGGCCTCTGCTGCTGCTGGTTTGCTTGGGGTGTCGGCTCTGAGAACGGTGAAAGGGGTAGTATGTGGGGTGGACATCACTGGCTGTGACTCCTGGGAAGGATTAGCTGAAACATAGGCATCTGCTTGCTCCTCCTGTGCCACAACACTAGCACGGAGTTGTTCCAGCTCTTTCTCTGCCTCCACTGAACGGAGCTTAAAGAGTTCAAACTCCTCTTTTAGCTGTTTAAGTTCTGAGCTTTCTGCCTGAAGACTTGGAAATGACATGTTGCCGTCATCATCCTGGTACAATGACTGCAACCTGCGGGATTTTCGGTTCTGCTTGATTGGCATTTTGGCGGTTGAATTTGACGGGCAGAAAGTTAATGTTCAAAGTTCTGATGGGATCCGTTCAGTGGAGGAGTGTTGGAGTTGACTTAATTAAAAATCATGATTCAGTTCGATAATGTGTGTAAGTTCTTATCCCACCGCTGCCGCCAGTGTAACGTCTCTTTGGGAGTCGTTATCAAGAAGTGAAACATGAAGGCGGATGTAGACTTACACACAAATACTAGCTGTTTTATTTACACAATTATGTACATCTCAGAGTTATTTACATCTCAAGAGAGGGCGTACTTCAATGACCACGGACGTGGGCGAACGGGCGTGACTGATGTTGGTAGCGGAATAACTTTGACACTGTGTGGTCATATCAGTATAGTGTGTGTGTGAGCGCACAACAACTGTAAGGACAACTGTGCTGTTGACGTGACCTAGCATGTCTATACTGTCTGTATGCATGGCTACATATACATGGCTATCGTAATACCAGGCTCGTGACAGAGCATGTGGGAGAACTTTCCCATGCCTCGCTAGGGCGAGAATGATTGTCCGAGGCCTCGATTTCCACCCCTTATATTAAGAATTGAGAGGGGTGTGAGCGGGGGTGTGTCAGGGTCTTATCCAATGGGAGCATCGGATCTACTGGGTTATCAACACGTGACAATGATCATGAATAAGTGATGATGGGCACAAAGTCAATGGGGAAAATCTCTATGGGAGTTTACACACACTTGTAATGGTGTGTACAAAGTGAATGGGGAAAATCTCTATGGGAGTTTACACACACTTCTGGTCTCGGCTGACTTAGACGTTTTGGTGGAGGAATGTCCGAGAGTGAAAGTAAGCGGGTCAGTGTGGGTCACTGATGGGTGCGTTACGGGGGACTGTTTCAGTAGGAAAGGGTAGGAGGGAAACTTCCTCGTTACATAGGGTTGTGTACAACACTTAGTCTCTGGGCGGATAGGAAATATCCACGCAATGTCTATGGGGTAAAACTCGCAGAGGGGGAAAGTAATCTGACCTCTGTGTGCCGTCGCAGGACACGGTTTATAAGGTAGTGGGTTGGCAGGGTACACTCGCTGAGTGTTTGGGGCACTGTGGAGTCTCATACACGGGCTAAGGTATGTGAGGGGAAACTACATCGACTCCGGGACGAGTGTATGGGAAAATGGCTAAGTTAAACTAGGGCAAAGGGTATGCACTTGCTACGTGGCAATGAGAGCTGTCTGCATAGCGGGCAGTGCATTAACTTCGCGCTGTGTGGGGACTAAGTGTAGATCGCTGCATGCGTTCAGTATGCTTGCATTGATCCATGATTGAACTATAGGTAGGAAAAGGATACTGGGGAAAGGGTAACTCAAAATGGGTTGAATGCGGGGACGTAACAATATATATACTTGGAATGCTGCGTAGCACTATGTATAAGTAGTAAGTTGAAAAGTTAAGTTATTATAGTGCTCACGTAATGAAGTTGTCCGAGCTTTCGGTGACGAGCACCTTCCTCAGGGATGTTATGGCGGTGCGTTCTTGGGTGGAATGAACGCGTTGAATTCCACGTTGATGCCGTCGGGGGAGCGCGTTCCCAAGTTGATTGTTATGCGTTGTTCTAAGGAATGGCGCTGGGCGTCAGTAGAGTCGTTGTCAGGAGGCACAGGATAGATGGTGTCCAATCGGGCATGTAGTCCAAGAGACGTTGACGGAGATGCAATGTGGAAATCAAACGGGCCATAACGAAGATAGATCTTAAAAGTTCGCAGCGGTGGAATTGAAATATAAAACTTGGAATGCTGCGTAGCACTATGTATAAGTAGTAAGTTGAAAAGTTAAGTTATTATAGTGCTCACGTAACGTAATGAAGTTGTCCGAGCTTTCGGTGACGAGCACCTTTCTCAGGGATGTTATGGCGGTGCGTTCTTGGGTGGAATGAACGCGTTGAATTCCACGTTGATGCCGTCGGGGGAGCGCATTCCCAAGTTGAATGTTATGCGTTGATCTAAGGATAGAGAGAAGTCGGGGCACCCGGCGGAAGTAGATAATGGTCTGTCATGAATTATACATGATATGTATGACGTGCGGTTGTTATGAATTAGGCATAAAACGTCCGTGGATTCGTGTGTGCATACATCCGCGCGACGCCTCATGCATAATTCATAACAAGACAGTTTCTGCAGCCGCCGAGTATGGTGCCCTGACTTCTCAGGAAACAACCGCGTGTCGTACATGACATCATGCAACATGCATAATTCATGACAGACCATTTTCTACAACCGCCGGGTGCCCCGACTTGAGCTATCCTAGCGATGAATACAAGATGGCGTCCTCCATGTAAAGACGTTTTGGAAGGTTTTGGAGCATTTGTCATTTTTGAAGACCTCACAGCCGGACAAATTCAGCATTTAGTAAGCCTTGTTAAATACTGTAGATTTTGCCAACATCTCAGGAATACAATGATGTATATAAAAGTGTTCAGCGATAAGAATTTGGGGAGATATTTGAAATCAAAGTCGACCGGTTGTAAAACTCAGCGTGTAGGGCTGCCGTTTGAGTAGGGCTGTGTTTATGGTGACAGTAAAAAGCCAGAAGTTAAAAAAGGAACCAGCCCTATTTGTAGGGCTAGGCTAACACCGTGCACGGGCACAGACCAGAGCGACAGCTACGCTCTGCCACAAAGAACTTCTTGGCTCCTCCAGGACGTGCACGCACCAAGTTCGGCGATTGTGTAGTGTAGGGCCCTCTTTAGTTTTGATGAAATTAGAGTCAAGGGTATTTTTCTCATTCCAAAATGACTTTTTTAACCTAAAGCAGACTTCTCTTAATTTGATTGACATCAGCTTTTGTTTATTTCGGTAGTTTTACGGCAGTTGCTATGCGAATGAATGCGGTTTAGCGTGTCTACTGTGCTTCGCGGTGATCGCCATCTTTATTTTTGGCGTTTCGCGTTGCATTTTGTCGTCCTCATTGCCGCTTTACCCAAAAATTTCCCTCAAAACTAAAACCCTGCCCTTTATCTACGGCATACCTGTTGGTTTGTAATGTCGCTAACTAGTTTGGCAATTCCAATAGGCCTAACCTAAAAGTGGATTTTTGTTCCCTTATAGAGAACACTACATAATTGCCCCAAGTTCTATGGAGATAGAGCTTTTGCCCAATCAGCACCGATCGACCCTCTGGAATAGTTTGCCACAAATCATATGCTCAGCCACATCACTCTCTACTTTCAAGACTCTCCTGAAAACTCATCTTTTTCAGCAGTAAATACTAATTTATTAGTTATGTTTAATTTTATTAAAGTAAATTTTGCAGTTTTAATCTAAATACAATACCCTGTAGATTACGGCCTGTACTGGAAGCCCCCCTCTCTTTTTAGTCACTTTAAAAAGTTACTCATTTTTAATAGTTTAATGCTAACCTTTAGGGCTGTCCCGAATATACCGAATATTCGATATTCGATCGTCAAGCGAATATTCGAATACCATTTTGCCAGTTCGAATATTCGAAAAGATATGCACGTACAGGTACGACTCTGATGCTATTTTTAATAGAAAAGTTACGGTGCTTAGAAGTGTCAAATGCCGCATTTTTGTCAATCATAACTTTTTGTGGACGGAGGTTTATTGTTCCCGTCCGCAAAACCTTTAATACAACAGGGGCATGCAAAAAATGCCGTTTGAACTGTCCATAATATCAATCGCCATACATAAAACACTGGCGTGCTTTTACGTGCAATGTTTTTTTTTTCGGTGCGGCATGCACTGAAAAACTTGATCGGCGAGTATCGAATATTCGAATATTCGATCAAACCCAGTTTCGAATATTTGAATACTAAATTATTCGGAAATGAACAGCCCTACTAACCTTGATATCTTGTGTCTACTGTTTGTACACTCGATCTTGTTTTTATATAATCTAGAGTTTTAACTTTTTATCATATAAAGCGCTTTGAGGCGTTGCATAACACGCTATATAAATGTATTATTATTACTACATGTACCAATGCCTAAAATGGAAGAAGAGTATTTTTTGTACAAAATAAAACATACAATTTTTAGAAATATTTTTTTAAGAGCATGGACAGTATACATTGTAGCTTTAACAAGTTGAGATGTGTCCTTCATAATTATTCTGAGTTAACTCATTTCACAAAATGACTGCTTCATTGTATTTTGTGTACTTTCCTGCAGTTCAACTCTAAGAATTCTTTCAAGGTGGAGGTCGATTGAGGGTGAGAAGTGACTATGTCTGAGGCAAACAAAACTCCCGGTGCGTTCTAGTTTAACTTTGCACATCATTTTCCATTGAGAGTGTATAACAAGTGGTGAATGTTGGCCAGTGTTCCTGTTGTTCACAGGAGCGGAATTCATTGTTGTAACTAAGTCATTTTTTCCCAAGTCAAGTCAAGTCGCAAGTCAAATGTTCCCAAGTCGAAACTTGTGTACTAAAATGCATAGCATAATACTACAGCGCACTGCTCCATCCCCACCTGGCTGCATGAATGCAATAAGGTAAACAAGGTGTGGTGTCATACATGTAGGTCCATTCGAATAGAAAACATATGGTGTCATTTGACGTTGTTGGAAAATGGTGTTTGTCTAGTTGATCTTGCTATTTTAAAGATACCACCGACAAAAAACAAACTCAAAAGATTAGATTTAGTACATTGTTTGGCAAATTAAATAGACCAATCCATTATGTTTTGACATGTTGACCAACCACAGCAAAAGCTCAGGAACACTTCTCCCCTCTGCTATTTGTTTTCTTTATGCGGAACTGCCAAAGTGTGGGGGTGGGGGGGGGCCTTTCCCCCAAGTGGAAAAGTGTGGTGGGGGCAATTCCTCCAGCCCCCCCTCCACCCAACTCCCCAGCCCCCTCCCCCTAGTCCCCCCCCCCCCCCATTCTGCCACTGTTGAACCACAGCTGTAGCTGTCGTCTGTGTCTGACTCTCGTAACGGACATGTGGCATCCACAGCTGTGATTGGTAAGACTGTTCGATATCCATTTATTTTGATACCGAAATATCGGCAGAAAAATATCGCGATATTCGATATTATCGTGATGACGTCACTTTTTCATTACCGGAAGAACGGAGGAATAAAAAAATACATGACGGAAGTCACCACGGCATCATAAGATCGGGGCCACCGCCGGGATCGGGCTTGCCGGGATTGAGCGGCAGGAACGGTGGGCCGGTTTGACAAAGCTTCCCTTCGCTCGTTGAGTATTTGGAGTTTTACAACATTTACCTTCAGTTGGCTACTTTATGGCACTCCAGAAAGACTAGCGTTTGTTTCTATTTCAGCATTGTTGATTAGTAACAGATGATAATACCATGGACGATCACATGCGAGCTGTCAAAAAACGATCGTGTCGTATATTTTGTGAAGACGACATGACATTGCACAATGTACAATGGATGCGCGGCACGTGTTTTAATCTTTTCTCAAGACGCGACGCAGTTCGCTACACGTAACTACACCTAACTACGTGTGCCTTGTACACTGGGGAAAGACGGTGGCATTCAGTGCGGTTGCTTGCACTTGACCAAGGCTAGCAACAAAGCAACGCGCACGCGCAGATGCGCTACAGGGGTTGACCTTATTGCAAACAATTGCCATACCCCTCGATCTCAAGCTGAGATTGCAAGCGTGTAGGTACGTACGTACATTGTACACTGGGAATAAGACGTTGTTTGCACTTGACAACATACGGCGCGGAGGGTAAATCGCTCGGAAGGTAAATCGCGCGGAGCGGAGATGTCATGTCGGGGTTTAGAAAATGGTCAAAGAAAGACACATTTAGTGCATGTATGTATTTTTTTATTCCTCCATGGTACATCATGATACATTATATACTATTCTACCGTCCAATAATTGGAAATAACTGGAATTTCGAGCAAAGTAAACTGGACAAATCCACACGTAATGCGGCCAAAAAGAACATATATCGCGATATTCTTCGGTATATCGAATTCCCCGATATTCCGGTTATTTTTAAAGGGGCCGATACGATTTTCGATATGAAAACAATATCGAAATATCGGGAAATATCGTCATATCGAACAGGCTTAGTGATTGGTCAATATAAAAGAGGTGGGGCTTAATGGATTGGTCTATTAATTTTTTTGTCAGTTTTTTTTATAACTAGGTGTACTTTTTGTTCACTTTCAAACCAAAATCCTGCTCAATCGAGAGATTTCTTATTAGATTCTTTTAAATTTTTAGTTTTGGTGGAAAATCCTTGGCTTTATGTAACATTCACTTAATGCACAAACACATGTAATTTCATAACAGACTTTCTTTATCAGTTAGCAATTTCACAGGCATTGCATAGCAAACAAAAAATTAGTGAGTATAAAGTGTGCACACAATAATAATAGAGGCATACGTGCACAACTATTAAGCTAAATCATTAAGAACCTGCTTACTTTTGCCTCGGTTAATCAACATTTATGAAATCATTTTATATGGTATTGCATTAACTTTCCCATAAATTCTTTTTAACAAAATTGCTTTTTAAAGTTTGGTCATGGATCAGTAAATTTCAAATTATTTTTGTATTGGGGTAATACAGTGTCTTTGTTATCTTGTTTGTCTTTTATACAATTGAACATTTTTGTTGTCAATTTATTTTTAACCCTAGGACCCTAGTGTTGAATACATCCAACAGTAATGCATACAGAATCCAACAGCCAGAAAAAAGATGTTCTGTTTTTTCGATTCAGCAGGGTTAGGGTTACTGACTTGTTTGTTAAATTAAGAAAAGTCTAACAGCACCTACATGCACAGTATATTATAGAATTGGTTTGGACAAGCTACAAAAGAGGTAACAAATGAGAACTTTGCTGACTCGTGTACAAATACACAGTGCAAGGATAGTGCAGCAAACTTTATTCACAGCAATAAATGACATAATGGTCCTATATATTCTAATAATATTCATAAACTATTATTTTTACTTTAATATGTAGTTTCCCATATTGACATCTTTTGTTTGGTGGAAGGGTACTAATCATTTGGGTCCATTTTTGGGATTTTCTTTGGACAGACATCCTCATCGGGTAAAACAAGAAATCAGATTATGTCTTTCCTGTTTTTTCTGTGCCATGCATGTACAAGGGTAACAATGGATGTGGGTTAATGAGAAGTTACCACAGAGTAATGGAGACTTCATGTGAAACCAGTTAAGAATTTCAGTATATGTTGGCGAGTTGCCTTCCGAAAAGAGGCTTTATCAGTTGGGGAAAAATCTTGGCCTGAAGTTGACATTATATGGACACGTTACGTGGACACGTTACGTGGACACGTTACGTGGACACGTTACGTGGACACGTTACGTGGACACGTTACGTGGACACGTTACGTGGACACGTTACGTGGACACGTTACGTGGACACGTTACGTGGACACGTTACGTGGACACGTTACGTGGACACGTTACGTGGACACGTTACGTGGACACGTTACGTGGACACGTTACGTGGACACGTTACGTGGACACGTTACGTGGACACGTTACGTGGACACGTTACGTAGACACTAGGGCTGTCCCGAATATTCGAATACCTTTTTGCCGGTTTGAATATTCGAAAATATATATATATGCACGTACAGATATGACTTTGATGCTATTTTAGTACAAAAGTTACGGAGCTTAGCAGCATCAAATGCCGCATTTTTGTCGAAGGTAACTTTTTGTGGCCAGGTTTTTGTTCCCGTCCGTAAAACCCTTGACACTTGTAAAAAAATATTCTTGCAAAAACACAGGCTGGAGTTTGTTTCTTATCAGAACGTTATGTACCCGTAAGTGATCTTGATACAACAGGCGCATGTAAACAAATGTTGATCGAGCAGTCCATAATATCGATCGCCACACGTAAAACACAGGCGTAATGCGCGGCATGCAGTTGCAGCTGACGTGTGAAAAACTTGATCGCCGAGTATCGAATATTTGAATATTCGGTCAAATGCAGTTTCGAATAATCGAATACTGAATTATTCGAAAATGAACAGCCCTAGTAGACGCGTTATGCGTAGACGCGTTATGCGTAGACGCGTTGCGCGTAGACGCGTAGCGCGTAGACGCGTAGACGCGTAGACGCGTAGATGCGTAGACGCGTTATGTAGCCTCTGTAGACACATGTTTATATGTACAGTACATTACGTCTCTGTAACCGCATGGGCCCTGCAGCCTCGTGTGTGAGTGCAATGTACATGTACAGTCTCGTGAGTGAGTGAGTGTCTCGTGTGATTGCGCTTGCGAATTGCTGGTGCATACACGGCCTTTGAGAGTATGTAGCTGGCCATTCTAAGCTGTACAAACAATATGAATTTATGCCCTTTCCAATGCACTCCGGTCGAATGTGTGGAGGGAGCTGGATTCAAACACTCTCGTTGTTCAAAATAATAACAATTGTTGGCTCAGTGGAAGAGCAAGTGGCGCATTACTGAAGTTAAGCAACGTTAATTGCAGGCAGTACTTGGATGGGAAACCACACAATGTAGCGTGCCTGGTAACTATTGTAGGACCCTTTTGGGCAGGTAAATTTGGGCTAGCCCATTTAAGACCTAAGTGGACCCCATCGGCCAAAACTGTATGGGGCCCACTCAGTTGCCCATCAAAGGCCCCACAGGGCTTGCTGGCTTGGAAATAGGCCCTTATTCATCTCAAAAGGTCACGTCCTTCGGATGGGACGTTAAGCCGGATGTCATTACCAGTCGTCCAGTTTCGAGAAAACATATACCACACTCCTTTGTCCCTTGCTGTCCCCTCCCTTATGCACTCCCTTTGATGTTCACCCTCTGCCACTCTCCTTTGGTCTTTAATCTCTCTTTTGTGTTTCTCCACCCTTCCTTGTTTGGGTTTCCCATACAGGTTTGTTTCTTGTACACTATCATTTGCCTTCGAGAAAGAATTTGCCAATTTTGTTGATTAAAAAAGAATATATCATTTAGAAGGTTCAGATATTTAAAAATATTAAATTTTGAATCATTCACAGAGATCGAGGGGAGTCAAGTTGACTTGGGTATCAGTTGACAGGGCACATGCTGTCAGACACCAAAATAATCACACACCATAAAATAAATTACTCCAAGCAAATTTAAGCCGCCAAGCAAAGCCTTTCTATTTACGTGTTAATGTATACCTGATAATACTGAGAGCACTTCTGCTGCCCCAGTATCTGAACAACATTCACTTTCTCAAGATCAATAACTCCCACCCGCTCTTTAATAATACCACGGAGTTCTGTCGCAGTGTAAAAACCGCAGCTCACATTCCATTGACAAAGTAACAAGATAGCCAAGATAAGATATAAACAGCATATTGGCCGGCCACATTATTGACACTTTCCATTCACTGCATTTTGGTTAACGCATTGTTTTCAAAACACCGCCAGACGGTTCGGGTCTTTCGGGTCGAAACAGAGTTGGAAATGGATCAATTTGTCTTTATTTATTTACTTATTTTTTGGCTGAAATCTTACTTTGAATTGTTCACTTAAAGTTTTGGGTACCCGAACCTGAAAAATGGATCCGTGTATTAAAGCTGGCATTCGGGTACCCGGATACCCGGAACAGGCCTAAGGGTAGGTCAATGGTCATGAAACTTGGTGGGTAGGTAGATTTGTCACTTGTATGCAACATTCGAAGTGACAATAACCAACAGTTATTGAAGTCTAAATCCAACAGAATCCAACAGCTGGAACAAAAGATCTTTGTTGACTGGCTCAGTACAGGATCCAACAAAAAAATTCTGTTGGATTCAGCAGGGTTGGAGTTTATAAATCGTTCGTTAAATTACCACAGTCTAACAGCACCTACAGTATATCATATAGAATTGCTTTTGAAATTTACGTTACAAAAGAAATAGAAAATGAGACAGAATGTCATTGTTGAGAACTCTACAAATGTACAGTGCAAGGTTAATGCAGGAATTATATTTTAATAATATTTTAAGTGTTATTTTTACTTTAATATTTGTGTAGTTTTTGTCCATAATATTGGCATCTGTTATACTGGTGAAAATTATTTTGGTTCAATTTTTGCAATTATTTTGCATCTTGTAACAGCTGAGATTAACACCCAAGTTATATTATCATCAAATAGTCATGTTTTTGTCGGATCTTCCAACGGTAGGTACCAATGCCTTTGGTGCTAAGACCCCAGGGACAACTGGATTTGGTACTCCATCAGCGTTTGGTGCCCAGACTCCCGCTGGGAGTCTCTTTGGGACAGGGACGACCTCCTCAGGGGGTCTGTTACGCAACTTTGGACAGACGTCCTCATCAGGTAAAACTAAGAATGGGAATTTACACTTAATTTTATAAACATTCAGAAAATGTTTACCATAGCATTTAAAAGTTTAAACGTTTAGTCAACACTTCCAGGGATGGAAAAAGTTCTTGCCCGACAACAAAGCCTCTGGTTTGTACGCTCCCCCTCCCACCCCCCCCCCCCCCCCCCCCCATAAAAAGAACCCGAAAAGAATACACAGAAAAAAAAGTAGACTTGAAATGACTGTTTTTAATTTATGTAATTCAAGCTTTCCAACATCGGATACTGCATTATGTACAGCAAATAATGTATTTTTAAAAACATGCCTGCAGGAGAGTCTAGCCGTAACATTTGATCATGCTGAAGAAATGGTTGTTTAAATTTCTTTCATTGCTGAAAATAACTTGCCATTTACCATGAGTTCTAATAAGGTGCTAAGATCTATAAAGTTTTGAATTACTAGGCAGGACTTCTTGTATACAAGCTTAAAGATGGTCTTGCTGTGGTTTGCCACAGACGTTTGGTTGCAGAGATGAAAAGAACTCCATTCTAAATCAACATTGATGAATGTACAGCAAAGAATAACAAGTGGGTGTTGAGTGCACTAGTGTCATACTTTTTAGATACTCTTGGCATGTGTGTTGTACGCCATTAATGTATCATTGAAGATGACAACTGTTCATGCCGCTACCATTTATCAGGCAGTGAAAGGTGCATTTCAGAAGGCCGATATTACCTTGCAGAATGTAGTGTCTTGTCTTAGTGACTCTGCAGCGTACATGCGTGAAAAGACCTTTGGCTTTGGGAAGATAGAGGTTGCGTGATAGCACCAAATATGCTAGACAGTGATGGAGACTTGTTATCATGTACACAATGCAGTAAAGAAGTACTGTGAAAACTTTGACATGCATGTTGAAAGGCTTTCTGATAACTTGTACAATTATTTTCACTACAGTCTACACTAGAACATTTGTCTGACATTTGTACAGTGTTGGTACGTTGTTCTATGTAAAATTCCAACAGAACGGATTATTAGGTCAATGATGTAACCTGTTGTAATTTATACTGTGGTACGTGGTCAGGAAAATAATGTCATCGTCACGATTAGCAGTGAGTGGTAAATGTAGGCCTGTTCGTGATTGAAATGGCATTTTTTTTTTTTTTTTTTACCCGTCCAAACCGATTTTTGCCCAAGGATGGGCGAAATATCACCGTGAACTGTTTTTGTCATATGTTTGTCTGTAACTTTCTTTATAACATATTTTTTAAGCACACATTCAGTAGCCGATCATGGAATTTCATAATCGCGATTATCAATGCATCACTGAATTGTTATAACAGAACTTCTTTAGACCAAAAATAAATCTCGCTCTCCGTATCACATCACTTAAGTTTTAATTTTAACTTGTCACAGTGCTGGGAATTACTCCCACATGGAGCATGCCAAATGAAACGGGAATGTTTTGAGATTTGAGACATTTTTTTCTATAAAATCAGAAAATCTTTGAAAAATTTGTGCAGACATCTTCAAAAGTGCTCTTGCTTTCTGAAATTAAACACCAAGAACTGGAGCAAGTCAAACTAATAATTATTGTATTCATGTTTTAGGCACACATTTCAGAAAGAAAAGCAGAACAGAAAGATATATTTGTCCCTATTTCAGGCATTGGGTTTGGATCCAACACGTCCAGTGCTGCAGGGACGTTATTCAGTAGCACGTCCAATGCAGGAACTACAGGTCTTTTTTCATCCCCAGCCACCTCCACCTCCTTTGGCAGTTTTGGAGCCAAACGTAAGTACATGTACTTGGGATGGCTATAGGGCACATTATAAGCTTTCATATTGTAAAATTGGGTGTGATCCCTAGCTACATGTCATTCTGCGTTTGTAAATACCGGCAATCGTGGACTAGGGACAAAAGGGTTAGGGCATAGACAACGGGTCCACGATTGACCGAACTTCCACGATTGAAAATCGTGTACAAACAAAAGAGGGATAATAGGAGGTCTGCGATTGCCAGCATTTACACACTTGCATGGGTTTATGACTTCTGACTAGCGCCCGGCCACCCGAACAAAGATACTGACAATTTGGGAGACCGCCAACATAGGGCAAGATAGGCTCAGTTGGTAGAGCGCCGGTACGGTATTCCGGAGGTCGCAGGTTCGAATCCCGCTCCTGCCAGTTTCTTCGTTCACTTTGCAAATTATATATTTTTTGTGCATGTTTAGCATGTTTTCGTGTCACCCCACCCCTACCTTTTCGAGTGGCTAAAAAGTTTCCCGGGTCTGAACCTTGGATACCTGAATCTGGCATATCAGTTTTTACAGCGTGCAAAGTGCCAGTCACCTAACATATTACAACACACTTGCAATTTTGAGCTTAATTAAAAATATTTCTTTGATTTTTCTTATTTTTCCTCCAGCCTCCAGTGGGTTGTTTTCAGCCTCCAATGGGGTTTTTCCTTTCGGAAGTGTTTCTATTAGTACACCATTCGGCCAAGTTGCTGCATCTAGCAAAGAGTTAACCATTGGTGCATCAGCGGTACCTGCCTTTGGACAGACTGGCACCACCACCATCAAATTTAGTGTGAGGCATTACAAGGGATTTCAGAGTCAATTTTAATGCCGCATAATTTATTTGCAGCTGAGAAGCTGAATTGCGAAGGACGCGGCTACAACATTACACAAGTCAGGGACATAAAAGTCACACTTTTAGACCCCAAATTTATGGAATAATCCATCAGCTGATTTTGTCAGTTTTGACAAAAATAAATTGGACACTTTAATATTGGACAAACGACAATTCAGCTAGTTACAAATTAGGCATTTTGAAACATGACATTTGTAGCAGTGGATGAAATACAATTAAGTTGATGTTTTTTTATGAGTAATATTAATTACCAATCCAGCAATCTGGAAAGAAAATGGCAGGATTATGAATATTGTAGCAACCGGCCACTGCGCATGCGCCGCCCGGCAACGGGTCCCCTCGGTCGGCCAGCAGGCTCCGCTGCAACAGCTCCGCTGTGGTGCTGTACTAGTGTCCTCTACCGGCCGGTCAGCTGGGGCTCCACCGCAACGGCTCTGCCGTGGTGCCGTGCTAGCGCCCTCCGCTGACCGACCGGCACCGGCACTACAATATGTTGCAGGATCAGTTTGTAGTTTATACACTATGTATAGTAATCTCTATTAAAGGAGTTATGTGCTTTTCCTACTTGGAGCCAGCGGTTGTCTCAGTGTTTCAACTGCTATGCTTTATTCAAGACTCGTAACAATAACTAGAGATTCATGATGGTCTCTCTACAAACCCAGCTCATGGTGAGGATGCTCTAGTATACAAAGCCTGCTCAAACTATTATGTTGTTTAGCATCTGCAACACTCCAAGAAAGCTTTTATTCGTAGTTCCTTTTGTGTATCTAATGCACACAAAGATATGTCCAAATTATTGTTGAGTTGCAGATAATTAGAAACTTGTAACATAATTATTAGCTGAGTAAACATGGGTGGGTTTTTTCATTCAATGTCTCATTAAAAAGCGAATTAACTATTGCTAGAAAACTAGCGAGTTAAAAAATAACTTGTTTTTCGGGGTGAAACTCAAAAAGACCATGGACAGTATGTCTTGAAGGACAATCTGAATAATAAAAAACTATGCATATAACAAAAGAGCCAGGAATTCTAGTTTCAATTAATTTGTTTTGTTTTTCTTTACAAAAATCTTAGTAAAATTGTGTGCATTTTCTTTTAGCCGGTTGGCAGCACTGATACTATGGTTAAGAGTGGAGTGTCAATCAACATCAACACTAGACACCAAGTCATCACAGCCATGAAGGAATATGAAGACAAAAGCTTTGAGGTATGACTGCAAAAGCATTTTGTGATTTTTTTCTGTCTTGTCTAAAATTTTAAAATATAAATAAAGTTGATACTTTTTTTTGAGAGAGATTTCTTCATAAATATATAGTGTAAGTTAAGCACAGTAATGTTTGGTATGCATATTAATAATTTGCATAGGATTGTGCTGAGAAATACTTTGCCAAATATCAAACTTATAAATCTTGCCAGAATATCATCATACAAAATTCACGTAAACTAATCCCTGGCAGTAGCATTAGTGCCCGGGCCAAGTAAGCAATTTAACCATTCATTGAAAATGAGATATTTAGTAAGTGTTGTTTGAAGCTTTAAATGGAGGAGTTGATAGGGAAGAAGGTTTACAGATACACCAGGGGAAAAATCTTGTTTAAAGCCCTGTCCGCACTGGACTTATTTTGGTAAAACTTACCGAGACGATGGGTACTTTTCCCATTTTAAGTCCAGTGCGGACAGCCTAGGACGTTTTCCTCTCAGTTACTTTTCCTGAGTCCAGCGGTTACTTCTACCGGCCAACTGCTGCCCAGGAAAACTGACCAGGTAACTTTTCCCGAGACGATAAGTCCAGTGCGGACAGTGCGAGTCGGTAAAAGCGGCTCAGGAAAGCGTACATCCTGCCCGAGCGCAAGGTCATGCTACACTGGGACACCATGCATGCGCTTTGCATTGCTTTACCGCGGTGCGGTGCACGTGGCAAGTTTCCAAATTCCAGTGCGTTGTTCCTTTTTTGTTTGCAATCATGGCAGATATTATTATTGATACAGTCAGAAGTTTGATTGGTGCTAATCGATGTAGTCCTATGTGTACAAATCAGCACGAAAAATGAAAAGGCACGCCGTGATTTGGGTCAATCGTGTCAATGTAGTAAGGTCACGCAAAGCGCCCTCATGAGTCCTTATATTGACAGCTCGGTTACTTCTCCCACGGTCTCGGTAAAATTTTCCCGTGTCGAAAGTCCAAGTGCGGACAGTGGTCACATTTGACCATTTTTCATTTTACCATCGTCTCGGTAAAACCTTCCAAAAAATAAGTCCAGTGCGGACACGGCTTAAGGTGCATGTGTTGGCTCTGAAAAGGGCTGGTGGTGAGTGAAGATCTCAACATTTCAAACACTTT
This sequence comes from Hippasteria phrygiana, assembly GCA_037893225.1. Taxonomy (NCBI): domain Eukaryota; kingdom Metazoa; phylum Echinodermata; class Asteroidea; order Valvatida; family Goniasteridae; genus Hippasteria; species Hippasteria phrygiana. The sequence goes on along the minus strand of JAZGUH010000575.1, from coordinate 436,297 downwards.
CTTGCAAAAGACATTTTCCATAGTGTACCAGCAAACCATCTTCCTAACTTGCTCAGTTGGCCCAGTTGAAAGTTTATTTTTGCTTTTTAATCATTCAGGAACTACGGATGGAAGATTACATAGCAAAGAGAGGTGAGAATAATTTGTACAAAAGGTTCTCTGTCTTCATTAAATTGATCCACAGTCGTGAAGATTTCATTAATTTAAAAGTGCATTATTTTTCAATCTTCAAATCATCTTCAATAAGAAGCTATGTTTGTACAATGATTTCCCTCTGAAGGTCTTTTAACACGAGAGCCTCTCAAACCAGAGCTCAACCCTGTGCAAATCTGGGTTGATTTTTCAACCCCACGCTCAATGCTGCATCATTTCACACTTGTTCCGTGCAAATCTAGCTTTCACCCTGGGGTGACTTCAACCCGGAGATGAGTATAAACAATTCACACTTGTGAGTACTAAGCCATGACCTTTGTACCCCACAACAGGAAAAATTCCCATGACTCTCAACCTGGGGCAAACCCAACACTACTTTTTCACACTACCGTTTTAAACTTGGTCTGGAGCAGGGTTGAGTTCAACCCAGGGTAAAATCAATCTCGGGGTTGACGCAGGGTTGGCGCGAGGTTGAAAATGTTCAAGTGTGAAACGTATATTTTCAACCCTGTGTCGACCCCACATCAACCCTGTGTCAACCCCATGTCAACCCCCTATAGTGTGACTAGGCCCTAGGGCTTCTGTTGTTAGATTGACACTTTTGTGCAAACTAATACTTATCTATTTCCAATTATTTTCAGGTAATATACCCCCAAGTGGATTTCCAGCCAGTTTGTTCTATGCCGGTTTTGATTTTGGAGGCCTATCCAACAAATTCAGAGTGAGTCTGCCTTTATACCCAGTATCACTTTGTAAAGTGAAACATTTGCTTACCTTTTCCATACATGTAGGCCTAATTGTCATAATTGTTCACTTGATTTTGTCATTATTTCAGGTTTGACAGCTTATAGGTAAAGATTTTAGGTTTCAGATAAAAATTTTGTTTTTCGTAAATCCTCTAAAATAAGTCACAGGCATAGTAATGACACAGCAACTAGGTCAACATCAATTTGGGCATATTTTGATATACCTCTTAATATTGCATTCACTATCTGCTGTGGTAGAATACCAAAATCCACAAGTTGATCAAGACATCTTGCCCCAAAAGTACCCTGGTAAAATTTTCCTGTGGCATGAGTTTGGAGCATATCTCCTTGGCAGAGACATCGCTAGGCCACTTTGAATGGGGATGAGGGGGGAGAGCTGGGGGTGCGGTGTGTTATCGCATCATGAGAGGTACGAGCTCAAGATTTGTTTTTGGCAGAGCTCACCAATGTTTTTCGGTATTGTTTTCTACAAATTTCTACAAATGTTCCCATTGATATGATGCCATTTAATTGTTCAGCTATTATCAGAAATGTATTCAAGTCTATCACAAGTCCCTGCAAGTCCCTGCAAGTCCCTGCAAGTCCCTGCAAGTCCCTGCAAGTCCCTGCAAGTCCCTGCAAGTCCCTGCAAGTCCCTGCAAGTCCCTGCAAGTCCCTGCAAGTCCCTGCAAGTCCCTGCAAGTCCCTGCAAGTCCCTGCAAGTCCCTGCAAGTCCCTGCAAGTCCCTGCAAGTCCCTGCAAGTCCCTGCAAGTCGTTGCAAGTCGTTGCAAGTCGTTGCAAGTCGTTGCAAGTCGTTGCAAGTCCCTGCAAGTCCCTGCAAGTCCCTGCAAGTCCCTGCATGCAAGTCCATGACACAAGCCCTCTAGTCCTAATCCGATCACACTATGGACATCTTTATCCCTTAAAAATTTGTTAAAGAACCATTTTCCCCTTGATTTACCGTGAACCAACATTTTCACTTTTTTTTCAACATATTAAGGGAGATTAGGAGTCCGTGAAAACGCCCTTAGAAAAGTCCTTTGTTTAGCCGTCCATGAAAATCCTGTGACTTCAGCCACTAGCGCCAGATTGTGTAGTGGAATCCGTGAAAACTCTGCATTATAATCTTGTGGTTGAGCTTGGCAAGTCTGCTGCCTGGCCCTCCAGAGTGTTTAGAATGTTTACAATAGAGTGTTTATTGACTGTTATGTATGACCAATGATAATCCTCAGTGGCCAGGGTCATTAAAAAAACATGAAAAAACCCCTTACAGGATTAGCGCTATAAGCCCCAGGTAAATATCTGTAAAACATCCTTTAGGGATTAATTTCACAGCAAAGTGGACTTTTAATGGGAATTTAAGGGATTAGATGTTCATAGTGTCACAATTAAGCTATTCAAATGAGCTTTGACAAAGGCATTCCTTTGTTATTGTTCATCCAGTTAATTGTGACCGGCTTTATGAAAGGAATTCTGACGACTTGGGAAAGGACTTGTGGAAGGACTTGCAGGGACTCGAGTACAACTCTGGCTATGCTATAATCGGGTGTGAGAGGGGCCTATGGCTACCATTACCATAAGACTTTTCTCTTCATTTTGTTTCTTTCTGTGCCTCTTTTTGCTGACAGTATTACACAATTTTGCTGACAGGTATGCAAATTTGCCAACAGCGACACAAATTTGCAGAAATATGGTATACAGTTCACTTTTATTTGATGTGTTAACCTTTACAGTTCAAACATGCAATTTCTTGTAGCTGGATACAAATACAGATTCTGTAATGGAATGTGGAAATTCACCTATTTACACAACACAGGTTCTCACTTCCCTGAAAAAGTATGAAGGCAAAAGCTTTGAGGTATGTATGCGTTGAACATAGACTTCCTTCTCAGGTTTTTTTTGTCTGGTTAAATCCCGATCAAGTGTAATCCTATAACAAATTATACATCTCTGATAAATATGTCAATATCTTGAATATTTGCACATTAACCCCTTCAGTACGGTTATTTACAGGAGGCGCCGGGGTGTCGCGCCGGCCTTTACAGCCAAGCGAAACGGCCACAATGTACTTGTGCAGTCAAGCGTAACATACACAATAATCCAACAATGGATTGAAACTGCACAAATAGCGGCAAATGGCGTCATCCGGGCTGGTGCCACGTTTGTTTTGCTGCCATTTGGCGTCATCCGTGCGCAAGGGGTTAAACATGTGTTAATTTATTTTTAAATAAAGCATAAATGCACAAGTTAACTCTGTCTCTGGAAAGTACAAGACGGCCTCCTTGTCTGGAATTTCCCATTTTGGCTTTTGTATGTTTTTGTTTGTTTTTGTTTAGAAAACATTGAGCAACATTAATGTTGAGGATAACATTTTAGTCTTATATGTAACCCAAAAATGCAGGATTAGCTGCCTGGGATTCTACAATTTTTGTTGCGGGGGGGGGGGGGGGGGGGGGGGGGGGGGGTGGGGGTTGGAAGCTGGAAGCCCTCAAAAGATGATAGCATATATATAGGGCAGACCTTTCAATGTTTTGCTTGGTCTCACGATCCCTTTAGAAAATGAAAACCAAACATGTGCATCCTTACATGTATCTTTCATAGACATGTATCTTTCATAGACATGTATCTTTCATGTATCTTTCATGTCCAGATTGATTTGGCACAATTCGGTCGTGATACTTGCACTTTATTGGTATGAGGTTTGCATGCTACAATTGTTTGTATGATTCAACTGCTGTTTTCATTCACATAATCTTACAGGAACTGAGAATGGCCGATTATGCAGAAAAGAAAGGTAAGTATCAAATCGCTGTGAATTACAGCTGTGTAGATAACAGGAACAATTATCTAAAAAAAAATAGCACAATTTAACTTTAAACTCTTTATGTACAATTGAAAGAATCAGCACCGATTTCCTAACGGAATCAACCACAACTTAATTGAAAAGTTGCTGTTTCCCCATTCTTTTTCAGGTAATGGACAGCCAAGTAAATTTGTAACCAGTGCAAATGGTATGTTTGGTGATGGAACAATTGGCTTTTTTGGTTCAGGACGCATCCTCGCTACCAAATTCAGAGTGAGTATGACTTGCCCACTATCTTTGTGCAGAGGATGTCTGTTTACAATTTCCATAATGACATAACTCTCTGTTGTCAGAAAAACATGTAGTAATTTCAGGTGTGGCATCAATCTTAGGACTAAGTTAAACATTTTTCATAGTGTCGGGTTATAATTCGATTTTTCCTACATCAATTTTCGAAGTGATCAAAGAAGACTGACAGGAGCGGGATTTTAACCTTTGCCTCAGTAACTACTGTACTGACACTACACCAACTGAGCTATCTTGCTCTATATATTGGAAGTCTCCCAAATTTTTTGTTCAAGGGCAGGGAGGGGGGGTCATGCCCCAACTTTACAATACATCCTGGGAGGCGACATTGTGGGCATCAATGAGGATATGACTTTTTAACTTGTAATATCAGGGAAACTGACTAGGTAATTTTGAATGAACTAGTGCAGTGCCCGTTCAAAATGTTCAAAACGGACAAATTGCTTGGCTTTTGTTTAAAAAAAACACGGGTGTATGTTTCCATGCCACACATGTATTACAGCTTTGGAAGTGAGTTCTTGGGAAGAGCTGGTTTTTGTAACACTGGTGGGCATGTGTCTAATTTGCATATTAGATCACGCCCCATTGCATGCGTGGCGGTCTATACCCGGACCTGTGGTGGTATAGTGCCCCCCATTGCATGCGTGGCGGTACAGTGCAGTGCCCGTTATATCAAAATGTGCAGCAGTGCATGGCGGTCTATACTGCCACTTTTGCGGGTCTAGAGGCTAATTCCGGTGTTGCTGCTTTTTTGCAGCTTTTTTGAGAATTAACCGCTCATCCAAACAACTTCAAACTTGACACTGCACATTCCTGGGTCCTGAGCAATACACCTGTCGATTTTCAACTTCATACAGTGCCCGGTTCTGGAGACGGACAGACACACATATACAGTTTTATACACACACAATCGTGTTTTTGCATCCCTGTGGAGACATGGCATTGTTCTCCCCTTTGTCCCTGTACTTAAGCAAACCCCCATCGACTTTGTACACAAAATTCCTTGTGGAGACAACCTAACCCATATAATTGCCTAGTGGAGACCCAGTTCCTCTGTTCCCTTTGTGTTCATGTCCCCACAGGGTACGGTATATCTGTCCAAGTGTGTAAATACCGGCAATCGCGGACCTCCTATTGAGACCCTCTTTTGTGTGTACTTTTAACTTTTTTGGAAGGCCTCCAATATGTTTTGTACACGATTTTCAATCGTGGACGTTCGGTCAATCGTGGACCCTTTGTCTACGCCCCAACTCTTTTGTCCGGAGTCCACGATTGCCGGTATTTACACACACACACAAGTGTGTAAACACCTTCAATCGCGGACCTCCTATTGTTCCTTTTTTTTTTTATTGTACTTAACTTTTTCGGAAGGCCTAGCTCCCATATGTTTTGTACACGATTTTCAATCGTGGACCTAGATTGACACAATCGTGGACCCTATTGCCCCAATCGTGGACCCTATTGCCCTCTTTGTTAAAGGTCCACGGTTTTTAATATAGCTATACAAACTCATACTGACAGACCAAAGATTCCTGGAATTATAGTAAGATTTTCAGAGTGAACAAAGGAAACTGGCAGGCTATGTTTCTTTGCATTCAGTGATGGGGCACTACAGTCCACAAATTTATCATTACACTTTTATTAATTAAATATATGTTGTCCAGAAGTACCCATGATTAGTTACCATTCTTTCACTAAGCTCCAATTTTCCTGTTGTGTCAAGGTGGAACTTAATTACCTCATTTGACTAGTTTTTCCATTGCCTGCAAATGAAAAATAATTTGTCAGGACGTTTTCATTAAAGGTGGCCCTTATAAGCTACATCCCTGCAGTACTCATCGCAGGTACACATTATATTGCAGTATTTTTGGCTTTTCCGACAAAGTCAGTCGGAAAAGGCCTTGTTTTTGTTCTGATTTTTTTTTTCTTCCTTCTTCTTCTGACCAAAAGCCCATAGACTTTGTACACGAATTTTTTCGGCGGCACTTTAGGTCTTAAAAAACCTCAGATCTTAACCAAACTTACCTCAAACATAGACCCTAAGCTGACATATTATGTCGAAGAGTGACGTCATGATGACGTCATCACGTGTCACGTGACGTCATCTTAAAAGTGCGTTTTTCAAGGGCCTATATCTAGAGAACGGTAAATCCGATTTCTTTAAAACCTGGTATGTTGGTAGGCTAGCTCGTGTTATAGATCAAAATTGAGGTGACGTCAAGATGACGTCATCATACGATTTTATAGTAATTTTTAAGTTTTTGAACTTCAAAGTTTCTTAAAGCCATATCTCACCAACAGAACATGCTAAATTCAAAATTCTTTTTGTAATAGCTTTGTAATTAGCCCCTATATTCTTTCACATAAATGTGAAAAATGTGTGACGTCATCATGACGTCATCAAAAGTGTAATTTTTTGAAACACATATAAGGGTAGGTCTGATCGTCATAAAAATTGGTGGGCAGGTAGATAGTGCTACTAGCATGTTAAATCCGAGGTGAGGTCATGATGACGTCATCGGCTGATTTTCTATGATTTTGTTAGTTCTATCCCAAATCCCATAGACTTTGTACACGAATTTTGTAAGAGCCACTTTGGTCACTAAACAACATCAGATCTTAATCAGGCTTAACTCAAACAGAGACCCTAAGCTGAAAATGTATGCCAAAACGTGACGTCATGATGACGTCATCACGTGTCAAGTGACGTCATCTTAAAGGTGTATTTTTCAATGGCCCATATCTAGAGAACGGTAGGTCCGATTGCCTTCAAACCAGGTATGTTGGTAGTGTAGCTCGTGTTATAGATGAAAATTGAGGTGACGTCATGATGACGTCATCATACGATTTTACAGTAATAATAAAGTTTTTGAACTTTAAAGTTTCTTTAAGCCATATATCATCAACAGAACATGCTAAATTCAAAATTCTTTTTGTAATAGCTTTAATTTGTTAGCTTCTATATTCTTTCACATAAATGGGAAAAATGTGTGACGTCATCATGACGTCATCAAAAATATGCTTTTTTGAAACACATATAAGGGTAGGTCCGATCGTCATTAAAATTAGTGTGCAGGTAGATAGTGCTACTAGCATGTTAAATCCGAGGTGACGTCATGATGACGTCATCGGCTGATTTTCTATGAATTTGTAGTTCTATCCAAAATCCCATAGACTTTGTACTCGAATTTTGTAAGTGGCACTTTGGTCACTAAACAACCTCAGATCTTAATCAGACTTAACACAAACATAGACCCTAAGCTGAAATCGTATGCCGAAGAGTGACGGGTGATGATGTCATCACGTGTCACGTGATGTCATCTTAAATGTGCATTTTTCAATGGCCCGTATCTAGAGAACCGTAGGTCCGATTACGCTCAAAGGTAGTATGTTGGTAGGCAAGCATTTGTTGTTGATGATGAAAATTGAGGTGACGTCACGATGACATCATCATACGAAATTATAGTAATTTTAAAGTTTTTGAACCCTAAAATTTTCTTTAAGCCGTAATTCATCAACAGAACATGCTTAATATCAAAATTCTTTTTGTAATAGGTTTGTTAGGTCCTACATATGTAACAAAAAATGCAAAATATGTGCACCATCATAATGACGTCATCAAATTAGGCATAATTTCTCGTAAGACATGTAAATTTGTAGATCCAATTGTCATGAAGCCTGGTGGGTAGGCAGACTTGTCACAAGAAAGCAAAAATCGCAGTGACATCATAAAAAAAAAAATGCGGAAAAGCCCTATGTTCTGTTCAGCGAAGAGACATAGAGTCCCTGTTTCTAGAGAAATTTCTGATGTTTTTCCCCATATATGATTATTATATATACAATAATTTTATTTAATAATCGCTGTTTCAATTCAAATTAGCCTGTTATCAGCACACATTTTTTGATGAATTGTGGAGTTTCGGGCAGCGTTGACATAAGCAACCTGAGCGAGGCAGCAACTGAAGGCGGAACCTCATCAAAGTGCGAGGTAAAATATTTCAAACATTTTTTGTGTTGAGGCCTAATGTAATGTCATTGGTAACAAGACCTGACAAATCTCACTATTCTCTACGATTTGTAGGTTTGGTAGCTGCCAATGTCCCAACGGCGGCAGAAAGAGGGGCTGGGGGCATTGGCCTCCCCACTTTTTGCACTGGGGGAATAGTTTTTGCATCCCTGTGGAGACATGGCATTGTTCTCCCCTTCGTCCCTGTACTTGAGCAAACCCCCATTGACTTTGTACACAAAATTCCTTGTGGAGACAACCTAACCTATAGAATTGCCTAGTGGAGACCTATTCAGTCCCTTTGTTCCCATTGTGTTCATGTCCCCACAGGGTACGGTATATCTGTCCAAGTGTGTAAATATCGGCAATCGCGGACCTCCTATTGAGACCCTCTTTTGTGTGTACTTTAACTTTTTTGGAAGGCCTCCCATATGTTTTGTACACGATTTTCAATCGTGGACGTTCGGTCAATCGTGGACCCTTTGTCTACGCCCTAACTCTTTTGTCCCGAGTCCACGATTGCCGGTATTTACACACACACACACACATACACACACACAAGTGTGTAAACACCTTCAATCGCGGACCTCCTATTGTCCCTCCTTTGTTAATTGTACTTAACTTTTTCGGAAGGCCTCCCATATGTTTTGTACACGATTTTCAATCGTGGACCTAGATTGACACAATCGTGGACCCTATTGCCCTCTTTGGTATTTAAGGTCCACGGTTTTAATAGCTATACAAACTCATACTGACAGACAAAGATTCCTGGAATTATAGTAAGATTTTCAGAGTGAACAAAGGAAACTGGCAGGTTATGTTTCTTTGCATTCAGTGATGGGGCACTACAGTCCACAAATTTATCATTACACTTTTATTAATTAAATATATGTTGTCCAGAAGTACCCATAATTAGTTACCATTCTTTCACTAAGCTCCAATTTTCCTGTTGTGTCAAGGTGGAACTTAATTACCTCATTTGACTAGTTTTTCCATTGCCTGCAAATGAAAAATAATTTGTCAGGACGTTTTCATTAAAGGTGGCCCTTCTAAGCTACATCCCTGCAGTACTCATCGCAGGTACACATTATATTGCAGTATTTTTTCTAGAGAAATTTCTGATGTTTTTCCCCTATATGATTATTCAAAAACAATAATTTTATTTAATAATCGCTGTTTCAATTCAAATTAGCCTGTTATCAGCACCAATTTTTTGATGAATTGTGGAGTTTCGGGCAGCGTTGACATAAGCAACCTGAGCGAGGCAGCAACTAAAGGCGGAACCTCATCAAAGTGCGAGGTAAAATATTTCAAAATTTTTTTGTGTTGAGGCCTAATGTAATGTCATTGGTAACAAGACCTGACAAATCTGACTATTCTCTACGATTTGTAGGTTTGGTAGCTGCCAATGTCCCAACGGCGGCAGAAAGTGGGGCTGGGGGCATTGGCCTCCCCACTTTTTGCACTGGGGGAATAGCCCCCCCCCCCCCCCACCACTTTTTTCACTTGAAATGGCCCCCCCCCCCCTACTTTTGGCAGTTCCGCACAAGAAAAACATGGAAAAGGGCAGCCGGCCAGCCAGCACTGATGTTTTTGCCCCCCACTTTCAAAAGTGTTCCGCTGCTGTTGCAATGTCCACATGACCAAATAAGCAGGAATTCCTCCTTTTCCTAAATGTCCAAAGTTTTCCAAAATGGTTGTCGGCAACATTCGGATGTTATCATTGATGTTCGCCATGACATTTAACAACAAAATGCCCGTTGTTAATCCTGAAACTTTTTAATTCTCAATTTAATCGAAACCCAAAATCAATGCCGTTGTTAATCCTGAAATTTTTTAATTCTCAATTTAATCGAAACCCAAAATCAATGCCGTACTCTTGACATATTTTGCCGACCGGATTTTTAAGGGCTGTATTGGTGCAAGCATATGAAGAGCAACTCCTCGATTTCAAAAGGAAGACGCAAGTCGGGAATCTTCTAATAGTGTCTTCTCGTGTACTTGCATTTATTAGCAAATAACAGAAGAGGAAGATTGTATCTGTCAGATACAATTCTGAAATTACAGAAACAAAACAATCAAATTAGATGTCTGAAAATAACGACTTGTAGATCTAATGTAGGATGATTAATATAAAAGGCACCGTTGAAAGTCAAATAATCGCATGTGTATGGGTAATGTTTTAATAGTGGATAACCTCATAGGCTAAATCATAGGCTTTCGAGAAACTAATGAACAGAACAATTGGAAAAGATCAATTAAAGATAAATTTGCCTCCAAAGATTAATATGGTGTTTGGATAAACTGGAATATTTCGAAGAAATAACGGCTTGTAACCTGCAGGACATATAGCTTGATTATAAACTAAAACAATGATTAATTTGCTAAAACAAGACCATAACCATTCCCATTGTGATCAAACCCAAGTTTTAGAAGATATATCAGTGAGTGCAAGTTCATAAAACCGTGTACGTACATAAATCTGAGAACACATACACGAGTGAATAAATTGGCAAAGCCGAGCATTTTAAATAACCTAATAAATCAACAGGGTAAAATACAGATTTATGAAAGAATAAAGATGTATGTATTTAAGCTATATAACTTATTGCAATATATAATAATAATTACATGTATTGTAATTACCTGAAGCTTTTATTCTCCCGCACTTGAATCCCGTAAGAACGATATATATATATCTTTAACTTGAAACTCAAACACATCCATCAAAGGAATTAATTGAATTATCTAAATCGAATTAATATTGTACTTCTATAGTCACGCACGAGGGTGCACAGTTTCCGTACGTTCACTGGCTCACGTGGTCGTCCTTGTGTCCGCGTCTCTAACCAGGTATGTTTTGAATGTTGCCATTGATGCATCACTCATGGTGACAAGCGGACCTAAGATTTTATCAAGGGTCATCAGGGAATCTTCAGGGTAGGGAACTAGTCATTGAATAAAGGGGAGAAACATTAAACTCGACATTGTGCATGGGGGAGTTTGCTACTTTTGTTTGATACTTTTTTTCTATACTTTAACCTCTTGATTCAAATGCGGACGAGGGCCATAGCCACCTGGCTGGTTGTTGTCTGTATGGGCATTGTCTGTGCATACTCAATCCATCCATGTTTTAACTGTTGCTCTTGAATGGAAGTGTAATGAATAGATGGAGATTTTCAAACAAAGCTTTCATTCACACAAAAAGGGGCCGGGGGGGGGGGGGGGGGGGGATCCAATTGCAATGAATAGGATCACTCTATTCAGTGTGGTGCCTATTGTTTGCATTTACACTTGGCTGCACAGCCTATTCTTGCCATTCCAGCCCCCCCCCCCCCCCCCCCCCCCCCTCCCCCCCAGTAACATCCAGACACAAGGGGTTAACATTTAAACACACAATTTCTTTTAGGTGATGGACACAAATACAGATTCTATGATGAAAAGTGGAAATTCATCTAACACCTACACAAGACATCAGGTTATCACTGCTATGAAGGAGTATGAAAACAAAAGCTTTGAGGTATGTTTGTCCTTAAAGGTATGGTATATAGCTTTGGTAATGACAAAAAATGTTTATTAGTTTCATCTTGAAAACTTGCTGTTGATAAAGATGATACAGTACCAATCCTTCTGAGAAGTATTTCTGTCTGAAATGCTGTCACCCAGCGGCAGAGCCGGGGGAGCCATACAAAATTGGCATCCCCCCCCCCCACTGTAAATTTTGCAAATGGAGAAAATAGTATTAAAAATACTGTGAGTACCCCCCACTGTAACATCCAGTCCCCCAACTCGCTCCCATATGGAGAAAGCCCCAGCTACGTTGCTGCTGCCTTTTTGATTTCAAAAATATATGCATGAACGTGCACCGTAATGAACCAGAATGGTTTGTCACTGTTTTCTCCTTAATTGAATTGGTTGATGGATTGAACCAACAGCAGCGGACTACTGTTGAAAGTGGGGGGGGGGGGGGGGGGGGGGGGTGGAAAAGAGCTGTAGTACTGGCCGGCTGTTGCCCTTTTCTATGTTTTTATTTTCTATGTTTCCCCCCCCCCCTCCCCATTCCGCCGTCTTTGGAGTGAACTCCAACTTTCCCAGGGTTTAATTTCAATGTTGAATCACACAAAGTATGGATACTGCCTGCAACTATTTTGCCAGCTCTACCAAAGCTATATCATACCTTAATTTATACTCGGACTCAAATAAACAACATAGGAGACAAATTATTGAGTTTATGCCACAGCTTCAGAAGGATATTTTATTCCGGATACCAGTGATGGGGCAAACCGGTTCAATGAAATAAACTTTAATTCAGATATTGGGCAACACCAGGCCCGACCAGAAAGGGGGAACACAAATCCCCTGGGCAACACCAGGCCCGACCAGTAATGGGCAACCACATGACCAAGCCAAAGAGGCATGCACATGACAAACACACGGATTAACACACAATAACTTCCCACCATGTTACATTCGGTCAGGAAAGCATAGCCTCAGGAAACTCGGGAGCGCTATGGCCACTAATTACGTTTGCATATTAGCCTCCCAAATTATAAATGTGAGGAATTGAGTTACTGGCTGTCTGTATCCGTAAAAAATGCCACCAGCGCAGCGCGCACCCACTAGGAAAAGATCACCAGGAACCTATAGGGCAAAGGAGGGGCAAGGAAGATCTAACTGGAAAAATGTGACCTGATCAACATCTCTAAGTTGGACGTAAAGATGCGGTTGCCCAGAGGGGATAAATGCACCCCATCATACCGATACAAAGAAAAGTCAGACCGAATAAATTGGAGATGATGAAGACAAAGGGTTTGGGGCAACTTTGCACATTGCGCTCTTGCCCATCTATTGATTGTACGGCGCTTGCGTTCTAATGCTGGCTGGGAATATGCACCAAAATAAAAAACTCGCGGGAGAATGTCTGACCAGACACCAGTCTATACAATCCCGCAGCATGATAACGACCCTCTGCCGAAGGGCATACTCATCTACCTTAACAAGGTCATTAGTACCCAAATGTACAATCAGGAATGAGGGAGGAGGAAAATGTTTAGTCAAATCCTCCCGGAGTACAAAAAGATCAGCAACGCCTGCCTCACCTTTGCCATTCCAACGGATAGTGACTGGGAGGTCAAACCGACGCTCCGCACGGCGGATGATTGAATCGGCAACTGTCCAAATTGTATCTGAAGTGAAAAGTGAAGCAAATAAATTACGTCACGATACGAGCAGTTCTCAGCTACTCCGATATAAAGATAAAATGCACCTAGCGTGGGAAAAGAGCGGACTGGGTACGACTCGAACCCAGAGTTTCAGTTATGTTGCAAACTGGCACCGGGCGTATGTAGGATAAAAATGCTTCCGAACGCTAGCACCCCATAATCTGAATATCGGCCTTGGCAACCCCCAAGTGCGACGCAGAAGATGCAGCCCCGATGCGAAAGGAATGACTCTTTATGCAGGTCCAATCGAACCCCAGAAATGCGAGAGCTTTACGTAACACAGCATTGAATTGATATTGTGTTAGTGGACTCCCATCAAAGTGACAGAAAAACGGACCAGAAATGCGAGGGCGCACAGACGAAAACTGCATTAAGGCTGCAACGGGACAGAGGAATTTGTCGCTGGATCGTACTAAGCGAACGCTTTAGGAGAGGCCACGCTGATTATTCTTGGAATTCCGAAAATGAATGATCACTGGGACAGACCCACTATCATTGGAGGTTTGGGAAAACTGAACATCCTGATCAACCAAAACAGATCCCTGAATGTGCCGATTAGAGCAAACTGCAACTTCACTAACCCGCATAAAACCTAAAAAGGCACTTAGAAAAACAGCTCTAAATAAACCGGCCTCAAACTGAGAAGAACACACGGCAGGGAGATAACTAATAATGCTCCCTAGCATTGTGAGAGAAATTGGTAACCGAGAATCTTGAGATGGACGAAGCCGGCAGGCACCCTCTAGTAATTTGGAGACAACTTTGGTAGGGTCCCCCCATGCACCCATGTAATTTGTAAACATAACCCACGCCTGATACATAGGTGGCAATTGTGAAAGGTGATAATCCCCAAAGTGAAAGCCACGCTGCAAATTGCCGTATACATCTCTTCAACTGACGCAGGCACATTGCTCGTCATGAGTTGCTGTCGAAATTGACTAAAGCACTCCAGCCGGAAGTATAGGTTTTGTGTGAATTTGCAGAAATTGCTGCAAAATCTCATCTACCAAACTGGAGGGAAAGGAGGGAGAGGGGTCATAACCCGGTCTGCATGGGGTGCTGCCAGGCGAAAACGGCCCATCTGAAAACGTGACAAAGCATCCGCAATTTCATTATATCTGCCTGGCACATGTACAGCTTTAACCGACACCTTAAATTGTAGGCACTGTAGCACAAATTGTCGCACGAGCTGCATAATGTGCGGGCAACATGAAGATTGCTTATTAATGATCTGTACCACGGTGTTGACCCACTGTGCAGGATGGGTATGCTGTGCAAGCTGGGCAGCCTGTGACGGGGTTGACCCCGAGTTACCCCACTAATTGGGGCAAGTTAAACCCGCCGGGTTATAGTTCACGTAGGTGGCCGAAAAACCTGGTAGTGACCCAGCATCGTGTCCGACGACGGCACAGGGCGATCGAGTTCACCGGAAGGGGAGCCAGGCCTACTGTCACGGGTGTCGTGTATGCTGCAGGCGCGGGCACGGCAGCCGCGGGAGACTCGTTGCACGCTCGGGGCCAGGAAGGGGGAGAACCCATAGTTGCCGAAACTGATGAACTAGGCATGCTAGTGGGTTGGAAATTTCGCCGCCTGACGAAATGACCGGGAGAGAGGCCGAAGCTGCAGGCATCAGAGGCCCGGTGACCTTGCTGAAAAATCCCGATGACGGGGGTGGAGAAAATAGTCCTGCAGACAAAAACACCGGCTGCGTTGGAACGTAAAATTGTGGCCCGGCCACCGTGGCCGCATCAGACACTGGCGGTATTGCCAAGCCCTTGGCCTGACTCACTGGGGGAACTCCTTCTGGCAATGGAAAAACAGCTGCGCCCCACTCCACGACCTCGACGATGCGATGCTGCCATATTACTGGCCTTCTGGTGCCGCTGTTGTCACGACGCGGCAGCCTTGACGACTGTGTCTAAGAAGCGGGCTGGCCAATGACGAGTGCAATGCAAATTCCCCCAATTCATAATACAAACAGTTAGGTGTAGGCCTAGATGACTAGATGGGGAATCAGGTTGGCGCAGTGGTTACTGTCCCCGCCTTTCACCGCTGTGGCCCGGGTTCGATTCCTGCCCTGGTCCACATGTGGATTGGGTTTTCAGTCCCTACCTGATTCCGTGGGTTTCCCCCAGAATATTCTTCTGGGGTTTTCCTCCCACCTCTAAAACTGTAACTTCTTCTCATTGTCTTCTCTCTACAGGTTTCTTCAGGCTTTCAAGCTACAGTGCCTATGGCGCTTTTGAGGAATCCTTGGTTTCATTACCAGAAAGAATTAATAATAATAATAATAATAATAATAATAATAATAACTGGATACAATAACTGACGACCAGAGCAGGGAATGGATCCAGACGAACTTACACACGGAAAGGTTGAAGTGCAAAGCAAATTGTAGTACAAGAGAGACGATAAATCAAGCAACTAAATCCAGGTATTATGAAAAATTAACAAGCAAAAAATTGCCTGTTCACTCGGGGATTGGCTGTGACAGAGTGGCTGTAAGTTACAAGCAGCGGAAAGCCCAGCGTCCCGACGCGAAGCCCACAGATCTCATTGGCTAAAAGTTTCCAGCCATACGCGCGACTTTCACACCTTGCATAATTATCCCTTATATGGTAGTTCCCAACCCAAGGTTGGGTGAGCCTGTAATAAGCTAAAGCATTCACAGCAAGCTAACGTAAAAGTACGGTGATCTACCAAGGCTACCATGTACTCGTTTGTTGTGACAATTATTTGCTAGGGAATACGGAAAGCTAGATATTGCCAGGCTAAAAGTAAAAGGAATTAACAGGAAGTTAAACAAAAATCAGTATTGATGAATATGTAATTAGTTGTGAATATTTGCTCATTAAAAAGTCACTGTACCTTGCTTTAGAAAGTACAAGATAACCATCAAAACCTGAAAGTTCCAGTCTTTTTCCCGGATTTGAGAATCTGAAAAAAATTTAAAATGTACATTTAGATTTCTATCTTACACAAAACCCCATTTAGAGTACTTCAACTGCAACAAAATTATTTGCTTCATCAAAATATGATTGTATAAAAATAATGTTTTTTTTTCTAGTACCAAAAAATCAAACCCTTGTTTGTTTTCCTTTCATAAATTGATGTACATTAATTGATTGCTATTTTAATCAAGTGGTGAGCTGAAAAGTTGTATATGTGTACTGTAACATTCACCTTTCTTTTTCTGTTTATTTTAATACAGGAACTGCGATTGTCCGATTATGAAATTAAGAAATGTAAGTTGATCTTCCCCCAATCTGTCTGTAAGTCACAGTTCTATAGTTAACAGAAAAATGGCCTAGTTAGTAAATGACACAATGTTTAATACCTTTTCAACGTTGCTTTTATGTACAATATCAATGTGCCACAGTGTATGGTACTAATTAACCCCTTGAGCACGGTATTTTACGGGAGACGTCCGGGTGTTGCAGCGGTTCTGGCAGCGAAATTGAACCACTACAACGTGTTTGTGCAGTCAATAATCCAACAATGGATTGAAACTGCACAAACAGCGGCCGATGGCGTCATCCGGCCTGGTGGCACTGTTTTTTTGCGCCCTATGGCATCATCCGTACGCAAGGGGTTAATGGAAAAAAGTGTCCGTTTATTATACTGCAACCTTTCCCCTATGTTTTCCTGTCCTCTCTGGTTCGTTCATGGCTCTACAGTCTCTGGCCCGACCTCGATGCCAAGTCCGTTGGACCAGCTTGCCTTGTGCGCATGGAAATCAGCTTCAAGTAAAGAAGGCCCATTTGCTGGTGGGGCGTTTTCCCCTTTTACTTTGTCAAAAACTCACCAAGTCAACAACGTAAGTAGTTACTCGCATTATTGGATGCAGTTCTTGACTGAAATTGTTTTTCCTTTTTTGGTGGTGGAGAGGGAAAAAGGAGGGGAGGTGGTAGTAAAATAGTTTTGTTAAAGAAAATAATTTTTCAAGAACCACATTTTTGAAGCGTAAAAAATAAGGTTTACTATTTCTTTTTATCTCAGCAGGCACCAAATGTCATTTTGACTTTGGATTATGGTTTGATGATTATGGTTAGATATCAGATCGATTTACATTCAATGTTTTGATGTCAGATTACTGTCATTGATCTGACAACAATCAAACATCTGTATTGGATATTGTAGTAACGTCATGATGTGGTTTAGCAGTTGGTCATGACATTTTATAACTGTCACAACTTGACCAAAAACAGCCGTTAGAATAAGGTCAGATTCTGACATCTGACTTACACTTTCAACTATAAGCTGACCAAAATCCAACATCATCATGGTCAGATTTGGTCAGAATTGAATGTCGGAGTGACGTTAATCTGCATGCTGGGTATATGTTTGGCAGATTGTAAGTATATGCTCCTACAAACTCTAACCATAGTATATCACCTAAAATGTAGGTCCTGCTGCTGGTAATGCAATTATTTGTATTAGAAATTCCTCCATTTTTTGCATCTGTATAGTCACATCACACTGAACAAGCCTCTAAAAGACACACCTGCCAATGTTTTGCATCGGAGGTCAGTGAACAACTAGACTCTGCAGGAGCCTCAGCTGCCATGCCCACTTCATCATCCGTGAATGTCAAACATGAGAAATGGGTTGCTGCCTCCCAAGACGAATCATGGGAAGAAGTCGGTCACCTTCAGCAAAAGAAACAGCAGCTGGAATGGGCCCTTGAGTTGTCTCGGCTTAAAGATCAAATCCGTATGTTGGAGGCCAAACATATCTGCCAACCATCCACCTTGGATTGTAGGACAGGCCATGCCAGTGTCTCTGCAGATCATTCTACATCGATATCACCATCACCGAGCAACACTAGCAGTAAGGAGTGGCCAGTCTGTCCATCTGTATCCAAACCAGCTTGGATAGAGCCCACCTTAAATATGTTAGGGGCATGTGGCACTTCTGTGAGTAAATCAGCATTTAAAAAAAATTTAAATCACCCAGTACAAGGCGAAAAGCCACTCTAGGTAAAGGGTAACGATCAAGTATTTTTGGCGACATTTTGAATTACCAACCCTATTGCCCTTATGGTTTTCCTGGGCCCAGATCTAAATAGAGGATAATTCTTGAACAGATCCCATTTTTCAGACCTATAGACCCAGAAGGGGAAACTTCCACCATTGGTGAGACCAATTCACCTCCCTCCAAGGATATTTCTCTTAGAATGAGTTGATATTCTGGTCACAAATGTATGTGCTGTTAATGTGATTGACCTATATTGCTTATGGGCAAAGAGCCGCACCCCTTTATATGGAATTTGTGCAATAGTTTTTGTCAAATTATAGTTGATCTAATCATTTTGATTGCACATTGTTTCACAAGTTGCGCTCACAAGAGTCAATTTAGTTTTAGTTGTCATATGTCTGTAACATGTACAGTCGACTCCTGTTAGTACGAAATCCGCGGGACCGCGTGAAAGTGTTTGCTGTATACAGTGTTGGAACTAGTACTCCTACTCGTACTCAGCCCGTACTACTCGACTATCGGTACTCAAAAATTATTTGGACTTGGGCCCTACTCGATTTTTGGCCCCTACTCAAATTTTGCACGAACTCGATTGTTTGGTACTCGGTACTCGACTCAAGTACCCCAGAGTATAAATCGAGTACATTTCTTTTTAATCGATTACATAGCTCAACCTGGAACGCAACGCTAGCGCGGTGGTGCGGTTGCAGTCTGTAATATGGCCTTAATTATACCATGCGCTGGGTACAAGGAATGTTTTTGCTAGTCTAGTTCCCGCCTCCCCAATACTACTAACATTCGAAGTCGTAACACTGAGGATTCGTGAATCGGGAGCCAACCAAGCCCATGCTTCTTACGTTCGCTCGCCGCTTCACGGTTACCAGTGAGGCCATTTCAGGATTTTTCCCAAGCAAAATCCTTGTCCCAGTGCATCGTGAGCACGTTTTAAGCACATGTATTGTCTGTTGCCTAAGAAAATCTTGGGAATTTTACAGTGCGTGATCGCGTAGGCTACACTTGCGTATATCACATGTGCGTATATCACATGTGCTACTATACATCATTGCATTTTTTTTCAGCTTTATGGTTGCATGAATGATTGAATATGTCTTCAGTTTTTGATGTAAAATGGGGATATTAATATCACCGGGAGCAAGTTGTGTTAAACGGAATCTTCTGCCATAATACTGCTAGTGATTTGAATGTTTTTTTTTTCCATCACTTTCTCCAAAAAGTAAATCCTCAAGATATTCGGTCTTTCTGTAAGTCCCTGAAATAGTAATGAGTCTCATTTAATATGAAAAAACGTCAAAGGTACAATGTAACACCTGATGTGCATTTAATAGTTTGCACATGCTATTTTGATCTTTTCATGCTAACTTATTTAAGCATCAGTCTCAAACCTGAAGGTCTCAGTCTTGGCCTCAGATATGTAAGTCTTGGTCCTGGTCTTGAACCTCCTGGTCTCGATCTGGTCTGGAAAGAGTTCCATATCCGGCCATCACTTACTTTTTCTTAATATGACCAAAAAGTGTAAATCTGATGAAGAAACACGAATTTAGGAGGGAAAAAATTTCAACTTATTCTTTGAAAATACTTTGACTTTTTCTGTCATTGCCCGTAGACTTTGTGCACAAGGTCTAAGTGATCGCCGGATATGGAACTCTTTCCTTTGTCTTTCAGGTCTTGACTACAGCACTGCAGGTTATCAAGTGACTGAGTCAGGCTTTTTTTCAATACATGTATTTATGAAAAATTAAAATAAACAACCAGCAATTGAAGTCTTGCTTTTTGTTTTGTTTTGTTAATTTTTTGTTTTTCTTGTGTACTTAATTGAGTTTGTTGTCTGGAAAAGGTTTGCTCAAAATAGCAAACATTTCAGGTGTCTACTTGAAAAGAAATGGTGAAAACAAAAAGTGCCAGTTTATTCATTGATTTGTTGAATTTTAAATATTTTTTACACTAATAGAAAGTGTTAACCACTTGGTAAAGAAGATTGGATTGCATGTTGTGTTTGTTTTGTTTTATTTTATTATTTCATTTCATTTCATTTATTTATTTATTTATTTGTTTATATTTTTATTTTGAATATACAAACAGAGCACAGCACCTGTTTAGCTCTAAAATCTTTGGTGAATGTTTTTTTTTAGAATCCCTCTTCAGAGGATTATCAAGGGAGATTACCTCAAGGGAGATCCCATAGTTCACCTCAGTCTATTAATGTCAGGCCAGACCTCCACCAGTCTTCTGCCCGTCAGTGAGTATTAAACGGGTTAATTAAATTGTGTTGCAAATATTCAACTCGGAAGTCTTAAGGCCAATTTACACATACGCGACATAGTCGTGCGACAATCAATGAGTGCATTTCTTTTTACGTGACAAAGTCATGGGATGAGACGTTGATTAATGTGTATATTTCAAAATGCAGGACAATGTCGCACGACAAAGTCACATACACATGACATATAGGCCTATGTTAAAATTGGCCTAAAGTTTATGTTTAGCCAATCCTACTCCTCGGTCAACTGTGGATTTAGTTTTGCTTTCACTTACTGCCAGTGAACAAATTCACTTAAAAAGTTGAAATTGAAAAGCCATTCTGTTCCTGAAGAATTTATTTCCAAAAATGCAATAAACATAAAAACATACATATATTGAGTTTTTGAGAGTAACTTCATATACAGTGTGGTTCAAAAAACCTACACACTTTTTTAGAGGAAAATTTCTCGGAATTGGGAAAATATGGCCAAATAGTTTTAACTAACTATTCATTGCATATTGTAAAATAAAACAGCCAATTATTTCTGCCATTCTGCTGTTTTTTATCAAGTCCCCTCTGGCGCAGCATAGCCTGTTGGTGCCATTTGTCTAAAAGTCGTCTATGCAGGCAGCAAACAAATCTGACGTCATAGGACATACTCCCCTTTTGTGTCTAGTGCTAGACACAAACGGCTTTTATAATACGCAATCTCTGTAAAACTACAAAATGACGCAGACTTCTCTCAGCAATCAACATCATCTTTAATTGGTATGTTTTTGCTCTTGCTTACAGTCTCAAAAGGCTTCAAGATCTAAACTGTAGCATCTCTGCCCTCGAGCTCAAGCCTAAGACACCAAGTGAGGTTTCTTCCATCAGTAGCACACTGGACAACTCCATCTCATTAGGCACGCCTTCCGATGATGAGGAACAGGAAGATGCCCTGCCTCCCCACCCAGGGGGTGTGGTGCTACGACGGGTGGGGTACTACACCATCCCCTCCCTGAAGGAGCTGGCAGACATGGTGGGAGAGAAGGGAGAAGAGAAGTGTTTGTATGTGGACAATCTCACCATCGGACGGGCGGGGTATGGGAGCGTATTCTTTCCTGGAGTGACCAACTTGACTGGAATGAACTTGGATGAAATTGGTATTAAAGATACATCCTTCACTTTTCAATTTTACAAGTCTTGCAGAGCTGCCAACCAGTACGAATTTTCCGTATTTCGTACGGAAATTCACAAAAAATACGGAAGTACAAATATGGCTTTATAAATACGGATTTTGTGAAATCCGACCATAATAATCAGGCATATGAAATTTCCGGGTTTTTTTTTCGCTTTTCATTTCCCCGCTCTGCTTTTTTGTGTGTAAGTACTATAGCACGGCATTTCGTAATAAATCAGCAGTTTTGGTTTTTTGATGTTTGCAAATGTTGTAAACTACCTTTAATGCACCGTGCATCATGGAGCTGCTAGTTGGCCGGGCACGCCGGCCCGTTGTACGGCATTGAATACGTGAATACCGTGGCACAGTGACTGTGCGAGCAGTTTGTGATATGGTGATCGCAAAAACAAGTCGGTTTCATAATTATTTTGTTTAGTTTATTGGTTTTGCTGATTAATAGGCTATCAATCATGCATGCTATTTTAGTATGTTCATGCTTTCTTCTGAATAAAACATTATTGCGATCCCAACTGAACGATTGCAACTTTACCTTTTAAAAAAAAAAAAAAAAAAAAAAAAAAAAAAGGAAACAGTCCATCAAGTGCGTGCATGGGTTCGTTAAACCATTGCTGTTACAGTAGTGTGGACTATCCTGCTCGAAAAATATATCTGGTTTTCAGGTAAAATATGGATTTTCTTAGCAAAGTACTGATTTTTTGCTTTCTGAATACTGAAATGAGTTTTAGAAGGTTGGCAGCTCTGGTCCTGTGTAAATGGTCTTGACTCAGTTTCTATTATAGGCCATATTTGAGGTTAAAGTCTTTGCTAGCCTTGGGAAAACCTTCTGCACTTGCATTGTTACAGAATTTGAATGGCAAAATAAACTTTGAAGATGGCCGCTACAATTACAAGGTCTATATTCATGTATGGCTCAGGTATGTGTAGCAACATTTTAGCAAATGTGTATACCAATTACATGATGTTCAGCACTAGATTATCACACGGTGTAAGTTTTAACATATGCTAAATTTGTAATCTTGATGATTACAGTGTGTATTCGTCGCAGTGAGGTTAGTATCTACCCTGACAACACCCAGAAACCAGTAGTTGGTGAGGGACTGAACAAGAAGGCTAAGGTGACATTGGATTCTATCTGGCCAACTGACAAGACCTCGCATAAACCAATCAAGGTAAGTACTCTTGATCAGCATAGCATCTTTTGCTTCATTGTGTCTTGAGGTGGGGCATTTCTCTTTAACCTCTTGAATATGGACGATAGCTATAGCCCCAGTTTGAAAAAGGATCCCACCTGGCCGGTTGTAGTCTATATCAGTGTTGTAGGTCTCGAGACCAGTTTTTCCTGGTCTCGGTCTCGGTACCCCGTAGTCTCGGTATTTTGCTGCTCTCGGTATCGAGACCACCAATATTTTATACAAACAGCACATGTGCAGAATCGATTACAGTACGCTCTACTCGACTAAAGATTTATAAACGTGCAGTACATGACATGATGACCTCGTTTCTTTGCCGTGTACGCCTGCCCAAACGTACATGTAGCGCATTAGCGTCATGTATGGGAAGTTGGGAACGACATGTACATGTATACTCCTTTCACATAACGCATATGGAAATTTGTGATCTTTTTTGCATTCTTTTATTATGTAAATGACATACAAGGTCTCGGTCTTCCAGGTCTCAGACCATCAGGTCTTGGTCTTGGTCTCGGACTTAGGGGTCTCGACACTGGTCTACAACACTGGTCTATATGTGCATTCCTGTGCATAATCAATCCATTGTTTGCACTACGCTGCACAAGCCCGTATTGGCAGTGCCCCATTAATAAGAGCCAGCCACAAGGGGTTAAACCATAACACGATAAGTAGATGATATCTAGTTTTATACAACACCTGAATAAATCACGTGCATTAAATTAATTGTCCCATCGCACGATGCGAACCCGCACCACCAAAAAAAGTTCTATCACATGGTTTTATCAAACGGTAATACGTTTGATAGAACTTCCCCGCCGCCACAACACGGCTGTCATTGGACTGGATCCCGGTCCCTCCGTTGTCCTTCGGACTTCATTGTATATTATATACATATGGGGACAACCAGTCTAGGCTGTCATTCACACAAAATGGCGGACAGTGTTTCCGAACCGTGGTTTTGTTTTCCTAACAGACGACGAAATATTGGAACTCGTAGGCGACAAATGAGACAAATGAAATATGCAGTCAAACGATTAATTAGAGGAATTTGCAAGACAACAATTAAACAAAAATTTAAGGAACAACAATTCAAGCTTTAACTGATTCGGAACTGAACCATTTTTTGTCGCGGTTTTATGCGGGACTGAGAAGGTAAACGGCACGTTGTACACAAAGAAGTCCATGCATGCAATCTGTCGGATTTATTCAGGCGTTGTATAAAACAAATAATGAATGTTTCACATTCGTGCAATGGTAGGAATAATTTCATTCGGTGACAGATGGAATGTCCCATTCCACAAGGCTGCGCCTCGTGGAATGGAACATTCAATCTGTCACCTTATGAAATTATTCTTACCATCGCACTCAAAAACATTCATTATTTGTATACTATTATACAAAAAAACAATCATCTCTACATGTATACAGTTGACCTTCAGATCCCACATACTTTCAGTACACATCAACAAAGCCCAGGATATTCCGAGTACAAGATCTAAAGGCATGTGGTATAACCTGGGGTATCTCTGATGCAAGATTGAAAGGGGTACTTAATAGAGTTTTTTACTTTATTTGACCAGAATGTGGATCGTCTGATTGCCCTAAACTATGAAGACAAGTTGGAGCGAGCCACAGTGAAACTTGGAGCCAAGTTTATTGAATATCGTCCGGAGACTGGCTCATGGGTCTTCCAGGTTTGTAGACATACATAGTATACATTTATGTTTTATTCAAATTTCGAAGAAAAAACAATTATAATTTAAAGTCATTGGTAAAAAAAGCCAAAGTCCCTAAGTTACTTGAAATGCAATCTGTATCTCAGTCAGTTTTGAATATTAACAAAGAAAACTGGCAGGAGCAGGATTTGAACCTGCTAACTGAGCTTTTTTGCTGTACGTTGGCATGCTTGTAATTATTAAATCAGAGTAAAATATCAAATCTATTTGAGGAGCCTTATTCTTTTCAAAAGTCATCCTCCTCAGATTGACATTATGAATCTGAAGGTTTGAAAGCTTTTTAATAAGATGTCAGTAACATTATTATTTGCAATTACTCCATCAATTAAGGCACGTCATAATTTCACAAGTTGAGCTTCAATTGTTTTTCACTTTCCTGTAGGTCCAGCATTTTTCTGAGTACATGTACAGACTTTCAAAGGCGGACCAAATGTAAAGCAGCTTCAAGGATCCAGAGCAACAGAAAATGCAAAAGGTACACTCTCAGAAAAATATCTATATACAGTGAAATCTTGATAAGTCAAAACCGGTTAACTCAAAAACAAGTTTAACTCGAAGTAAACATTTATTCCCCTCAAAAGAATAGCAAATCATGTATAAACATGCCCACGCTAACTCAAAATTTTGGACCGGTAACTCCGGTTAAGTCGATCTTAAAATCGCCAGGTGCAGAAATAAACGTGCGTAATTAGGCCACAAAAGAAACTGGAATCCTTTTGTTAAGTTATGAAATCTCCCACGATCACATTCAATAAACCCAAACTCAGCTATAGAAAAGCAACAAAGGGGCAATTAGCGTTCGTGGTATCGTAGGAGCAGCCTATTCATTGCGGTGCAACTTACAATGATCAAAGCATACCGCCGGTGACCCGCATAGGAAGGCCGAAGACGCAAAGCGGCCGCAACGGTTGCCGCAATCCTTTGAAGAAACGCGTTCAGTACTGCACGCACGCAACCACAATGCAGTTGGCAATGATTTAAGTGAACTGCATGCTGACCAATCACACAGTTGCACGTGCCGCACGTTGAGAGAGGGCGCTGTGTCGTGACTACGGATATGAGAGATGAATGGCCGGCTACGCAATGGACTGCCTAATGTTTTGGCGGAAGAGATATCTTTAACGCTGATGAAATGGAGCTGTTTTATTGTTTCTTGTCGGACCATTCCCTCACACTAAAGGGTGAGACCTGCAAAGGCTAAAAACGAATCAAAGATCGCCTAAAAATGATTTTGTGCTCTATTTCACGGCCGTTACATTGGATATTCACTTGGTATGTACGTAATCTTTAGGCAAAAACGGGACCTTGGGTAACTCAAAACTCTGCTTAACTCGAAATTGGAGCCCATTCCCCGGAGGTTAGACTTATCGAGATTTCACTGTATGCTAAAGATATACTGTCCGTGTTCATCAACAAATTGAATTTTTAGCCATGTCGCATCGCAGACGGGGCTCTATAAGTCATTGGCGTTGTTATTCATCTTGTGCCAAATTCGCTTTCGCGTCATGGCTCAACAGAAGAGGGCACTAGTAAACATTTACTATGCTTTACTGATTCATAGGTGGACGACGCGGCTTCTGGACGAATTCGTGCTTGTTGTCTTAATACACTATCAAAAAAACCCAATTTGTTTTCCCATTTTGGGCATCTGCAGCCCTCTGAAAAAAGGTTCCTTTTTGCTTTTGCACCTCTAACACACAACTCCTGCAGAGAGCACGGGGTGTATATATCTTTGAAGAACATTGCGTTTAGAGTAAAATGTGACCTGGCAGAACAAAATGAGCTTAAAGTAGCATTATGGCTTTCCGAGTTACAAGTGGAAACAACAATTTTTTACTGAAAAGACAATTTTGGGATTTTAACCCCTTGCGTACGGATGACGGAATTTGGCGTAATACAAAAACAGTGCCACCAGGCCGGATGACGCAATTGGCCACTGTTTGTGCAGTTTCAATCTATTGTGTATAGGTTACGCTTGACTGCCAGAGCCGCCGCGGCACCCCGACGTCTCCCGTAAAATACCGTACTCAAGGGGTTAACAACTGTAAATTTGAAAAACCCTAGTCTATCATATCCCAAAGTTTTGAAACTGAATCTGTTCTTGAAATATTTTTTGGGGGATTTCATTTTGAACTCTGGTTAATAGTGTGCACAGATCACAAACTTTGAGCTTCATTTTCTCAAAACAAGGGTTCAAGACTTTGACAACTCCAAAATGTATGGGGGCTAGGAATTAGGTACCACAACACACAATATATTAAATTAAAGCTTGAACCTGTCATCTTGATTTTCAGGACACCTTGGATCACAGCTTGCTGGTCTGGAAGCTCCTGGTAGCGACGTCGGGAAGGTTACCCAGCCAGAATAAAACAAGGCAATTTGTGATGCGATCAAGCAAAATCAGTCTGAAGTAGGCCCTGGTCAATTTTGGGATTTTTACATATTCATTTGTAGCGTACTTCAAGCTCCATATAACAGTGAAAACCCATGTGAATATGACCTTTGGTTAAAAAGTTACAAATATTTGAACACCAGCACATTAACCGAGAAAATCAAGTTGAAAGTTACAGTACTTTTAATTGAGTCATTTTTCGCACATGTCATATTTTCATGTGAAAGAAGACCGTTTTTCCCTTCTGGTTTTGTAAAAGAAATGTCAATTTTTCCACTACGAACATATGCCCATATCTCAAAACAAGGTTTGCCGAGTTCCGACTGATTTTGCTTGATTGCAAAATTTACAAATAAAATTGCCAAATTTTTTGATGATTAAGTATTTGTTATATTTAAAAAAAAAAAAAGATCATTTCTAAAATGTTAAGCCTTAATTCATCATGTACCAAAAAGGAGCCTGTGTAATAAAATTGCACATTTCAGCCTTTAATTTTTCTGTCTTTGTGTATATTTTAATTTCAATAAATAGCAAATTCTTGAATTAGTCAGAAAATTGCTTTTAGCAACCCCCCTCCCGTTTCAATTCTATTGGAACCTTTATCAAAGCATAAGACCCTCCTTGGTTATTGTAGAAAATAAAGGTAACCAACTGCAGCTGTGGTTTTATACAACCCGCCTCTTTGGTTGTAAACATTTCAAGAGCTTATTAATTATCATAAGTAGCCCCCCCCCCCCCCCTGATGTTGGACATCTGCAAGGAGAATACCCACAAACATTCATATACAGGAGTCTTTTTGATGATTATGTAATAAAAAAAAAAACATTGTACATTACGCAAGGGGATATTTTCTTGGACTTAACCACGTCAAAAAATGTCATATTCTACAAGCTGGGATGTATTTATCTGTACATGTGTATGCATATCTAGTATTACACACCAGAACTCCTGAAAGTGAACATCTGTCTGATCTACATTCGGTGGTGGATCCAACAATCTTTCCACGTGGTTAACAGAATGCAATGCCATAGTGCGATGTCATCACTTATCAGAGCTATGTATTCCTGAGGCCAATGATTTTCTGTTTAAGCAAATAAAATTAATTTTTCTCAATGTGCATCATGAAATTCATACTACCTGTTAATGGTCTATAAATATTGCCATTATGTTGGCCAATTCATTTAATTAACCCTGCGATGTGCCACCAACACCACGGCGCTAACAAACGTTAGTGCACTGCTGTCTGTTTTTATAGCTCCATAGATGAACAATACTCTCAACATTGTCTAAAAAGATTTCAAGCCGACATTGATGTGGCAGTTGCAGGGTTAAAAACCTACTGTAATTAACAGCGCCATGACTCGCCGCAAGGTTAATATACCCAATCGCCATCTTCTTCATAGTACATACATTAAATGGTTGGCTTCCAAAGCTAATTCCGATACAAGAGACAGACTCTGTGTACTTCTTGTCAAATGGGAAACCGTCCCTTCCTTAACTAGTATTCTCTGAATTAACCAGAGTATGTGTATTTTAACGGTTTAAACAAACAGTTTCACAAATACCCCCATTATTGACATTGGATTTAATTAATGTATTACCAACATTATTTTGGCTACCCTTATCAATTCATTGTTCGTGGCCCACCCACGTAACAATCTTCAAAACAATAAAAACAATTCTGCAGAAAGTACATCCGTAGCCAGCTGCAGAAGACATGACTTGTTATCCTCAGTGGAGTAAAAAACAAATTTCCCACAGTGCTGAAGTTCACAAATGGATATGAACATCCAAACTTAACCCTTTGAAACCGGATGACGTCTATAGATGCCAAAACAAAATTGCCACCATGCCGGATGACGTCTATACACGCATTATTGTGTATGTTACGCTTGGCTGCAAAGGCCGCCCGGCACCCCAGCACCTCATTATAAACAACCGTACTCAAGGGGTTAAGACATTGGAGATAGTTGTCATTACTTTATCGCCTTCATGTGCCAAAGTCCATCTAGTAAGTAGTGGATGTTCTCAACTCCGATGCCTTTATTGATTGTCTTACTGGAAATTTAAGGTAAAAGATAAGAAAGATAAAATCAGTTTTCATCTATTTTACTTCGTCAAACAATCCACAAGGGAAACTAACTAGGTAAATTTGAAAACATTTTCAAAGTGAACAAAGAAACTGGCAGGAGCGGGATTCGAACCTGCGAATGTGTGATCCCTGGCTATACGGGCATTCTGGGTTTTGACTTCTGACTAGCGCCCACCCAAACAAAGATACTGAAAATGTGGGAGACCGCCAACATAAGGCAAGATAGCTCAGTTGGTAGAGCGCAGGTTTAAATCCCGCTCCTGCCAGTTTCTTTGTAAATAAATTCATCTTTTTTAATATATTTTTTTCAGTCATTTACACAACCCACAGTCCTAATGTCTACCTCAATAACCAGGAGTACCTTTTCAGGCAGATACTGGTGTCGCGTGAATATCAAACTCCCAGTATTCCCCAATATACTAGAACAATGGTTGCATTCGATTAGCTTACAATTAAAACACGGGTTTACATCGCGGGGAAGCCGTGAAATGAGGCTAATCGAACGCTGCTGTGTATTCGCTCACGTATTCCGGGGAAATTAAGGCCAAAGGTCATTTGGGACGGGAACTTAAAAAGTGTAAAATGTTAACACAGGCTCACGGTCATCTGCTCTGCCGACAAAATCGTGGCCGACATAATTATAAAAATACACCCTTTGCTTTCCAATTTGTGTCACAATCTGTACATTCGAATTAGAGTTCCCCGCCATGTTTATGTTTTCAGCTAGCCGGTGACGTCATTACACCTGGGGCAGCCACCAGAGACCTGCTCACTAGCGGGGGTAGTGGTGAGGGGGTAGTGGTGGTTGACACCGGGGCAGACACGAGTATCATGTGATGACTAAATCGGATGGTCTTGTGTAAGTTTCACTAATACATGTGTAAGCTAATCGAATGCACCCAATGAGAAACATAGGGTAGGGTTTAGGGTTTGGATAAAGTTAAAGGTTAAGTCGCTGCGAAAAATATTGTTGCAATGCATCATGGGTAAAGAGTCGGATATTCATATGACACCGGCACTTTACAGATGATGGATTGTTTATCCTCATTGACCAAAGCAAATGGCCTCCCTAGGAGTGGTGCTTTTGAAGTGAGAGAAGACAAAAGAAAATTATAATTTAAGAAGCTGCTGGATAACCCCAGAGAACAAGATTTATCATGGGGAAACTGAGATCATGTTGGAACAAAAAAGCAAATTTACATTGGGGTAGTGAGAGGCTGATCTGATTCGGTTGGGGGTCAAACCTCCCCACCCCTGGCTCTGTACCAAGTTTTTTTTTTTTTTTTGCTGTTACGTTAAGTCCCAGACCAGGTCCTCGTCAGTGAATTTTTTCTATTCAATTTATAAATCTTATTTTCTTTTAAGGGTTTGAAGTTGCCCTTTCTTGAACTTTTCAATTGCATAACTTTCTAAAGATGAATCTTATTAGAAAAATACTTACATATCATCTGCAGACATCTTCATGACTCCTATTGCCAATGCATGTTCCTTTCCTTCTGCCATTATTGCCTACATAAACACAAGTCAAGGAATTTATGTTTGAACTCTACCTATGGCAAAACTGCTCTCAACTAAACTTGTTTGAACCGGTAAGCCTTTGTGTGACTTTAGGTCAATGTGTATGCCCTACACAAGAGCCGCATTCCTGCTCATACACAATCCATTCATTACTCAACTATATTGTTCTTGAATGGGAGTATAATAGATTGGGCTTTTTCAAACAAAGCTTTCATTCACAGGAAAGGCTCCGAGAGCGATGAATTATAACATGGAATCTGCATGTTTCAGAAAGTCAAATTTAAGACTTTTTAACCAGTTCACGTCGGAGGGCGTGTTAACACCTTCTGGCTCTTTTTATACACGGGCACGGCAGACAGGTTAAAACGTCAAGCTTGCCTCGACTCACCTCCGGGTGACGTCTCAACACGCTAATCCCTCATTTGTTTTGTACACACACACAAAGTCCGAGAAGTCTGTGGAGGCAGACCGTGTGTTAAACTTAAACTTGGCCACTGTGCACGGCCTGTCATTCTACAATTTACGCTCCGGTGGACGCACCCGGAGTATTGAAATATATGGTTTCGGCAAGAAATATTGTACAAATAGTATGCTGCCCTAAACAAAATTTAAGACCAAAAATAAGCAGACCAGCACTAGATGTATGGGTGGATTTGGATCCCGGGATTGGAATGCTCGATAAATACATTGTGTGGTGTCTGCCACGTGCGATCAGCTTTCTGGAAAAATTTGCTATGCGCTCCAATAGCTGATTTTTTTATACACACTGATTATTTACGAGCTGATAAAAAAATCATTAGCCGCTTCATCCATTTTTTTTTAAGTCTTGGAAAACTCAATTTAATACTTTTTAATGCTTTTTAAGGCCTTAAATTGAGAAAATTCAGTTTCAGACTTTTTAAGACTATTTAGTGCGACACCTATTGTTCGCATTTATGTTCCGCTGTACAAGCCTTTCAGTGAGAGCCTGACACCACGGCATTCCATCAATAACATCCAGACGCAAGGGGTTAACACCTAGCTGACCACATATCACATACATGTACTTCTGAGTATACATTCCCATCGCTCAAGATATCCAAGGTGCAGCATTTGTATGAAGGTTTGTGACATAAGCCTGGATACCCCACGTACACGACTAAAAGAGTTCATACAACCTGCACATAATCAGTCCGGCCAACCCCGATTGTATCAGTACATTTCATGCATCACCGATTATAGAATAAAATAAAAGAGAAACCCTGTAGATACACCATATAACTAAAATGAGAAATAGGACAGATAGCTCAGTTGGTGGAGCACCATTGCGGTATTCCAGAGGTCGCAGGTTCAAATCCCGCTCCTATCAGCTTTCTTTATTTACTTTGAAAAATCATTCAAACTACCTAGTCAGTTTCCCGATGATAATACAAGATTGACTGAAACTCACAAGATACCCAAGTAAGCCAGTGGAAAAAGTAGACCCATTCTGACCAAAAGGATACAACCACCTTATCTTTGTCTGCCTGGACAAGGCTAGCCCCCGGTGAGGTAAGTCCTGGGCACATGACGTTAGCTCCGCTCAATACAAACTGTATGGCTCCTCTATCAACTTGCTGATGGGGTAGAATGAAGGGATCTAAAAAGAGACAAAACGTCATATTTGATAAGAATCTACATCACACCTTGCTTCGGCAGTATTACTCTTAATCATCAGACTATCATTCCCAATGTAGGCGCTCCTGTATCGGGCAGATCCTGGAATTTGTATGGGGTGTCAGGCAAAACAGATTTTTGTTTATACCAGGAGAAGAAAAGTAATAATAATATAAAGTGCATATATCCACCATGATCATATTGCTCAAGGCGCTAAATTATTACCCCTGCTCATCGGGCCTATTAAGCATTCCTGAAACCTCCTGAACTCCCTGGGGAGTATACATGGGCTAATCAAACACATAACCATCATTTCCCTCACAGCTACCCTGAATGGAAAGAAGCAATTTGTGATCAAGTGTCTAGCTCAAGGACATAAGCACCATGAATCCTGCTGGACTCAAACCCACCTACTAACCGGGCCTGGTCTGAGACTATTGAACAAAATGTAGAACAACAAAAAGAGGACACTGGTCTGAAAATATCAGGCATACATGTACAAGAAAATGAATGGCAGGGTGTTTCAATGCCTTAAATCCCACCTCTAAATCCTTTAAGACTTAGTATACATAACCCTAAGCACAAAAGTTAAACTCTAAGCACATCAAAGAGAGAATATACGTTTATCCTCACTGGAACATTTCTATCATTTATTGCAGGATGAAAGGTGTAATTCTGATTAAGTGTCTTGCTCAAGGACACAAGCATCGTGATATCTTTATAGCTGGAATGGGATCTGCACCAAACTTTTGGCAATGGGGTAAAGGCACAATACAAAGGAGATTCACAAAGATAGAATCAAAAGAAGATGACTCACATTTATGAAGAAGTTTTAGCGTTGGCATGAAGTCATCCCGCTGTTTGAAGAAAACTGGTTCTCCACTCACAGCAAGGATCTCTATGCGTTCATGACTAAAAATTGGAATCAAAGACTAGAGGTTAATTCAAGATAGCTTAATTAAAGTGACGGTTATGGAAGGTTTTTTTATGCAAATCGCCCATCACAAGGCCAAAGGCCACTCGAGGTGTGGGCTACAGAGGAAAGTGTGGAAGAACTAGCCCCTCACACTGAAACAAGACAAGATAATCTGATCTCTTCACAGTATGAATAGGGTCGGGATGGGTAACTAGTCCACTGCAAGGCATTAACCCCTTGAACCCAGGCCATACCGGGTATTTCATGGGGGCGCCAGGCCGGGTTATGCAGCCAAGCGAAATGTAAACAAGAGGCTTGTGCAGCCAAGCATAATGTACACAATACCCCAATAATGGTTTGAAAATCCAGAAATTGGCGTGTATAGAGGTCAACCGGCCAGGTGGCAATTTTCAATCTACACATATTTGTGTCAACCATATGCAAGGGGTTTATAATGCCTCTACCCATATTAAGCATAGAAGTGCTATGGTCCAGGACTGGGCCCGAAACAACTTGCAGAATTACCCGCAGACAACGAATTCAATGCTCCAAACCACTAGGCCACGGCACTTCCACAACAATGGAGGAGGGGTGGGTTGGGGTGAATAAAATTACCAAAAGTGCCAAGTGGAAGTGTTTTTTGTACAAGACGACCACATTTGTTTAATATGTTGAGACTACATGTACGTACACGTATGTGGGCTCTTGCTTAACTGTGCATTGTTTATTCCCGACTGGTTGTACCCTCCCCTTTTCTGCTCCCCAAGGTTCCGCCCATGGGTGGTCCGTTCCTACTCACCATTTGATTAGTTTAATAGGTTCTTTCTTGGGTAGTATCTGGTCCAGATAGTCTTTGATTTCGGGGTATTTGACCAGGAGCTTTTCTCGGATGCTGCGGATAACTGAAGTCTTGACTTGTGTGGTTCCTGAGATATTCTCCTTACCATTAAACCTTTAAGGAAATTGGAAACATAAAAGACAGGTGGCTCTTCTAGTACAACTTGGTTGACAGTTGGACCATCCAGACTACGTTGTGGAACATTAACCCTAACCTACCTGAATCCATCAAAATCCATACCCCTGTTTTGGAGGATTTCGGCGGATTCAGGATATCTCCATATTGAAACCTGGGGATTTTGATGGATTGAAGATTGTAAGCCTAGCATTACTGCAGGATTTTGATGGATTCAGGATACCTCCATATAGAGCAGTCACCAAAACCAACTTTTTGTGCATGACAAAATAGGTGGATTTTGGCGGATTCAGGATACTTTCTAGTAAAGTTACCCAAGGAGTTAGGGTTAACAGAACAGGATAAAAAAAAAATAAACTAAAATATATATCGGATTGCCGATATTATGCAATTTGGAAAGAGTTCCATATCCGGCCATCACTTATTTTCCCTTAATACATGTGTAACATGACTTAAAAACTACCAAAAAGTGTAAATCTGATGAAGAAACACGAATTTAGGAGGGAACAAATTTCAACTTATTCTTTAAAAATACTTTGACTTTTTCTGTCATGATCCATAGACTTTGTGCATGAGGTTTAAGTGATGGCCGGATATGGAACTCTTTCCTGTAATTGTCCACATGTGAATGGGTTTGGAGGTCTTGTTTCCCCCCCCCCCCCCCCCCAAGTTTCTTGGAGATTTTCGATGAAAGTTGAACGGCCAATGTGTGGAACACGATCACATTGATACATGTATATCCAGACATTTCAATACAGATGAAGATTCACATACAGTTAAGAAAATGTGAAATATTCAGCATTTGTAGCCCCAAAAAGTTGGAAGTGTTCAAACTGATATATGAAAACAACAAATTATTTTAGAATGGAATTTGAGGGAAGAGAACTGCTGTAAATAATGTAAAGTTTGCAACCATTTTCCACATACTTCCAGATAGGATTGTCATGTTTACAATTTTCATCGAACTCCTTTGTATAACTTGACATACACTGTATTTACGTAATGATTACCTCAAAATTGTCATACATAAATCTAACTGTTACCTAACTTCATGCGGACATTATTTACACATGGCCAGTGATCTAGTCGAGACGGGATCAGGTCAACTCGGACCCAAATCAACTCGGACCCATACCAACTCAGACCCATGCCAACTCGGACCCACGACCAACACGGACCCACATCCAACTCGGACCCACGACCAACTCGGACCCAAGCATGACCAAGTCGGACCCAACAAAGAATGAATCAGCATCGCGAACTCGTACTACAGCTGTCTGTGTTTTCGGAATCTTGACTGCATACACGCCGCTCGTTTGCAGTACAAATTCCGGAACGAACGGTAGTGCTGGTTGAAATTCGCAGGTTCACATTTGCGCATTTGTAATTGGGATAAAATTTAAACTTTTCAGCATAAAATTTGTTTCCCAGTTCACAGATGGTGACATTATAATATCAAATGCTCTTGAATCATAATTCGGACAAGTTTACTGATTTTAAACATAAATGCTTTTACAACATTATTCCAACGTTTACTGATTCTTTCACGGAACTTGACATTTCTACTTACAAAACATAATAAGTTTCAGAACATCGCAAAAACAAACAGGTGGTAATATTTTAATGACGTTTTTTATATTACTTTTAGCCAACATCAGGCTTGAGGATTGTGTAAGTCAGAACTTTGCCGCAATTTTGTTTTCAGTCGATCATATGGGTCCGAGTTGGTCGTCGTTGGGTCCGAGTTGGTCGTCGTTGGGTCCGAGTTGGTCGTCGTTGGGTCCGAGTTGGTCGTCGTTGGGTCCGAGTTGGTCGTCGTTGGGTCCGAGTTGGTCGTCGTTGGGTCCGAGTTGGTCGTCGTTGGGTCCGAGTTGGTCGTCGTTGGGTCCGAGTTGGTCGTCGTTGGGTCCGAGTTGGTCGTCGTTGGGCCCGAGTTGGCCGTGGGCCCGAGTTGGCCGTGGGCCCGAGTTGGCCGTGGGCCCGAGTTGGCCGTGGGCCCGAGTTTGCCGTGGGCCCGAGTTTGCCGTGGGTCCGAGTTTGCCGTGGGTCCGAGTTTGCCGTGGGTCCGAGTTTGCCGTGGGTCCGAGTTTGCCGTGGGTCCGAGTTTGCCGTGGGTCCGAGTTTGCCGTGGGTCCGAGTTTGCCGTGGGTCCGAGTTTGCCGTGGGTCCGAGTTTGCCGTGGGTCCGAGTTTGCCGTGGGTCCGAGTTTGCCGTGGGTCCGAGTTTGCCGTGGGTCCGAGTTTGCCGTGGGTCCGAGTTTGCCGTGGGTCCGAGTTTGCCGTGGGTCCGAGTTTGCCGTGGGTCCGAGTTTGCCGTGGGTCCGAGTTTGCCGTGGGTCCGAGTTTGCCGTGGGTCCGAGTTTGCCGTGGGTCCGAGTTTGCCGTGGGTCCGAGTTTGCCGTGGGTCCGAGTTTGCCGTGGGTCCGAGTTTGCCGTGGGTCCGAGTTTGCCGTGGGTCCGAGTTTGCCGTGGGTCCGAGTTTGCCGTGGGTCCGAGTTTGCCGTGGGTCCGAGTTTGCCGTGGGTCCGAGTTTGCCGTGGGTCCGAGTTTGCCGTGGGTCCGAGTTTGCCGTGGGTCCGAGTTGGCCGTGGGTCCGAGTTGGCCGTGGGTCCGAGTTGGCCGTGGGTCCGAGTTGGCCGTGGGTCCCAGTTGGCCGTGGGTCCGAGTTGGTCGTGGGTCCGAGTTGACTTGAAACTGTCGAGACCATCACAACAAGGCCAGCACAAGAATAGTCTTAATTCATGTAATTCAAGCATGGAGGAAGGAAAACAGATTCAAGTCTCAAGCTATTCAAATAAACTGTAATAAAAGCATTCCTTTGTCATGGTTTATGCCTGTTACTTGTGCCTGTAACCATAACAAGCTGGTCTTGTGAATGGTCTACTCTTGCAGTTGGTCTTGTGCCTGGTCTTGTGATACTGAGTGATAGTGATGGTCTCAAGTTCATCACTGCACATGTTATGGCTACCTAACCAAACAAAGCAAAGGCTTAAAGCTGCTGTATTTGCTAATCAACAAGGGCTTCTGCGATGTAAGAGCGACATGATCCAGATATGTTCAGTGTAATGCAGGGTAGCTCATACTTACTTTTTAAACATCTTGTGAGTGTTTCTAAACTAGAATTGACAGTTCCTGAGGACATTCGCTCAACGCGGGTAAAACGAGTCAGACGTGCGAGCTGCAACGAGATCAAGACAGCGCCCTCTGGAAAGACAATAATCATAATCAAGATGGCGGCCCCCATTGCATTTCAAAGTCAGACTGAACTGCGCAGAGAAAGGGACGAAAAGCGCAAAGCACAAGCCCTTATACTTCAAAAGGTTAGAAGTATGATCATAATATCTTACAGCATCAACGTTGATATGTTTTAAAGCCGTGAAATATGAGCAGGGTACCATTTCTTCTATGAATTTTGGGGTCCAATTTCCGGACAAATGATATTGCATAGGCATATAGTTATAGCCTATTATTTAGGTAGCCGAGATTGGACTCCTCCGTTCCTCCGTTGTATGTACAACGCGACGGAGTCCAGATAATCAATTTCTGCTGCCATTGCGATATTTTTTACAAACATTTTTTTTCATATTTTTACCTGATGAAGGAAGCTGGAATTTCGCTCACATTATTCCTTGACCTTGTCCTTGACCTTGTTTGTGCCCGGAATTACAAAGATGCATGGATCAGAAAGAGTAAATATCATGTCCTTGAGTGACGTGTTTACAGAAAAAAATTCGCAAATTCACACTTTCGACGTCAACAAAATCCTGTACAAACTTCTCGTGCAAAAACTTACACGCACGCATTCGCATAATGCATAGCAACTGTGTCGCTTCCACGTCACACGGTGAAGTCATGCAAATTCGCTGTTTCGTTTTCTTAATTTCCTCAATTTTGCCGTCTTTCGACTGCCGTGCAATGTCTTCGTCCTTGTAATTTGTGGTAATTGCCAAACGGCCACCTTCGAAAAGGCCGAGAGGGGTTACAAGAGATTTTCGGTAAAGGTTTTGTCTAGCCCCGGTTCCGGGCACATTCAGAAAAGTCTTTGGCAAGGTCATAACTAATATAAGTTCACCCCTTGAATGTAAGACGAAATTCCTATCTTCACAGTGTAAGGACACTTTGATTTCCCAAAGGATTCCATAAAAAGAACCTTTCATCAAATAAACCCACTTCCGAAACTGCAAAATGACAGAAGACGAACTAAAAAAATAATTCAGAAAATCTAAAAGCTTTGACGAACATATACACACCTACAACTCTACCACGCATGCGTGGAAGCAACACAGTTGCTATGCATTTAGCGCATGCGCGTAAGTCTTTGCACGAGAAGTTCATACAGGATGTTTACGTCAGAAGCGTGGATCTGCGATTTATTTTCTGTAAAAACGTCGCCCATAGGGACATATTTACTTTTTCTAAACCAAGCATCTTTGTAATTCCGGACACAAGGACTATGTGAGTAAAATTTCAGCTTCCTTCATCAGGTAAAAATAAGGAAAAACATTTTTGGAAAGATTTTACATTAATACCCCCACCAAAATTGGTCAGGAACAGTAAAAACTTGGAAAATAACCTTCCATTTGTGTTCAGAAATGTATAAACACTTGGCACAGTCTTTAATTTTGTTCTTGGCACAGTGTATGATCACTCATACATAATTTTCTGCCTCATTTTTGACAGATTGTGCAGACTACTAATAGTAAACTGTAGTATGGAGTACTCTTATTACAATGGCATATTAGAAATTATGTATTATTTTGTAATTTTAACCCTAACCACCCCAAGCCTTACAAACTCCAACAGCAGGTTTTGTCTAATTGTGATGGGTTTAGTGCTGCAGGGCCTTGGCACCATTACTTTAGTTTACATGGAGCTATGATGCCCCAATTTGTCTAAGTCCAAAGAATGTGCCATAGGTACACTGCACAGTGTTGGATTTTGACAGGTTGAGGAAGCCTCCTAGTAAAAATGACCAGTTCGCCCTCAACCACTTCGCCCTCAACCACTTCGCCCAAACGCCACTTCGCCCAAACGCCACTTCGCCCAAACGCCACTTCGCCCAAACGCCACTTCGCCAATTACCCCTTCGCCCAAACGCCACTTCGCCCAAACGCCACTTCGCCCAATGCCCACTTCGCCCAAAAACCACTTCGCCCAAAAACCACTTCGCCCAAAAACCACTTCGCCCAAAAACCACTTCGCCCAAAAACCACTTCGCCCAAAAACCACTTCGCCCAAAAACCACTTCGCCCAAAAACCACTTCGCCCAAAAACCACTTCGCCCAAAAACCACTTCGCCCAAAAACCACTTCGCCCAAAAACCACTTCGCCCAAAAACCACTTCGCCCAAAAACCACTTCGCCCAAAAACCACTTCGCCCAAAAACCACTTCGCCCAAAAACCACTTCGCCCAAAAACCACTTCGCCCAAAAACCACTTCGCCCATGCCCGATCCGTATGCCCTATTTTCATTTCATCAGTTCGTTTTAAATACATACACCATCCCTGATATCAGTTAAGATGTTACATTATAAATGATACGAAATATATATAAAAAACTCTTGGAAAATATATCAATTTTAAAAATCGTAATAATTTGAATGACAAATTGATGAAAATAATTGCCCATACCATGGAGGATTCTTCCTCCATGCCCATACTAGTAATAAGAAAAGAAAAGCATGGTCACAAAAAGGATGTCACAAAACTCAATATAAGAACGCAAATAAAGTCTTGAATGCACCATCAAAACGTCCCTAAACAAAAACGAAAATTAGGAACAAAATCTTGGGTGCTTAAAACTTGAAACTGAATGCCCGCCGGCCAAACGTATTGCGATCATATCCGCAATGCGCATTGCGTTAAATCCGTTTCGCGTGATCCGTTGCTTTCCGTGTAATTCCATTTTTACGCATAACGCAATACGGACACATGGATTCCCGGTACCTCCATGCATACAAGTACATTACCCACACAAATAAATTAAATCTGCATAATACAATAAAGAAGGTTTAAACTTATTCCAGTATTGTCGTGATTCCTGCTTTAACCCTAACCTTCCCAAATCCTCCAAAATCCTCTTTGCAAAATGGAGGAATTTGGAGGATTGAGGTTACTTGGAAGTTGATGCATCGGAGGATTTTGCAGGATTGAGGTTACTAGGGGTTTTTGCCCCTGCAGGAATATGGAGGATCCAGGTTATCAGGCTCAATGTGATACATGAGGATTTTGGAGGATTGAGGTTACTAGGGGTATGCAAAAAACCCCTAGAGGATTTTGGAGGATTCGTGCTATGGTCCCCATAAGAGGATGTTGGAGGATTCAGGTTACATGCGGGGAAAATGATGTAGGGAGTTAGGGTTAATACCGTACGGAAAGGGCGGAAACAAAACGCGAAAAAGAACTAGTAAAGTTGGGCAAAACACAAAGTCATTTTGTACTTTCGAAAAACATGGATAGGCCCTATCTTTTTTGGCTTAAAACTCTTCCAAGGCAGTGGCGGTGACATTTTTCTCAAAAAGTCTCAGTAACATTCAGTTAATAAATACACTGGTAAATGGTTTTTGGGCGAAGTGGTTTTTGGGCGAAGTGGTTTATGGGCGAAGTGGTTTTTGGGCGAAGTAGTAATTGGGCGAAGTGGTTTTTGGGCGAAGTGGCGTTTGGGCAAAGGGGTAATTGGGCGAAGTGGGATTTGGGCGAAGTTGCGTTTGGGCGAAGTGGTTGAGGGCGATGTGGTTTTTGGGCGAAGTGACCGACAACCAGATGATCTATACTCGTGAACTATAATCATGAACTGAGCAAAACTGCAAAACACTTTACTCATTGCAAGAAATGCTTCATTCAAATAATTTTGATCCCTATTTAATCTGTAGGCAAAAGAAGAACATGAGAGAAAAGAGCAACGGAAAGAAGCTCATAGACAGAGGGGAGATGATAAATGGATGCTGTCAACCGTGACTGACAGAATTCAGGCGGAAGTAAGAAAGCTGAACGTAATGTTCTTAACCACAGCAATGCCAAGGAACATGATAAAATCGGCCCAATTGCCTATCTAAAGAGAGCCAGGGCCAAAATGCTCTTTATCAACCCTCAGAAAATAAGATCATGTGACCATATACATGTGTGGCCTCTCACCTAACTACCGAATAGTCCTAGCCTTGTTGCTATCTTGTGATGAATATTTGCTCCAGTGTTTCTGACTTACTCGTTGAATAAAACAAAACACAGTGGTTCAGTTGAGCTGCTTGCTTCTGTGGCTTGGTGGTAAAGCGTCTGAACTTGGGTCACGTACATCATGTACATCGAGTTTGATTCCCCAATTTGAGTATTTTAAATGGTTTTTCTGTTTTATCTTTGACAAAAAATGTCTTAATGGTTTATAGTAAACTTATACCATTTCTCTTTTTCTGATTTTGTGGTTTGGAGGAATTTTTTTAAGGAAAAATGTCCGAGAACCAAACTTGCAGCTTCCATGCAAAGTAAACAACATCGCTAGCCAATCACAAGATGACAACAAAGCTAGGACTCTGGAGCAGTCTCTCATAACTATACTCCATATGGGTCATTCCATAAATTTGGGGTCTAAAAGTGTGACATTTGTTAGTGTCCCTGTTACACCTGACCTGTGTAATTTCTCATCAAGTATCATTAAAATTGACTCTATTTTTTTAAACATGTTTTGGCAGGTACTTTGTTTTACATAGTCATTCTTGGACTTTATACAAGGCATTAAAAAATGTGCCCTGAATTGCAAAAGCGTATACATGTCACTATGTAACAGGAACACAAAAAATGGCACACTTTTGGACCCCAAATTTATGGAATGACCCATATGCAGCTTAGCAATGCAGAGCCACTCATACCAAATTTGGTTGTGGTTGATGTATTCACTACAGGGCACTGCAGGGCTAACAAAATTTTATAGACATTGTATGTATCAACAAAATTAGCTGCCCTAACATTTCAAACTTAACCCTAACCCTCAAGGGGATTTTGACTAGAACCCTGCCAAACGCATCACATTGCATAGTTTATCAAATTGACTTGTGTGAAGAGTGCAGCAAAGTGGAGCTGCGTCTGGCAGGGTAAGGGTTAAGCAAGTTTGTTCAAACCAAATTACCGAAATGTTATTTACTCATTACAGTGCTGGCTAATTTCCATTCATTAATATCTAAAATTGACACAATTACCAAAGTGCCAATGTTATTGAAGACCTACAAGAAGTAACTACCCTAATGATCTGACCATTTGAATAACCGAAAAATAGGAAATAGTATGCAAACAGGACAAGTAAATTTTGCATGGTGTATTCTTCAGAGCAGTCAGCTGAAGTCCAAGAAACACAAGAAGGATAAAAAGAAAAAAAAAAAAACGACGAAAGAGAAGAAATCAAAGCACAAACATAAACAGCATGAGAGCAACAGTGAGTCATCATCCGATGAGGAGGTAAGTTTCCAGACTAAAGCTATGTTCACACTGTACTTTATTATCATCAAACAAACCACAAGGGATTATGGTTGTATCGTAAAGTTGGGGCGTGATCCCTGGCTATACGGCATTATGGGTTTATGACTTCTGACTGGCGCCCCTGAACAAAGACACTGACAATTTGGGAGACCGCCAACATAGGGCAAAATAGCTCAGTTGGTAGAGCACCGGTACGGTATTCAGGAGGTCCCAGGTTCGAATCCTGCTCCTGCCAGTTTTCTTTGCTCACTTTGAAAATGTACTTTGTTTTAGTTAAACTCACCATAACTTGACCCATTTCAAGTCAAGTACAAACAGCTTTGGTATTCCCGAGTCCAGCGGTTAGCTCTAGCAGCCAACCTCTAACCGCTTAAACTGACCACGTCAGTTTAATCCATGATGATTTGTCCAGTACAAAGACTGCGAGTCTGTACTAGATCAACTTTGCCCATCAGCAAAGGTTTGTACTGCACAGGCACATAACACATGCACAGTGTGTAATTTCATTAGCATGGTCAGTTTGTCATCTCGTCATAAACTGTGCTATATTTCTGTATCTGGTTTTATTGAGACGTCATTCACTGATACTAGCAGACATCTTCTGAAGGACGAACAAGGATAGGACGGCCAATGAACTGTGACATTGCCAGCTTGGTTACTTTAACTAGTCTGGGTGAGATTTCCCAAGTCAAAAAATTCCAAGATCTAACCACTGGGATATTTATCATCATTCTAGACAAAAAAATTTTTAAAAAATCATTTTAGTGTGAACCTGGATTTGTACTTGTCGTGAAATGTGTAATATCTTTTGAAACTCAATTGTTGTCTCATAAACATGTTGTGCTATTTTTGCAGGATGATTCTGATGCATTGGAATGGGTTGAGAACCACTCCGCATCAAATCCCCCAGCGCGGAACATTTTAACCTCAGGTGATCAAAAGAAGATGCAGGTACTAAAAATAAATTATATATGATCCCAGTTTGCCCCAAACAAGGCTAAAAGCCACTTGGGGTATGGAGCTACAAAAAGAAAAAGAAAGATGCAAGAGGAAGGAATTAAGATTCCTCTTGAAGCAGGAAAGATCATAAGATGAAGGGAAACATGCACCAGGCAAAGAATTCCAAAGAGATACAGAGCGAGGGAAAAAGCTATTGGCATAGCTTTTCATTCTACATCTTGGTACAGCTAGAACGTATTGGTGGGAACAGGTGGAAAGCAAGCTTCGCACTCAAACATGACATATGACATAGTATTTTTTGGTTTAAAAATAGAATTAATTTGGCTGTGAATTCAAGTTCACGTGCT
Source organism: Hippasteria phrygiana (assembly GCA_037893225.1). Classification (NCBI taxonomy): domain Eukaryota; kingdom Metazoa; phylum Echinodermata; class Asteroidea; order Valvatida; family Goniasteridae; genus Hippasteria; species Hippasteria phrygiana. The sequence goes on along the minus strand of JAZGUH010000575.1, from coordinate 392,416 downwards.
TACTGTTTAACGGTTCTTTGTGTTTTTCCCAAAATATTTTAGTAGTTTATTAATGGCTAATAAAAACTTTTTTGCAATTGTGAGCTGTTAAGTTTGTATGAGTCTTATTTTTGGAAGGCAACAAACTGATTACAGTTCTGACCTCTGACCCTTTAATTTCATCTTACAGAGGGATGACTGGATGAGCAATCCCTTCGCCATGGCAACATATTCCCGTGACGACATCCGGAGAGAGAAGGCTGCTAAGGAGGAGGATGCCAAGACAGAGAAGGAGAAAGAACAGAAGATGATCTTGGATAATGTAAGGCTGCATTTGCATTCCAGCGTCCATGTTGTTGTCATGTATGGCAAATGCAGGTGATAGTTTGGCGTTCTGATGCAGAAAGAGCATTTTCAAATTCTTGAGAACAGATAACTTCAAAACAGTCACCAGTCACTCAGTAACATTTATTGACAAATCCAGTATGTTAACCCCTTGCGAGTGCCACCAGGCCGGATGACGCCATTGGCTGCCGTTTTTGCAGTTTCAATCCATTGTTAGAATATTGTTTATGTCATGCTTGACTGCACTAACACATTGTAGCTGTTCGATTTGGCTGCCAGAACCGCTGCAACACCCCGACGTCTCCCGTAAAATACCGTACCCAAGGGGTTAAAATATGGGGGATTATTGCATGAGAATTTAACCGCTTGTGTCCGGCTGTTATTGATGGGGGGGGGGGGGGGGGGGGCTGGGGCTGGTATGCCAAGAACGAGCTGTGCAGCTAAGCATAAACGCAAACAATAGGCACCACTCTGAATAGAGTGGTCCTGTTCATTGCACTTGGACCCCCTCTTTCAGTTGTGTAAATGAATGCTTTGTTTGAAGAAGCTCCATCTATTCATTACACTTCCATTCAAGAACAATGTAGTTGAAACATGAATGGATTAAGCACGTGCAGAAATGCGCATATAGACAACAACTGGCCGGGAGGTCTTTTACAAATTACAGCTATAGCTGTCGTTTATATCCAAGATGTTAAGGGATAGTTTTTTATTACCAAACTTTTGATGTTTTGTCAGTTTAATCAGTTCGCGCCAGGATTATTTTTGCCGAAAATTTCGATTTTCAAAAAAGGCAAAATATAGCAGCCAACTTCTGATATACAGCAAAACGCGACAAATACTTTTTGCAAGAGTCATTTCAACAGTATTTGTACAATATTTCTTGCCGAAACCTCATATTTCAATACTCCGGGTGCGCCCACCGGAGCGTAAATTGTAGAACAACAGGACGTGCACAGCGACCAAGTTCAAGTTCAAGTTCAAGTTCAACACACGGTCCGCCTCCACAGACTTCTCGGATTTTGTGTGTGTGTGTACAAAACAAATGAGGGATTAGTGTGTTGAGACATCACCCGGAGGTGAGTCGAGGCAAGCTTGACGTTTTAACCCGTCAGTCGTGCCCGTGCATAAAAACAGCCAGATCGTGTCAACACGCCCTCCGACACGAACTGGTTAAAGTCTCGTTCTAATTTTCTTTTCTATGGATTGCCATGTTGATCAACCACTGTCAAGTCAACTTCATTTGTGTCTTGATATTCATGATGTCCAGCTGTAGCCAAGGGTACGGTCAAGTTAATAAGCCAGTTCAGTATTTCAACTGCGCATGTGCACAACAACTGCGCATGTGCACAATGACATTTTATCCCGAATGACCCGTGTGACCTAATGCGCGCTTGAATGCAAAAGGTGGTCGCACAACGCGCACATGTTAAATTCAATCGGAGTTGGCGTTCGCATGACATGGTGTGAAATACGTCAGTAATTTTATCCCGAATAACCTTTGACCTTTGCGATACCAAACCGGCTTATTCAGACACATGTTAGTTACAGCCATGGGTACAGCATGGCACGATTTAGTTACTAGCCCGGTGTACAAACACTAGTCAGGACTGCTCCGGACCAGTCAAACTTGCTTCTTAGGTTGCCCGGCGGGCTAGTGAAAAAGTCTGCAACTTACCTATAATGGAACTGTGATAGGAAGTGAATAAAGCAAAAAGGATGATAGATTGTTAGACAAAATCTCAAATTTATTTCATGTAATTTCCTCAAATTCCATTCATGTTTGCCTTTTGTTTGTTCTCACAATAAGCCTCTGTTGTTCCCATCATTATTTTTCAGACCTGTCTTACCATGGAACCTATTGGCGGCCCATAATTTGAGCATTCTCCATCAAACTTTTAAATTATCAAATGGTGTAACAGGCTAGTGAAGTTTATAAGGGCTAGTACAGGGAAAAAATTAGCGCAAGGCTTAACAGCCAGGAAATTCAGACACATCTTTAAAACTGCCAAAGCCGCGGGCATGGCCGGTTAATTCTGTCAGCCTAGGTCAGACAGTATTAGCGTATAGCTAATACTGAACTCAGTGCGTATTTCCCAACGTGGATTCATCATCATATTCTGCCCTTATTCACACACAGCCTGGCCAGTCAGATCGAGAGCTGAACCCGTTCTGGAAAGACGGAGGGACCGGCCTCCCAGAGAAGAAGAAGCAGAACACCCCTACTGGTAAAGTGGGCATTGCCGATGCTGGTGCTGGTTGGTTAAGAAAGCAATACCAGAGGATTGTGGAACGTTCTGAAGAGGAGCGGCGATCAGTGGAGGAACTTGCTGCTGAAAGATGGGGTGTAAGTATAATTTAAAAAAAAATTTAAACAAATTTTGATGCAGAGATGATTTTTATGGGTAAATAGCCTATACGAGGGGCAATCAAAAAGTTCCGAGACTGGGCCTATAACAAGCAAAAAACGTACATGATTTAAATCTTGCCGCCATCCCCTTCAAAGTAGTCCCCTTGTGCAGCGATACACTGCTCTCAGCGCTCCTGCCACGCTTTGAACGCTCCCTGGAAATCCCGTTCCGTAAGCGCATCAAGCACCATCTGCGATTCTCGCTGGATCTCCTCCACAGTGTCAAAACGGCGACCCTTCAGCTTGAACTTCATTTTGGGGAACAGAAAGAAGTCGCAGGGAGCCAAATCCGGCGAGTGGGGGGGGGGGGGGGGTGTGGGGAGCGACAATTGTGTTGTGGGCGAGAAACTCGCGTTTTCAACGCGCTGTAAGTGGGCGCGTTGTCATGTTGGAGCACCCAATTGCCAGTGCACCACAATTTAGTCCGTTTGCGCCGAATGTTCTCCCTCAGACATCTCAGAACGGTGCAGTAGAACTCAGCTTTGACAGTCTGACCCTGGGGAGGAATTTACGGTGCACAAGCCCGCAAATGTCAAAGAAAATGATGAGCATGCTCTTGATTGCACTCCTGACCTGATGCGTCTTCTTCGGTCTTGGACATGTTGGAGACTGCAGGCTCTTCCACTGTTAAAACTGCTGTTTAGTCTCTGGGTCGTAGCCGTAGACCCAACTCTCGTCACCGCTGAGGCCTCGACATGAAGTCTCTGTCATCCCGGGCCTGTTGACGGAGATCCTCGCAGACTTCGACACGATGCTGCTTCTGCTCAAGTTTCAGGTCCATGGTGAAATCGCAAATGCACACATACCAGTGGTCACAAAAATGCGTGTATGTGTAACATAGGTGCTGATGTTGATCAAGCGATGTAACTTGGAATACTTACTCATGAAAGTTATTGCCTACACCTGCTATATGCACATTACTGTGCTGCGCTCCGTTCGTTCGGAACAGGAACAGTCTGGGAACTTTTTGATCGCACCTCGTAGAGACTGTGTGTCTGATGTCACATTGAGGGCATGGCGCTTGTACTTTGCAAAGTCATTAACCTCTTGAATACAGATGACAACCATAACCACAGTTTGAAAAAGACCACCATGCCAGTTGTCATCTATATGCACATTCCTGCATGTACTCAATCCATTGTTTACCTATTGTTTTGCGTTAAGCTTGGCTGCACAAGACCGTATTGGCATACCAGCTCCCCATTAATAACAGCCAGACAGAAGGGGTTAAATAATAACTTTCCCTCTGCAAGGACACTCTGTGAATGGTGTCCGTGTCCTCTTTGGGTAGCAAAATTTGAAAATTGAGTAGGAGTGTGCATTTACGGGTAGTACGGGGTACCCGATTGAAAAAAAGGCACAGGTTAAAAAGTACCTGTTACAGAAAGCCAATCCCAAAATATTAAATCTCAGAAATTGCTGTTCATATTGTTTGTAAAGGTTCGCACGTTAATACCACATCGGTGCATCAATGCAACAAGATGCAAGTGTGAGCTCTATAGCTTTACCGTGTAAATTGCATTTTCACAAGCATCATAAGCGTTGATCTGTTTTGTTTTTCCATGTGCCGTGCTATTCATTTTGAAAATTACCCACAAATGACATTCAAAAAATGTCTTTTTCATTGTCTGAGAAATTACTAAGTAATATGTTAATTCGGTTACGGGTACTCGATTCCATAATCTAGAACCGGTTCCTGACACTAGTGGTCGGGTACTTGTTACCCGGTTCGGATGCACAGCCCTAAAATTGAGATGATATTTCCTGGAAGTACTAAGCTTGATGTATTGTGTGTTGTTGTAGCTCGTTCACAATCTTGTTTTAAGAAAATGAAACCCAAAGGCTGTGAAATGTGTGAATTATACTTTCAGTCCACAGCCAAATATATCTCCATAGCAACCACTGTGTTCCTATTTTGCTTATAAAAGTGTGGGATGCGATAGAAAAGGAATATTCTGAGATGTTAAAATGTTCATATCCAAACATTTACTTCCCACTGGAAAATGGTGGTTTCTTTTTTGGAACTCAGAATGCTATGTAACTACTTTCTGTTCTTTTGAACGTGCCATGTCACATTTGTAATAAGCCAGTTCGGTATTCCAACTGCGCATGTGCACATCAAGATTTGACAATTTTACTTTCGGGAGAAACATTTCATCGTATACGTGCAAAAGCATAGCGGGTACCAACAAATTTAAAGATATCATCGTGTTCTGAAGTAACATTTTTCAACAAACGTTTGGACAGGTGTCTTGTGTGTCCAAACTTTTGTTCGAACAAAAGTTTCTATCGTCTTTTCGATTGCACGAAAAATTGCACAGAATGCAGATTCGGTTACCACGTCCCCCATAGCCTTGTGTGCATTTATCTGCCACGTTTTTCCTGAGAGAAAAATCGTTGAATCTTGTTGTGCACATGCGCAGTTGGAATACCGAACTGGCTTATTGTCATTGCAGTCATTAGAGAAGTACCACGAATTACTGGCCAAGGCTGAAGGGGCAAAGGGCAGATCATGGCAGAGAGACTGTGACAGACCCAGGGACGCAGATAGAGGGGCAGACTACAGGAGGGAGAGGAGTGAAGGAAGAGGCAGGGATGCACAGAGAAGTGAAGACAAGTACAGAGACAGATATCGTGGCAGAGACAGTGAAAGAGACTATGACAGAAACACTGATAGACGCAAGGACAGACTGGAAGTAGGAACCCAGGGGAGAAACAGAAGCCCAGATACGGAGAGTGACAGAACCCATGACAGATACAGTGACTTGAAGCCAAGTAGAAGAACTTTCATGAAGCCAAGCAAATCTGATGACCAGCCGAGGCATAAGGACCTGAAACCAAGCAGTCTTGGATCTCTAGGAGGTATGCGGGGAATGTTTAAGAAACCTGGGGAGGAATCCTCAGATTCCAAGGATGACTCCAGGAGGAAAAAAAGATTCACTGGCGGTGATAGGACACGGGAGAATGAAACTCCTGCCTGGAAGAAGAAAACTTTTATGAGACCAAAAGAAGATGAGGAAGAGACTTCTCGGACTTCATCCTCATCATCATTAGCAGGAGCATCTTCTAGTAGGTTATCCTCCAGTGCTCCAGCTTGGAAGAAACAAACCACCGCAAAATCTGACAACCAAGCAGAAAGTTCTACCAAGCCATCGCAAAATCTGGAGAAAGAAAGTTCCTCCAGTAGTGACTCTTCTTCCTCTGGGTCAGAGAGTGACAGTAGTAGTAATACAGAGGGTGAGAGAAGCACTTCCCCTCCCGCAAAGATTCTGACAGAGGCAGAGATGAACCAACTTGGAGCCAAGATTGTCAAAGCAGAACTCATGGGAAATGAGGTAAATTTTCCATTCATGATTATTCTTGTAAAAATATTTATGGTAGTTACTCCTGAGGAAGCTAAATAAGGGGATGAAGAATAGACAGACAAACAAACGTCTGAATTGTTGGACTTTGGTTGGTTTTGACTAGCACAAATTGTAAACTTGAACCAGATAAAAGCATATCAATTTGCCAATGTGGATTCTATTTAACTGGATATTTGTGGCAGTTAAGATTTGGTAAGACACTTTCAACAAGAGTTTTACATTGGTTTTGTTTAAAGGTGGGAGAAATCAGAGATTTCAAAATCCAGTTATCATAATTTTATTCAAACTAAATAATGATTATCTGATTTTCCGGTTAGTTCTCATCTAGTTCATAGAGTACCGAAGTGATGACGTCAATAAATGCAATGTTTGGAACCAGAAAACATTCTAAACTGCATGTGTTTGGAACCATTGCCGCGGCAACTGACGTCAGACTTCGGTACTCTATAGTCATACCAACAAAAAGTGACGAGTGAGGTGCCGCATGAAAAGCCCTCCCAATGACTGGATATAGTTGCAGGATTCAGTGACCACTAGGCCTTTAGAAAAAAAAACACTCCAGAGCTGCAATGTTAAAAAAGAATGGATGGGCAGGTTATTCATATACCAAGAAGACCACTAGTAAATTACAATCAGAGACCATGGAGCAAAGTGGAGGATGTTCCAGTTGTTTGCTTTAGCCTGTGTTACCAAAAATGGAATGCTTAATCTTTTTAATCTGGTTTCCAAAATCGACACCGAATAGTGGATTTCAAACTGAATGTTTAAAAATGAATGTTTTTATCCCACCACTAGTTGAAGGTAGTGTACACGATTGGTAATCCTCCAATGTTTTTTTTTTACTGAATTATTACGAAATACCTTACTAGACTGTAAGTTAATAGTAGTCTCAATCATCCTGTGAAATGATAGCACCAGGTGTGCTGTCGTTGGCAAGAAAAGTGGAAATGTATATTGTTTTCCAACGATTTCCAGCTGGAAATCTTTGGAAAACTGCCCTGCAGCCGTTAGTAAAGGCACGCGTGGCTACCCGGACGAGTGGCGCGCCCCGGACATGATGGCACCCATAGATATGGAATTCTCTATATCTATGGATGGCGCCATGGCATATCTGGGGTGCGTCACGCGCCCATAGCCACGCGCGCCTTGACTAAAGGCTATCATCCGCCCGACGGTTGATAACGAGCGCCGTTTTTCTCTTATTATTTTCGCCATCCAACAACGCAAATCTTTGAACAGGTCAGTGGAACGATATTTTCTATAAAATACTAACCCCCAAATCCGCCCATTTCTGAAAATTGCAACAATGACCGTATGACATGACATGTATGCCGCTTTTAAGATTTCAATGGTTAGGTTTTAACAGATTGTTTGCACTTACGTCATATATATATATCCACTGCCATATTTGATGTCTGGGAATACAGGTACACAGAGTTGCCTGCCAAGTAAATCCTTCACCTTGACTCTGCTCTAGACGATCGCTGCATACACAGGCTATGTTGAAACCTTGGTAGGTGGTGTTTACTAGACGCGAACACAGTCAGGCCTCAAAGGATTATGCGAGATGCGATGCCAAGCGCAAACAATCTGCAGGGAAATCTGTAGTCATATTATAGATAAAGTAATTAAGTTCTAAATAATTTAGGATCTTGCAAAGAAGTTGAAAGCACAACTAGAAGTATCTCGTCAAGCCAAGGCCACCCAGGCTACCAAAGGCCCTCCTCAAGCAGCCCCGGCAAGTGGCAAGAGGAAGAAAGATGCAGCATCTTTAGACAATGAGGAGGTGGTGCTGACCAGGATGGATAGAACTGGTCAGAGTTGGCCCCTAGCGGAACAATCCAGTCTCCAGCCGAGTGACAAGGGAAAGAGGAAGAAGCAGCAAAATGTGAGTCTGAAAAGTCTGTATAATTCCAGCCATTAGTACAAAGGTAGCCATTGAGAAGTATTGTAAAACCCTGGACTAATTTCAGTTCAATTCAAAAAGAATTTCTGAAAGGAGTATGCAGAATCTGATATCTAGTGATGTGTAGTAAACTGCAGTTTCCGGTAGTTGTTTCAATTAACCCTGGAAACCTTAGGTACCTTGTGGTTCACCACAGAACCACGGTTAGATGTTTCCTTTGAATCATGTTGACACATTGTTGCAACTACTGGCCAATATGATGGAGCCTCTAAGCACACAAATTTACTTAATACAAGAAGTTTTGCTTTATAGCCAAACAGGTTGTGCGCAAAGTTGCACAGATATATATAGGCTTAGCTTGGGACTGGTTTTCAGCTGGTTTTTCTAAGCATTATTTTATGCCAAGCAACTCTATGAAATTAGCTTCTGTTGAATTGCAAGTAATACAAGTAAATTACGACTTGCCCAAATGCAAATCAAAGCAAAACATAGAACCATCTTTCGGACTAATACTTATCTAGAACCTGAAACAAAACTAGAAATGGAAGTGGATTTTGTACATGAAGTTTTAGAGAAAAAAAACTGCAAAATCGGAACTAGAATAAAAAATTAAAAAACAACAGAGAACCGGAACAAGACAAAGAACGACAACTCAGAATCGGAACAACATCTGGAACCAGAACAAGAACTAACACCAAAACATGAACAAGAATGACAAGCAAATGACTTGTCATTTTCTCCTGATTTTGGGGCAGATATTGACGCATGACAAAGACGGACAGAGGGAGAGATACTTTGGTGATGATGACCAGCAAGACTTGAGGGATATGGTCAGGAAAGAGAGAATGACGTCAGGTGAAGACCAGCTCAGACTCTTCAACAAAGTAGCAAACAAGGTATGCCATCATGAAGCGTTTGTATTCATTGCAACTGCTGCAGAATAAAGTGATAACAGTTTTTCTGTGTGCTGATTTTTTTAAACTGTTCTGCATAGCTATCACTAGAGGAGGGTGTAGCTGGCTGAGACCCCCCCCCCCCCCCCCCCCATAGTCTATTCTGTAGGGTGAATTGTGTTTCTGTTCGCAAAAGCATTTCGCCATCTGCAAAAAGTGGATAGTGAAGGAACAAAATTAATTGAGCGCAAGGTGTATATGAGTACAATGTAGTAATCTTCCAAAAAAATGGTACCCATTGGAGCAAAAGGATTTATGTGCCCTTTGACGATTAGATTTCCTGTCTTTTGAAATATTTTAGTATGCACAATTATTTGCATATTTTTAAGGTCGTTTTGTTTGTTTCCTCTTACTTATAGAGTAACAACTCACAACAATATCTAACCACAAAAATTCCTCTCCAAAGGCCCTGAAGAAGCTAACTGATGACCACACCCTGGACGACATGTTTGTCTCGGCCGCTGCCCAGAAACGACCCAGCTACCAGGAGGAAGAGAGACAGAAGGCAGCGGCTATCAGCCAGCATCGTAAGATGGCTGCCTCCATGTCTAAATGCCCCTACTGTTTGGACGCTCCAGAGATGCAGAAACACTTGATTATTGCACTCGGAATCAAGGTACGCTTTTCCTCAGAAATTGTTCTTTTTGGGTGGGAAACCAAAACCCTTCACAGCAAATGTTGTGAAATACCCTCTGCCTCCCGACACCACGACCCCCCCCCCCCCCCCCCTCAAAAAATAAGGTTTCACAAAAAAATTCCGAAAATTACACAGAGAAAGAGTTCACTTTTAGTATCAGAACCAAAAGTATTGGCCTGAAAAAGACTGGTAAGGTCATAAAGTACAGTAAGCCGGAGGTGGCGGGTTCAAATCTCTCTCCTGTCAGTTTTTTTCTTTGTTCACTTTGAAAAAATGTACAATTGTATGTCAATGTTCTTCTTTGTTTTACAGGCATGCAACTTTTCCTCGGATCAGCTGATTTCCTTGTTTTTCACTTCACACTTATGCCATTGAAAATTGAAAAACACTGTACAAAGTCTTGTAAAGATTGGAATTTCCTCGTTTTGTGTTAATTCCAAGTTGCATGCCTGGTTTTAATTCTCTGTCAGGTGTACTTGTGTCTGCCAGCCACCCAGTCTCTGACTGACGGACATTGTCTCATCGTACCCATGCAGCATACAGTAGCCAGCACGGCACTAGATGAAGATGTCTGGAATGAAATACAGGTAGGCTTGGACAATATGGATCTCCATCGGAATACTCATAGTGCATTAACAGTGTAGGCCCAAATCTTACTGGCATTTTTTGCCAGGAATCATCCAGAATCCTTCAAAATCCATGGCACATTGTACTTACAGAATCAAGTGACATCAATCCCCATGTAAAGTAAACCTCTTGGTGGATTTTGAATAATCCTTAACGGTTTAACATTTAACATTTATTTAATTTCTTCGGCACCATTTCTATAAAAATATTTAAAAGCTCTGCACAGTGGAATAATACAAATTATTAAAACATTGATAAGATAAAAGTCACAAAATTACACAGAAAACACAAAAACCTCCAAATAGAAAAATTAACATTATTAAACATCAAAAGCACAACAAACGGAAACTACAGTGCGAGAAATTTCAAGGGCAAGTAGAAAATTCTCGTTAATCATTGATAAGATGACAAAACTTACACAGAAAGCACAAACAACAAATCGTTGTTAATCATCATTAATCATAGTATTGATTAAAAAGATAGGTCTTAATTGCATGCTTAAACTCTCCTTCACTGAGGATGCACTTGAACTGGCAGAGTTGTATTCGAGTCCCTGCAAGTCCTTTCACAAGTCCTTTCACAAGCCCAGTCAGAAGTCCTTTCATAAAGCCCTCTTATAAAGCCGGTCACAAGTAACTTGATGAACAATGACAAAGAAATGCCTTTGTCAAAGCTCATTTGAATAGCTTGTGATTGGGATTAGGACTGGAGGGCTTGTGATGGACTTGCAGGGACTTGTGAAAGGACTTGCAGGGACTTGTGAAAGGACTTGCAGGGACTTGTGAAAGGACTTGCAGGGACTTGTGAAAGGACTTGCAGGGACTTGTGAAAGGACTTGCAGGGACTTGTGAAAGGACTTGCAGGGACTTGTGAAAGGACTTGCAGGGACTTGTGAAAGGACTTGCAGGGACTTGAATACAACTCTGTGAACTGGTGTGGCAAGGAGTTCTACAACACAGCTCCAGGGTTAGGGTTAATGTGTAAGGTTTACAGCGAAGATCTGCAGCAGTCATGGCTGAGAAGTAAAACATCCGCTTGCTTGTTCTTAACATTCTCCTGTCCTGAATACCCAGCTGTGAGGTTGCTGTGTGGGCTAGCACTAACTCAGGCATGCAACTTTTCCTCGGATCAGTTGATTTCCTCGTTTTTCACTTCACACTTATGCCATTGAAAATTGAAAAACACTGTACAAAGTCTTGTAAAGATTGGAATTTCCTTGTTTTTAGTTAATTCCCAAGTTGCATGCCTGTAACTGCAAACACAAAGCGCTTTGTGTGCACCAAAGCATGAACAATGTTCCTGACTCAACTGAATATGACATGAAATATATCTCTAGAAGCCATGTGGGGGAGACACGGCAGTGTGCTGGCACAGTTGCATGAACCATGACCGAATGACCTGACCCAACTTGACCCGACCTGACCTGACCCGACCCGACCCGACCCAACCCGACCTTGACATGCATAATCAGGCTTCCCTTGCCTTATTTTCAGGCTCTGGACAAAAAACTCACTGGCATCCCTATTCATCGCACTACTCGGAGCCCCCTTTCGTGTGAATGAAAGCTTTGTTTAAAAAAGCTCCATCTATTCATTATACTCCCATTCAAGAACAATATAGTTGAAACATGAATAGTTTGAGTATGCACAGGAATGCGCATATAGCCACAGACGGCCAGGTGGTATTTTTCAAGCAGCGGCTATGGCTGTCGTCCGTATTCACGAGGTTAACTTTTGTACACTTGTGCTGCATGTAATTGGCAAAAGCTGCAATGACAGATGAAACACATCACTGCCAACCAGCAAACAGTGTGAGGCTCTTATTGTTGTTTCACTGTGCTTGTTATCCTCATTGTAGATTTACCGTAAGGGCCTGACCAAGATGTTTGAGGATCAGGACCGAGATGCCATGTTCCTGGAGACGTGTATGAACCCACAGGGTCACAGACATATGGTCATGGAGTGTGTACCGATGCCTAAGGAGATAGGAGATATGGCCCCAATTTACTTCAAGGTATTATAAAAAAAGAGTGTTGTAGTCAAGTCCTGTTAAGTCAACGTCCCAGGCAAATAAGTAAATTCAAAGTCTACTTGAGTCCATGCTAAAAGCCACTGTAGGGAAAGGGCCACGATCAGAGGTAGGTGATGGGGTTGGCGACATTTTGAATTGCCAACCCTACCACCCTTATATTTTCCTGAGCCCATATCTAAATAGAGGATAATTCTTCAACGGGTTCCCGAGAAATTATCCCAATTTTCAGACCTATAGATTCAGGCAGGGTAACTTACACCGTTGATGAGATGAACTCACCTCCACCCTTGACTTGAGCCCTGACTATAAATTTGACTTCAAAACACTTTTTAAAAGTTAATTATTGCCTGGAAATCACGCTGGGACACAGCGAGTCCGAACTTGCCAAGTCCGGATGTGACGGAAAGACCATTAAGACATTAACAATGTATTCTAGGATCAAGATAGCCCTGGAGCCAAGGTTGGCATGAAGTTCGATTTCAGTTTTTATTTCCATTTGTGGACTTGAGAGAACGCCTTTTTTTTACTTTGTTGCCTTGGGCTCAGAACTGGACTTGATCCTACTTAAATACAATGCTGATAAAAGAACTATTTATTCAAATGGACTTAACATGAGTTTGAAGGTTTTTGATTTTACTATGTATTACCCGTGCTTACCTTGCTCAGTTTAAAGGTAGTGTACATGATTGGTAATCCTCCCAATTTTGTTTTACTGAATTATTACGAAACACCTGACTAGACTGTAAGTTAATAGCAGTCTATCGTCCTGTGAAATGATGGCACCTGGTGTGCTGTCGTTTTCAAAAAAAGTTGAAATTGATATCGTTCCACGTAACAATCGTTGGAAAACTGCTCTCTATTGACCGAATGTAGTTAATCCGTGTTGTGTCTAAAAGTGGGTTAACAATCCGAAAATGGGCGCACGCGCAGTGTACCGAAGCGACGTGTTGTAACCAGTGCATGCAGTGGATCTTGGATGTTCCGCTCGGCCTCTGTACATGTTGTGAGACCAATTGAAAACGATCCCATTTACAAAAATTGGGCTTATTTTACAAGAGGGTGCTATAACAAATGCCGCCTGATGGTTGAAAGCGAAATAGTCGTTTTTCTCTCGTGTTATTTTTCGCCATCCAAGAATGCAAAACTTTCAACAGGTCAGTGGAACGATATTTCTTATAAAATACTAACCCCTAAATCCGCCCATTTCTGAAAATTGCAATAATGACTAATTATATTTTTTCTTCCTTCCAATAACAGAAAGCCATCCAGGAATCGGAGACAGAGTGGTCTCAGAACAAGAAACTAGTGGACACAAGAAAAAAAGATATCCGCAAAAGTGTAAGTTGATAAAAAACATGTGTTCCATGATAATTATTAATTTGAAGAGGTGGAAGAGTTGGTTGCCGTAATTGTAAAATAATTATATTGGGGGACCGCCAACATAGGGCAAGATAGCTCAGTTGGTAGAGCGCCGGTACGGTAACCCGGAGGTCGCAGGTTCGAATCCCCTCCTGCCAGTTTCTTTGTTCACTTTGAAAATAATTATATTTGGAGACCGCCAACATAGGGCAAGATAGCTCAGTTGGTAGAGCGCCGGTACGGTAACCCGGAGGTCGCAAGTTCGAATCCCGCTCCTGCCAGTTTCTTTGTTCACTTTGAAAATAATTATATTTAATTAAGCTTATGTAAAGAGCCTGTACAATAAGGTCAGAGTGCAGAATCTAACTTGATGGTGCAATTAGAGCTGAACAACCAAACAGCACTTTCTACCTAAGAATTTATAGAGTGTGAACAGGTATCGACCAAATAGACATGTCCGTCTTTTTTCATGCTAGCCCAAACGAAACAAAACAAGGAGTCTAAACCGCAAACTCTGTAAGAAGCAGGCACATCTAATATGTGACCGGCTCTACAAAAATGGTAATTATGTTGCAAAATTTGAAAAATGAGTTATATACATAGTTGAATTTGTCACATCCTAAGCTTTAATTTTGTGTAGGTTTGACCCCTGTGGCACTTTGTGTTCTCGAGATATCTTGACATTTGTATAATCATATTTTCCAATTTAACAGAAGTATAGCCCTTTATAACCCCTTAAACACGGGCATCCCGGGTATTTCATGGGGGCGCCAGGCCGGGTTACGCAGCCAAGTGAAACGGAAACAAAAGTCTTGTGCAGCCAAGCATAACGTACACAATACCGCAATAATGGATTGAAAATGCAGAAATTGGCGTGTATAGACGTCAACTGGCCAGGTGGCAATTTTCAATCTGCACATATTTGGGTCAACCGGTGGTAAGGGGTTAAACACAAATGAAATACACAGTACAAACCCAAAAAAGATCACTTTTGTTCGGCCTTATAGAACAGCCCTTTGTGTGTTTTCACATAATACTTTTTTAGTAGAGCGGGTCACATATTGCAACAAGATTTTTTCTCCCAAAAGGCTATCAGTGACTGGAACAGTCTGTCCTGTTGTGAATGCATTAACCTTTTTCAATAAATGATTTTTAAAAGGCAGTTCAACGAGCACTGGAAAAATCTACCAATGAAATTTCAGGACTGGTGTTATACTAGATGGGCATTAGTTCTCAAAGTTCTCTGTGAGTTTCCGTGTCTTTAGAAAATAATTCATGAATTCTATTCTGCCGCAGGTACCACAAGGATTCCCTTATTTCAGCGTGGACTTTGGCTTGGACGGAGGCTTTGCCCATGTTATCGAGGACGAGAAAGTTTTTCCTCACTATTTTGGAAAGGTAATTAAAATCATAAGTAATTTTGTATGGATTCGACTACCAGATGTATTCATCAAAATGTCTTTACGTTTAAAATTCTGAAAGCTTTTGGATTCAGCTTAACATTGTGGTCATCAACCCTAACCCCCCTAGGTATTTTAGACTAAGTTGCATCCTAAATCCTTCAAAATGCTCCGATTGCTTCCCCATAAAAATAGATTCTTCCTCAATCCTCCAAAGTCTTCCCAAGTTCCTTGTGTTCAAACGAAGTGTAAATACACCACCAAGACAGCAGGTTGGCAATCCTACTTCAATCTGCCATAATCAGCTGCAATTTTAACCCATCTGGTCGGCTATTATTAATGCAAACAATAGATTGAGTACACGCAGGAATGTGTGTATAGACGACAACTGGCCAGATAGTCTTTTCAAACCACAGCTACGGCTGTCGTCCGTATTATATAGACACAGCCAAAATCTTCCTCGATTTCAAATTGCATACAGCCTCAATCCTCCGGTCCTTTGAACCTGCCTAATTGATTTTGCAGTATTGAGGCAGATTAGGCTCTTAAAGCAAATCATCTCAAAATGACCAGAGCATACATGTAGCCGGACCACACCATTGGTGGATCCAGAGCCACAAGCATAGCAAGAAATTTCAATGGGGATAAAAAACTTCCCCCAAAAATGTTGTCCAGCCCAAAAATAACTTGTCGTGGGTTGGGGGGAGGCGGGTAGGACTCTTTCCAATGTTGATGATGCTGTTTTTCCCATTTTGTATTATACTCTAAGCTGCTATCCGTAACAGGGGGTAGTCAGCCTCTGATTATTTCATTCCTGCCCCACCTTTTTTCATTCTTGTTTGGGGGTCATCAGGAGGTGGTGGAAGGGTTTCAAAAAGTTTTGGGGTAGAGGGTTTATACTTCAAGACAAAATAGCTGCTTGACATAAGTTTAATAAAAAAAATTAATTCTTTTGTTTTCCTTCCAATAGGAGATAATTGGTGGAATGATGGATCTTGAACCCCAGCTGTGGAGACGACCGCATAGGCAGAACTTTGAAGATCAGCGACGTAAGGTGTTGCAGTTTGGAGAATGGTGGAAACCCTTTGATTGGACCCAGAGAATAGGCAAAGACTAAAAGCTGGGAGGGGAGGGGGAGTAACAATTAAGTTCAGTTCTATTTTCATCTTGGGTACAGGAGTTTGGGGTTAGTTTTTCTATTTTTAGAGCCATGTTGAGAATAATTCAGAAAAATTTTTAACCTAGAATTTGTGGTAATAATGAGCATCTTAACCCCTTGCGTAGGGATGATGCCAAATGGCGCAATGACGTCTATACATGCCATTTTCAATTCATTGTTGGATTATTGTGTTCATTACGCTTGGCTTCAAAGCCGACATGGCACCCCAGAACCTCACTATAATAACCATACTCAAGGGGTTAACATTTCATATTTTTAGAATCCGTTTTTGATTTTAAAAAAATACCACAAAACACAAGCACATCCTATGGAGTAATTACCCATTCTTGTTGCCAAGTCTAATCAAAATGTGATTTATGTAAGACTTGAGCCTGGCGTCATTAATTTGACAGCACTGCAATAAAACAAGAATGACGAAGGGGAAGCAGGAGATACATGGGTTTATGTTTTTGAGTAGACAACGCAGCATTCCAAAACTTTATTTCAAACACTCAACTTTGGAGAACATTTTTTAATAATTTTACTCTTTACACAAATATTTTTGTTTTCCAGTATACATGTATGTACAATGTTTGAAGTGAAATCAGGCAGCTTAAATTACATGTACAGTCGAACATACATCAATACAACTAGCCAAAGTGCACCTTAATGTATCAATTGTTTGCATAAATTAAATGATTTCAGTTGACTTTACTTTTCTATGAGATATTAATCAATACTTGCGGCGTTTTAGGCCCTACCAAAAAGAAAAATGTCTGTTTAATAAATGGTTAGAAAATCTTACAAAATACACAAATGCTTTGGTTACATTTTGTTTTGTTTTTATGTTTAAAATATTTTCCAGCATACATTTTTGGGGTTTCTTTTTTTTTCTTTTGCAAACAGTGCACTGATTTAACAATAGAAAAAATAACTAACACACACGAAGTGGTTCATTTCAGTGCTTAAAGATTGCTGATTCCGAGTCTAATTTTACAACATCTGCTTAGAATTCAGATTAAAGCCTACTCAGAAGCAATCTTGTCCACCTCATTTCATAGAGCTGCTTAAGCACAAAAACCTTGCTTAGTAAAACCAGGTTACCAGCCAAAACTTCATGTGATTATTATGCTATGCAAACAACTAAATACAAATCACATAGACTTTTGGCTGGTAACCTGCTTTTATTAAGCAATTTGTTCAGTCACAACAAGAACCTCAGTAACACTTAACATTTAACACTTTTTTAGCACACTTTTCCCCTTTTCTGGTGTGTTCATTTCTTCATAGCCTGGTCAATACGTCTTAAAGATCTTGCTCCTGTGTAGAGCTAGTCATCCTTGGGTGAGGCTTCCGTCAGGCTACTGTTCATAGCAAGCATCTGCTGAGTGCTTGCCAACCTGTATCGGGAGAAATTATTGCCCAGTGTTAAAAAGAGACTACAAAACTTTCTCAAAGATGAAAAGATTACTCTGCAAGGAAGTAAAGCAAGGTGGGAGGGGAGTGTCTATTGCCTATGGATTGGCCCTTTGAACGGTTGGGTTGAGCTATACAAATAACAGGCAAGCTTCAGCTATTTCAATGGATTCTTATGTAATAAGCATTATATGACGGATGCCCCTTTTGTCTCAGCACTTGACATAAAAGGTTAGAGTCCGTCTTATTATGACATCGGATTTGTGTGCTGCCCTCAGCGACTTTTAGACAAATGGCGGCTAGATGCGACATGATAAAAATAGCTCTCAAAAGTAACTTTTATCATGGCAACAATAATTGCCTGCTTTATTTTGGGGTTCCCAGCCACTCTGTAAAAACAGGGGAAATGTTCAAAATGAGATTCTATTTTTCCAGTCGGGGGAAACCTCGGGGAATCTGACAATGACCCAGAAGGAAAAGGTTTTCACCAGTTTGGTGTGTGAGTATCTTGTGCCATATGTCCCTGTTTTGTCCATTGATTGACGATGGTGTTTTTAGCTTTTCCGCAATTCCTGCGGAAAAGGTATTGTTTTTGTTCTGATTTTTTTTTCTTCTTCTTCTTCTTCCCCAAATCCCATAGACTTTGTACACGTTTTTGCTGTGCGGCACTTTGGTCACTTCAAAAGCTCATATCTTCATCATACTTTGCCAAAACAAAGATCCCATACTAGAGGTGTGCATCGAAGTGTTACGTCATGATGACGTCATCACGTGTCACGTGACATCATCTTAAAGGTGCATTTTTGAAGGACACATATCTAGAGAACCGTACGTCCGATTGTATTCAGAGTTGGTATGCTGGTAGGCCAGCACGTGTTATAGATGAAAATTGATGACGTCATCGTACGATTTTATAGGAATTTTTACATTTTTGGACCTTTAAGCCATATCTCATCAACGGAACATGCTAATTTCGAAATTCTTTTTGTAATAGGTTTGTTAGGTCATAAATACCTACGTATAAATGTACAAAATGTGTGACATCATTATGACATCATCAAAAATGTGCTTTTTTAAAACACATATAAGGGTAGTTCCGATCGTCACGAAATTTGGTGGGTAGGTAGATATTGTTGCCAGCATGCAAAATCCAAAGTGACGTCATGATGACGTCATCGGCTGATTTTCTGTGAATTTTTAAATGTTTAAAATTTCATTGTACCCTCAAAATTGTACACTATCAGTGATCAGAATAATTCCAAACATGACACAGACCAAGACCACGTTGCAAATGTTTGCTTTGACAACTGCCATTGTGGTGACGTCATCTTAGAGGTGCATACTTTAAGGTCAGATATCTAGAGAACCGCAGGTCCGATTGGGTTCAATAATATTGTGCGGGTAGGCCAGGCTATGTTTAAGATGAAAATTGACGTGACGTCATGATGACGTAATCAGAAGGTCATTAAATCATGCTAAAAATTTAGAGTATTTAGCAATCTGCTATGACAAAACAGCTTATACACATGTGTACATTGAATTTTGCTCGAACTAATTCCACATTTTCATGATCGTGGCTCACTCAATTGTAAAATAACAGCCATTTTGAAATTTAGATCAAAACAATATAAAACAAAAGAATTCTGGGAAGGGCAGAAAACCGTGACTGCAATGCAGCACGTTGTGAATTTATTCTAAACTCGAACGCACAGTTGTGTGTGGCCCAGCGGGCTACGATACGGAGTGCCTTACGTTTATACAGTACGTACTGCTACAGCATGTACCAATTGTGTATGGTGGCTCAGAAGGGACATCGCAAATCGTGCATATTGAAGTCAATATTCCCGTCCGAAAAAATCACTTCAAAAAAATATTGACAGAAGATTATTGACAGAAGATTTTTGACAGTGTGATTTAATTTAAAGTTGGTATGGTGGTAGACCGGCAATGTGTTACAGATGAACATTTATGTGATGTCATGATGACGTCATCATGCGAATTTATATTGATAGTTACGTTTTGAACCCTTCAGCCATATTTCGTAAACAGAACATGCTAATGTCGAAATTCCTTTTGTAACAGGTTTCTTAGGCTGTAGATATTTTGTATATCAATGTGAAAAATGTGTGACGTCATGATGAGGTCATCAAAAAAGTTTTTTTTTTTTTTTACGCATAAGCATAGGTTCGATCGTCATGAAAATCGGTGGGTAGAGGTAGATAGTCATTAGTATGCAAAATTCAAAGTGACATAACAAAATGCGGAAAAGCATGTGTTCTGTTCCAAAACAGACACACTTCTAGTTTTTATAGTGTTTATGCAGTTTTAATATATCCCACCTCTCCAGACAATAACAATAGGCTCTGCTACTTGTACAATAGAATGCCCACTGGTTGACTTCCTAGCAACCTTAAAAAGTGAAAATATTTCTCAGGGAATTGTGGAAATAAAGTGCTGATAACCCCGTTATTGTAATATACCTTAATCTACACCAAACTACAAAACGATGCAGATTTCTCTCTGCAATCAATAGCTATGATAGCTCAGCAATCGTCACAATAATGATGCGAAAGAGTCTTTGTTTGGCAAGGGTAGCCTTGTTTTTGTTCAAATATGAAGTAACCATGTAAGGGGTGAATAGGGCAGTGGCCATATTATCAAGGTGGCCAGAATAGCAGTTTTGGCTGTCACAAACGGCCAAGAATTGGTTCGGTTGCTTCTTGTCGGTGAATTTCTTTGGGAATTTGAAATAGTCGAAAATTACGCACCATAATGAAATTCCCAAATCTCCAAAGTGATTAAACAAAGAGAAACACCAGAACCAGTTTTCGGTTATGACCGCCAAAACACAACCCTGCAGGGAATTTCAACGTGTTTCTACTCACATGTCTTGCACTCTCTGCATTTGATGGTAGACGCCCGCTGCTTCATCCTGTGAGTCTGTAGGAGGATCAGCCTGTCCCACGTCTCTCACCGGGACTTCATCAATCTCCTCCAGCAATGCTTCCTCTGCCTCCTCTGCATCCGATGCTGGTCCCTCCGCTGCTTCCATCTCCCTGCTGTAATCTCTCACTGACTCCACGATATATTCTCCCAAGTCGCCATCATCCATATCCACCAACCCTTCGTCAATGTCATCTTCACTTGACATCGGTCCAGCGCCTGGCTCAATGATAGCATGGTCAGCTCGGATGCTGCTATGATCGTCTGCATCTTCCCCAGAGGCTTCGATGGGCGTGGACGAGCAGGGACGCATCCAGGCTGAGCCCGCAGGACTCAGACTCGATGCTCCACAGACGGTGATGAATTCCTGATCTGTTGTCTCGACGCCAGAAGCTGCAAGAGACTGCATGGGGCCCACCACGGAGATGGGCACTGTGCCGCCTCCTGCCAAGATGGATCGAGCTTGGTATCTCGTAGCGAGATCTTGTACGGGCTCATCATTCTCATTGGGTATCAGGTGCTTATCATCATCAGACACGAGATCTTCTTTGCCAGCAGCAGGGTAATCTTGCTCAGGGTCTACGGCTGAGATGTACAGGGGAGGAGGTGGGGTTTGAGCAGATGAAGGGGTGTGGTTGGGGGTGCATGGAATGGCCGGTGACTCTGGAAGAGGAATATTCTCCGGACGTTTTTGGTTTGATCGCAAGAAAGCCATTGACACATCTGGAGTGAAATATAAACAGAACATCACAAAATAGCAGCTACACATATTTACCCCAAAACACTTTGCACATTGACCTCGAAATCTAGGGAGACTGATGGGCAAGAATATAAACCTATGGGCACAACATATAGGATGTACAGTGTCATATTTTATGAAATTATTTTGTCTGACTGGGCCGAGATGGAAAACTACAATAATCTGGTCTTGTGAAGGAAAGAGAGGCATGTCAATTTGCAACGCTTTAATAATTGATCACCAGATTAATAAAAAATTAGTCGTCAACATTGCTATCAGGTAAAGATTAGTCAATGTTTCGTACTTGGACGTTTACTTAAAAGTGACAAAACGTTATACTTCAAATACTGATTGATGGTGTGATTGTGAAATCGTTGACACTTACCCTGAGCAATGCCTTGGGCCAGGGCAGGCTGAACAGGCTTCGTGGACAACTGAAATATCACATAGATATTACAAGACATAAATTTAAGTTGCATAAGAAAATCTGGCTGCAACGGTACTCAATCGGAGTGCTGAGCGGGGGAAGCCAAGCTAGAGCTTTTGTTAAAAGCACAGATAAGATACAAAGTCAACACAGCCGAAAGCTTGACATAACTCAGGCAAAAAAACCTAATAGATGTAGAAACCATGATCTTTATTATCTTTGGAAGTATTTCCTATGACATGTCTCTACAAGTAATAGAAAAACGACTTCAGGAAGTTCGGTTGAACCATTTTTATGACATGTTTCAGCAGTTTCATAAAGCTAAGTTTTGGACAATTCTCTGCAGTTTTCCAATTGTATGGGAAAAATATTTCCTGGATCCTAATGCAGTACACAAGTAGTACACGTACAATGTAGGAGAAAAGACAGTAGGGCGAGATTACCTTAGACATCGGACATTTTCCAACCACTTGCAGTATTTTTCTTTGAAAAATGGCTGAGCAGGTGGAATTTGTTGTTGGGGATATGTAAATTAGAAGAGGGATTTTTGCCCCTTCCTGATGTGTATTAAGCACTGTATGGTTTCCAAGAGCCTGTGGAAAAATAAACAGAGGTCCCACCCAAGTAAGCCTATGAATTTGTTTGGTACAGTGCTTCATACACTACGTTGGAAAAGGGCAAACATTTCTCTTCTAAAATGCCATGACGGATCAAAAGCCGATAATGCCAAAACAAATAGTTGTGTTGCCCTCCGCAGCCGACCCTAAGTCACAAAAAACGGCACAATCGTACATTTCGCCATCTCACTTTTAAATCGGCATCCTTTTTGCCTCCCGACTGCCGAGTTTTTATGGATGGTAAAAAAAAATACAAAATCAACCGACCGACCCTCCCGTGTTTATTTTTTTGCCTAATGGCCAAGCACTTTTGTGTCTTATTTCAACCTCTGAAGGAAACCCAGGCTATATCCCACACCTTGCTCTCCAGTAGTGTGATGGTGTTCTGCATCAGCACCATGCATGACCGTAGGTTACTCTGTTCCTTTTCGGTCTTTGTCTTCCACTCCATCCATATCTTGGTTTCCTCGACAACCTCCGTTAGCTGGTCCTCCAGGTGAACGATCTGCTTGACTAGAGCCTGGATCACAGGGTTGTCTTCAAGGTCCATGTCACTCTTCATTGAAGGGAAAGAAATGCAGATGCATAATCATGGCGTCACGTTAACAATGCAGGCGTAAATGTGTCGCAATAGCAGTCAATGTTGGTGTGACTGAGATTGTGAGATTGACGTGATTTGACGATTTGCATTGTGGAGAGTAGAAAGTGAGAAAAGACTGTTTCTGTGACAAACTTTTGAGTACGCTTCTAATTGGAATTTTTGGTCAGTATGCTCTGACCATCACAGGAGAAATAATTCTGCGATCTTGAACTTCCAGGGGCGGATCTAGCCTTTCATTTAGGGAGGGGTTGTACCCGCCTGTACCGGTACACTGTACAGTGTATGAACCAGCGGTATACCCAACAAGGATGTGGTTTAGCATTGCTTATCACATCTTTGCTCAGCAGCCCAAGGGGGGGGGGGGGGGTTGCAACCTCCACAACTCCCCCTCTACATCCGTCTCCGACTTCATTGCAACTCCTCGCTTGTACGCATGTACAGTTTCCAATCGAAAGTTGATATACATTGCAGTCCTGCAAACAATTCCCAATTTATCCCGAAAGCCGTAAACCAAATCCAAATGATTACACATGCATGAGGAAGGACTTTGAAACATGATTTTTATTTATACAGGGGTTTTGGCGGTCATAAACACTTAACAGTCATAACCAA
The DNA here is from genome assembly GCA_037893225.1 of Hippasteria phrygiana. Lineage (NCBI taxonomy): Eukaryota > Metazoa > Echinodermata > Asteroidea > Valvatida > Goniasteridae > Hippasteria > Hippasteria phrygiana. The sequence continues at coordinate 368,890 of JAZGUH010000575.1, read as the reverse complement.
GAATTGGTTCGGTTGTCATGTCGGAAATTTTAAATAGGTGAGAATTGTGCACCATAATATGAAATATCCAAAATGATTAACCAAAGAGAAACAACAGAACCAGTTTTCGGTTATGACCGCCAAAACGCACCCCAGTAGAACGCCACTATAACGAACATCATGGGATCCACAAAAAATGCTCACTTTAGTGGTCGTCCGTTGCAGTGAATGATGGTATGTCTTGAATAATCAATTTGGGAGCCAGAGAGGATGTTTGTTATAGCAAATTGTTCATTATAGCGAAGTTCAACTGTATACCGAGAATGTACAATAGAACAGTTGCAAAAAACAGTACACCTCCAGGAATAATTAAAGGAACAATTTATTGTTCTAAAATATTTTTCTGTCGGGGTGTACATAAAGTTTGACTGCAATTGTACATGCATATGACTTTTGACAAAAGTAGACCCAAAGCAAACAATATCTACAGCTCATACCAGTTTACTGTCCATGCTTTCCTGTTTCTGCATACCACTGCTCTCAAACTTTGCTCGTAGCTCGTTCACCGATACCGTTGGTCGCTTTCCAGAATCCTGTTGAGATCCAAACAAGAGTCTTGAATAGGTGTAGGCCTACTCTCACTGATTCTCCGCATCATCCGCGCTTACCAGATTATTATGGTGGGTTTTATCCCTGACAGAATCAAATACTTGGAGTCTTACCTGTTCATCGTGCATTTTGAAGGTAGGTGATGTCTCGGCAGTGTGGTACCCAATATCCCCCTCTGTGCCTTTAGAGCCTTCATCACTAGTCGGTATAAAGACAGGTGCCTCGCTGGAAGAGGGTGATAGGAGGTCAGGGGTCGTGGGCTTATCAGGGTCGGTAGATGGCCTAGCAGAGGCTACTTGCTCTATTTAGATGCAAAAATACATAAGTTTAAGAGGTTATTCTTCTTTTCTAAAGAGAACCTTTTCAAGGCCACACTGTAATACAAGAAAAATATGAAGTTTTCATTGAATTAACCTTAGGTTCTTTTATTATTTTGCAGGATTGAGGAGAGTCGAGTCCAGCCACTGTAAATTTACATTACTCTAGTGATAATTCTAACTTCCAACATCATTTTTCCTACATGTGACCTGAATCCTCAAACATCCTCCGATTCCAAAATCCTCCAATGTTTGTTACTGGGGTACACTGCCTGAATCCTGCAAAATCATCCAGTGAGTTTTGGATAAACACACCAGTAACCTCAATCCTCCGAAATCATCCAGCACAAAATTGGGTCTGATGACCTGTGGATCGTCCATTTTCCTCCATCCTCTAATGCCCTCGATCCTGCAAAATTCTTCGATGCTTCAACTTCCATAGACCCTCAATCCTCCAAACTCCTGCATTAAAACCCTCCTATTATTTAAAAGGTCAAAATCAGTCAAAATTTCCTTCCACCTCCCCTGCTATACTTTTACACAGACATGATCAGATTACATGTGGTTTTGTACTATGGCAGGAGGGTCAAAAACAATCACCTTGACTGATTTTGACCCATACAACAACATGGCTCAGAATGTATGTTTGCATAGGAGGGTTAATTGGCAAAGAGGATTTTGGAGGATTTGGGAAGGTTAGTGTCAAAGTTACCATAATTATGCTATGTTTACTGCTCATTGGTGAATTTTGGAGGATTCAGAAAGTGTCCCAGCAAAACTGTCTGGGGGTAGAGTTAACAGGGTTTTTCAAAGAATTCTCCACTGTCTACATCCCACTGTTTAAAGTTGGATGTAGACAGTCTTTGTCCTCTTTCCATTTAAACCTGAGACTAGTGAATGGTACGGTGTGACCCCTACGAACAAATCATGTTACGGATATTGATGAGGCTCCCAAAGGCCTTGCAACATGCCAAGACAAACAGGAACTAAATGAAGACGGCAACAGTTTCAACCTTTGCTGGGTGTGGCGCGCAGTCGGCTGATGCTTCCCGAGATGGTCTTTTGGCTGGTTACCGGCAAGCCCTTACACAGCTCCTTGTGTTTGTCCTTGACCATCCTAATTAGATCAACGACCAGCATGATCTTACGCTCAGTGAAGCCGCGACTGAAGAACTGCTGGCGGGTTATCGACGGCTTGTAGTGAAAAATGTCACGAAAAACCTAAATTTAAAAGAAGAAATATTTATTTTAATAGCAATTAGTTTTTCAAACTGAAAGATGAAATAATTTTATGTAGTCTTGCAATAATTCCATAAAAACAAAAAATACCTGCACAAAAGGTTCTATTTTTTAATCTAGATAAAAACATAAAAGTGCACAATTTTACGGCTTATAAAACTTCTTATGGGCTAATGAAATGTATGAGCTCAGCAGCAGCTCTATGAAAGTGATCCCTAGTGTATAAACTTACTTTGTAGACAGCAGCCATGAATTTGTCGTCACTCTTGCCGTACAGTTCCATATCATTGTCGATGATGTGCTCGGCCAAAGGACGCGAGAAATCCAGCAGGATGTAGTGAAGTAAAGGAAGGTATTCCTGAGCCAAACCTTTGGAAATGCTGCAGGCAAGAGTAATCATAGTAAGACTATTATATTTTTTAGGGGGGGGGGGGGGGGGGGGGGGTATTAACCCTAACCCTCCAAGGCATTTTGGCTAGAACCCTACCAGACACATCAGATTGCATACTTTGTCACATTGACTTGTGTGCAGAGTGCAGCAACGTGGAGCCGTCAGCACAGATGCACTGTGCTGCGTCTGGCAGGGTTATGGTCAAGTTGGAGGGTGTTGGGGTAAGATGGGGTGGGGCACAGCCCCCTTTAGAGGGTAGCGATGATTGCCAGGGGTGCATAATTCACATTTTTGTGATGTACTGAACAATTTACCCATTCATGACAAATACGAACACAGTAGGGCAATAAATCAATTAATTCAAAATGAGGAACACATGACACACCCCTTGATGTCTATATCCTTGGGGTAGCTGATCAACTTCAACTTGCTTTGCAGACGTCGCAAGTTGTTATGCAGGTCTCCTGTCGCCATCTCAGTCGTCAATTTAGATCTAAATCAAAATGTCTTCACAGAAGTTATGCCTGAGAATCAAAGGAGAAATGGTCGTTTGTAAGAAATGAAACTGGTTTATACAAAAGTTGCAATTTTCTAAAACAAGTGATTTTGAATTGCATGTTTTGTGCTTCGTTTAACTAGTTCGTTGGAAAGGATTATGCAAAACAATGTAATTAAAATGATCGCAATAATTTTTCTTCCATGACTGGTCGTAAAGATATTGCCACTTTCACTTACAACTTACACGTCACAAACGTGACAAACATCAAACCTAAAAAGGCCAATGACAAACATGCAAAACTTACCCTTTCAGCACAGCTATTTTGGGAAATAAGTGAATAACATTTCAAAAGTGCACAGCCCAGTTGAAGGTGTACAAATAAGTTCATTCAAGAATAAAAAGCAATTCGATGGTACTTGGTAGCCTATAGTCCTAACTCAAAACAGTAAAAAAAAAATGCAAGCTTTAAAACGGATAACTCGAAGCTGATGGAGCTAGCAAAGTAGAGCCTTCTCTCAATCTAGTACTCAGTAGTAGGCCTACACTCTACAGATGTTCAGTATTTAAAAAAAGAGTACAGTGTACCTTTTATTATCTAGTTGCGATAATCGTAACCATACAATGTAACGTTAGGTCCGAGCATCGCAACTACTTTTGATTATCTGTACTAGGCCATGAAAATGAAGGTTAAATATTTTTGTCCAAAAAATGTTTCTTGACAATTCTTTGCAATTCTTTTTTAAACTTTCATTCTCACGGCCTAAACTTAATTAGTACAGATGATCTAATAATTTAATATTTGTATTAACGCTGTCGTTAGGGCCTACAAATACTGAAATAGTCATGAAAAAACTACTGCAAACTGCTTACTGACTGATTGAATTGACCTGAAATATACAAATAAAAAAATACGTGTATACAATACATGTATATGCAATTTACAAAAATTGATTATACTGTAGTGTATAGTGTATAGATCATCTGTCATGCTAAAACTAATTAGGCCTAGAGGCCCAGCTCAGGTTGGACGTCGTACTCGTAGTCGTAGTCTTCATTGCGTTACGACTGACGTGGGCTAGGCCTCCGATCGACCTATGTTTTTGTCCGCTGGCAGTCAGGCTGATTGCAATTTCAAAGTACTTATTTTTGTCATAATTGTTGATCATCGTCACAGCAATAACCATGTGTTACATCTCCGTGGTGTAATTATCGACTGCCTTAGTGTCTAACTACCTTTTTTCGCATTTCGAGAGACCATCGGTCACACGCACACGACGAAATGACACTTCGCGCATTTGGTTTGAAAATGGCGCGCCAGACACGTGCATGGGATGCATACGTCATTAACTCGTACATACGTCACCGTAAATACGTGGTTGGTAAACACTGACGGTATATTACGAAAACATTGATTGGTCAATAATCCATGGGCTATGGAATGACAACCAATGAAATGGTCGTTTGTTGGAGCCAAGAACCCGTCCGAGGTACTGAACTTGGAAGGCAAGATAAAAGTTGAGCTGCTTGTTTTTTGTGTAAAGGAATCCCACAAAAGTTAACTTACGGCCAAAATAAGTGTGCAAAACATGGTTATTAATTTAAGGAGATTAATTTGAGCTGTGACCTCCACGTCATTTGCGTGAGTGTCATCTGTGTTTACGTTTTCATGGTCTGGCCCCCTGTATCTATCTCTGAGAGCTGTACAGATACGAATGCCAGTAGTGACAGTACGGACGGAGTTACCTGACCGATGGTTATAATGCATGAAACTTGAATGTGTACATGTACATGCAGTGCAGATCATCGTGGGTATTTTTGGTTACAAAGAACGAATGCCAAAACATCGAGTTTAGATGAAGTGGATTTGTAATACACGATCCTGAAATGACAGCTGAGATATGGTGAGATATTTTGCTTATTGTTTTGTGAGAATTATGTTCGTTTTGCATTTTCCATATTGGAAATATTTTACTTTAATTAGTTTAAACTTTAATAATATTAATAATTAATACCCCCACCAAAATCGGTCAGGAACAGCAAAATCTTGGAAAATAATTAACCCTCCTTAGTTGATAACTATCTAAGGTGTGGCACAACCTGTTATTTCAAGATTTATGTCAGCAGAATGTATAAAATGGAGGCAGAAATTAACATGTATGTGAACACTTTGAGTGACCATGATGATACACTGTGCCTAGAACTGTACTACTACTAGTACTAGTACTAGTAGTACTACTGTACTAGGCATGTCAAGCGCATCGTGATTCATTTCCGATAATGTCCGGTATGCGAAACAAAACGGCTAGTAAAAGCTCACTTTTCTAACGCAAAATTTTTATTTTTGGGGCTGATATTACCATTTTCCCGAGGTTTTAGGAATGTACCTTCATTGGAAGTACGTTAATTAAGTTGTAATACTTCGAAGCGATGCGCAACTTCCGATTGTCGCAAAATGGCGGAGTGCACTCCTTCTCACAAAACTCAATAAAAAGTTGTGATGGCGCCACCAATTGGCAACAAATTTGGTATCAATGGAAAGCTTAGGACGCATGCGCATTAAATCCGATGTCGTTTTGGAGGTCTTGGGGGGTTATCGTCTGCTAATTGTAAGTTTCATTCTTCAGACACAGTTTTGACGTTAATTAATTCTGTTTTTTCAATAAACGAGCCTAAAATTGGTTTTTCCAATGTTTCTTACTCTATAACTGCCAAAATTACTTGCTATTTTTGATACCATCATCGCTAAATGAGCCAATCCCCCAATGAATGAAAGCTAAAAAGGAACACTTCGCGGGTTGCGCGCGCGCGGTGATGGATCGTGTACGTACACGCATGCAAGCTCACTGGACACAATGGCCGACAATACAGATTAAAATAGAGGGCGTAATGGTAGTCATTGTAAGAGCCGATATATGTGTAGTGTAGGAGTGCTGTCACTCATTTTGGCTCTTCCAATTATCACTGTTACTTCTGTTGATTGAATTTTTTTCGGATTTTTTTTTCGGATTTTTTTTTTTTTACTGACAAAAGTAACTGATTGTTTTAAAAGATTTACAGGATTGTTTGCTGAATCGCCATTATATTAACAGCATTTTAATTTCACTTTTGTGGGGTCCTTTTGTAACAAGATTTTGTTTTGGCTGTTTATTGCTACTGTTTTAATTGATGCTATAATTTGAAAGCTTTGCAAATTTTAGCAAGATACTACGTCATTTTCTCAGAATTTTCAACCAAATTTGTATTGTCTTTAGCTAAAAAGTTCACTTTTGGTGCATTTAATTGCAAATATAACCTCAGAATTGGATTCAGCACCTAAAAATACCCCAATAAAGTTTGTTTACTGCTCGGATGAATGTGAAACGTGGATTTTTTGTCTCGCCTCATGCATAATTAATGAGCCTCATGAATATTAATGAGCTGAAATTATGTTTTATTGTTTAATTAGTCATTTAATTTATTTTGTTTACCAAATTGACAATTACTTTCTTTTCCAGTGTACATTGTAATTACTGCCAAGGTTTCATTGACTAAGGGCCTTTTACATGGAAAATACAGCAGAATGAATATTTAATTAAGGGGACTTAGTCTTTTTTCACCGGACCATGCATACACCAAAGAACATAATGGACAATGGACCATTTTCATCATTAAATATTTTTTAATTAAAAAGTGTAACAACATTTGTAAACCAATTTATGTGAAGAAATGACACTATATTTCTTAAATAAGAATGCATTATGCCTATCTTATGCCTTATTTTTTCTTTAGAAAGACTCAAAAATGGCTTTTTATTACAAATCTGAAATTATCGAATTTGAATCTGAAATATGCGTCAATTTTTCAACGTTAAAATTAATCTATCTCAAGAACCGCTTGTCCGATTTCCATGATTCAAAAAGTTTTTTTCTTCTTTTGATGAGAACTGTTCAAAAATGTCATAAAAATAGATGTGTTATCTGTTTACAATTTTGGCCTGACATGCCTACTACTACTAGTACTAGAACATCTAACACAGAAAACACAACTTTCTTCCCCTACATCATGTACATTGCCCTATATTGCACCGTTTTTGCTCGAAGATTTCCCAAATAAATTCTCAAATTTAAAGGTTGTGCCAAGTGTTTATACAATTCTGAACACAGATGGATGGTTATTTTCCAAGATTTTGCTGTTCCTGACCGATTTTGGTGGGGGTATTAAAGTAAAATCTTTCCTGGCAAAACAGACAGTTGGCTCAGTGGAAGAGCAAGTGGCACACTACCAAAATTATGCAATGTTGACTGCAGGCAGCACTTGGATGGGAAACCACACCATGTATTGCTTGCATTAGCTATTTAGCGTGTCTCGCAATACATAGTACATTGTTCTGGGGCACTGCAGGCCCTTATTCATCTCAAAAGGGACACGTCCTTCGGATGGGACGTTAAGCCGGAACGGATGGGACATTAAGCCGGAATTCCCATGTGCTGTAGGATCAGAGCACGTAAAATAACCCAGAGCACCTGTCGTGAAAGAGTAGGGGTTTGCCCCGGTGTTTCTGGTCCAATCAGCACATACATATAGATGGCCCATTGAAAATCATCCTAGAGGTATGGCTACCATTAGTCCGAGTAACTTGGACCCTTCATCATATCGCCTTTTTTAACATTTGGACATGATTTGGCGATAGTAGGGTCCAAGTCGATTGCGCGATAGAGAATGGCCAAAAATTCAATCCAAACAAAAAACATCAGAATTCAACCTTACAATGGCCACCAAAATACTAGATACGCCACCACCTGAACAAGTGGAGTTCCATGATGAAATTTTACCGTTTCATTCCCAGAGACCCCCGCAGAACATGTCTTTTCGCTTTTTTGTAGTCGGTCAGTACGTAGTTCGAACAGTGACCGTACCCCTCGACCGTGCATGACGTCACTCTGATGCGCAGCGCCCGCATGCACCGCGCAACAACCTGCCGGCGACTGTTTCGCGAGTGGTAAAACGGTCGCTGTACGTGTTCGTGTGTAGATCATAGAGTTATACATGTAGCATGTGTAGTATATTGATTCGAGGTTGCACGCACGTCATGGGGTAGGAAATTCTTCACGAAACAGTCACCGGCATAAACAGGTTGTCGCGCAGTGCATGCTAGTCTTGGTTCCAAGACGTCCTCAGCGCGGTGCGACGTACAGCGCGCACGGCAGCGCCCTCTAGCTACACAAACACAAACACACGCCTTGGCGTGTGTATGTGTAGCGAGAGGGCGCTGTCGGCCGGCCGTGCGCACTATACGTCGCACCGCTAAGAACGTCTTGGAACCTAGACTAGGTGCATGCGGGCGCTGCGCATCAGGGTGACGTACGTCATGCAAGATGGAGGAGTCACTATTTGAACTCCAAAAAAGCGAAAAGACATGTTCTGCGGGGGTCTCTGGGAATTAAACGGTAAAATATTTGGATGTTAAGTAAACCTTGGTACATTTATCTGATCATGGAACCCCACTTGTTCAGGTGGTGGCGTATCTAGTATTTTGGTGGCCGTTGTAAGGTTGAATTCTGATGTTTTTTGTTTGGATTGAATTTTTGGCCATTCTCTATCGCGCAATCGACTTGGACCCTACTATCAGATCATGTCCAAATGTTAAAAAAGGCGATATATGAAGGGTCCAACTTACTCGGACTAGGCTACCATTATAAAACATAATTTCAGAACATTTTGCTAGTATAAAAATATCCAAACAAGAAGTGGCCATATGGTTCTGGGAAATTGTGTAAAATAGTTAGCCGTTTCAGGTTTGTGGACGACAAAAACATTGCCCCTGTCGTATGTCATAAAATTGTCATATCAGACTACAACTCGATCATCAGAGACATGAAATGGATGTCGGATATGAATGAAATTATATTATATTTTTATATCAAAATGACTCCTTCAATAATGTAAAAAAAATCCTAGAATGATGTAAATGGTTGACTTCTGCAGCAGTCACACATGAACATCACTTCTTGTTGTGGCGAGCTGGCAACAGTATATGGATCCTCATAAGCTGTTCTTTTAGGCCAAGTCAGAAAATTTAAATAAATGTTAACTTCCTGTTAAGAAGCTACATGTATGTTTTTCTCATGTATGTGAATATGTGATAGATCTGCACTTAAAAAATTGTTTGTAATATTTACGGAGAAATGTAGAAAAAAGACGAAGCTATAACATCTCACATTTAGACTGTTGCTGCCAGGGTTGGCTGATTTAAATCAACGTGATTTAAATCAGCCAAACCTGATTTATTTTGCTAAAATATGACTTTTACAAAAAACTAATTTAAACCAGTGATTAAAAAAATAAATAATAATAATTTGATTTAAATTAGCCAACCCAAATGCCTTTTCACATCAGGGTTGGCCGATTTAAATCAATGTGATTTAAATCGGCCAACCCGAATGCCTTTTCACATCAGGTTTGGCTGATTTAAATCAACGTGATTTAAATCAGCCAAACCTGATTTATTTTGCTAAAATATGACTTTTACAAAAAACTAATTTAAACCAGTGATTAAAAAAATAAATAATAATAATTTGATTTAAATTAGCCAACCCAAATGCCTTTTCACATCAGGGTTGGCCGATTTAAATCAATGTGATTTAAATCAGCCAACCCGAATGCCTTTTCACATCAGGATTGGCCGATTTAAATCAATGTGATTTAAATCAGCCAACCCGAATGCCTTTTCACATCAGGATTGGAAGATTTAAATCAATGTCTTTTAAAATTAGCCAACCCAAATGCCTTTTCACATCAGGATTGGCTGATTTAAATCAACGTGATTGAAATCGGCCAACCCTGGTTGACGCACACAGTGCAGCCTGTATAGCAGCCAAAGTGTTGCAAAGGGCACCACCAGATACCTATAACTGCCAATAACAATACAGCTATACATGTACACTTGAGTTTAAAACGGGATCAACAATTTTTAAATATTGCCACCAGGCCGGATGACGTCTATACACGCCATTTTCTGCATTTTTAATCCATTGTTGGATTTGTGTTCAGTACACTTGGCTGCACAAGCCTCTTGTGTCCAGTTCGCTTGGCTGCAAAGCCGACATGGCACCCCGGTGCCTCACTATGAAAACCGTACTCAAGGAGTTCAGAGCTGGCTTGAATGTACATGTACATTGTATGCTTGATTCTAGATTTCAAAGTATAATCGTGGTTTTATCCTGATGCCTGGACTCAGCCGAAGCTTTTATGAGTCTAAGACAAGTAAGACATTGGAAAAGTATGCCGGAGCCAAGGCCAAGTCTTGCCTGGACTTGGACCTGTATTTCCATTTGACTCAAGTAAATGTCAAGTCTACGTTTATGCTGTTATTGCCTTGGAGTTGGACACAGACTTCATTACAATACTGATACAGTTGAACGCTGCTATACCGAACACCGCTATACCGAACATTCGGCTATACCGAACACCATCCTTGGCTCCCAAATTTTGTGTACAAAACTTACCTAACATTGTTGTTGAAAAAAAGGCAACAAATACTGGGTATTTGGGCTGTGTTTTATTCCCAAACAGCCGCAGCTTTATGTTGAAGAGTGACTGGTGAAATCGCTATACCGAACGATTGCTATACCGAACAAAATCTGTTGATCCCGGGGTGTTCGTTATAGCGACGTTCCACTGTACGTACATGTACATGTATGTACACATACGGGTCATTCCATAAATTTGAGGTCCAAAAGTGTGACATTTTGTGTGTGTCCCTGTTACCCTCCTATATCACAGCCTATCAAAAACTCTAAACACAACTCTCAGAGTTTGTGTGTGTTTCAACCTGTCACTTGATAGGTTTTGATATAGGGTACATGTACATAGCTGGCTCCATTTTGGCCTTGAGAACAGGAGGGTTAAAATTGACTTTACACTATTTTGTATTTGTTTGGCGGGTACTTTGCTTTACACAATCACTCTTGGAGAATGAACGCACTAAAGAATATGTCCGGAATTTTGTAAAATCTCATACATGTCACTATAGGGACACCAAAAATGTCACACTTTTGGACCCCAAATTTACGGAATGATGTCTTATCAGCTACAAACATACATGTACATTGTACCTGTACACGTAATTTTTCTAAACCGACTACCGTATATCATGAGTGGGTGCTCTTTTGGATCCAAACTTTTACTCCTTTTTTTGGAACATAATTTTTGTTAGTAAGCTGCGTCTAGGTGTGATACTAGTGCATAGCCAACCATGGGTTTCCATTGAGGTGCGGAGACTACGTCATAATCTCCCGGATGTCGCGGGAATTTCGAACAGTATGGACGCGCCCTTTGTACTGCTGAATGGCAAGAAATCGTAAATATAAAGGGCACGTGTGTCGTTCTCCATAACAAAGAAAATCTAACTCTTGGTGCAGTCTGTATGTTAGTGTATGTTCTTTTAGACTAGATAAAATATTATAGAACCTGGAATTCTCCTTAAATTCAATTTACGGCAGGCATTTTAACAATTTGATTATGGCAGATTCAACAAGTTTGGGGTTAATCCAGGACAGAAATAAACGTTGGAGTTGCACACTGTTGTTCCTAACTTCCTACGAGATTAATTGTTTTCTCACCCTGCTATCCTTTTGACCTTGAAATCAAAGGTCATTATTCATGATGTCATTTCCATGTATATTTCTTTCCGGTGATTATTTAATAACCCAAACAATTCAGCCCCCAAAAAGTAAGAACTACAAAATAACCACTTCCTGTCATTGTAGCATTGTCATTCTCTTAGAACGATTGTTGGTATTGAGAGTAGGTAATGAATCATACACAATGTATGTCATCTTAAAACATTGTTCTTATTTGTTTAATTTAGTTGTACTGATTATTTTAGAAGCATGATACATCAGACTACAAATGTACATGTACTGGATTTAAGAGGAAAGGTTGATATCAAGTTAATCAAAAAAATCATTCATCCTACAAATGTACGTTTGTATCAATTTTTTGCTTCCTGTAAAATATTTTAAATTGTAGAGTCAGATAGTTTGGGGTTAATCTTACAGTACATGTACCATTAAGGTTCGCAGAAATCAAAATGCTCTAAATAGTATTAAATAATGATTGAATACATAAGAAATAAAGTGTTTCTCGATGACAGAAAAAATCATGGAGCCATGCCACGGCACCCGCAAAATATCAGGGGCGGATCCAGAATTATTTGCAGGGGGGGGGGTTTGAGATTTTTTATTTTTGTGTACACTTGCCCAAAAAGTTGACCCCTGATATGTTTTGCCTGCAAACACAATTTTACAAACTGATACAGACAGGTACTATTTCTCAATATTTCTAGTATGCCTTTTAACATCCCAGTTTTGTTCTTAAAGGTACATGTATGTAGTATATGTACCATTTGCTTTTGCTATACTTTTCAGGAATATATGGATTTGGGGGTTAGTATTTTATATTGTGCTACATGTAGAAAATACTGTAACACTGACCTGTTTAAAAAAAAATTTGCATACATGTACATGTAGATGCTGGGAAAACGGAGAGAAAAATTATGTTCTAGTAGTCTGGCTCCCTGACCATACTTTGGACAAAACAGAGCAATATAGACGCCAGGGAATTATCAGGTCGGGGAACTACATACATTTTAGGGATTGTCGGCCGACAATCATTGGAAAATGATATAAATTTGTTGAAAACGACAGCACACCAGGTGCCATGATTTTACAGGATGCTTGAGACTGCTATTTACTAAACAATCTGGTATGGTATTTCGTAGTGTATTTTTTTTATGTTTGCAAATGTTGTATACTATGTGTACATACATGTACATGCAAAATACAGTAAGGCCTGTACAGGGTTTCTTGTTTACCGGTGGGCAACTGTGGGCGTACAGGCTATAAAATGGAACAAAAATGGCAAAGAGCAGATCCCCAACCACCTCTTTGGATCCTAATAATTCCCATTTTTGGCTGGGACTTCATAGGCAACGGACATGTAAAGATGTTGCACACAGCCGTTACATGGCCCTGGACACACAGCGTGTACATGTACAGACCTATGAGTACATGATGTAGTCGTACTTTCCCAATACATGTACTTCCGAGGACAATGCTTTGTGTTTCCTATTGTTCCTTTTATACATGTCTAACCCAACCCCATAGACTAAGCACGTATTTTTTCCTCCGAGGACAGATTTCAACAAAAGACTGACTTGCGAGGACTGAAAGGTTCCTTTGTATTTTCTTTCTCCTCTTGTCCTCGGACTTATACAGAACCTGTACATTTCTCCCACTGTAATGATTGCCCTTGCTTGTGGCAATACACGCACCCGGCCCATTACTACAGCGGGTAACTGGGAAATCTGTGCATAAAGACATAGTGCCAGTTATTTGATTTTTATATTTAGTTTTTATTTCCCTTTTTGTGGTGACTTGACTGTCAACAACTTATTTATTTGGAAGAGTAGACAAATCCATTTTGAGTGGGAGTGTTTTAAACATACTCCAATGCAAAAGTAGAAAAAGAAGACAAAATTATTTAAACACCATTTGCTTTTGCTGTAATTCCAGAAATAAATGGATTTGGTGGTTAGTATTTTATAGGGTGCTAGCAAATAGGGCCTACTGAAACACTGACCTGTTTAAAGTTTTGTGTGCATACATGTATATATGCTTGGAAAACTCTGGTCTGCGTAGAGAAAAAATTATGTTCTAGTAGTCTGGTTCCCTGACCATACTTTAGACAAAACGGAGCAACTTACATGTATAGACATCAGGGAATTATCAGGTCAGGAAACTAGACTATTTCCAACGATTGTCAGATACAATCGTTGGAAAACTATATAAATTTCCACTTTTCTTGAAAACGACAGCACACCAGGTGCAATGATTTCACAGGATGCTTGAGACTGCTATTTATTTACAGTCTAGTAAGGTATTTCGTAATAATTCAGTAAAAAAAAATTGGAGGATTACCAATCGTGTACATGTACATGTACACTACATTTAAGAAGCAATTTGAAACTACAATTTAATGATGCATGTACTGTAGTTTACCTGTGTACATGTACATGTACATGTATGTTACAGGATTGAAAATGGACCTTAACCTGAAAGATGAACATTCAATTTGTGTAATAAGCAAATTATGTGATTCAGTGCCTCATTAGCCACCTTTCCACCTGTCTACCTTTACAGGGGATGAGCAAAAATAATTTAAGTTTTTGCTTGTTGAAAATGTACAAATCTTTTTTTGTACATTATTCTTTAACCCTAACCCTCCTCAATCCTCCAAAATCCTCATGGTGGTTTTGGAGGATTTTGGAGGATTGAGAAGTAATGGTGATTGAAGCACCGGAGGATTTTGGAGGATTGAGGAGGAATGGTGATTGAATGGTGAATGAAGCAAAGGATTTTGGAGGATTGAGGATGAATGGTGATTGAATGGTGAATGAAGCAAAGGATTTTGGAGGATTGAGGATGAATGGTGATTGAAGCACAGGAGGATTTTGGAGGATTGAGGATGGTTCCTAGCAATAACATTGGTTAATAAAAAATCTCAATACGATGTATAGATCTCCTCCCAAATGATTGATAACAAGGAATAGTTTTGGTTTTGAAACAGAAACCAATTTGTTTTAACAGTGATTTTGTGCACATTTATTAGGCCATGTGTTTATTTTGATTGGCATGATTGGTTGAAATCCAAATAAGGCTTTGTTTTTTTTGGAAGTTTTCAGGTATACATTGTACATGTAATTTGTCAAAGATAACAGCATTTCTGATGGGAAAAAAATTATCAGGAAGATAAAAATTAGCACACCCTGTCAATTTTTTATCAAGGAATAAAATCTTAAGTAAATACGGAAAACAAAAATTAAATTAGCTTAAAACGGAATCTGATATGGAAAAATATTATCTTCACGGTACTTCGTGTTGATTTTTACATTAACGGGCTACAGACTTCCAAGGCACTATGTATAATTTAATTATAGGCCGATCTTCCTGAATCCAGATAATAAAATTTGCTCCTAAGGCTGGTGCGAAAATGAGAGAAAATCTATTGATATTGCGGCATAAGTTGAATGGTAATATATTACACCCTGCGGCACACGCTTCATGTGAGATTAACCTGACATTTACACCGTCAATTGTTGAGACAAGCCTGCCCAGAATTTCCAATAATGTGATTGAAATGTCAAAGATATTCGGTGGGGCGTTCATTCATTTGGTGGTGGCTTGCAAACATGAAAAATTTGAATGTGTGATCTGGACTTGGGGACTTCAAACAACTTGCAGCACATTAATATTAAAGATAAACTGTCCGTACTCTTCAACAATTTAGTTGTTTTTTTCTCTCAGTACTTTCTTTTTACATGCTGTATTTTAAGGAAAAAACCTACTTTTTGCTATTTTTGACATCTGCAGTCCTCCAAAAAAGCATTTTATTCTTGGTTGCTTTCGCGTATCTAATACACAAAGATATGCCTGAATTATTGACGCAAATCATTTGTAATTTTTTCCATTCGATGTCTGATTAAAAAGCGAATAACTTTTGTATCTTTTAAAAATAATAACAAAATTCATCCTTTTTACAATTGTAATGACTAATTGAAAGCAATTACATACATGTATGACCAGATTTCAAGTAGACTGAAAATTGGTTTTGTGCAAATTAGACACCCATTTCATTTTTTTCTTCTGAAATTTTGTTGTCATTTTGTTGTCAGTTCCCTGTTCCAGCAATGAAGTGTCAGTAGTAAACAGGACAAGTTCAGTTACTACAGGTATCATCGAAGTCAGGTCTGACTAACCCTGCATCTTCAACCGGGAACTTTCAAGAACAAAAAATTGCTTGCTGTCGGCTGGTTCACTAGGGTATCAATTGAGAGTGCAGACACACCATCACATCTCAGCTGCTGTTACTAGAGCTACAACAATGTAACAACTTGAAACAAGTTTTCGATGACACTTTGTAACAGCTAGTATCGGATAATTCCAGTGAAACCATGTGAAGCACCCTGAGTGTAACAGCACTTCTGCTTTCTCATGTCTCCTGAGTCCGAGAAAAAACATTACTTGTAATGCCAGTTTGTAGTCACTATGGGTGGTTTTTATCATTAAATCCCATTGTTGGTGCCAGCCAGAGTGCACAATAATGGGGCAGTCCCTGCGCAAGGCACGCAGACACAAAAATTACCCAAGGATGTCCCGACTACCAAGTTTCTTGGATCCGGGGTCAAAGCTTCCGGATTTGACGGAGATGCCTCCGGAACTGGCGTACATGGTGTTGTCTAACTTGAATGCGGAGGACCTGTGCTTGGCTATGTGTGTCAACCACTTGTGGAGGGAATTGTCCAGAGACGATCTCTTGTGGCAAGGGTAAGTTTCCTGCACTTTTCCTGCTCTTTGGATGACACAAAGACAATTTTTACTTTATATTTTTACAAACAATTCAGATTTCTTTAAAAAAAAAAATCAGTAAAATTTATCAAATATTTTTTGTGACAGATGTGATTATAAACCCTTCTACTGTTATAACTGTATGTATCATAACCTATCAAAAAACCTAAGCCCTTCCTCCCCAACAGTTTGTGTGTTTCAACCTGAAACTTGATGGGTTTTGATTGGTAGGGTACATGTACATTTAGTTGGCTCCATTTTGGCACCGAGAGAGGGAGGGTTAAGCACAATTAGCACATAGCCAGCATTTGGAAATGCAGTTGCGGTTTTTGAAGATCAATTTAATTTTTTTAAAGTGTTACGTTTTTAATAATCTACATTTCATGTATGTGTATTTTTCTCTTTTACTGGACATGAATTAAGACTGAGAGTGTAAATGAGTAGCTCTTAAATTTTTGTGTACATAAGCAAGACTGGTAGTTTGAAATTCACCTTGGTATATTGCAGGTTCTTTTTTTCACAGACGCTAAAATCGAAGAATCTGGTATTGCAGAAATGTTGAAGACAAAACCTTGTTCGATTTTGCATCCCACTATATGCCTGGAACTTCACAAAATGCCTTTTCACACTACGAAAAATCTCTGTGTTGTACCAAGGTCCGACACGTGTTGACTTTTCACACTACAACATTTTCAACACGACACTGACCCGTGTACATGTAGAGCGCTCAACCCGGGTTGAAACTAACCCTGCCCGGGAAGTGGGTTGAGAGCTCTCGACCTGTGTAGAGAAGTTTGACTCGTGTTGAAAATACCTTTGGGTTGAGTTCGACCCGTGTAACCGCGTTGAGTAGTGTGAAAAGGTAGCGTAATTGACCCGTGTTGAAGTCCACACAGGTTGGACCCATGTAGATTTCGACATGGGTCGAACATACATAGTGTGAAAACGCCTACCATTGCCTAATAGCAATTGAAAATTCCAATAGACAATTTGATAAAAAAGAATTCTAAGGAGAAATTGCCTTGCCTGTCCAAGAGCAAAGTTCAAGATCTGTCAATAGGCTACCTAAAAAAATTGTACTATACACTGTTACATGTATGGGTCATTCCACCAGGTTGGGACACAGTGTGTATATGACCATATCATTAAAACCATCATTACATTTAATTCAGTTATTTCATGTGACATCCGTCTTTGGGTGTGAGATTATTTGAGAAAGTTTCAATCATGTAAGTTATATTTTTACAAAAATATGATAAAAAGTGTGTTTTTTTGTATGTAAAATAGACGTAACATGGACACCGTGTCCAACATTTAAATTTTTGTGGTTTTTTAACACTTTAATAAATAAATATGGAAAATTTATTATGTACAATAATTAAAAGACACACTATGCAACAATGAAACACCTTTTTACGGCAGTCAGTGTCCAAACATAGCACAAATAGCAAGAATTTGAAGAATCGGTGCAGACGTAACATGGACACCATGTTAGACCATGACCATACATATATTTCTGCTGTTGTGCTGCATTTGGATATTGAATATCATAACAATTGTTTTTTGTGTTGCAGTTTGTGTTTTGTAATTAGTATACAGAGTGAGTTTGCATAATTATTTATATAAATGTTGAAAATGTTACAAAATGGAAATGTTCATTTTCATGTCACACCATGTTAGTACTAAATGTTACGTCCAGACTGCCTTAATTTTTCGTCATTAAATAAATAATTATGCAACTTACTATATGTACTAACTAAAAGACACCCAATGCTACCAGAAAACACTTTTTGTTATGGTTGCCAGTGTCCAAATAGCTCAGAAACAGCAAGAACAATAAAAACATGCATGTGTGGACGTAACAGTGGACACAGTGTCCATGTTACGTCCACTCTCACGTCTGTTTTTGCTGTCTCTGCTATATTTGGACACTGACTACCATAAAGAAAGTGTTCTTGTGTTGCATAGTATATCTTTTAATTAGTACACATGGTGAATTTCCCATATTTATATTTAAAGTGTTGAAAAAACACAAAAACAGAAAAATTGACGTGTCCTGTTACGTCAAACTGGTTATGTCAAACTGAAGCATGTTTTTAATCATATTTTTGGTAAAATATAATTTACATGATTTAAAACTTTCAAAAATATTTCCCACCCAAAGACTGATGTTACATGAAATAACTGAATCAAATGTAATAGTACTTTTAAAGATATGGATAAATGTCACACACTGTGTCCCAACCTGGTGGAATGACCCGTATACAACATTCAAATCCATCAACTCATTTAGCTGATGCTAGAACATTTGGTGCTGGTGCATCATCCCACCTTTTGTTAATGCATGCAATGATCCCGCTGTTTGTGAGTTGACCACACCTTGACCACACCTCTCAGACAAATAGGCCTAATTAATGTGATTGTAAAAAAAATTACAAGCCGGGTTCATGTGATTCTACCGCAATACAATGTACATGTATGTCAATTTTTCTGTAGATTTTTACAGGTGCTAACAAATTTTTTACTGCCCAATTTTTTTTCCCCACCACTTCCTCTTGCAGTTTCAACCAGGCAAATTTAAGGTCAAAATATCTACTCTTTAGGTTTTGGTTAAAATCTCAGTCACATGTGTAAGTATATGCAGCTTGCAATTTGTCTCCAGACACAGAAATGAAATAATAGATTTATAAAACACCAAGTCGTTAATCATGTTCTTTGTTTTTCTCATCCTTAACGTGTCCTCCAGGTTGTGTCGGGGTACATGGCGCTACGTCTCGTGTTACGACCGGGCCAATGAGCCAGGGTTCTGCTTCATGGAGCTGTACATGAAGTTGGATGAAGGATCCCTCACGTTCAATGCTGACGCACAAATGGTAAGTTATTTACATACGGGTTGCCATGGTTACCAGACATCAAGAGGAGACTCCTAGCTACATTAGATGATGAGCAGGTTCAGCTCGCTACATGTCATTTCATGCACAGGTTTTCTTTTGGGTTTTTTTTATGCAAATTACCCATCACAAGGCCAAATTAAAGGCCACTTAAGGTGTGGGCTACAGAGGAAAGTGTGGAAGAACCAGCCCTTCACACTGAAACAAGATAATCTGATCTTTTCACAGTATGATGGGTTGGGATGGGTAACTAGTCCACTCCAAGGCATTAATAATGCCTCTACCCATATTAAGCGTAGAAGTGCTATAGCCCAGGACTGGGCTCGAACCCACAACCTGCAGATTTACCCACAGACCACGAATTCAATGCTCCAAACCACGGCCATGCACTTCCAAAGGTTACTCAAGGCCTGTTTTGGGTTGGGGAGAAAATTTCATATTTTTAAAAAGGTATTTTTAAAACCGTGGTGGGGAGGGGGATACATGTAGTGCTGGTTGTGAAGTAATACATGTAGCTCTTTTAATTCTTCACAAATATTTTTCAAAATGATTGTACTTTTTCATTAAAATGTATTTGGGGAATTTACAATAGTTAGTTAAAATGGTTTGCCCGGAAGAGGCCACCTTTTGCAGAGTATCAAAAGGCTGATGTCAGTTACATGCAAATATGTTCTTTCACATGAGAAGAAAAAAATAGGTTTATGTTTTGTGGACATGCAAACATTTCAGTCGAAATTTCTGTCTGGATTGTTAATAATTGCTAATATTGCTAGGCTTCAGAATGCTTTTCAAATGATGCTGAAGTAGGGCTAATTAATGACTTTCTGTTTCAGAAAAGTGCAAATTCCGTTTTCAAAAGTCCTAAATTCCGTTTCAGGCTGAAAAATTACGTTGCATTACCTTAAAGAGCATTTAGAACATACACCATGTACAGTCATTCGGTTTGAACGCGGGAAAATTGCCCAAAAAGATTGCTATTTTCGCAACAGCCCATAATACAGACGTAGTATTTAACTTCACCACAGTCAAGTCATTAATACTGCACTGCAACCACCACACACGTAAGAAGCAGGGCTCGCGAAATTTGTAAAAATGTAGTTGCCCTTCGGACAGGGGAGTCTAAAATCTGGTTTCCTGAATTTCATTTTCAATTGCCCGACAAACTAGGCCTAAACTAACTTGAAGATCAACTCGGGGCTCAAACAATTTCAGGGTTATTCGCACCATGTGGGATTACCAACGTGGTTAAAATTAGTTTTCAGAACACACGTACACATGCACAGCACCGCCAGCAAACTGGAATCGAATGAAAAAAGTTTTGCAACTGGTACCCATGCCGCTGCTGATCGCAATCGCTTATGGCGAACGCTGGCCCGTGGGTTTTAGCAAATATCTGTGGCTGCAAATTTCAGACTCCGGGCGATGTTGCGTTTGCCGATAGTTAGCGTTGTTTACATGTATGCCAAAGATTCGACTGGATGATCTCAGGACATTTAACCCCTTGCCACCGGTTGACGCAAATACGTGCAGATTGAAATTGCCACCTGGCCGGGTGACATCTATACACGTCAATTTCTGCATTTTCAATCCATTATTGGGGTATTGTGTACGTTATGCTTGGCTGCACAAGCCTCTTGTTTCCATTTTGCTTGGCTGCACAAGCCGGCATGGCACCCATATGAAATCCGGTGTCAAGGGGTTAAGGCCGGTTTATAGTCGGTCGCGCGATGAAAATCGCCCGATGCTGATGGTCGCTGGACGCTACGCCTTTTTTGTGCAGTTTATAGTCGTCACGCGACGTTTGTAAACACACGCGCAGCATACGCGCAGCATACGCGCAGCATACGCGCAGCGCGTCTGGAATTCGAATGCGACGTGTGACGATCAGCGCATCGCCACTGCTGATTGTAAAATTATTTTAGCTGCGATGATTATTAATTATCGGAGTTAGCAGCTTTTTTTTATGTGATTAATGTCTGTCCCAGCTGTTTTGATAACAATAAATATTAAGACACATAAATAAAATATAGCACGTTTGTCGCTGTTTATTGATAGTGATATTTATTTTTTATATTTGCATATTTATTGTTTCTTACCGATCAGGCAATTCTATTGGCCCATTGAAAAAAAGTGAGGTCAGCGACCATGTCAGAGTTCAATTGATTGAACTCTACAGTGACGTCGCCAGCATCTTTCAGCAACTAGTCGCTGGTGCTTCCGCGTCAACTATAAACCCTGCGTGAGAGGATCGCGCGTAAATTTTTAGTCGCTGCGACCATCGCGCGACCGACTATAAACCAGCCTTTACCGGTATTGCTCTGATCTTGAACGTTTTGTCCCCTAACAATTGTGATCTATTGTTTAATATGGCTCGTCTGTTCAATCAATCATCAACAATTTGTTTTGGACCAATTTGTTTTTTTTTTATCAGTAAAATTGCAGAAGTTGTTTTCTTCAGATTCAAATCCCATTGTTCCTTTAGAGGAGCAGATTCCGCGAATTCCGTCCGTTTTCCGCGAATTACGTCCGTTTTCCGCGATCGCGGAAAATCATTGCCTCTACTGAAGTGAAATATTCTGAGAAATACACTAAAATTAACAATGTGATATGGGTGATTGGCCTTTGAAGATGGCCTTTCCGTCACAACCACCATATCGTGAATTGCTTGGTATGAGGGCTGACATTTCAATCATGTCCAAGTGGTACTAAGTGTGGGAATGGATAGTTACAAATGTAGGTTTGTACGCAGTCGGATTCCACCAGCTGTCTTTAGTCATGTTTCTATTGGACTTTTCCTCGTGGTAAGTTACCGTAACTCACTGTCAACATTCCTTTGTGTAATCTAGGGCTGTCCCGAATATACAAATGTACCGAATATTCGATATTTGATCGTCAAGCGAATATTCGAATACCATTTTGCCAGTGCGAATATTCGAAAAGATATGCTATTTTAAAAGAAAAGTTACGGCGCTTAGCAGTGTCAAATGCCAAATTTTTGTCAATCGTAACATTTTGTGGACGGAGGTTTATTGTTCCCGTCCATAAAACCCTTGATACAACAGGGGCATGCAAACAAACTTTAAACAGTCCATAATATCAATCGCCATACGTAAAACGCCGGCGTGCTTTTACGTGAAATCTTTTTTTACCGGTGCGGCATATACTAAAAAACTTGATCGGCGAGTATCGAATATTCAAATATTCGGTCAAACCCAGTTTTGAATATTCGAATACTAAATCATTTGAATACTAAATTATTCGAAAATGAACAGCCATAGTGTAATCTTACTGGACTTTTGTGTTACTTTTGCTATGTGTGGCTGATGTCATTAACCCTTTACCGCTGTGGCACTTTTACTGGGATAAATCTCCTGAATTCATCAAAATCCAACAATGTGCAGTAAACCTATGGCACATTCTTTGTAAAATACAAATGGGGCATCATAGCTCCATGTAAAGTAATGGTAACAAGGCTCTACAGGCCTGAACCCATCAAAATACATGTACAACACAACACAACACGGTGTTGCATTTTGGCGGATTAGGCAGGGATGTAGTCGAGTCCATCATAAGTCCCTGCAAGTCCATCACAAGCCCCCTAGTCCTAATTCCAATCACAAGCTGTTCAAATGAGCTTTAACAAAGGCATTCCTTTGTCATTGTTCATCCAGTTACTTGTGACCGGCTTTATGATATGACTTCTGACTGGACTTGCGAAAGTACTTGCAGGGACTCGACTACAACTCTGGGATTCGGGACAGTAAGGGTTAATCTATGCAGAATTTGGTGTGTTACTTTTACATCTCGGCCACAGTAACTTAACAGTGACGTTACAACGTAGTTCTCTGTCTGTTCCTCTTGGAGTTAAGTTTACCCTACAGAAAGGTAGCAGTTGATTGATAAACAAACGTCCAATAGGGATGCGGCTTTTGTCCCAGGTGAGGCAGGTAAAAAGAATAACAAACTTTCATCTTTAAATTTTGTTTTAAAAATTGCTTTGTCTTGGCAGGGTCTTGAGTATTTCATTCAGAATGGCATCATCGACAACACACCACTGTCCATCGCCAAGTTCATTCACAACACTAATAAGCTGGATAGATATCAGGTCAGGCAGCTTCTCACAAAAAGGTGAGGTCAAATTTTCCTTCTTGGGTTTTGTGACAAACCTTGTGAGGAAAGAAAGGCCACTCAAGGTGTGGGCTTTAATCACAGGGATAAAAGGTATCTATTTACATTTCATTTGAATTGTGAAAGATTATAGGTGAAAGGGAAGCAGGTTACAGGTAAAGAGTTCCAAAGAGAAGTACAAAATGTAGTAGGAGGGGAAAAACGTGATCAATCTGTTATTGTCATTCAATGTTTTGGTGTGGAATGTCTCATTGGAAAGCTCACAACTTGTCAAATCTTATAAAGTAGCAGTTCAATTTGAACATTTATTTTTCTGGGTGACGCACCCCAAAAGCAGAGACACGGCATCTTTAATATCATTGCAGATGAGAGTTTGCAAACTTTGGAGATTTTGACCTTTGCTGAATTACCATACATTAGTTTCTACAGGACCACTCCCAGTAGAACTGTAAATTCTTGTACGAAACACCTGCAATCCTAAAAAGTATAGCTACGTTTTCACTGCATCATGAGCACACAAATCTCCTGCAGACTTGAAAAGCTTCAGTTAAAAAAAAAAACAAGGCTTGCCAAGTATAAAAGAAAAAAAAATAGCACCTCAAAAACTTGGAAATGAATTGACACTTTCATAAGTATGATTTATACTTGGGGGGAATGCGGCCAAGCATCCTTGTGAGTGTATGATTAGAGTTCAACAGTGAAGTCTGTGACTACCCCTTTGTTGCTTTGGGATATATTTATGAAATGTCCACAATTTTCTTTGTATTGGCAGACAAGACATTCTTCAACAGCTGGTATACCTCGACGACTACAAGCAAAAGCTGCTTCCCAATGCGCTTCGGACATTTTTCTCCAACATCCAGTCCCCAGGCGAGAACGGTCACCAACTGCAGAAACTCCTGGAGATCTTTGCCGAGCGCTTTGTCAGCTGCAACCCGGAATGCGGCCTGTCCAAAGGTATAATTGATGGGCTCGTAGGTTTGATTGAATCTCACGAGGGCGCTCTCTGGCAGCAGTAAACGGCTGAGACACACAACATTCCTAACTGCTAACCAGAAAGATCTGGGCTAGGATGTCTGCGTTTGATTGTTTCCAGCGCTTGTGTTGGGTCGCCACAAGCAACGCGAATAAGTAGGCCGGTGGTTATGGCAAAATAGAGCTGGTTGTTGGCAAGGGAATATATGTTCTACAAAGCACGTACAGCGTCTGTACTGGAAAAGGTTATTCCCAAAAGGAACTGATCAGATGGCGTGTCTGTACCTTAAGCCACCCCGTTTTGGTTTTGCAGGACAATTTATCTCCAGAGGGAATTCTATGGTTGATTGATTGTTGGTCTGCGCTTGTCAAGAATTTGACAAAATCATGATAACAGTCGAGGGTAGAATGAGACCAGATTGTCCACAATTAGAACCGGCCCAAGCAAACCAGAATATCTGATGGCGTTGAATAGTCGGGCTCCTGTTGCCCCTTACCTCAGACACATGTTTTGTTGCACTGCCGAACCAAACATTTTGCTGACCGGGATCTGAAAATTGTATTTGTCATTTATTGGACATGAAACGGCAGTATACTCAAGGTAATTGATGAATGATTGTGTTCAGTCTCACGAGGGCGCTGTCTGGCATTCAGGTTCCTGTTGCTTTGTGGGTGTGATTATTTTTTGTGTTGCACCTTGGGGGCCAATTTTTGTTTGACTAGCAGGCTTTTGCAAAAAAGACAATGACAACATTTTGCTAAATAATACAAATACGTGATTGGATTGGGTAAGTGCCAAGAACAAGCTTATCTTGGGCTTAAATGCAACTGGTGAAGTACCACTACCATGAATATGGGTAAAAGTATGGAACAGTTGCAGAAACACCAAGTGAAATATATCTCTTTTGAGTTGTGTGATTCTGAGAAGAACCGGTTGTTTTAACACAACAGGTTCTTTTGAGAACCAAACAACTCCAAAGGAGTTGGAAGTGGAAGTGCCGTGGCCTAGTGGTTTGGTACTTTGAATTCAAGGTCTGTGGGTAATCCTGCAGGTTGTGGGTTCGAGCCCAGTCCTGGGTTTTGGCACTTCTACGCTTAATATTGGTAGAGGCATTAATGCCTTGCAGTGGACTAGTTTACCCCTCCCGACCCTATTCATGCTGTGAAGAGATTAGATTATGTTGTTTCAGTATGAGGGGCTGGTTCTTCCACATATTCTTAAGTAGCCCACACCTCGAGTGCCCTAGGGCTTGTGATGGGCGATTTGCATAAAGAAAATATAAACAAGTTAAAAACAACTTAACCAGTTCGCGCCGGGATTATTTTTGCCGAAAATTTCTATTTTCAAAAAAGGCAAAATATAGCAGCCAACTTCTGATATACATGTACAGCCAAATGCCACAAATACTGATTTGCAATTGTCATTTCAACAGTATTTGTACAATATTTCTTGCCGAAACCTCATATATTTCAATACTCTGGGTGCGCCCACCGGAGCGTAAATTGTAGAACAACAGGCTGTGCACAGCGGCCAAGTTCAAGTTCAACACACGGTCCGCCTCCACAGACTTCTCGGACTTTGTGTGTATGTACAAAACAAATGAGGGATTAGCGTGTTGAGACGTCACCCAGAGGTGAGTCGAGGCAAGCTTGATGTATTAACCCGTCAGCCGTGCCCGTGTATAAAAACAGCCAGATCGTGTTAACACGTCCTCCGACGTGAACTGGTTAAAAGAGATAAATTGCACATGGTGTTACCGCAAACCTTCCATATTCTGTTCATGTGTACCGTGCAAACCTACAAGTAAATTCCGCAGAGACAAGTTTTGCTTTAATTCATACACTGCAGTTTGTGTCTATCGGTTGCTTTTTCTTTGTCAATTACATTAAAATGAATGTTTACATGTATATTCCTGATTAGCTATTAGAATAGCAATTGATAACGAAATTTGCACATGGGGTTTTTTTAAGAAAGGAAAAGAAAGGATAAAATGTCAGTTACTATTGAAAATTGTAAAATCTTACAAAGGAGCTAACAAGCCAATAAGCTTGTAATTTTTCTGGTGTGCTTTAGTTCGGAAAAAAGGAGAAAATCTGCCAAATTTATCATTACATGCCGTCATCTTACCAACATTTATGAAGATAGCCATGCCTTGTCAAGTCAAAGAGGGAGAGGAGACTGATGATTGGCCAGTAACAAAAAAGACCCCTCAGTCCACCTTAAAAATTTCAACTGTATTGAAATAAAGCTGTGGTAATTCACCTTTAACCTTGGCAGGGGCCAGCCTTTGTATCACATTATCTATTTCAGTCAAATAAATTGGGTGATCATGCAAATAATTCCGATCCTGTGATGCTTGGTGCACAGACATCAGTAATTCTTGAGATCATTGCCCTATTAGTCGAAGTCTTTTCAGTTTACTTACATCACCTTAAATAGTAGGTGAAAGCATCCAAGTGTGTGTGGTACTTCTCCAAATCTCAGAAGTTTTGATTGATTTACGAGCGGTCCAGTCCTAAATGACCAAATGTAGATATACACTAGTCAGGATTGATTTAATTTCCTTGGGGGTGACCTCCCTCGGTGATTTATAGCCACTGTCCGGCTGACCTGTGGCACCAAGCGCTCACGCAAACACATGGCAGAAATGAGACCGTCTGACGAAAGGGGAAGTCAGGCTTTAAGGGTGTCAGATCTGTTAAAAGCCACAGCCTGGAAGTTGGAGCGGAAAAAGGGGGCACTCAGGGGGTGTAGAGGGCCTTTTTTTTCCTTCTTTTTTTCTTCTTTTTTTCCGCAGTTTGGTTGTTTTTGGTAAACACAGTGATGTTAGAAACGCTCTTTGGCTGGTTGTAAAGTGCTTCATTCGTGTGTTCATTTGTTTCATTCCGCTACTGTAAAACGTTGAAGTTGAAGTTGGTTATCCTTTTGTTGCCAGAGAATTGAATTTCTCCACAGAAGTTGACCTCTCAATTCAACGGTAAACAAATCGCAGTTCAGTGATTTTAAGAATGAACATTTTTCTTGGGGTTGGGGGTGGAGGAAAGTTATATTCGGATTTTCACCAATTTTTGAGGACCCAGATCTCAGATTTTAAAGATTTTGTTTGTGTGTTTTTTTTTTGGTTTTCTGATTTAACCTTTTTTTAATGTAAAATATTGTCAAACCACAAGGGAAACTGACTAAGTAGTTTTAACCCTAACCCCCACGAGCAGAGTTGTATTCGAGTCCCTGCAAGTCCTTTCACAAGTCCTTTCGCAAGCCCAGTCAGAAGTCCTTTCATAAAGCCGGTCACAAGTAACTGGATGAACAATGACAAAGTAATGCCTTTGTCAAAGCTCATTTGAATAGTTTGCGATTAGGATTAGGACTGGATGGCTTTTGATGGACTTGCAGGGACTTGTGAAAGGACTTGCAGGGACTCGAATACAACTCTGGCCAAATGCAACAGAATGCAACACAGCTGAAATAAGAACCCTGCCAAAAGCAATGTTGAACTGTGCAGTAAACTCATCTGTACCAGCCTTGTTGCTGGAGGCTTATACGTGTATAATACTAAATACAAAATACTGCATCAGACCAGGAGACATGCCTTGACTGCTAAATGCAACAACTTTTTACCATTGGTTTATTCTGTTGCATTTAGGAGGGTTAGGGTTAATGAATTTTGAAAGTGAACAAAGAAAACTGGCCGGAGTGGACTTTGAACCTGCGACCCGTGCTCTACCCTTGTGGGTTGCTAAACAAAAACTTATAAATATTCATGAGCATATTTGACCTTTGCCCTTTACTTAAATCTCTCTCTTTAACTAGATGGGATCTGCATCCTCTGTTATTCCTTGATTCTCCTGTCTGTCGACCTGACCAGCCCCCATGTCAAGAACAAGATGTCCAAGCGAGAGTTCATCCGCAATGTTCGAAACGCCACGAGGGAGGCCAACGATGAGCTCTCGGGTCATCTCTATGACAACATCTATCTGGTTGGTCACATTGCCCCTCAGAGATGGTAATAAGTGTTGCCGGCTGCATAGTTACAACCTGTAGATAAAAAGATATGTATGATATGAAATCTATGTGTGCTTTATCTTTTGTGGAAAATTAATGTTCAGTTTACTGTTTACAATTATGCTGCAACAGCAAAAGAGAAATTCAACTTGCGTCACTTTCTCAAGATAAAGATTATTGTGCATATAACTTTGCCCTGCATTATGTGAAATGTTTATGGAGTCAGGTAGGCCTAGTGGTGTTTTCCTCGCATTCCACCTCTGAGAGCCAGGTTCAGGTCCTGCCCGGCATCTCCATGTGGATTGGATTTTTTTTTGGGGGGGGGGAGGAGGGGGCTCTTTTCCTGTCCACACAGGTTTTCTATTCTTGGTTTCAGTATCGGCAATAAATTCCAATTATATAATTTAGAGATTGGCAAAAGTTAAGATGGAGAACATTTCCACAAGAGATATGTGTAAAATATGCAAATTAGGGAGTGGGCTTCATCCAATGAAAGTCTCCCTTTCTAACTTTCCACCAATGAGTGTGGAGCTGTCGTGAAGGTAAACCTAAAGCACTTAATGTTTTGTTTAATTTGATATTGTGTTTCGCTGAAAGAAAAAGACCTTCTGCATCAAGGTGGAGGTGCTATGTTGTCGGGTGACAGATCGGTATCAACATGCAGGGTGTGCCAGATTATTTTTGACCAATGGGAAAAAGGCTTTCTCTGCTATCGGTACGGTCAAGGTGTGAGAGTTTTGTTTTGATTGGATTCTGCGCTCGAGTTGATTGATTGCCATTT
This sequence comes from Hippasteria phrygiana, assembly GCA_037893225.1. Classification (NCBI taxonomy): domain Eukaryota; kingdom Metazoa; phylum Echinodermata; class Asteroidea; order Valvatida; family Goniasteridae; genus Hippasteria; species Hippasteria phrygiana. The sequence goes on along the minus strand of JAZGUH010000575.1, from coordinate 339,693 downwards.
GTCGACGGACGCGCCTCGCCTCGCCTCGCCTTGCTTGCTCCCAAAAGCTCCCAGGGGTCTTTGTGAAATAAATTTGATAGTTTTGATGAGGATAACACCCAAGAGATGATAGCAGAAAGAAGTAAAGCGGCCGCATGAGACTACCCAGAAGATCATCAAGGTTGCCTAGTTATCTTTAAATCAGCACCCCAAAGGTGCTTTATCTCATCAATGTTGCAACAACACTGTCGCTTTCTCCAAAAGCTGTTTATTTAACATGGGAAAAGCCCTGATTGTTTTTTGCAAAAAAACTTCAAGAAATTCAGTCGTATATCCTGCAAAATTTACGCTCTTAAAGCAAACCGCTGAACAAGTTGGCAGAATATATTGAAGGAAAGAGGCGAGAATTTACGATGGCGATGTCCTTGAGGCATCTCTGTCTGCTTTCATCTCTAGAAAGGTCACCTTAGAGCCAGTAATATATTAATTTGTTTGGAAACATTGCCAAGTGTGTTAAGTAATTTATTGAGCGCTGGCACGTGTAAGACGCGTGGACTGTATATTTTTTAAACTTGTAAAGAATGCCTTTTACAAGCACCAACAAACTTCTAAATGTTCCACACAAAGCTGTGAAATTACTCATTGTCAATATGTGAGGAACCTATCTCTTTTGAAACGGAGAGTTACTGGAGTAACAAAACCAAAGCAATAAAAACATGCCCTGGAATCTTGAAAATGGATGAAGATATCCTTAGAAATGCTGAAATCAAATGTGACCTGCGAAAAAACTACTTAAATTGAATTTAGAGACCAAATTTAAGCCGAGGGGGAAATTCATCAGACCTGGTTTTTGTTCAATCTAGAATAGATATCAGAAATAGAAAAAAGGCTTTATGGATGGCAAAGAATCTAATATTGCTTTTGTAGAATACATTTGCCAAAAAAGTGCTTACAAATAATAATTTTCAAACCAACTAAATCTAAAATCAATGGGAGATAACCTGTAAATTGCATAAGCTATACTTATCTTTCAAACAAATGCGTCTTTTGTTGGAAAATATCCCTGCCACTCCAAATTAATTTTTTTGGGGGAAAATAGAATAGTTGCAGAAAGTATAATTATCATACCAATGTTGGCAGCTTATGTTTTACTATAACATTTGTAATTAAGTATTTTCAGATTTTTTTATGGCCTTGCTAAAAAAAGATTGATCGAACAAATATGCACCAAGAGCTTTTTGTTGCTTGTTTTAATTGTAAATAAATTCATAAGAGTGCTTTGCCCACATAAGTTTTCTAGTCAGGAAAATAGAAAAGGTAGTTTGTGGGAGATTTATTTTCTAAACGGCAGTGATAAAAGTTTCTTTCCTATGTTGGTAACATGATTGGTTGAGTCTACTTGGCCTGATGGGTATGTAAAGCAGAACTCGTCATTTTCACTTTAATACTAAAAGCATAGTAACCTTTTATATTTTGCAGAATGCAAATTGCAACTTAGTAAAAGGTAAAACTGAGTTAATTATTTATTTTTTTTTTAGGTAAATTTGGTTCAGCACTAACTGACTACAGGTGTACTTTTTTAGGTAAACACAGCCAAATATAGATGGTTTTGATGCCATTTGGTGGGTTTGCATTTGAAGGCTGCATAACAGTGTTGAAAGTCTCACTGTTTAAAAGGGGCCTATTGCATTGAGCTGCTGAACAAAATATTCCCACCAACATTTGATAGTGATAACCTTATGACGACTATTCTTTACAGAACTTCGAGTAGACCTCTAGTTCTACGTTGAATTTGATATATCTCTATAGAGATTGCTTACCTGTTACTGCAAGCTTATCCGATACTGATACTCTTCCTTGGAAAGCTGAAAATACCTGAAATCCAGCCACAAAGAATACACATCACATTTCAGCTATAGTAAACCGTTTGGATTTATAATTCCCAGCTCAGTGGTAGTTTCGTAGTAGGCAGTTTTGTCATAAAATATCCGATTTGGTTGATTTGGTCAATTTGTAATGAGAACCAAGTGAAAATATGCATGTGTATTCATTTTCCAAATACTCATCGCTGCCAGCAAATTTTGAGCTTTTTTCACCTTTGAACTCTGTCTTTAAGACTGCAAGGATAAATAAAATACAGAAAATATTATTGTAGATAGTGTAAGATTTTAGCTACATAGTTTGTTAGTTTTTCTCAGTTTCTCTGTTTCACAATTTAACTTTCATGTGGCAGTTAAAAACTCAACATTAGTTCCGATTTTGGTTACAAGCTGTAGGCAATGCGGCATTTCTCAAAAAGAGGATAATTTGTTAAAACAGCTTTTTTTATCGACAAAAGTTAAACTTTTTCAGTAAGAGTTTAGGTTATACAAACTTGTAGGTCGAGGGCTTAAGACCAGAACTGGCTCTGTCCAAAATCAGCATTTTGAGAAAAACGAGTTTAAAAGTTTGAATCTTTCTCAAAAATCCAAAACAAGCATCTTCAAATTTTCTGTAACCAACGTTTTGTAAATATGTATCATTGGGACTTCATGCATCCTTTCTGCCCTGGGTTGGTCAACAGCTAAATGGTAGACATAATACATTTTGAGACAAAAGTGGACATACCCAGTTCTGTTTTAAGCCCTTGCTCTTAGCATGTAAACCTTGTGTCTTGTATCATGTTTACATATGTACATGTATTGGTCTTCATACCAGTACAGCAGAGCTTTTAGAAGTTCAGTTTTGAAAAACTTCATTCTCGATTTTTTTACTTTGAAAATGAGAGGATCCATCTATAATTATTTTCTTTCCTGCACATTCGTGCGGGAAAATGAGTATTAATTATGCATAAAAGCATTTTCTTAAAAAGAGTCAGTCTTGATATAATTTTTTTTATAATTTTGTGCAGTAAAATTGTAAATAGCTAAGAGAATTTATAGCAAAAAAATTATTTTCTGGCATTGAATAAAGTAGTGCCTGCAATTTGAGTAGGGCAACTTGTTTTATTTTGTGATGCCTGACGCTGTGAAGTTGAAATAAACATTATTTTTTCGTTGGAGGAAAAAAGTCTGATTGTAATTGTGTATCCTACATTTGTGAGAGTGATAGAGTGAAGAAGGGTTGGAGGGGTCTTATTGTTCTTTCCCGGTTCCATTCCAAGTTGTTTTCACAATTTCTCTATGCCAACGTTTTCACAATTTTTCTATTGAAAAGCAGGTTCATTCACATTGCGGCTGCGTTCAAAGAAATCAGGGATGCATCGTACAAGATGGGGTCGCCTGAACATGCTCGGTTGCACTTGCAATGGAAATTAAAGACAACGCCATCATCGGCTAAATTTCTTTTTTAATTATTTTCTGAAGCAGCGAATTGAGAAAGAAAAAATGATAAAACAAAATCCACTCCGGACCAATGCTTAATCGGAATCCTGCACTAGCATGTATCCGTTGGATTCATAGATAAAAATTGTCAATCTTTCAGGCTCTTATCGTCTGCAGTCGGTGAACAATCCATTGTATGCACAACCACGTATGTTTCCTCCGCCAACTTAGTTTTGCTCATTGTGCAGATCTACAGTTTACCCTTTGTGCTGTAAAAGTGACGTCAGATCAGTTTATTTTTTTAAGCAATGAGGTGCTTATTTGCGTTTGAATTGGATAGGCATAATAGAGTACCGAAGTGATGACGTCAATCAATGCAATGTTTGGAACCAGAATACATTCTAAACTGCATGTGTGTAGAACCATTGCCCTGGTAACTGACGTCAGACTTCGGTACTCTATGGTGTTACGTAATTGATTTGCATATTAGCCTTTTACAAGCAGTAATATTCGTTGATTTCCTCTGTTGCTGTCATACTTTTCATGAGATTCTTTGGAAGCGGGGTTTTTACAAGAATGCGAATCCCATGGAAGTGAAGCTAACGACCAACTTGAAACCTTCCTGGTGATTATTAGTGTGCAATATTTTTGTTGTTCAAACCCGGTGTAGGTTGTGCTTCGATTCTGTAGCAGCAATTGATTAACTGAACCAGCGATCCCGGTGAGTTTTCGAATAGTGCATAATTCAATAGCTTTTAATCATATCGATACCAATCACTATAGAAATATGCCAAGAATCGATACTATCTACTTCAGACTTTACCTGACAATGTTGCAAAGAAATCAATAAATATTCATTTAAAAAAAATTGCACGCCTGATTTTATAATGTGTGTCTTGGAAAATTTCTTGTGCACATACATTTTTTGGGGTACATCTGACAGAAAATCCCGGAAGAGATAATTTGAATGGTTCGTATTGTCAGCGTTTGTACAGTTTTTTGGCAACACGTAGTAGCAGCCCGATGTAAGACTATCTCACAGACATTATTATCAATGGCTACGGCCAAATTCGAAGCCGTAGCCACAACAGATCCAGGCAACGGCTTATACTGTGCGACTGCAGCATACCAGCCTGTGAATAAACTAAACTGATACACCCGCAATACGCGTCAAAACCATTCTTCAGGCAAAAATAATATGGGCTCTCGTTCATCACCGGCAGAAGTCCTACGGAGACTAGACCCAAACAAATCTTAATTGTTTTGATAACAACAGAGGGCGGTATTCATAGCAACCAGTCAGAGCCGGACAGTTCCAGCAAGTGAGCATTCGGTATTTTTTTAAAGGCGCCATATTCGAGACCCTACCGAAAAAAGAAAAGGAACTATGGTAAGAAGTTTTCATTATTACCAAATAGAATGTACGCAAAACACATCAGGGCAACATTTTAATTTAATATTCCACCATAAAAGTCAAAAAATAAAAGCTTAGGTCGCCTGCTGTTCTCGGAAGGGCTGCACATTATACCGTACACGCTGTGCACGTGGTTTAAAGCCAGAGTTTTGCATGGGGGATTGTGTTGAAACTGGTTTTATGTAATGGCCTGTGTTACCTTTTGATGTGCTGCTCTAGCTCTTACTTCATACATAGGGGAGGATAATTTTTGTTTTTAATTAAATTGTTTTGTTTGCTTTTACGCCAAAAGTCTAGCACCAGTGACCTTTTTTCGGCTCGGCTAGGGCAGGCTCGGCTGGCCGGGCTCGGTTCCGTTCGGCTCGGCTCAGGCTCGTTTTTCAATTGTCTGTCAGAATATAGGCCTAGGAGTAGGCGAACTATCGGTAATCAACAACGGTTCCCCGACCTTTTTCCGGTATCTTTTCCCAAAAATGATGTTTGCTGTTCTGTGAAAAATGTTAAAGTAAAAGGTCAAGTGGCTAATCAACAGGAGTTTTCAGTGTAGGTAGGCTTAGCCTATATGTGGACCATCCTTATCCCCTTGACTGATAGGCCTTCATTTATTTGTGTAAATATTCTTGTATGTGTGTAAATGCATGTATTTGTGTACGTGCACTGTATATATCTCCGAGGACAAGAGAAGAAAGGAAACACAAAGAAACCTTTCAGTCCTCGAACGTAGAGTCTTTTGTTGAAATCGGTCCTCGAACGTAAGGATACGTGCTTAGTCTATGGGGGTTGGTTATATTAAAGGAACAATAGGAAACACAAAGCATTGTCCTCGGACGTATTGGGGAAGTACGACTACATGTAAATAGTGGTGTAGGCCCTATTTGTAAGTATTAATGTTCTTAATCCGTCTCACAGATGTACATTTTACCCAACTTTAATTAAAAACGAATGCCGGGCCCCAATGGAAACCAGTTGTAAACTGTTTGGGCACAGTGGGTAAAGAAATGTAATAACTGTCAAAGGTGGGGTTTAGGCCTAAACATACAACCTCCGGAATACCGCTCTTCACTTGCTAGAACTACTCTCCCAGTGAGCCGTCTTGCCCTATGTTTGCATTCTTCCAATTTTTCAATGGAACTAGGCCTTATCTTTGTTCTTCGAAGTTAATGGTGATTGTATGTGAGTTTGTTTTTGCATTAAATAGGGGACTTTTAACAATAGAGGACAATATGGTCCCCGGTTGAGAAAGGTCCCCGTTTGAAAATCGTGTACAAAACCAATGAGGGCTCTCGCCAAAAAGTTTAAGTATGAACAATAGGAGGACAATATGAGGTCCCCGATTGCAGGCATTTATACACTTGTGTGTGTGTGCGTTTGTATAGCTATTCAGACCGTGGACCTTTAACAAAGAGGACAATAGGGTCCGCGATTGTGTCAAGGTCCACGATTGAAAATCGTGTACAAAACCAATGGGAGGCCTTCCGAAAAAGTTAGAGTATAAACAAAAGAGGGACAATAGGAGGTCCGCGATTGCCGGTGTTTACACACTTGTGTGTATGTGTGTGTGGGGGGGGGGGGGGGGGGCCACTTGGGGCCAGCTTTGTGTTGGGGATATAGCCACAACACTGACATCCATAACGAGTGGTCTTTTATAACATTAACAGGGCAATAAACAGGAAAAAAGAAGAGAATATGCAAGCGTTTTACTAAAAAAATCAAAGTGTGCACATTTTCGTCTGCACGGAATGTGCACTGCAGTAATCGTGCACACAGGAAAATTTAGGCGGCGCCTGCTTGCAAGTCCCTTGAAAAGACGCATTAAGAGAAATGCAGTAACAAACACTTGACACAGCAAAATGGGCAAACCTTATCATCATTTCATTCAATCCTTGCCCTTTTTTGGTAACCAAGTAAATGGAAATTTGCTTTCAGTTCAGGGCTCGTGATACAAGCCCCCTTGACGCTATCTCATCGGTTTCGGTCGTGCCAAACCGCATCCAAAGCAGCGCACGGACCAAAGGGCATCATCAAATTTATGAAGTATTACCCGAAAGTGGTATGAACAAAATTATGGGGGTCCCCCAGGTTAAGATAACAATGACAGCTCCGACACTCGACAAAACAAAACCGAACCGATCATAAAACGAGTAGAGTGCCCAGCGCGTCCGGTGAAGCAAGTCACCACCGCGTGTGGCAGCCATGACACAATTCTCTGAACCCTAGAGTTATTTACCGGGCAGCGACGCCCGCGGCCAACTTTTATGATCATGGTGTCCCTCGGTAAAAATAAAAAATAACAGGGCTTCCAAACTACTCCCTGTAGACTGAGTTCGACAATCACTGGATAATGACACAATAAATTTAATCATTTAATTCTTTTTCACACCGCGAAGTTTATACACTAGGGTGGTGTAATGGACATTCATTTTACTATGGGGGTACATTGTCGTTTTAAATGCGTCAACTTGACCTCTGTAATAATTTATACTAATTATTTCGAAAGGGTGTCCTGACTTTTAACTGCAGCATAAAAGCAGTCATGTGTCTTTTGATAAATCAAATTTTGACAAGCTAAATAACACAGTTCCTGGTATGCGGCTATAGCACCAAACCATTGCTTGGTATTTTCACCAGCTTGAGGATTACATAAATTAAATGATGCTCACACAAAAATCTGTCACACAAAAAGCTTAACAATTCATCCAGATTTCATGATATGTAATTCCATTACCGTCATGTCACATTAAACCCCATTTGCTGTTAAGTTTTTAACGAGTTACCAAATTAAATTTAAATCAAGTACAAATTTAATTTAAATTTTAAGGTAAAGATGACGTAAATCCATGTCCATATTTCTCTCTCTCTCTCTCTGTGTTTTTTATTTATTTAATTTATTTATTTTATTTATTTATTTCATCAGGAAACAGCGAATATCCGCCAATTACAGGCCGAGTAAAATACTTAAATTACTTAAAATAAAATATATATGTATTGCAATATACCAATTTATAAAACTTACACTAAAAATAATATACACAAAAATATATTACAACATTCAGAAGATGGAATGTTTGCGTCGGGGATGATGTAAATTAGAACAGAGATGTTTTCTCTTTTGCCCAGAATACTGAGTATACAGTGCTTCATACATTACGTCGGGACAGGGCAAAAGAGAAAACAGAGGCTATACTCGTTAAAGACAGCATATAATACGACACTATTAAAGAATAGAAAGTACAGCAAAACACCAGACTAAAAAAAAGGAAACACAAGACGTAAAAACATATGTACAAACAACACAGAGACAGAATACCACATTGGAAGTACAGGAAAACACTAAACAGAGAAGAAGGTGCAGATGGACGATGAACAATATACAGGCACACAAATATGGACAGCATACAATATGCACAAAAAGCAAAGAAGACAAAGAAGACGAGGGAAAACAACAATTTGGAAGGCTAGGGTTAAGAAAGAGGGGCGGAGTTAAGAGGGGAGGCTACTAATTGCTTTATACAACTGTTTACGAAAAATCTGAAGTGAGGCTTTGTAAATCTAGCCAAAACGTGTTACTGATTTTTTTCCCGCCTTCTGAATATTGTAGTGGTGGGATTTGATGTGAGGCTCCGCTGGTACTTTTAGTGACTTGTTGGCGAAATTTTAAATGGAATACCCTGCAGAAATACGGTCACACTCTGTATGCACAGTGCATGGCAAATTAGGGCAAAAGAAAAACGGTGACAATAATTTAAATCGTGCTTGATTGTATCCATGTTTCAAGTTTTAACATATCACTATTACTATATATTTGCGGGTGGTCCTATGACTACCTGGACCAAAAATGGATGTGTTTGCATATAGGTTGAAATAAAAAATAATAATAACCTGAGATAGTTCTAGTGAAATTAAAAAATTTAGGTTCAAACGTATATAAAATTCTCTTTTGAAGGCAGGAGAAGCATACCGGTCGTAGATTTCAAAAAATTCCAGGGGAGTTTTCCCCCAGACCTCCTATATATATATATATAACAATAATTTTGCAAACATAAAAACTACTGAATTATTAATTAAGAAATACCTTACCGGTACTTAACTGTAAGTAGTCACAAGTATCCTGTGAAATCATGTGAAGAAATGTGGACGGCCAAAGTACACTGTCTGAAACGCTTAGAAAACATCCTCACTGGTTCTTCGTCAGAAAAGTGCAGAGCTTCAAGTCGTACATGTATTTATGAAAGTCCGACACTATAACTTCCATGGTTTCTTGTTTTCGTTGTAAGCATTTGAAATAGATATATAGGCCCTATTGGTAACAATGGCATATCCAGCTGGGAGCAGGAGGAATCCCCCACCCCCCTTTCCCGATAACGGTAATGTTGATTTTTATTTGTAAGAATAATCGATTAAATTAATCCTTTGGAATGTAAACAGAATGACCCCATTACGTCATGTAATGTATTTTGATATACACTTTTCATAACTTACACATATACCTGGCTATTGAAATTGCCCCCCCCCCCCACAAAAAAAAAAACAACAACCAACCAAACAATTAATAGGTGACACCGTATAAAGAAGTTAAATTTTTGCTCCCTCGGATCCAGAACCGGTAACACAGGCCTAGCCTATGCGATTGAGAATGAATGCGAACTTTACTTTGCAGCACTGAACTAAAACATGGAGTGATGCGTGAAGTCATGTTCCAATCACACGGCCCATAACAGAATATAAAAAACGTAACGAATGGGCAATGGTACATATAAGCCTGGTTGTGATTGGTTGTTATGGGGGGCGGCAAAGTAATGTTTGTACCATAGCTATAAGACGTGATGTACAGAAAAAAGAACGGAGGAGCAAAGAGACAGTAGGCCTACTTTCTTTGTTGAACTTATGCCCATTGCTATTTACTGGTACCGATGGCGACTGGAAGCGATTTTTTAAATGAATATTTTATCAAAAAATAACCTTTTATGTTTCAATAAAATTTGACATCGGAAATGGTACTCAATTCAGATTGCTTTACTCACCACTGTGCAAACAGCTGATCAAATAAATTTTGCTTTGACAAAATTAATGTCTGCTTTTTCATTGCTCAGAGAAGAAAATGTTACCAACTTGTAAAAAACATCCAGATGATTCGCAGCCCATTTTTTTCACAGTTTTACCTTTAACATTTGGGTCACGTCACCGATAGCCTGGACAAACCGCAATTACTTGCACTGCGTGAATTTATCTTACCAATCTGCGCCGTGTCAAACTAGATGATGAAGTCTTCCGACAATTACAAAACCCTAGCGTGTCACTAGCCTCGTCTGCACCGACCGGGCGCCAACCCACGCGAGCTTCAGCACCGCTCGGTCCGGAACGGTCTGTCTGAAAAGTTCCTCGGACCTAATAAGTTCCGCACTTGACGGTCGTCCAAAATGATTTGAACTCCTCACAAATCACCCTCTCCCCCTTTCAGATGATGCTGTGAGATAAGATAAACAGGGTGTTTTCCCTAGAAAAAAATTCACCGACTGATTATTTTTAGGAGAGGGGAGGAAACTTGGGGTCAGTCTTTCGGTTTAGCTGCAGGACGTTGTGGGGAAACTTGAATGTCTTTATCGGGGCTTAACTGCTGTAAAGGGAATCGTGTATCACGTCCGGCGTACAAGAAACAACTTGTCGAGAAAAGCTGTGCGAATTACTTGATCAGAGTTTGGTAATTATGGTTCCTGTTGGCTCCTCAAACAGCTTGGGGTCGTTTGGTGAAATTATGTAAGTTGTTCACGTATGGCCCCTCGATTTTTATTTATTTATTTTTTTATTTTTTTGGGGGGTGGGCATAAAGACTCAAGGTCTGCACTGTAAAATTGCCCGTCAAATTAACGGTCGAAAGGCGTAAAGCAAGGTGCCACCCGCCTACCGTATTTTTTACGGTCGAACCGTATTTAAATTTACTGATAAACCGTATTTTTTTACTGTGAAAAGTCTGTAAAATACTGCCATTTATAACGGGCACCGTATTTTTTTTGAAAAACGGAAAGGTAGTACTCGAAGCTAGGTTGACATTAATTAACTGCAAATTAGCAAAAATAAATGCAGCAGAAACCAGACAATATGGCGTGCTTTAGCTTTATATTCAGCTTATCCTACCATAATAAAGTTATGGTTTTCCATGAACAATTTCAATATTTGAATACGAAAAGAGATGTAATGAGAATCTGCATATGTTTGTAACAAAAATCAAAATTATGTGGAATTGTTTGAATAAAACATATTATGGTCAAGAAAGTGAATTTTTTGACTAAACACTGCAATTTAACCTAACTTTTGTGAACACAGATTTCCTCATTTCTGATTGGTCGTGCAATTGCTACGTAATGAGTGACCTTTTACTTTTTTTCCCGTAAAATGTCACGCGCAGTCCAGTTACGGTTACTCATACAGTAAACATTTACATGAGAACTTTTACAGTGTGGGCTAATTTCACGAAACTACTAAGCACACGAATTTGCTTAGCACACAAAGTTAGCTTTAACAGGTCACCAGCCTTTAGTGTCATGTGATGTATATTTCTGACGGGTTCTAATTCTGCGCTGTGAAAGTTTGCTGTTCCTCCTGAGAAATAGTTACGTCTGAAATGCTGTCATCTTCGAGAAAATTGTTAGGTAAATACCTCGCCAAAACGCTGTGGTTTATTTCGATTTCAGTAATCGAAATAAACACATACCAACGTGCACAAAATCACTGTTAATGAGCGGTTTTTTATTTTTTTATTTTTTCTCCGAGCTCGGATGACGGATTGAGCTCAAACTTTCACGGGTTTGTTATTTCATCAGGTACGGGCGGGCTGATGCCTTTTCTATGTCGGGGGGGAGGCACTTCCCCCAAGTAACTTAAGTGGAGGCGGGGGGAAATGGCCTCCCTGCCCCCCCCCCCCCCCCCCCCCCCCCCCGTTCTGCCGCCTATGTATTTCATGTAAATATTGACTCTCACAAAGTATGAACACTGCCTGCCACTGTTTCGTCAGCTCCACCAATGCTGTACATGGATAACTTTAATATTACGTTCATCTGTAACTGTCAATTTCCATTTTTGCATGTTAGTTATAAGATTCTAGGCCACAATGTGTCTACTTTTCGGTAGAAATTAAAAACTGGCTGAAAATCGATTACCTGCTTCATAGCCCCAATTTGGCCCGAAACATGATACGAGTATTTCCCAATTGAAACTGGCTGTTGCGCATTGCAATTGGGCATTGGAGTTCACTGTATACGAGTGACTGCGTCGTGCACCCATCGGCCCAAATCAGTTCATTGAAACAACAGGTGTTTGTTATTACATTACTTTGGGCCCCAAATATACCTTTTCCCAGTCATTCCGAATTAGGCCTGCAGGTCAATTAATAGGTAAATAGACGGTAATTACTTTGAATAACTTTGGGTAGCCTTAACCCCGACCGCATACGGTGGTCAGGAAGATAGAGAGGACCGCGCGAATTGTGACGGAAGTTTTCCCATTTTTTGTCCCAGAATTATAGAAAAGCTGTCACCAGTCGAGTGAGTCACGGAGTCCTGCATGAGTTTATAATTATTCTGGTATAATTATATACATACAGACTTCCTAATTCCATAAGCCCGGGGCTCCCCTGGGTGCCATAATTTACGTGTCCAAGGGAACAGGGTATCAAACACACTTTCCGTTTCCATCAGAAACATTGTCAAATAAATTACGCGAATCTACGGATTACAACGCCAGACATCTCAGGCCTCGTCCCACTACGGGCCTTTCCCGGCCTCACCCGCACCCCTCGCCATTTAAGACCCCGCATTCACACGTTCAGAAATTAGGAAATATGAACCATTTGTGTGGGGATTGCAAAATCGCGGTCTGTCCCGATTGCTTCTCTCGCAATCATGTGCCGCGCCGGTGAGCTGAGATAAAATACTTTGGGGATGTAGAATTCGATCTAGCGGCAAGTTTCTAACATTTGCCAGATAGCCACCACACCGTGATTTATCGGTGGATGATCATCACTTGGCAAATGTCACACGTCTGTAGCCTATTTTAGTTCTTTTGTTCGCTCTCCTTTTATGTGGGTTGGTTACCTACACCTACCATGACTGAACACCTTTTGGTGAGGGCTTCGCACATGGATTTTGTTTCTCAACTTAAACATTTTAAAAAGTAACTTCCGTTTTGGCGAGCATGTCCGCCCACAGGGTCATTGACTTTGGCGCTTGGCCGGCGTTTCGAAAACCATGACCGCAACGCACTCAAGGAGGACGACAAATTTGCTGAAATGTCGGTTCAGTCATCTCCTTCCACGTTCACTGATTCAAACTCGTCCTCCAACAGACCCTTTTCGTTGTCGTGTCATGGACCGCTGATGAAGTGCTTACTCAAGTAAACCAGTCCAGGGCGCGTGCATGCGCGCATGTGGTTTAACCTGCCCCGTACAATAGGCCTAAATGTACTACACGATCACTCCAAGGCGGTCCACACACGTCACGTGGGTGAAGAATGTCTATAGCTTGGGGTTTGTTCTCAGTATATACATGTATAGGGGCACACATAGAGGAACGTAAAATAGGATCCTGCAGTACGTTTGCGGGTGGGTAAGGGTTGGTGGAATAATAGGCCAAATGAATATAAACAAGTTTTTCAGTCGCTTTGAGAACTCTAAAAATATTTAGACGCTGTGCGCCCGAGGTAGTCAAAAATGAGGGTAAAATTATACTCCTTGGAATCTTCTTAAATATCTCAAGTAGGCCCTAGGGGTTTGTAGTTATAACTCCTATATAGTACATGGACCTCAGCATTTGTTGAGTAAGTGGTTCTCATGGGTTTTTTGTGTGAGTAGCTTATTTTTTTCTGAGCATCTGTTTCATTTAATGCCTTACCCGAACCTCGTTGTTCATCATTCTTCCGAAATCACGAATGTGCTTGTGTCAGGACCCACACGTCAGACCCTCCTATACATTTCAACATTTGTATATTGCAGATTGTTGCAGATGGCAAGCAATCTGTATCTGCATGTTATTATTCCATTTGACGTCAGTGAAGCGCTGAGTCCCGAGAAATTGGAGTCACATAGGCCCGTCTGAACATTTGATTCTGTTTTGGGACATAACTTAATTTTTGCATCCAGGAGACCGGAGCATGTTCTTAAATGCCCAGCGCAGAGTATGGCTGTGAATTGGTCGACCACAATTAAAACCGCTGAGCCCTGGCCAGCAAAGGCTTTTGCCGTTTCCCCGGTGTTTCTGACATTTCTTCCCCGCCACCAGGCCATCAGACGCGGGAGAATGACCAATAGTTGACCCTCGGTACCTCCTTTAATCAAGTGTTTGGCCCATATGCCCCATCACCACTCGCTAAATACTTCACTTTTCTCCACTAATGCTCGATCTTCACGCTATTTGTCAGGTCCAATTTGGCCAGACAAAAACAACGCGGCTTGGCCGATGGGGCAGGCCCTCTGTCGGCTGCAGTGCCTAATTCGGCCCATCCGTCCCCAGTGTCCCTTCCATCACGCACAATGGTGCTTGCGGAAAAAGCACCTGCCACTGAACTATTGCAAGGAAGGCATCGGCGTATATATATATCTGAGAGAAGGGGGACCGGGGAAACTTACCCCCACCCTCGGGGGCTGGTGATCTAGAAAACCCTTCCATGCAAACTAAAGAAAGCTGCAATATGAAAGCTGCAGTAAGCCCCGCGAATTTGGTGTTGAAAAGTCGGTTAAAAAGTGCATTACAGTGAAAAATGTAAATTGTAATCAATTTCCTCATCCAAACTTTTCGGTTGTGTTTATTGTTTCGTCATGTCCACCAATCGGTCATTTAATTCCTCTCAAAAGAAAGGCCACATGAATAAATACCAAATATGTTATTGCTGATTCGACGTACGTCTGATTAAACCTTGGAATAATAAGCCAGCGCAAAAAATCTAACCTGACCAAAAGATCTATTTTCATCGCTGAATTTCAATTCAGTTCAGTGCAATTATTTGTCAGGATAAACAAAAAACACAATTTAAAAGTGAAATTTATCTTCCTATACGCAATTAAAAGAACACTAAAAGTATATAAAACTTACGATTTTGGAACTAATCAGTAAAGTGCGAGCATGTATGTAGAACTGACGAAAACCGAATACTACGAAAACAATTTCGTTCACAATAATTGGATCCCTTGAGAATAATTAACGTCCTCCAAGGACCGAACATTTCGCAGCCCCCTTTCCCGCATTCACCCCACCCTTCCCACTCAGGTAACTTACCTCGAGGTCTTGGCTTGGCTCCTGTTTATTCCCGACCTAAAAATTACGGCAACAATACAGACATTACAACCAGCAGGCCTTCGTGTGTCTACCACATGGGAAATTAAATTTACAAGCATTTTGCACCATTGGAAAACCAAAGCACTGGGTCAAAGAAAAGAGACGCGAAAAAATGAGGCGCCAATATAATAATATCTCTGTGGCCGAGGCAAACGGGCGCCATTTTAACTGCTAGTGTGTGTTTCTAATCGCGTCCAATCTCACACCCAGACTTCGCTTTCCTGTGCTGAAGGCTGTTTAATTAGAAAGGGTAGTGATCAATTTAATGGGACAATCAATTAGTGGTAATTAAAACGAAGAGCGCCAGGGGATTTGGTTTCAGTCGTAGCTGAGTTGGGGGCCTTTTGTTGAGGCGGCTAAACTCCACCGTGGATGAAACAGAAAGTAAACAAGCGGCCAAAAGATACTTCTGAAGGAGCGATTGGCCTTTTTGCCGCCTTTCTGACAAGACAAAGTTTGGTTCTTATATAGGACTTTGTTACTTGCAATGTCGAGCATTATTTTACCGCGTATACGGTAGGTTCCCACATTGGTCAACGACTATTAAATGGCAAATTAAACGTCAGAGGTAGAAAACTGCTGTTTGTACTGTTGAATGAGATCAATTTTGAACCATTATGTTACAAATTATGTTGGGATTTGGAACAAAGAATTTAAATTGATGTGTTAACTTAAATTTTCGTTTTTACAATTGGAAATTGTGTTAGCCTAATGATATTGACTGTGAATGATAGTTTCTGTTTTCATATTCACTGTTTTCAAAGAATAATGCGAAGGGTGTTCTATACTACAAGACATTTCTTAATGTACTTTTTGCAGTTTTATTATAAGAGGAACTTCTCTTGCGATTGTCTCGAAAACGTGGTTTTGTTGGAAATCACACAACCGTGCCTTCGTGAAGACGTGTCTAAATTTTAAATACAATGGGTGGTATAGATTTACGTCCATGTCGATGCAATCCAGGTGGGATTTAGAATAAAAAGACAACGCGAATTCGTATTATTTCTGATTCTGAGATAGATCAAAGCTGTGGCTAAAACCTTCGTGGAAATCCCAGAGATTAAGAATGGAGGCGCCATAACAATTCCACCTGTTCTCCTGAGCCAATTGTCCACAATTTATTTCCCTTATCAACAGGTGGCATGTCTTAAGTGCGGGGTGAACAGGGGGCATGGTGTGGGTGAATGACCAAGTATCAAGGATACGCAAGGTGCTCCAAGTTTTACTTTCGGGAGTGGCAAATGTTGCTACATGCATATTGTTTGTGGAAAAAATTCCAAATAAAATTCAGGTACGTTTACTGCATGCAGTCGGCCCTCTGCGGCTAGTCTAAGCTAAAACGGGTTACTAGCAAAAAACAAAGACGGTACGGTAGCCCGGAGGTCGCCGGTTTGAATCCCGCACCTGCCAGTTTCTGTGTTCACTTTGAAAATGTATTCAAATTTACCTAGTCAGTTTCCCTTGTGAATTGTTTGACGAAAAAAACAACGTGTGATCCATATCGCCATTGGTTGGTCCAATTTTGCTTGCTCTGAAAAATTCCGTAAGCAGCTAGCTCTTTGGATTGGTCTGAAATGAAACTTAACTTATAATACTTTATATCGAAAAACTATATACATTTCCACTTTTCTTGAAAACGACAGCACACCAGGTGACATGATTTCACAGGATGATTGAGACTGCTATTTACTTTGAGTCTAGTACGGTATTTCGTGATAATTCAGTAGTATTTTTTATGTTTGCAAGTATACCAATACTACGTACCTTTAAGTGGAGTCAAGTTGGCCAAGTGGTACTTTCATCGCCTTTCATCGCTATGACCCGAGTTCGACTCCCACTAGGGCCGACACGTGGATTGGATTTTCAGTCCGATTTCCCCAGAATATCCATCTGGGGTTTTCCTCCCACTTCTAAAACTAAACATTTCTTCGTCTTCCTCGAGTTTCTTCAGGCCTTCGAGCGATATGCGCTTTTGAGAAATCCTTGGTTTCATCACTTCCATACCAGAAAGATTTAAAATAAAGAAATCAATTATTAAAAAAAAAGAATTAAATTATATTTAAAAAAACACTAAAAAACAAATCGTTGTTCATCATTGATAAAAATGTATTTAAAAGATATGTCTTAATTACACGCTTAAACTCTGCTTCCCCAGTTGATGCATCAACTGGTGTGGCAAGGAGTTCCACAATACAGGTCCAGCAATGGCAAATACCCTGTCATTAGTTCCCGCGACGTCATCAGTTTACCTAACCCTAACGTTTTCCTCACTCATCCTAAACGTAATCACCTTGTTTACATTAAGTGACAACATTTTTTTACCAATTTCGTCGCGTACCGTTTACATCGTGGGCGTATATACGCACTAACCGTGCGCTAACGAAACCTCTCTTTTGCTCTGTTCTGGCATCGAACTCGGATTAAGAATCGACTCTAGCCCTGTGTACAAGTTTGCAGTCAGTCATCAGTTTCTGTCTTGTCATTTAGCCTTTCAGAAAGATTCTTCATGAATTCTCAGGCCCTTCGAACTTTATAATTGTTATGCTCGGGTTGTGAAAATCAAACACTGACAAAATTGTCATGATCTTTTCTTAAAAATTGTTCGGGTGTTTGCCCGTCCACAGTTTTGCCTCTCTCTGTTTTTTTCCATTTGGGATCTCCGCCTGAATCACCGGTAGCTGTTTTTGTTTTACTGTATTATGTGGTGCTATGTATACAGCCATCAATCCTTGTTCTTTCATATTTTTTTCAGTAGGCCTGTAGGCCTATATACAAGCTACAATGCATGTATAAAAGTCTGGAAAATGTAACAGTCTTTTTGACAAACTGCCTTCCTTAAAGCGTGTACAACACAAACACCCGATCACAAAATATGGTGCCGTACAGGAATCCCATTGGTTGTAACTTGCAAAACCACGACAGGTCGAGGGGTCTGGTCTTGGCGAACATTATCCAGTAGCAATGTTGGAATCATGATCGGCCCTCCTGACTAACAAATTCACACCAGCACGATCCAAGGATATTCAATTTGTTCTTGTTTCCGATTCCATTGGAAATCGTCTGCCAATGGTTTTATAGCTTGGTGTAAACGGTCTGTTGCGGCTGGGGTGTGACACTTATGCATGATAAAGTTCAGCTGATCTAGTGTAGACTATAATCATTGGCTAAATTCTCACGTTTTCTCGCACTGTGCCAAATTATCACATTCTCTCGAACAGTGGGCCTTGAGTCTTTCATGTATGTACACGCTGATAGAGCACACTTTGAATGGCAACTTCTGAATCTGGACAATTTTGTTGAGAATATAATGCATATATTGACGGGTTTGGTCCCCTATTGCAGGCTCGGCGTTAAGGGGTGGAACCTATTCAAACCCTAAATATCGGCCCAATCCTGTTCCCATGTATAGCCCGTATTATACAACACCTGAATAAATCCCAGCCATCCGATTGGTGGATCGTCGATCACGTGCATTGATTTATTCGACCCATCACACGACGCGAACCCGCACCGCCCAAAACGTTCTATCACATGGTTCTATCAAACGGTGCGCGCGCATTGATAGAACCAAAAGAACTTCCAACACGTTCATATTTAACTGTTGATTTTCAGGTTTGCCTTTTTAAAGATATCAGATCAAAATGTGGCTACTTTTCCGTAAAAATGAAAAGTCTTGGCTAAAAATGGATATCAGGCAATGTAGCCTCAAATTTGGCCCCAAATAAGACATGCATGCAAAACCACGAGTAACCTAACAAAAGTATTTATGAAAAACGACAGTTAAATATAAACGTGTTTTCCCTAATTTCACGGTCACTATGGTGGCGCTACAACATGGCGGCCGAGTTTCCCGAACTGCCGCGGTTTGTTCTCCTAACAGACGACGAAATATTGGAACTCGTAGGCGATGCTGACGCTCCAAATACAAAGAGACAAATCAAATATGCAGTAAAACGATTAGATGAATTTGCAAGACACGCAGGAGCAACAACTGAAGCTTTAACTTATTCGGAACTCGACATTTTTTTGTCGCAGTTTTATGGGGGACTGAGAAGGTAAACGGCACGTTGTAACGTTACACCAAGAAATCCATGCATGCAATCTGTCGGATTTATTCAGGCGTTGTATAAAACAAATAATGAATTTTTCACATTCGTGCAATGGTAAGAATAATTTCATTCGGTGACAGATGGAATGTCCCATTCCACTCGGCTTCGCCTCGTGGAATGGAACATTCAATTTGTCACCTCATGAAATTATTCTTACCATCGCACTCATAAACATTTATTATTTGTATACTAGTATACTCTGTATATACATGTAGCCTGAGTCCTTTAAGCCATATACAACTGGGTGGACTTAAATGTAAAAAGGCAGGATTCCACAAGCAAAAGGCAAATTGAATGAAATGAAAAAAAGAAAACACTAGGCCTATAGAAATATCAGGATGGCTACAAAAGTACGTCTAATAAAATCATACTTATGGTCAGTTTCTCTGTATGGTTGTGAGAGCTGGACGCTATATAAAGATTTAGAAAGGAGTTTAAGCAACCGAGATGTGGTTTCACAGGAGAATTTCGAAAGTTCCATGGAGCGACAGAGTGTCAAATATTGAAATCTGTAATTGATGCAAGTACAATAAAAGCCTAATGAAAGAAATCAAGAAAAGACAACTTGAAATTTCTCAACCAATTATTAAGGGCGGCATTGAACAGAATATTTAAGAACATTGAGGGAAAGAGAAGCCGAGGGTGTCAACGGAAAACATATGTTTCAACGGTCAAATAACACACATCTCACAAACAACCAGTTCAATCAAGCAGCTCACAACAGAGAACTCTGGAGATAATATCATCTATGGTCATCAACGTCTGCAAGCAGGCATGATACCAGAAGAAGAAAACTTAAATGTAGCCTCAATCTCCCGCTACATTTAGGTGCTGACCAGCCGTTTGTATCTGAATTTACATTCTGTATGTTTGAAAGCTTTTCAAATAATTAGAAGATGAAATATTTCAGTGCGAACAGATTTAAAGATACACAGTACCGGTATCAAATTGGGATCAATCACAATCGTTTAGGTCTTCGTCACAAAATTTTTGCAGTGGTTTTGTATGTCGGCCAGGTAATTCAACGTAGTGAAACTGCTAACAAAATCAACTGTTGCGCTAAAAACATGTATATAGTTTCTTAAAACAGCCTTGGGGCGAACTTAGTATGCACAAAATTAAGGATTGGAACATATACGCACTGAGTACGTACCGGGTATGCGTGGAGAAAAGGCTGACCTAGAACATCTTATCATAGGTGAATGCTGCCTGTAGTATTAATGCAGACATACGTCAGATATACATCACCGTCACATCAGTCTGAAAAATTGTCCGATTTTATGTGGTAAGAGGTGACTACAGTCTGGTACCTGAGGCACCTAAGATGAAACATGAGGACATTTTCTCATTTTAATCAACTCATATATCTCAAGTAGGCCTATCAGATTCTCATGCGCATAAAATCGGACATGTTTTTGGAGTTCGGTTGACGTATCATCGTCGGGATGTATTAGCTCTATCTACATTTACCACAACAATTTAAACACAACTGCGCAAGTCTTATCCCTAATCTGTTTATAATGTAATCTACTCCTGCTTGTCACTGTCCTTTAATTGTAGTTGTCACATGTCAATCTGTATTTGTCTGTCAAACGAGTTATGATACACAAGAACTTGATTTGCTCATGCCGGATGTTGTTATGTGTATTATTTTATATACAAGCTTCATTATGTTAATATTATTTTACACATTTCCTCTTTTAAAATAATTTTCCGTTATAAAGATGTTGACATAATGGTGTGTATGTTACGTTAAAATGAATGTTCTATGAAAAAAATGAATAAATATTCTCGGTTCAATTCAATTTTGACCTTTAGAGGAACCACGTAATACATGTATATCAAGTACAACTTCTTTTCATTGTAGCCATGTCTGCAACATGATCTCTAAATGCCTATTTTCATTCGAAGTAAAGATAACTTCATTGGTCTTCAATAAAAACAAAAATCTGAATATGAAACCTTGCTTAAACGTAAACAAAAAAATATGCAAAAGAATTCTACAGAGGACCTGAAAATGTATACATTTTTGTAGCAACATGTAATTAACTGTCTTACATTTTATTAATGTCATAAAACGCGACCACATGGCCCCTTTGCTTCAGAATATTAAATAAGATCAAACTCTACAACCCATCATCCAAAAGGTATCAAATTTTATGACTGTGCTTTCCATGCACATAGCATCAAGCCAGTGTTTGTTTTTCCGTATTCTGTCTACGTCTGTATCTGTTTTCACTGGCGCCAGCCGGGGCCTTACCGTTTAGCGGACTGATACAGGCCAGTCTAGGTTGGCCAGACTTATTTTTTGGCAGGTTCCTCACCTTCGAACCAGATCCACGTCTCAATCGCGGGGCAAGCAAAATTGAATAATAAAAATCAGTCAAACTTGATTAGCAGTGGGGCGAGTGAAGAGACCCTTCCCGTGAACCCCCGTGCTCCCCCGTTGCTCCCCCGTCCCGTGGGGGGCTGGCCCGGCCGCGCTATCGCAGGGTCGTCGGCACTTGTTTCCTTGGATTAGCCACTCGGCAGCTCACCGCGGCAATTCGTGTGAAATTTCGAGCTGGTTGCATCTGGCTCGCATCAAGCCCTAATTATGTTGTTTTAAGACCAAAAGTTGAGATATGGCAAGCCAGAAGTTGGGGGATTATTATGTGGGCTTTGTAACTCGCGTGTGTGTGCGTGGGCCTAAGCGTTGGTTAAAATGCCTTGAGCATTGTACACGCGGATGAATATGATTAATTCCCAAAATATCGAAGCAAAAATAACAGGAAACGGTCTACCTGCCTTAATATCTCAACTAACGGTAACAATCAGATTGAATTACCTGAACACACAGGTATAAGTAACAATATTTATACCCAATAAAGGATCGAAGAAAGAAACGTTTTCAAAAAAAAATTCGTCCCCTTATTTTTGAATCGACTTACTCCTAGATCCTAAACAGGGGCTTACCGTAGCTGCATGCTATTTCGCCAGAAAAATGTCAAGAATAATTTATGCTTGGTAACTACATTGCAAAAATGATGGTCTTAATTTAACAACAAGCGGCATCTATATTGAAGGAATGGTTGAATGTAGCAATGCATGGTGTTAATTTAACACCACCCCAGTTTTTGCAGTTTATGTACATTGTACATGGGTTGTTATTATTATTTGTTGAGTTATGTACATTAATTCAGACTCGAGTAAAGCTTTACCCCCACCAACATGACAAAACAACCCCCGACCGATTTTGAGATGGAGATTTGCTTGTTGCAAAATTACTGTCATGTGGTGTCGGATTGTCGTACCTATGAAATACCCCATTTTGGTATTCGAACACGTAATAATTATACAGAACAAAGCATATGCAGAAGAGTGAAAGTTTTACCTTCAGAATCACGCTGCTTCTTTCTTTTTAAAGAAAAAAAGTATTGTCGTCCGCAGAAACAGAGTACAGGCAAAGAAGGCTCTGAATTTTCAAATTTTCCAACGGTCCGACCTTTCCGAACCAAACTGGTGTCCCCAGACAAACGGCGCATTTGCATCCCTTGAAAACGCGCTGTTTATCTGAAAATCATTGACGAAAATCACTTCGGGGACGCCAGTTTGGCTTGGAAAAGTCGGACTCTTGAAAAATTTGAAAATTCAGAGTGGTGCCCTTTGCCTTTATATATGCTTTGAATACGGTACAGGCTACACTATGTGCGATGTCAATGTTTCGTTATTTCCACTTTCTCAAAATTTCCTTATAAATATTACACATTATGGTAATATTTACACTCTGGCCTTGGAAATAAGTTAGGTACCGTAACTAACCAAAGAGATGAAGATTTTGGGATTTCAGGGTAAATACTGCTGAGACAGATTTAAGGGGATAGAAATGTGCACGTTTTTGGAACCACAGATACTGAAATTAACTTCTTCGTCCCAGTGGCGTAACTATACGTGGGGAGGGGGCACGTGCACCCACAGCTGACATCCGTTCCCCCCCCCCCCCGGGTTCCCCATTTGAAATCTTGATATGTACACAAACATTACACAAGCTGCAGTTTTGGCCTATATATACTTTCAGTTTCCCTTGAAAAAAATGTGTGCACCCCCAGGTACCCATCCCTAGACATTTCACCCATTTATACGCCACTGCTTCTTCCTCGCTCTATTTAAAGTTGGAACTTAAGGAAGACCAGAAGTAGCGTACATCGTTTTGCCCAGAAATACTCACATGAGTCTAACCCAGTCAGTCTGTTCTCCCATTGCTCGATTTTTCCGCTTACAACTGCATAAAGCTCTCGACATAATCAAACATCCGATCATGGGTAATTTTGACCAAGTGACTTCACTGCAACATGACCTGTAAAGTTCTAAGCAGTTTCAAGTAACGATAGTTCAACATTTTCAAACATGTTGTGTTGTATGTAATATTAAGTTATAGTTACACTCTAAAAACTGTGTTTAGCAATCAAACATAATTTTGCTATCACTTTGTAAACATGTTTGGAGCCAAACAGTACGTGTCCAATTCCTAAACATCAATGTTCAATGGCTAAATACTATCCGTCAATTCTCTAAACATGTTTATTGTGTCTGTGTGTTTAAGCTGATAGCATGTGTGTTTAGAAAAGTGTTTAATTGCTAAACACAGTTTTTACTGTGTACGTGCACTGTATATATCTCCGAGGACAAGAGAAGAAAGGAAACACAAAGAAACCTTTCAGTCCTCGAACGTAGAGTCTTTTGTTGAAATCGGTCCTCGAACGTAAGGATACGTGCTTAGTCTATGGGGGTTGGTTATATTAAAGGAACAATAGGAAACACAAAGCATTGTCCTCGGACGTATTGGGGAAGTACGACTGTGTGTACTGGCTACATTCACGTGTTTTCAATTTCTAATATTTCTAATATTTTTTATACCCGGTTTTATCTGTTTAATCGTTGTTTTTTTACTTTTGTATACAGGGCCCTTTAGGATGGTATTTTTTTTCTTACACTAATGAAGTCTTACTACAAATAAAATAAATATGTTTTTAAAAGGGTAATCTGTACGCGTGCAATATCATTTCCAGTATGTTAGCCCTCTCCTGCCCCCATTTCCGAATACCCGGTTATACTAAAGGTGATATCCTGCAGATGCTAACATTCAGGACATAAATTGCCCGATAATTCATTTCTCGTAATTTTACTGAGCTTTTCCAATTTCTCAGTTCCTTATCTTCCAATAACACGGTCTTGCAAGTAGGCCCGAATTAAATGAGGTCGCTTCGTATTTAAGGCACCAAACCGATCCGGTGCATAAATTCTCACTGGACCCGTGCACGCGTGATCCCGTTCATATTCCACAGAAAGCCGCCACGGGAAATATTATCTCGGCGCTAAAAAAAGGCCCCGGTTGTTTAAATTTTTTGGCAGTTTTGACAAGTTCTGAACTCACATGTAATCAATCAGTGATGCTTTTGACTGAGGAAAAGCAGAGAAAGTCTATAGCCTGATTTGATTATTTTTTCCCGTCACCCATCAGTCCAAATTGTCAAAATTGTCAAAAATCGCCGTATTTTTCCCCGCAGCCTGGTTCCGGTTGTGCCTTTTTGACTGATGGGCTAAGCTACCGCACCATTGTGCCTGGACTAGTCTTCTTGCAGTCGCGAGGCGTAGGCCTACTTCATAATTTGTCACCCTGTGCCCCCACCTGGGATCAACAAGTGTAGACGGCCCTCCCGAATTTGACGAGTCCTCAACCCCAGGGAAAGGCGCCTGGACCGCCCAGGGATACAAAACAAAGAGAAGAAAAGGTAAGAGGTTGTGCACTGGAAGGTGAGGAG
Organism: Hippasteria phrygiana; assembly: GCA_037893225.1. Taxonomy (NCBI): domain Eukaryota; kingdom Metazoa; phylum Echinodermata; class Asteroidea; order Valvatida; family Goniasteridae; genus Hippasteria; species Hippasteria phrygiana. Next base: position 314,766 of record JAZGUH010000575.1, on the reverse strand, counting down.
GAATGTTGTTTACTGCTTAAGCCCCGCCATACCAATGGTCGACCGAGAGGTGGGACTCCCCCAGCGTCGAGTTTATGAAAGGCGGTCATTTGTCACTGACACCCAAACATCCCACGTTGAGTGGCCGGTCCACCCTGATCTGGGTTTTTTTCTTTCGATCTTTTAGGCAAATGCCTTTTTCAGATGAAGTATGTTGGTCTGTCATAACCCACCTGGTGTACGCTTGGCGGCTTTTCGGCATCCGTTTTGACCCCGAGAGGGCTCGAAACGGCAATTCAACTTTCAACGTAGTAATCCGAGTATCACGAAATATTAGTGAAATTAATGGCTATAATATGCGATGTCAATCTACCATGTCTTTTTTTGTGGCACACAAAGTGTCCACAGCGAGAATTTGTTGTTAGGCCAAGTTATCAAACAAAATGCTTAGCGTCCCCGCCCCTTCCCTTTTTTGAGGCCGCATGCTTTTATTATATTTGGCTTTTCCGAAATCCTTCGGAAAAGGCTTTGTTTTTGTTCTGATTTTTTTTTTTTTTCTTCTTCTTCTTCTTCTTCTTCTTCTTCTTCTTCTTCTTCTTCTTCTTTTAGTTCTGACCAAAATCCCATAGACTTTGTACACGAATTTTGTCGGCGGCACTTTAGGTCTTAAAAAACGTCAGAACCTAACCAAACTTACATCAAACGTAGACCCTAAGCTGAAATTGTATGTCGTAGAGTGACGTCATGATGACGTCATCACGTGTCACGTGACGTCATCCTAAATGTGCGTTTTTCAAGGGCCCATATCTAGAGAACGGTATATCCAATTTCCTTCAAACCTGGTATGTTTTTAGGCTAGCTCGTGTTATAGATGAAAATTGACGTGACGTCATGATGACGTCATCATGCGATTTTATAGTAATTTTTAAGTTTTTGAACTTTAAAGTTTCTTAAAGCCATATCTCACCAACAGAACATGCTAAATTCAAAATTCTTTTTGTAATAGCTCTGTTAGCTCCTATATTCTTTCACATAAATGTGAAAAATGTGTGACGTCATCATGACGTCATCAAAAATATGCTTTTTTGAAACACATATAAGGGTAGGGACGATCGTCATAAAAATTGGTGTGCAGGTAGATAATGCTACTAGGATGTTAAATCCGAGGTGACGTCATGATGACGTCATCGGCTGATTTTCTATGAATTTTTAGTTCTATCCCAAATCCCATAGACTTTGTACACGAATTTTGTACGGGACACTTTGGTCACTAAACAACATCAGATCTTAATCAAACTTAACACAAACAGGGACCCTAAGCTGAAAATGTATGCCAAAACGTGACGTCATGATGACGTCATCACGTGTCATGTGACGTCATCTTAAAGGTGCATTTTTCAAGGGCCCATATCTAGAGAACGGTAGGTCCGATTGCCTTCAAACCAGGTATGTTGGTATGGTAGATCGTGTTATAGATGAAAATTGAGGTGACGTCATGATGACGTCATCATACGATTTTACAGTAATATTAAAGTTTTTGAACTTCAAAGTTTCTTAAAGCCATATCTCATCAACAGAACATGCTAAATTCAAAATTCTTTTTGTAATAGCTCTGTTAGCTCCTATATTCTTTCACATAAATGTGAAAAATGTGTGACGTCATCATGACGTCATCAAAAATATGCTTTTTTGAAACACATATAAGGGTAGGGACGATCGTTATAAAAATTAGTGTGCAGGTAGATAGTGCTACTAGCATGTTAAATCCGAGGTGACGTCATGATGACGTCATCGGCTGATTTTCTATGATTATTTTAGTTCTATCCCAAATCCCATAGACTTGGTACACGAATTTTGTACGGGACACTTTGGTCACTAAACAACATCAGATCTTAATCAGGCTTAACACAAACAGAGACCCTAAGCTGAAAATGTATGCCGAAACGTGACGTCATGATGACGTCATCACGTGTCATGTAACATGAACTTAAAGGTCAAGTATGGAGTACGAAATGTGAATCATAAAATAATCTCAGATCTTAAACATAGCAAAGACATAGACCTTCTGATAATTTATGTAAAAGAAAAAACTAAAACGGAAAAGCCATGCGTATGTTTACAACAGACGCAAAATTTTCGGCTTTTCCGCTACAGCAGCAAAGCCTTGGTTTTTGTTCTGTTCGCGCGATTGTGTAGTTTAGTACACTTTCGCCCAGGCATGAACACAATCTACTTGAAAATTGTTCGTTTTGCCACATTCAGAACAAAGGGCCACGTCCAAGAACATCTCCAGGTTTTTTTTGGAATGAAATCGTTAGCTCAGAGGTCAAAAACACATGATTGCACAATACCCAGCTTCACACGGATATATAACTGGTGGGAGAGTAGGAGCTGGTTCGAAATTGACCGAGCCAAAACATGACACAACGGGTGGAAAATCATATTTTCCGCCTTAAAAAACCTTTCCAAATCACAAAAGCACGTGTCATTGGGATTCAGAGAAGTCTACTTTAGTCACAAAAAAGGCTTTTGGAATAATCAAATACTCCAGGAGCTAACATGAACACAATTAATACACAAATCCTAAACTACACAATACCCACTTTTTTGGTTTCTTCTTAAACACGAATTTTGTCTACGGCACTTTAGTCACTAAACAACATCAGATCTTATTCAAACTTAATACAAACATAGACCCTAATCTGAAATTGTGTGCCGAAAAGTGACATCATGATGACGTCATTATGTGTCACGTGATGTCATCTTAAAGGCGCATTTTTCAAGGCCCATATCAAGAGAACCGTAAGTCCAATTGCATTCAAACCTGGTATGTTGCTAGACAAGTACGTTATAAATAAAAATTGAGGTGACGTCATAATGACGTCATCATATGATTTTTATAGTAATTTCAAAGTTTTAACATTAAAGATTCTTAAAACCATATCTCATCAACAGAACATATGTTAAATTCAAAATTCTTTTTGTAATAGCTTTGTTAGCTCGTACATTCTTTTATATAAATGCGAAAAATTTCTGAGGTCATAATGACGTCATCAAAGGCATGATTTCTTGAAAGACATATAAGGGTAGACCATGTCTAATCGTCATGAAACTTGGTGGTTAGGTAGATTTGTCACTAGTTTACAAAATTCGAAATAACATCATAAAAACATATGGAAAAGCCCTATGTTCTTAAAAACATAGACCTCTAGTTTATTTATAAAGTTTGTACACTCTTCTCCAAACAGAATCCATGACAAACATTCAAAAAGAAAGCGCCGAATTATCGCAGTTGGTCTATTTCGTGTTTTGAATGGATTTGGTGAACTCCGGTGCATGTGTTAATCCTCAAAGAGCCGGGGAATCCGCCCCTCTATTTTTTTGCGATAGTACATGCATTTTTGTTGGCGATGGGCCTTTCTGACATTTTCGGCTATCGTCTTGGGCACATTTTGACACCAAATGTATACAAATGGGGTGATTTGGTGGTAGCGCAACGCAACCTTTGCCGACGGTGGATGAAAACTGCCGTGATCGCTTATATGAACTTGTACATAGATATAGAAACATGCATCCACAAAACATGGCGCGGCGTGTATAATGTGTCATAATTACAGAACCCTTTGAAAAATTAGAAGGACATTTTGTACCGGTAATTATCATAGGTATCCTCATTTGACTCAATTTTATAAAACAGTAGGCCTACTCTGTTACTGTTTGGCCGGGATCTCCCCCCCCCCCCCCCAGCGCTGTGAGTGGCCCGAAAACAAAAACCGGTGTCATGTGAATGTCCGACTCCCATGAAGAGTCGACTCTTTACCCATGATGCATTGCAAAAATTGCGCTTTTCTAATGAACACAATATTTTTGGGCAATGGCATAACCTCTAACCTCATCCCAACCCAAACCTATATAGGCTAAATCCTGACACCAACCCTGACCTTATTTATCACCTTAATCCTCACTCTCATCCTTACCCTGTGTTTCCTATTGTTTTAGTATACGGTGTAGCGTGAATTTCAGTCACTATGAAATACGGGTTCATGGTAGCATTGCGCAGTATAATCAACAAGTCCGATTTTCATGCGACACCGGCTCTTTGAGGGTTAAGTTTAAAACAACAGTGCAGCCATCTTGGAAAATACTGCGTGCCAGGATAAAAAAGAAAAAAAAAGGGCCTCTTGATTTTTGAAAAAAAGTGTGACGCTAATTTCATTTTTTTTTTACTTTGCATTTGTTCCTGTATTTCTCATATTGACCGGTGTCATATGAATATCCGACTCCCATGAAAATCGGACTCCCTTTCTCTATTATTGGTTAAACCCTCTCACATAACTGGCCACTCTCCTAATTATCTTCACTCAGGCATGCGCAAAACTACCAATGAGCCTGTATTTCATGGTGACTGAAATTCACGCTACACCGGCAATAATTATCGTTCTGCAGCAAGATTGTACATAGGCCTAATTATAAGCCTATATAAACATGAACCACAGCTGTACGTATTTGTCCCGGTTGACCAAACGAGTTGCAGACACAGTGAGTTACTTAAAGGTATTTTGTACACGATTGGTAATCCTCCAATTTTGTTTTACTGAATTATTACGAAATACCTTACTAGACTGTAAGTTAATAGTAGTCTCAATCATTCTGTAAATGATGGCACCAGGTGTGCTGTCGTTGTCAAGAAAAGTGGAAATTTATATCGTTTTCCAACGATTTCCAGCTGGAAATCGTTGGAAAAACTGCCCTGTAGCCTTCAGTCAATGCCCGCGTGGCTACCCGGACGAGTGGCACGCCCTTGACATGCTGGCATGGCTGACATTCGGGGCGCGTCACGCGTCCAGGTAGCCACGCGTGCCTTGACTAAAGGCTATCATCCGCCCGACGGTTGAAAACGAGCGCCGTTTTTCTCTCGTTTTTTTCGCCATCCAACAACGCAAAACTTTGAACAGGTCAGTGAGACGATATTTCCTATAAAATACTAACCCCCAAATCCGCCCATTTCTGAAAATTGCAACAATTACCAATCATAGCACGAGGTTCATGCATCTTATAGGGGATGGTTTACCACCACAGTTTTTGCAGTTATTGTTCAAAATAATACTCAGATTAATGCAGCCGAACATGCGGCGGTGACATTCAATCGTGCGCTCTGATTCATGTGCACATTATTACAATGAGGTCCCCTTATCGTCAATCTGTTTCTAGATCCTAAAGGTGAGTTGATTTCACAGACACTACCCCCCCCCCCCCCCCTCCCCCATCCCAGCGAATCAAATGGCAATTAAGCCTGATCGTTAGCCTAAACCAGAAATGAACAGGGCGGACTCACCCCGCTCAACCCGAATCGTTCTAATTAATGAACCGCGAACGAACATTGTCATCAATCTTCGCGCTTTCTTAATAACCCACCTATTTTGACACTCCAACAATGTGTTTCAAGAAAGTCCTCCATTGGAGGAGAGATTTTAATCGTCATCCAAATACTCTCGCACGCTCGTCAGGAATTTTTTTTTGAGAGCCATATTACAAAGCCGCCTCGAATGACGATCCTGGAGCGCGACGCGCGACTTCAAGTCTCTTAACTTTTATGGCGAGCATTAATCTTCTCTCCCCCCATCCTATCCTCTTCTCTCCCCCCATCCTATCCCCTTCTCCGGAAGAGAAAATAACAACCGCATCCTTGTCTGGGCTTTCGATGATGTTCCAAGGAACCAAAGCCCATCATAATTCCTCAGGAATTCTTACCGTTGGAAGAGATATTCGAAAGGCACATAAATAACAAAAGGCAACGTTTAAGTCAAACAAGCGGAGCCGAGAGATATCGCTGCCCGGAATGTTACCGTGTGTACTCAGAGCGAAGCACCGGTGATTTACGCTCTCATCGGCAGTAAACATCGATCGCCTTTCAGTCTCAACTCAGGTATGGTAAGGAATGAGGTGACAGGTTATCAACCCAGGAAAAGGAATCTCAACGTTGGTTAAAGATGAATAAATTCGGGGAGGTTTTTTTTTCTAATAATGGAAATTTGTAACGCCCTGACGAAAGATTGCCATATTTCTGGACTTTGATGTACGATTTCTTTTCAAAACACGTCTGTGATGCATTCTATACGATCACGATTCAATTACATTTTTAAATGATTTGCTAAATTCGTTCCGTAACCATAATATGGCAGCCTACGAGGGTATACGATACGGTCTAGTTTGTCCCAGAATTATGGGACTTGAGTCACATTACGTGCGTGAGGTACCTAAGATTACAAAGACATATACTGCAGGCCTACCTCATGTGCACAATGCAATAGTGAGATCCAGGCCCAATTTCCCGGAATCCGTAACGGTCAGCGAAAGATCACCGCTAACTGTATAGCAGTAAATTCTGCGCTAACGGTTGGCTTATTTCACGGGTTAGCAAGGAATTTTTGCTTGTGCGCTGCGTGCATCTGTAACTAAGGAATCTGTGCTTAACGTTACGCAGAATTTCTTTGCTAACACGGTTAGCACAGAATGGGAGACTTTTGAGATACCGATGGTAGCCACTGTATGTAAACTGGATAGCGCATCGGCTGTTCAAGTTGAAGCCACCGACTGCCACGTTAACACTCCCAATACAATGGGTTCATCAACCTTTCCCGGGGTCTATTTTCACCCTCGTTCTCATTACATACAGATCGGTGTGGTGTTAATATGGCAGCTGCATGCTGGCTTCAGTTACCTGTACTGCGCGCAACGGTCAATGAGCTATCCAGTTTATACAGGGTGAACCTAAAAAAAACGAAACTGAGAAAAAAGGGATTACTATTCCAAAAATATACATGTCATGGATATAGCAATTATTGCATCATAAAGTAGGAGGTACAACCTTTCTTTCGCAAGGCTACAGTCAAGGATAGCTGAGTGTCATTGTCCTCAAAACCATAGACAAAATTCAGAAATTGACAAGTCAGTCGTTTTGATAGAAAATGAACAGAACCACTCCTACTCCATGTCATGCTTCCTTATCTAACCATGTCTGACTAATTCGTGCATGGAAGACATTGGCTTATGTAACTGTAGTAACTCTCTTGTGGTTACCATTTAGTGGGTATGTGCATTTATGATCATTCACAGCAAAGGCTTCATCGTGGCGAGATGGTTCAGCTAACAGTGGAACAGAGGATTTTCGTCGTCAAAACGTTCCACCAAATAGGAAGTTTGCAGGCAACCCAAGATGCATTCAGAGCGAACTTTTCTGCAGTATTATGATCCAGATCCACCAGTAAAATCGACATAACAAACAGATCACAATGAAGAAATTGTGGGTTTTTTGGGGGCAGTTTTAATTCATTTTTCAATTTTGATCTGTCATAACCCTCAGACTATAGTTTGATCAGACTAACGTGACGAGGTTGACTCAAAATATGAACTTTTTGATTTAGGCCTATGGCGTGTTTCGATAGAATGTCCCATGTTACGTGCATGGTTTACGTATTATTATTATCTCAACGGAAACAAAATCAGGCAGACCTGTCAGTCCAGGGGGGGTCTGGTGTCGCGTCAAAAATCGTCTCCTGTCACTAATTCCGCCTCTGCGAGCAGCAGTGATGGATGTCAATCAATAATGGACGATTTTGGGGACCATTTGACAACCTTGTGACGTCAAAGGAAGTGTGTGCCAATCAGATGACAGGAGACAGACGGGGCTGAACCCGAAACGCGTACCGTACACATAATTCAGTATGCCTGCTTAGCTTTCTTACAGTTCGGTGTACGTGTATGGCATGAAATGGCAACATGTTTGGATTACTTCTATTCAACACCCGCACTGCCAGTTTGGGCATGATTCTCATAAACAGCAGCCATACTGTCCCCCTTATTATTTCCTCAAAGTCATTGAAAGCTTGTATGCGTCCCATGCCACAGCCTAAAGCTGACGTTTAGGTTTATTGCCCAAACTGTACACGATAGAGCCACAATGAGGGGTTCTGAAACATACAACTATAATTCAGTGTCAAAATATGGAATATGCCTCAGGGATGATTTAACCAAGGTTTTCACCCCCCCCCCCCTCAATTTTTTAAACACTGCGAGCTCCTGCGTTCGAGTCCCGCCTGTAAAGTTGTTTTCCCACCGGCTTAAGTTAGAACAAAACTTTACCGCCAGAAAACCCGTTTAATTCCTCGAGTATTTCTCGGTCCCTTCCCTTAATTCTTCATATCTTGCCGCTTTGCATGCCCTTTCCATCTGTTTGTCCATATTCTTATATGTCTATCTATAATAGTCTTTTTAACTGATACCATCTATCGATTTGACTGATGCCCTATCTAAGATCCAATAGTCGTCATGTTCTCATTCCCCTTGCTGTTTATAAACTGTTTTCCGGTCTTTATCTTCTTGTGACGAGATGCATTCCTTCTCGTGTGGAAAGTTACGAGCACTGTCGAAGCACCGAGTCAAGCTGAAATCTTGCAAAAATGTCTCTTGTTCCCTGTTACAGTTCACATAACAGCTTCCAGTTGTGTTTTATTTGGAATATGCTCAATAAACAAGATACAGATAACCCTCTGAACCTCATCGCGTAGAACTGTCTCTCAAAGCCACCAACGCTGCAATATGAGTGTGATTTACGCCCGTGCACGCAAGAAGTAATGAAACATTCCGCAACAAAACATAGTGCACCACTTTTCGCTAGAATGAATTATGCGCTAATTAGTGGCGTATCAGTTTACGTTTGTTCACAAAACTGTCGACATCACGAACCCTGCGTCAACTGCGGTTGTGGAGTTGAGAGGAGCCAACAAACGAACGAAAACCCCCAAAAAATGACGTGCTAAATTTAGCACTTAAAGATCTAAAATTGTGCACTTCTAGGTGCTTGTATAGTGACTGCACATTCCGTGCTGATTTAGCACAAGCAAGCGAGCTATAATAATAGCACTCAAAAGGAGCTAAAATATATGCACTTGCTATTTTCAACAACTCACAGGACACAAAATAGAGAAAAAGCAGAAAAGGTTATACTGGAAGTTTGGTTGACATTAATTAACTACAAATTAACGGAGACAAAATAATGAAGTAGGAACCAGACTAAACAGAAATAACTTATTATACATGTCTATGGTAGAGTGCATACTTTCTACGATAACCTATACGTAAACACTACAAACTGAATGATGTCATGCTTTAGCTTTATATTCAGCTTTTCCCACCATAAAAAAGTCCTAGCTTCCCATGAACAATTTCAATATTTGAATACGAAGGGAGATGTATGTGCGATTATTCACCCATGTTCGTAACAAGCGCTAACTTGTGCGCTGTGCACGTTTAGTGCACGCACTTGCGTAGCGCTCAGTATTTAGCATTTTTGTTTTTAGCGTGTACACGACAGTCGTGCGGCCATGTTTGATTTTTTTGTGAGAAAGGGAAAGAAAAGATGTCCCCGACTTGATGATAATCGTAAACATGTCAGGTTGCTGTTGTCGTGCATTATTTCATTTTCATGTGTATAGTTTTGCTTTTTCTTGTAGGCCTATAGGGGCCTATATGCAATTAGGGCTTCAATGGAAACCATTTATTAATGCTTTGGCACACCCCGTGTAAAGAAACGAAGTAAATATATATACATTTTATTGATTATTAAGTAAGGGTATTTATTGTTCTTGCAGTCTTTTCATTGGCGTTGTACATTTTCTTCCATTTGTCACATTGTCCCATTATCCTACATGATTTCCTGTCTATTCACAAAGTTTGGTGTTTGAGTCAATAATTTCCCCTTCGTCAGTATCAGCTCACCCAACATTTCAAAACCAAATTTATTGTACAATGAATCACTAGACAAAAATAACGTGTTTACAACTTTAGCGATTAGCTTCTATTAGTTGACTTCCATTTATTCTCAATTGGTATTTTAAGTGGAGTGATACAAATAGAATAGGCCATAACCTGAGAAATATCCCCAAGAAAACACATTTGGAGAAATTACTGAAGAAATCTCACACCGCACATTTCTTGCGTCAACAAAAAAGTGCCTTCCACAATTACACTACCGGAAGGGTATAAGCCACTCTTTGAATGTAACACCTAGATAATTGGCCAGAAAAGATCAGCGTGTGAGATCAGTCCGTCTATTTACCGATTGTGGGAAGTAATTGTCCAGTAAATACTGCTCCTCGTTATCCAACTGACTGTCAAAAGATCAGGTAGGTCGCCGGTGCGGAACACTGGAGACAGCGAGGCAGTCAGCGAGACGCGACAGGCCACCTTGGTGCCTTTTGCCCGCCGTCATTCACTGCGCCGCCCGCTGCCTCGTTGGAAATCTTTTCACTGCGATAGATCCTCTCAAAACATGTCATTAATCCGCAGTCTAACGCCGGCGAGATTTGCTAGCTGTAATGACCAAAATGAGTGTGAAGTATTGTCCGTTTCTTTATCACCCGTAAACAAATTTGACAACAAAGACGAAAACGGCGGTTTAAAAACTTAGAGGGGAGTAACTAGGCTGTAGCACTAAACATGAGCAAAGACGGCATAGGCCTAATAAGAATGGTTGGAGGCCGTAGGAGGCAAGACATTCAATTTAGCATTTTTCGAGTTGGATTTGGTGGGGAGATCAAAGTTTGCATTGAAATGAAATCAAGATTGGATAGTACGGGTTTAGATGGCATTCTGGCTATTGATTCCAACGGAGTATCTCAATTAAAATAACCACAAAGTCAGTTAATACACATGGGAGACTGACCGAAGCAAAGTGACTCAAGACGCTGCAATATCACACTTCCTTTTCGTCGTTGCATGGAAATATATAGTTACATGTTTCGCCACGTGTTAGTGGTGTAAGTGCATGTGTGTCTCAAACAGATGTTTTTTCCGGTATGACTGCACCTTGCACTTTGTCAATTTACTTGTGCAAACATACAGAGAAAAACGTTGTTTAAACTGTTAAACAACCCCGGGTGGTTCATGTGCCCTGCTTAAACAACCAGTTCATGTGCCCTGCTTAAACAACTAGTTGGTTGTTTAAGCAGGGCACATGAACAACCCGGGGTTGTTTAAAAGTTTAAACAACGTTTTTCTCTGTGACGGCCATACTTTTGAATGAAAGAAGTCGCTGAAAGCTATTTGTTCCCCTTTCGTTTCAAAATTGGCCAACAGCCGCGGACGCGATATACCATAGGGGGGGGGGGGGGGGTGGGGGGGTAGGGGGTGGGGGGTAGGGGTGGGGGTGGGGGGGGGGTAGCTCCCCACATACATTAACTCTCTAACAAGTTTGCCTGTATTTAAATTTATGCTAATTTTCGATACCGGTAATCTCTATACGAATGAAATAACACATAAAAAACGTTCACACAATTTTAAATGAGCCTAAACAAGTTCTCAAAATGAACGGGTTCACCTTCTATCAAATAATTCCAGCTCCTAAAATGTTTGGCCTTGAAACACCCCTGCTATAATGGCGTAAATATATAGGGTTTGGTCAGGGTAGGGAACCGATTGGTTAAAATATCAGCAGTGAATTCGTGGGCAGTTTCACAACCTTTGTACTGAAACCACTCATGATTTCAAATGTTGACGCTCTTAGGCTGTCTGTCAAATATTCGGTTTGGAATGTCTCAGTTTCTTTTTTTTTGAGCGGATGACTCTTCCCAAACTGTTTCGAACATCCAGTCAATATCGATAAAACACAGACGGCTCCGACGCGTTGATCATGAGTCAGTTGTAGCATTGGGCAAGATTACACCGTGACTATAGTCGTGGATGGCCGTGTAATGAACTCTGACGGGGCTGGAGTAAAAAATCTCAGGGAGTACCGTGTTCGATTCCCGGTGCACCGCGCCGGGAACTATCAGAGGAATTCACTTCGTGAAAATATGACGAAATAAATGGGAAATGACAATTTTTTTATATGAGAAAGAGAAATGGGTAATATTGAATTATAAATGAAGTCGTTTGGGGCCATGCACGAGTCATGACAACCTTTCAAAAAGTGCATCCTGGGAGCTTGAACGATAAATTATTTTTAAAATTTGTGAAATAGGCAAATTTACTTTTGGAACGTCAAGGCTAAAATTCTCTAACAGTTGGAAAATGGTAAATTCCTTCTTATTTTATTTGTTACAATCAGTGGTTTCCTTTAGACTTTTTTCAATAGTAACTTAGTAAATACCTTTTGTTTGTTTTTTCCAAGTTAGCTTTAAACTTCGGGGTCCTAGGCTTACAGCTTGGAGTTCAGAATGACTTCGAACGTTACGAAAGCGAAAAAATATCGTAAATTGAGTGTCGGGCTGTCTTTTGGGCGCCCTGTTTTGAAGTATGGGACACCCTGTTATATTTGTTGCTCATTTCTCGTTTTTGTTTTTGTTAAAGAATACGATGAATGAAAATGCCGCTACAGATTCATTAAAATCTCAACAATTTTGGCTGGAAATCGATTACCTGCAACATTGACCCCAATTTGGCCCCAAAGACGACATGCATGGAAAACGATGATTTACACGGCAATAAAAACGACAATAAACAATGAAAGTGTTTTACATGGAACTGTATTCTGAATTAAGCATAACACGTAAATTTGAACCCATTTCTGAATTGTGACAACCTACAGAAATGTCGACGAAATAATGTTTCCCTTACTGATTGTGTCATTGAATATAAAAATAATTAAATAGAAAAAAAGTTCAGTCATTTGGGGAAAGTGTATCTCCGAGGCAAAACACAGTCTTTCACTTACTTGAATTTGATTCACTTGAGATAACCCGAAACTGACCGATTTCTAGATACATTTCCCCACACATGCACGCCCTTCCGTCATCCCATTATCCAATCTTCCCCCTGGGGTACGGATTAGTTACCATGTTTTTATGCCCCATTGGTCCCGTCCAACTTGTTTTGAGAACTTGGACGAGAGAAAAAAATGACGGCAATTAAGAGGGCTTGAGAGATCCCTTAAATCGCTCCTTGGCCGGCCTCGCTTTGTTGCGGCGAAGCGCTTTGGCCATGCGCCGAGGCCCAGACACCGCGGCGAAGCAATGGAGTGGACGGCAGATAAAGTTGTCAAAACCAACCCACAAACTGAGCTGTGGTGTTTACCATTCAATTTTGTTTTCTTTTCTTTCTTCCTTTTTTGAAATAGACCCACGTGTGTTGTGTTCTAAATCTGAGCCGAAAGCTCTTTCATTCCAATCCATTAATTTTGAGGTCTTAGCGATTTAGCCCCGGGTTATGTGCTAACAACGCTAATTCTGTGCCGTTGAGAGTTACAGTTCAGGGATTCTCAGCCAAGACTTATTTTTGGTGTTATTCGTGAAAACAGAGCATTTTGTAGTAGTTGTTGTAGTATAGGGAGGGGACTTTCCTGAGACGAACAGCAATCGTAACAGTTCAATCGAACCAAAACATGTTCCTGTTTAACTTTAGTTTTTCATCAGTCACTGTCTATTGGAAAGTTACCCATGGGGTTTTCCACGCGCGTCTTTATTGAGGCCAATTCGGGGGCTATATTGCAGGTAATTAATTTTCAGCAAAGATGTTTCATTTTTACCGTAATGTAGCCATAATGCATTATTTTAAAGGGCAACAATAAAAATTGACAAAAGGGCAAAAATAATAATTGACAGTAAAAGACGTTTTCCATTAATTTGTGTTGAAAACGAGACCGTTTCAATGCGGGACCGGTTTTTTGCATGTTGCCAGTCGGCCATGACTCCAGTTTATGCCACTCTAAAATTACAGAAAAGTTCAATTAATTAAAATGGATACACTGCAAAAACTGTGGTGTTAAATTAACACCATGTGGTGTTTATATTGGACCACTCGCCCAATATAAACACCACAACACAACACCACAGTTTTTACAATGATGACGTTTAAAATTGTCCTTCGAATCTGAAGAAAAAAATCTGTTATCGGATTATTTCTGTTAAAGATTGCCAAGTAAACACTTCCATCAACGGATCACGCGTCTCACTCGTCAGATCCATTAAAGTTTTTTTCGTTTTAACCAGACATACAAATATGGCAAGTATCAGGGATACCGTTCACTGCCACACCACCAGTCCAGTGTACCGAGACTTCACGGACGAGGCCAGGCGGCGCGCCAACCATGCTGCGGAGCCCGCGCAGCGCAACGCCCGCCCGGTGTCTAATGATCCCTCCCGCAACAGGTGCACCATCAGTTCCGATCTCGCTGCAGAGGTAACCGAGTCAAACCAGCCATTACCCCGCCCCTGGGGGAATATAAACGGCCGAGGATGGCCCTGGGCGATGCCTCTTTACCTTATCTCTCCCGGAACCACCCATAAAGTAGAGCTATTAAAGCAAATTTCCAAAAAAGATTTTTAGTTCAGCGATCCGTTAGCTTTTGTTTGCGGGCAAGTCAACTGCTGTCTGGGGCTGAATGGTATAGGATATCGTTTGTCTTTGACGTTTATGATCAACTGTTGAACAGCTTCAAGAACATGTTTCTCTCGGCTTCTACCTATTGTTTGTTTTGGTGAACATGGATGGGAAGAGAACATCCGCAAGTTGTATTCACAACGCGTTCATTTTTAAGCCTTGTGTTTCATCTATTTATACTTTCTGTAGAAAAGTTACCCAGTACTTAGTTTTGCACGCGTTTCTAATTGGGGCGAAAGTATGTCTGTTATTGCAGGTTGAGTTTTTTACCCAAGATTTGTTTATTATTTACCAAAAAGTAGCCAGATTGAGCTCTTAGGCCTATATCTTTATATAAAAAAAGGGTAAAATATAAAGCGACAGTTGAAAAATGAACAACGACAAAACAGTGACACCATTTTGTGTAATATAATTATGATAAGCATAATTGATGTAGGCCCACGTGTGTACTCGTACGATATCGAGCATAGGCTAATTTATAAAACCAGCACAAAACACCGTGATGTTCCGTGAAGTTAGCAACTTAAACAATTACATATTTAAAACATTTCCAAAGATTGTAAAAATCGGAAAAGATATAGTTGTTAATTAGTTTAATTTTGGGTTCCTCGCCCTACAGCGCCCTCCGATGTTTATTATTTCCACACATTACTTTTTGGTATTATATATAAGGCTGACAGTCGATGAAAACGCACCATTCACAATCAGTCCGGCATAGTCAATGAAATCACTTACATAATTGTTGTAAGACTTGGCTTTATATAGACTTTTACTCATGCGTGCAACTTTCTTTTATGGAATTCGCACAATAAGGCGAATAAAAGCCACTATTGGTAGGCCTAAAGGGCTACAACAGAGGTGGTAGGGTTTGCCAGCCCAACCACCCTTACGGTTTTCCTGGGTCCGTATCTAAATAGAGTATAAATCTTCAATATATAGATACTAAAGAAAATATCCCAATTTTCAGACCTATAGACCCAGGCGGGGTAACTTTCACCGTTGGTGATACCGATTCAAGAAAGATATATAAGACCATATAATTACGATGGTTAGTGACATGGCAACATTAAGTAAGCTCTCCAAAAATGTTACTAAAATGGTAAATGATGCATTTCCATAGACTGTGCCACAATAGATGCATTTTTACTAACTGTCAGTATAGATTTGGGTCTATAGATCTGAAAATTTGGATACTTTCTCCGACTTCTGTTGAAGATTTATCCTCTATATCTCTGGACCCAGGAAAACTGTAAGGGTGGTGAGGTTGACGACCCAAAATGTTGCCAACCCAACACCTCTGTTTGTAGCCCTTTACCTAGAGTGGCTTCTAGCCTTGTTTGGGCGTCTTACATATAGAATAACAACAATTCTTCAACCACATTTTTAGAGTTATTTTAAGAGTATCAGTACCGTAGTCCGTGTATGGCAAGCGTTATTAATGAGTCACTTCACACCTTTAGAACTAGCCCAAGTTCAAAGTCCCCCTGGACATTCCCGACACCTGTAGACCAATTATCATATCATCCGGCTGCCGTGTTCAGGGGGCGTGCCGGACAAAATGCTCCTTTCCCCTCGGTAATGTTTCCCGCATCCCGCTAGGTCTGCGAGGTTTTATACCCTGGCGCTTGGACACGAGGCTTGTTCATCAATGTAGCAAGGGGAACTTAGGGCTTTAGTAGTAGCTTCTCTCGGTGAAGCGAGTTGTTCAGCAGAGCGCCTACGCCATTAGCCACGGATTGGAGCGGGTGGGGCTTTCAAAGGCCCAGCGGGCCCGTCAAATGTTTCGAGGTATAAAATGTTTTTTTCCTAAAAAACAAACAACCAAAAACAACAACAACAACAACAACAACAACAACAACAACAACAACAACAACAACTCTGAAAATTCGAGGACTGTCCTCTGTTACAGTTGATCTATTTAGTTTATTCAGAAAAACAACGATACACTGCATTGTAAAGTACAAGGGTAATAGCAAAAGATAGTTGATTTTATGTGAGATAGCCCAAACACCAATTACGTAGACTCATTTCTCCTGGGATCCTATAAAAACAAGCATTAATTTAAACAAAAAGTCAAATTGCACATTACAACAACATTGCAAATATTCGTTGTATCACTATTTCCAATACAACAATCCAATAGCTGCCCCTAACACCTTAGTAAGTTATTTTTTGTAATGGTCGACTAAAATTCAAAAATTCAAAAATGACTTTAATAAGAATCTAACAAATTTATTGAAGAATACTAACACAGCAATGGTGTAAAATTTGAAGAGGCTGGGCATCAAACAAGTTTTAAATGAATCCAATCGCAACGAGGTGGGCGTGTTTGGTTCCGGTCGTTTTTTATGCTTCTACAGATTAAAAAAAATCTAGGCGTTAAACTTCAAAATGTTAAGTAATATTTGGGGACATTTAAGGTTGAGAAAATGCGATCCTTTATTGCTAAGTATTATTCACTTAAAAATCCTAATCTTGGACCAGAATATTCCACATGTTGGCCTATAGACATAGCCTAAATACGTACCTTTTCCTGCTATACCCGGTGGAAACAAGCACGTCTTTCTTAATTCGCATTCAAAGTTGACAATTTTGAATTTATCGCCTTTCTTTGTCTGCTCGTGTTTTCTCTCTTCATTGAATATCTGGAGCGCACTAGTTTTCCCGTACGTTCTCATCAGCCAACGCGCACGAACAATGCCACGATCCATTTCAAATAAAAGAAATAAATTAAACCTTTAAAACAAGCCATTACAATTTTCGGGGTTTGCCATTCGTCATAACTGTGGTTAAAAACCTCCCATGGTTGGGAAAACCCTTAAGTGTAATTTGAAGTAGAATCGCAATACAATCATAATTGGATCACACACCTTGCTACATGTATATCCCGATGGTGTGCAAAAGGCGCGCCAAAAGAGCCTTCAGTGCGCCGTGTAACTCGTCAGCATTTGGCGGGAAAGCCAGACAGAGGAGTTATGTTTCATAGTATGAGTGAGTAGGGCCGTACCGTTCCCATTACTTAGAAACTATCAGCAGATGACAAGCTGTCAGTAACTACGACTGTAGCTATATCAAAAACTGGAAACTTTCCCCCCATATCCTTTGATCACAGGGAAAGCGTCTTGTTCTTTAGATTTAGTTGGTAACCAGAGTAGTGGGACCGCCGCCCCTCCAAATGTTGTGTAAGAATGACATACCGGTTGACTCTGTGTTAGTAAATGGTATGGGAAAATGTTGTGAATAATCCCCCCAAAATTGTCGACCGGTAAACATTTTACATGCATGGTCACAATTTACCTGTCAAATCAAAGTCAAAAGTCAGATATTGAAAGACCAAAAGTGCAGCGTTTGAGACTAATACATTTTTTTGGGGGGGGGGGGAGGGGGTCGGGGAATTAGAAAAATTCTAGAGTGAAACATACATTTCGGGAATACTCAAAACTTTTTCAGACATTGACAAAAATCCAATCAAATTTTTCGACTGGCCGACCGACTGATTAATCGATTAAATAATTCATTCATTTAATTAATTTGTTTATTTTTTAGGGCTTTTGCCCCACTCTATAGCCTCCCAACACACACAACATATGAGTAAAAACTCAGCCCAAGATAATCATGGCAATAAGCAATTTTGCAAACCCAGTGTAAAAACAATGTACAAAATGATTTAATCATAATTTATTAATTTTCTTCCATTTCTTTGCCAGGAAAAATGTATCTGCCTATTCAATGTTGATTGTAGTATGTTATCATTCATGATTGTTTTTTTGTACTCTGCTCCATGATGCATTCGTCAAGTACGTCACTATCTATCAAGAGTTAGAGCCACTGACCGACCGAAACTGATAAGCGAGTTATTGAAACTGAAATCATTTTATCGCTCGAGGGTCCGAATTGCAGTCCCAACCTTGAAATCTGATCAACAAGAGTGACTTGGGATCACACTTAAATCCTTGTCAAATCGTGAACAGTATTTTTCCAGCCAGAATTGCACCCTTTGTCGGCGGGGTAAGTTCCTGTTTCCTCGTTGGCATACCTCGCCACAGAGGCGGTGTTTGTCTCGGCAGACAGCTAGGGTATCACGCCCTCTCTTTGTCCAGTTGGACTTTCTTCACTTCCTCGCGTTGGCCTGCATGGATGGAAAGGTTCCTTCGTTTGTTGCCTGGATCGGTATCAAATAACGGGCTAAACAAGCTCGCCGTTTGCTGTAGTACGGACAGAAGCCAAGCAAGTACAAAATAATGTCGACTCGACTGCTCGTGTTTCTTACATCAGCAAGTGTCTCACAAAATATCGATTGATATAAATACCACTTATCAACAACACGTTAATTGTTAACTACCAATTTTTTCATTTTTGTGCCTAGATATGAGGACAAATGGCAATTTTTTTTGAAAAAATGAAGAATTTGGCAGAAAATCAATTCCTTGCAGCATATTATTCCTCCCTGCATGCAGTATCAAAATTGTTAAAGAAAGGCACACATGCAAAACCTCATAGAAAGTGACTCAGATAAAAATATAAAACCAGTTGAAAATTAACATGTGCAGTTTACCATAGGTTTCTTATTAACATTTTGCTTACTATGCACATCGCTGGTATACCTCCTGTAATTTGTCGGAGGTCTGTAGGCTAATCCGTAGTTTCACGAGGCGTCGTGGGTGTTCGCGGGAGTTTTGACGGGGCATAAGGAACCCAGCACCTCGCTAATCCCAGGATCCGGATTCGTCACAAGGTGCCTGAAGTCAATACCAGGCTCATTTTATCTCTATAGAGGTCAAAAGCCAACATATTGAGCAGTGCATCTTTACGCCTCCAGCTTTTCCCTCCAATTCCATTCTCTTGATCCGGAACATTCTCGTGTTTTTTCTTACTTGAACATGAATTATCACCACCCTGCCGGTAAAATTCATAAAGCCGAACCTATCCTGACGATTTTCGATTTGGTGGAGTTTTCGTAAACTTTCCAATGTCCCCCGGGGATGTCAGACCGCGAGTGGAGACGTTGTGAAGGGGAGAGCAAGGTTACTGGGCTCCCCTGGGTACCTTAGACAACGTCGTCAACCGGTAAACACTCCGATGATTTACGCTCCCTGTATACAGCCAGTAATTCCTGATCAAGCTTGCGCCCCCTTTTTACGATCCCAGCGAATACTAAAACGATACCAAAACTTTTAAGTTTCCCACTGCTATAAAAGAAGAATCCGCCAAAATATATGAATGCTAAAGTCTCCGATGACCGATTGAGCAATAATTGGGTATTTTGGCGCGTTGTTTTCGCGCCATTATGGCCGAGTGCCAGACCCTTATTATGCTCATGAATTACGATATGTGCTGACGTCTGAGCGCTAATGTTAGTAGTATAGGTCACGGCAGAGAAAGACTTGAACTTGGCCTTTGACTTTGCCTGTCGCGTATCGAGTGCCATGTTTCACGTCGCGCAGTATGGTAGGTGAGAAATGCCTGTGATTTCTTTGCTTTTAAGAGGTCAGTGCATTCGGCGCTTGAACACCTAGTCATCTGGAAGTTCTTGTTGGCAAAATAAGTTTGTGTGATAGACTAAAACAAGCCAGTTTGCCTTTGAAATAAGCGTATGTTGACAGGAAAAGTGTTAAGTTTTTAGGTTTGTTTGTTTGTTTGTTTGTTTGTTTGTTTGTTTGTTTGGGGTTTTTGTATTTACTATCGATTTGATCTTTTCCTGATAAAGGACTCACCAATTTTAGGTCTACTATAGGTCTACTTCATTGATATTATTAGCATATACATTTGCATATCTCTTTCTTTGCACAGTAAACCACCTTGAGTTGAGATTTTGTAAAATTGGAACAGTTGATTTGTTGTTGTTGCCGCCGCCTCCGCCGCCGCCGCCTCCGCCGCCGCCGCCGCCGCCGCCGCCGCCGTCGTCGTCGTCGTCGCCGCCGCCGCTGCTGCTGCTGCTGCTGTTGTCGTTGCTGCTGCTGCTGCTGCTGTTGCTGCTGCTGCTGCTATTGTTGTTGTTGCTGCTGTTGCTGCTGCTGCTGCTCAGTTTCCTTGGTTTTGCACGCATATCTATTGGGGCCATGGCAAAAAGTGTTGATGGTAATCGATTTGCAGCCAAGATTTATTTTATTTATTGTTTACTGAGAAGCAGCCACACTTTTATATCTTTTTTTAAAGAGGCAAAAACAAAATTGACAGTTAAAAATAAACATGTTGGCTCAAGAATATAATCTGTTTTGGCGTTTTTGTCACTTTTGATAGGTAATTTCCACAAAAGAAAAAATAGATTGGTGAACATGATTTTCTCTATACCTCGAGACAGCAAAATAATATACAAAACACATGTAACTGTTTTGTTCGCATGCACGCGTCACCGGACCGTGCACTATAGTTCTTTCATCGGAGCACTCACCTGATTTGTCCTCGAACACCCTCTTCACCCTCTCCCTCTTACTTAAACTAATACCTTAACTATCTGCATATACACAATCGTAAAATATCAACTTGAGGAACGGTAAACATCTTGCACATCCTCTTGATCAAACATCAATCACCCTACCGTCTGTAATATCATTTCCTCGGGTTGTCTGTGACTGCCCTAGCCGGCCACCAACGCTCATTAACGGTCTGTCGAGTGACTGACCGTTGCGGGGACGGTGTAATGCTGGCCCGTCAGCAGACATCACATAAATTACATCAATTTTCACTTGTCCGGCGAGATAAAGAAAATTCAGCCAAATTGAAAATTCCGCAATAAAATTGAACACCTCCCCACAAGGTTGCAAGATTACTCGGGCTGGATGGAAACGAGACGAGGCCTAGCCGTGAAGACGGGATTGAAAGACGCTTGTATTGAGAGGAGGGGTTGTTAACGTGGGAGTGCGAAAGGATTTTGAAAAACAATTCAAAGATATTTCAGACAATTTTTTTCTGTTCTCTTTTGCCATGGAGCTGTTCTAATTTTGAGTGCTTAACCTTAGCCGTCTTGCCTCCCGAGCTATACCTTTATTTGGGCTTTTTCAGACATTATCGACAAATACCGGAAGACCGAAAAGGGGTGTTACTTTCCCTGTAGGAGCTAGTCTGAATCTTAACGGCTTTACCTTTGTTCCAATCCGCCTTCCTGTTTTGGTAAAAAACAACAAAACCCCAAATAAAAAACAAACACAGGCTTGTTGTATTTTTTTATTAAAACAAAAAATATTTTTAAATCATATTTTTTAAAATTGGAATCACATTTTAAAAATATTTAATTCAGAATATTTTATTTTGAAAATCAAACATTGTCGGAAAATTGTATGTGCTTCTGCATAACATAAAATAATTCATTAAGTGAACTTTCAGGTGATTTGTTTAAGATCTTCAACAATCAATAGGCATACAGCCGTGTGATTTGATTGGAAGATTCCTCTCAAACTGATCGGCACTTTTGATTTTTTCAAACGCATCCTTGTCATAACAAGTATAGGCCGTGTCCAATTACTTGGCCACGGCTGGATGTTACACACATTTATATGGTAGCGGCTGCAGCCACTTCAAACCGTAGCCAAGTCATTCGGACATGGCCTAACTCGGGCTTTTTTTCTCAAAAGTAATCACATCAGCTGTAACTTTCATAGTAAAGGGATGCTTTTATTTCATATCGTAATCAACCACTTGGGATATTTTTCATGAACAACATTTTAAATAATTAGGCTTGCCCTAACTAACACTCCATTACTTTTTTCTACTGCTTATGGTGGTAGGGTAAAACAAACAGTATTTTACCATGAAACTGTCAGGTATTTCGCGAATTCCATAGGCTAAGCTGCCATCAAAATTAGCAACAGCTTGACGCGCAACATGTAATTTTTTGTTGAAATAAATTAATGGGAATCATACGCGACTGAAAGCACACTGAGATGTGTTACACTGTGAAACCCTTGAATACCCGCAGATATTGATGCAACATGTTTGGTGATTTCATGCCGTGAGACGTTAGACGGCATTGAATTGGACATATTCTCAAGCTCCATAATTCTATACCAGTTCCATGTACATGTCAATACAAATATTTAAGTTAGGATTAAGACTGGCTTAGTTAGTGCCAGATTGAAATTGTTTGTTGGAAAATATACCTCTTGAATTAATTCAAGACTTTGTGATGTTAGTTGTGAAAAAATGCTGGTAGTGTGGGGGGTTTCTATATGTGTGAAATTGATATCATTAAAAATCAGTGTTACAGAATATATGAAATTATGGGGAAGACACGAATTAGCTTGGAAGAGATAGTAATTTAAATCAGTGATACAATTAAAATCATTTGATTTAAATCGTCATTTAAATCAGTGATTTAAATCAACGTGATATAAATGAAACAACCCGACCAAAAAGAATTAATAAAACAAAACAAAAACATGGTGACTTCTCAGTTTTCCTTGATTTTAATTTTGTCCATTATTGTACAATCGGTTTCACGATGTTCAAAGCTCTAAAAATTACGACAACAGCTTCGGTAGGTACGCTGATCAGAGATGGAGATAGTTATATGCTTTTTGATCTAGCTGTGTATTGCCATTCTGCACGTCTTTGGGATTACTCGTCTACGTGCGTATTGCATCATAAAGATGGAGAATGACACCGCAGATGCGTTTGGTCAGGCGAAAACTGCATCTACAAATAAAGTTCCTCATCTGCCGCCGTTTCCAAGGTTTATCGTTTTATTTTCCTTAAAAAAAGCTCTACCACAAACACAGTGAATTGCAATGGTTTCAACACGTCAAATTTCGCACGCAAGCGTTTACATAGTCAGCGCGTTGCACGTAACACGTAGCTCTTTCGCACAAAAGAACTTTATCAGTATATGCTAATCCCGTACAAAATTAAATAAACCCAAAATAACAAACCACAATATTCCGAAAATTTCATGGAAAGGAAAGGGAGCAAACGCTTATCCGTTTACTTCCATACAAACATTTACTTCTTGTTTTTTTGCAAATATCGATACATGTATTCTTTTTGCGAGACATAATTATGTTTGCAAAAACTTGTATAGGGCCTATACATGGAGGATGTCAAAGGTATGATATAGCTTTGGTAATAATTAAAAATGATCAAAAATTATTAGTTTCGATCTGAAAGCATAACTGTTTATAAAGATGGTACCAGAACCATTCCTTCAGAAAATCATATTTCCATCTGAAATGCTGCCATTTTCGAGAAAAAAGTGGGTCAAAAGAGGAATCCCGAATTGACGAAAATAACACCGATCTGCACACTTCCTGGTTTGAAAGCGAGGATCTCAATGCCAGCTAAACAACTAATTAATACTCTGATGCTGCGCTGCGCTGCGTGACGTGATTCATTCATGCATGAATGAATGTGTTGAATAGCATAGTTTTTGTTTGTTAAGCACTGACATTCTCGCTTTGAACCCGGAAGTGCGCAGACGGGGCTAATGTGAAATTCATCTTTTGGAAGATATCCCAAACGTGACCTTCTTTCCAGTTACATTAGGCCTAAGATATCATAGTGGCGCTAGCACGATACTTCTCTAAAGTTTTTACTTAAATTATAAAAAGAAAGATAAAGAAGCCTATTTCAGACTTCTTTTCAAAATAGGCCTAAACCTTCTTTAGATTTCCATTTATAAACGGCCTCTTTTCATCTTAAAGCAAAACCATTAAGAGTCCAGTGTCTTCAACAAGATTTTCCACGATGTCATGGAGCTAACAGGAGTTACCGTACCCCCCCCCAAAAAAAATAAAATTAAGTTCAGTCCGACCCTGCACCCCGTTTTGTAGGCCCTAAATGGTCTTCTTTCAAGATGTTTTGGGTTTTTTCTCAAAAAATAATCTGCAGAAGACATGTTTTAAAAAAATCTCAAAGATCAGGTTCTGCAAAACTTTTTACTTTCCTTCAACGAATTCAACCCTTTCAGAACTTCGCCTGCTGAAAACTAATGAAATAAACTGATCTCAGCCAGCTGATCCCTGGCCAATTTCTTGGAGCCGCTATAAGCGCAGAAAAGATTCGTAAGCAGAAACATTGTACCAGCGATATCGTGCAATGTGTATTACTCTGTGCCTGGTTCACTTACAATTTTGCTTAACACGTTAATTTTCTAGGCAGTAATTTCTGCTTACTAGCTAATGAATATGCATTAAATAGATTTATTAGCTGTAAATAGATTTATTAGCCGTAAATAGATTAATTTCTGTAAATATTCTTTTATTTGTGTAAATATTGTTGTATGTGTGTAAATATTAAGTTTTATTTAAAAAGTATGCAGGGCCCAATGGAAACCATCCATTAAGCTCCGCCTATTGGCGTATTGACTAATCACAGCGGCGCGCGCACACATGCGCACACGTACGTCTGGCCATAGTCTCGGCTGTGATTGGTTATAGAGGAATTCAACAACGACGAGTTTAGCGCCGATCTGCGCACTTCCACGTTTGAAAACGAGAATCTCAATGTCACAGTAAACAACTTTATGCTGATCGTACGCCTGCGCTGCCTTTTATGGCCTGATTAATTCATGCATGAATGAATGTGCTGAAAAGCGTTGTTTTGTTTGCCACTGACATTCTCGCTTTCAACCCGGAAGTGCGCAGAAGGGGCTAATGTGAAATTCCTCTATTATGTAAGGTGGCGGAGATAATGCCTTGACCAGGGGCCAAGCAAACAACAGCTGAATACCAGTCACAACCACATACATCACATGACAATGTAGTTTACCAAGGAATAATGTTCATACTGAGCATTATTTTTACTTAGCAGCTCCACGAAATTGGTCCCAGATTGACAGCGTTATCGAAAGGTTACATGTTCGAATCCCGCGTTATGCAATATCCTATTCGAATAGCAATCTTACTACACAAATAAATCAGCAGACAAAGGCTGTCTTTTTCACTCGCTGTGACTCATGGTAAAGTGGCATAACGATTTGTTTGGTTCGGGTTTAAACAAGTAATTTTGGCACATAAACAGTTTTAAAGGAACAAGTCTTGTCATTTCGAATGCAAAGTTAACAAATAAGACGTAACTTATTTCTCGCATGTTCTCGGAAATGTTCACATGCAGTGATCAATATTAAATTGTGTTGAAATAAAGTGGTGGTAAATGATCATAAAGTTGGCGCGTAAAATATGCAATAATATAAGACAAAGACAAAAAAAGCAAACTGCTTCCATGCGACTCGGGACATTATAAGTTGTATCTAGCACGAGATTCTCACTTGATTCAACCATCAATACGTCATAATGTCTGCAAGACCTTTGACACTTGCTTAGTCAAACAAGTTTTATAGTTTTTTATTTTCTTTAATTTAACCCTAATTATTTTGTCAATACTTTATTTATTTTTTACTGTCAATTTTTCTTTTGTGCATTTTAAAACGATTTAGACCTAAAGCATAGTGTGGCTACATTTTAAAAATTTAAAATCCTGCCTAAAAAATTGATATGCCTGCTATATAGGGCCTATAACCCCAATTTGGTCCAAAATTAAGACGTGCCTGTTTATCGCAGATAATTGCATAAAATAATAATCTTATAACATCAGTCGAAACGGGCTTCAACCAGTTCAGAAATGGCATATATCACCCACAGGTCAATCCCAAACGGAGCATACGCGAGGAACGAAGATCTCAACTGCCAGCGATCCTCCCCATCGGATTGCTACCGTAAAACTGAGCCAAAGTACCCATGATTGTCCTGCTCCGTCTCTGCTGTGATCGAAGCTGTTAGAAGTTAGGAATGTGATATTTAAGTATGCGAAAGAGATGTACTGTGACGGGATCCAGCAAGATGGCGCCGAGACGACGAGTGACTCCACAATACAAAAGCTAAGTACCCTTTCCACTTGTAATTTCACCCTAAAATCCCGTAGGTCTCCGAACACAGCGGCCGATGACATCAAGGAAATGTGCCTCTACATGTTTAGCCACCGTAATAGTTTCCCCAAGTCTTGCCTTAGCTCAGTTAGCCAGCCCAAACCCAAACAGCCGAAGCAAACCACCATTACAGGTATCATCACCACAGACGCCATGACCCCCGAACCCGTCCCATCAGAACCCATCACCCTAAATGTCATCCACAGGTTCAAACTGATATTAAGTTACTTGATTGCAAATTTTCAGACCAAATTTTGAAACTTTCTGACCAGATTTCTGTTCCTTTATTTTCCGAAAGGGAAACAATAGATGGGCTGAAAAAGGAATGTGACACTCTCCGCTCTACCATTGATATGCTGATGACCCTTCTTCTCGTGGCGCTGATGTCCATTCAAAGCCCCAGCCCTGTGCTCTGAGCCGGAACCATCCATGTGCATCCACGGGCCAAGCCAGTCCAGCGGTGCCAACAACCAACCGCTTTGCTGCATTAGCGACGGAGGATGTTGATCCCGTCATCATCGACGACAGCATGGATGATCCACAGACGGAGGCCGAGTTGCTGATCGACTCATACTACGAGGCCTTGACGCCCAGTGTCCAACCTGGCAAGAAACAGGAATGTTCCACACTCCCCAACCCAACCCCTCAATAAACAATACCTCTTTTCATGAGCAGCTGGCCGAGTATCTATCGCAAAAAGAACAAGGAACTGAACACTGCAAAGACCAAACCACCTACTCCCAACCCAGCCACCACAGCAGATATCTTGGTCATCGGTGACTCCATGATCAAGCGACTACAACCCAGAAAACTGAGTAGGAAAAAGAAAGTCATCTGCCATACCATGCGCGGTGCGAAGATTGAGGACATCGCTCTGAACGCCAAACACGTGTCAACCAAGCACAATGTTTCTGGAATAATTCTTCATGTCGGAACCAACAACACCTCCGACAATGCGGAAACCATTGCTGCAAAGATCACTTCTCTCGGCGAAACACTGCAACCAAAGTCAGTGACGATTTCATCAATCATTCATCGCAAAAATCAGATAGTGTCCCAACGCAAGAAAGTCGATGATTCAAATGAACTGCTGAAATCTATCGCACAGCGCAACAACTGGGACTTTATCGACAATGGAAACATAAATTCGGACCATCTTGTCTCGGACGGCGTGCCCCCTAACACCACAGGAGTACGCCTACTGGCCAAAAACATTATGTCAGCCCCTGTTAAAATTCCCCCTTACTGCCATTTTAACACTTGGTCCGACAGGAAAAGTTCCCACGATTTCGAAGCATGGTCCACCTCTATGTTCCAGTAAATTTAATTAGCACCCAGTAGCAGATTTTACCCCTAAGTTGACCAAGTCCATATGTGGCTAAGACGACCCCTTTGTCTCAACACAGATAAGTAATTGACCAGATGGGGATGTGGCCAGAGAACCCAGCCAACATGGCTACATTTTATGCCACTGGCTAAAACTGTTATGGCTGTCTGCCATTTTATGACCATGTCTAACACGTGTAGTCAGTAACTTTCTGATTGGCCACTCTCCATCCCAAGGTGGAATATCTGCCTGGTTTCATAATTTTGACCAATGAGATTGTTCCACCGAAATGGGCAGAGCGCGTGGTCAAGGAATAATATTCCCCCCCGATCGCCGGATTCTCCTCAGAAAGCGATTAAGACCTCTGGTGAGAAGGCTGTTCAGATTGAGTGCCCGTTTACACTATTAGGAACGTTGTACTTTCCCTAAAGTCGTTTCTAATGATGGCCATTCTCACCCTCACCATTGTGCTCTGCTGATACAGGTAAGCCTATTTTCATTGTATAAAAGAAGTTTGTATTTCCTATTACCATTTGACTTATGTGCAGGACACTTTGTATTTTGAATTATGTTGACTCGGTTTGAGACAATCTCAAGATGGGTGGAACAACCCCAATATGAGTATATTGAGTCAGCATTCGTTTGCCTTCAGCTATTAACCTTTTTTGCCTTGTACCCTGTATTTACTTGTATTATATTGCTGATATTTGGTCGACTCTTGATCGATGTCACTTTTGCTGTTATTTATTGACCGAAATTATCATGTTCGGTTTTGTATATCATTGATTTCCCGATAGTATTGGAAGATCCATTTGTGATTGCCGATTACCATTCTGTTATGACTGCAGTATTCACTTAAATCGGCCACTATACTCTCAGTCCGTGTACAATTATATTTCCCTCTTGGTTGATTTCCGATTACTTTGAATATTCTTGTTGCATACTTTTTTATATGATACCTCGTGGCCTAAAACTTCGATCATTCGTATGACATGACCAATAATTCATACATGCACGTTTTTCCGTAAATTAACTGGTCTTGTTCACGAGATTTCCAATATTTTGATTGTCTTCCAAATTGTGTGTGTATAGGCCTACACATTACCTTCCTTTTCTGTTATGTCCCGTGACATCCCGCTGACTATTAATTGTGTACAGCGAGTGTGTACAAACCACATGGAACTTGCCCCAGGATGACCTTGAGTAAGGTTACCGCAATGCGCTATAGGCCAACACAATTGTTTTTTCCGCTAAGTCAATTATTCCCTGATGTTTTGATTAGCATTTTATGGTATTTACCAGTGTGCGGAGTACTGACCGTGGTTATCATGTTCTGGGTGAACTTTTGATCAATGTATAGTTATACTGAAAGTGTCATTCCACTGGAAATGTGTTCTGGGCGAACATCCCGAAAAGATATGCAGTTTGACCTCTTTCCATTCTTTTAAGCGTTTCATATTTTAGTTAGAGATATTGCTTTTAGATTTTTAGTTCTGTATACAAATATGTTGATCCTCGATAATTGAGAAAGCGATTAAGACCTCTGGTGAGAAGGCTGTTCAGATTGAGTGCCCGTTTACACTATTAGGAACGTTGTACTTTCCCTAAAGTCGTTTCTAATGATAGCCATTCTCACCCTCACCATTGTGCTCTGCTGATACAGAGAGAGTACTTTCCATATAGGTCATGCTTTGGGGAGCCGACCCGGTTCGCCTCCCCACACACCTGTCCCATTCCCCTGTTCGTGATATCATCGGAACTCGGTTTGTGTGCCTGAACCCTGATCTTCGGACTCGGAGCCACCCCCGTGTCAAGCCTCAGTCAAGTCCATCAAGCCACACCCAAGTTCTGATGCAAGCGCCAGAAAACCCAGCTAAGATCCATAACCTGTATTTATAATATGATGTATTTGCCATTTTGTTTCTAATTGAATTATCGTGTACCATATCAGTGCTAATCCTAACTGGATGAACCCTTGTTTATTTAGTAATTCCTGTGCCTATTCGATTCAAGGTACTTCTTTATTTTACATTTTTCGGATTGAGTTTATTGCTCATGGATGTAGTCAAATTTTAATTATTGTTTAGCGATTCAAGACATTCATTCAATTGGGATTACTCACTGATTTGGCTTCTGAACTGAACTGCACCATTTGATTTATTTCTTATCCTCAATTCTATTGTTGTATGCACTGTATATTTTTTGTGATGACCTTGGGGTGATGAATATTGAATTACAACATTTTATCCCGAGAAAGAGGATCAACGTAATAACTTGCTGTCCGTGTGGATTTATTTCTGAGCAAAGTTCCTTTAACAAAACTACGAACCTAGCAGGAACCCATTAAACGTTGGGACGACCTGTGACATAAATTTGGAGGCACCGCCCGGATTTGCTCAATTTTCAATTCTATTTCCCTTGTTGATTTCCTTTGCTATTTGGTTGATTTTTATGTACGCTCGGTTTTTTTATTTTTGGTGACGGAAGGGAAATTCCAAAATCAATTAGCGGAAGCTCACGATATGTTGATCCTTATTCTTTGTTGTTGATATTATCATTGTTGATTCTTTGAATTTGCTTTATTTGTGTTATGATTTAACCCGTTTGTTTTCATTGTGCTTGTATTTTTTCCACATTTTGTTGTTGCAATTTATTGCAATTGCAGTGTGTATTATTGTGTTATCATTGTAATAACCTTTGACCTGTACCAGCTGAGCACAATGGAGTTCAATGAGGCCCTTAAGGATTTTTTGTCCTCACATGATATGACCTTAGAGGACCTTAAGGGATCCCTTAGCCTAGACCCCCCAGAGATCGATTCTTCTTCCCCTCCTAAACCCGCCATTGTCCATGTCGTGGAAAAACAGTCTGCCAGCAGATCGTACAGACGGTTACGATTGTTCTCCGGTCGGACACCTATCCCCGCTGGCGAACTCGACTTTGAGAACTGGCGGCGGCTTGCAAGGCAACTTCTCAAGGATGAGACCATCTCAGAGGCCGAGAAGAAGAGCAGGGTCACCGAGTCTTTAGTTCCTCCAGCCTTGGATGTGGCCTGGGCTGTCGGCGAGTCTGGGTCGGCCACAGAGTATTTGGACTGTTTGGGAAAGGCTTATGGCTCTACCGCAGATGGGGATGAACTGTTGACCACGTTTCGTTGCGAGTATCAGCGTGAGGGGGAGAAGGCATCGGAGTACCTTTTGCGCCTTCACACGATGCTGACGAGAGTAGTTGAGGCGAGTGGTGTGACGCAGGAGAGCAGCCATGCGATCCTATGTAGCCAGTTCCAACGCGGTTGCCTCTTCAATGACCCACTCCTTCATACACTCCAGCTGCAGGCGAAGAAGAATGACCCGCCCACCATACTGGAGCTGCTCCGTGACGTTCGGGTTACCGAGGAAAGGCTAGAAGAGAAGTCAGATAGACGGAGGACCACGTCGCAGAAGTCTCCTTCGAAGAAAGTTATGATACAGGCCGTATCTGCCCATCCCACTTCAGCTGTGGGCCCTGATACACCCAATGAGATTGAAGAGTTGCGCCAGGCTGTAGACCGCCTCCACAGGCGTTTGGACGGTTTCTTCAAAGGGCAAGGATCCCCGCACCGTCAGTCTTCTTCAACTGCCATGCCCCGTCCTCGTCAGCGTGCCGTAATCTTCTGCTACAACTGTGGCGAGGACGGTCACCGGATGGACTCTTGTGAGGCCCAGAAGAACGCCCCCCTAGTCCAGCAAAAGATGATGGCTCGACAGGCGAGAGATGTGAGTGGAAAGAAGTCGGGAAACGACAGCGGGCAGCTGTAGTGGATCCGACAACCGCCCCAAACCGCCCAATGGGTCCAGTGAAACACACAAGTGCTGAGATACATTATCAAGGTTCTTCTTCCAAGTACGTCAGCGATGTCCCCCCGGGTGTCGTCGGTGAACAGCCCATTACCCCTGTCTTCATCGATGGACACGCCTCCAAGTGTCTCCTTGATACTGGGTCACAGGTCACTTGTGTATCTGCAGGTTTTCACGCCCGCCATCTGCCTCATCGTCAGCTACGACCCCTGTCACACCTCGCGGTGATAGGTGCGGCTGGAAAACCGGTGCCATACCAGGGCTACATCGAGTTGAACCTCAAGTTTCCGGCCAGCTCCGCAGGAACACAACAGGAGGTCACGACCCTAGCCCTTGTGTGCCCTAATCGGCAAGGAATGGATGATGTCCCCTTGCTTGTTGGCACTAACACCAGTGTCGTGCGCGGCATGTTGCGGGCATGTGAGGAAAAGGCTGGAAAGAAATTCATTGGGAAACTCTCGGTCGACCGTGTATGGGAGACGGCATATAAGTGTTGCCTGACTTCTCCGTCTACTGGTAATTCGAGTACCATAAAATCCGTCAGGGCTGTTACCATCGGGCCAGGTGAAGAAGTGCACGTGACAGGTCAGGTTCACAACCATCCCCGGTCCAGACGTGAAGTTCTCGTCGAGCAGGGAAATTCGGCTCAGCTCCCGAATGGCATCACTGTGAGAAACAGCCTGGTCGAGTTATCTGCAGGGAGGAGAGTGAAAACTAAAGTAGTTCTGGCTAATTCGTCATTTCAAAGTATCACGGTCCCCGCACGTTGTCAACTTGCCTCTGTCTCAGACATAGCTGAAAAACTTCCGTTCCCCTCAGAGGAGGAGTCTCCATCTACCCCTAATTTCAGTCAGTCCGGTCCCGCTGGCGAGAGTGTTGAGTTTAATTTTGAAGGGTCACCCCTCCCTGAAGAAGATATCAGTCGGATCACAGCACTCTTGCGCCGCCGTGTCGATGTCTTTTCTCAAGACGACTTAGACATCGGCTGTACTGCGTCAGTGAAACACAAGATCCGACTGACTGACGAGACACCTTTCCGAGAAAATTGTCGCCGTATTCCTCCTGCCGACTATGCCGATGCCAGGCAACACTTGAAAGATCTTCAAGGTAAAGGCATCATACGCGACTCGGAAAGCCAGTTTGCCTCTCCTATTGTTCTTGTGAGGAAGAAGAATGGCGACATCCGTCTTTGCATAGATTATAGAAAACTCAACACTCGAACTGTGCGTGACCAATATTCCATCCCCAAAATAGAAGACACCCTCCACGCTATGAATGGTGCGTCATGGTTCTCTTGCCTCGATTTGAAGTCAGGCTACTATCAGATTGAGTTGGCAGAAGAGGACAAGCACAAGACGGCTTTCTGGTGCCCTCTGGGCTTTTACGAGTTTAACCGTATGCCGCAGGGTATCACTAATGCACCGGCCACTTTCCAGCGCCTCATGGAGAAGTGTATGGGCGATCTCCATCACAATGGTGTTTTTGTTTACCTCGATGACATCATTGTCTTTGCCAAAACCGCAGAAGAACACGAAGAGCGTCTACTTGGAGTATTGGAGCGTCTCCGTCGGTACGGGCTAAAACTTAGCCCGTCAAAATGCAAGTTCTTCCAGTCGTCGGTAAAGTGTCTTGGTCACGTCATTTCTGCTGAAGGTGTGAGTACCGACCCCTGCAAGATAGATGCAGTTAGGTCGTGGCCTGTCCCCAATACAGCACGGGAGTTGAAATCATTTCTAGGGTTCACTGGTTACTACCGCCGTTTTGTGGAGAATTATTCGTCAATTGCCAGGCCCCTAAACGAGTTAACTGCGGGTTGTGACTTGACGAAGCGGCATCGTGGCAAGACAACGAAGAGGAAACACCGAGTTAAACTTCGCAGTCCCAACGAGCCCTTCGGTGAACTGTGGACCTCGGCGTGCCAGGCGTCATTTGAGACCATCACACAGAAGTTAACGACTGCACCCGTGTTAGGTTTTGTTGATTATCAGAAACCCTTCATGCTCCACACCGATGCGAGTGGGACTGGTCTCGGCGCCGCCCTCTATCAGGAAGGAAAAGATGGCAAACCTCATGTCATTGCATACGCTAGCCGCGGGTTGTCCAAGAGTGAGTTAAATTACCCAGCCTACAAATGGGAGTTTTTAGCGTTGAAGTGGGCCGTAACGGAGAAATTTCGTGATTATCTGTATGGCGGCTCGTTTACAGTTCTCACCGACAACAACCCCCTGACATATATATTGACCACCGCCAAGCTCGACGCCACAGGTCACCGTTGGCTAGCTGCCCTCGCCAACTTTGATTTCGTTGTCAAGTATCGGCCTGGCAACAAGAATGCTGATGCGGACGGGTTGTCACGGAGACCCCAGCCACCCCCAACAGTGGATGATGAGTCGGTAGAGACAGAGAGGAAGATCTCTCAACTCCGCGAGCGTATGAATAGCGAGGACGGTATCTGCTCCCGAGATGTGTTCCAAGCTATTTGCCAACGGCACAGTGTTAGCATGGTGGCACATGAAGCAACAGCCACTAACCACGATGACGAGCCGCCTCTCGTAGAAAGTCTTACAGACTCACCACAAGCCGTACCCCCCGAGTTCATCTCCCTATTGTCTGGCGAGACTGCACTGCCGGCGATGAGCCAGGAAAGATGGCGACAACTACAAGAAGAAGATGAGGCCATACACCAAGTTGTCCGGTGTATGAAAGATGGAGAGAATCCCCGAGGAGGCAAGAGAACAGACTTGCTGAAAGAGGCCCAACTTCTTCTTCGTCACTGGGACAAGTTGACCCTTGAAGGCGGGGTTCTCTATCGAAGGTGTACATCAAGTGGTGGTCGTGAGGTATCTCAGCTAGTTGTTCCTAAGACCCACCGCTCCACAGCACTTCGTGGCATTCATGATGACGTCGGCCATCTTGGCTTTGAGCGCACACTTGACCTCGCCCGTTCCAGATTTTATTGGCCGAATATGACGACCGACGTTGAGCACAAATGCCAAACGTGTGAACGGTGCGTCCGCCGAAAACGTCGAGCCATGAAATCTGCACCCCTAGTATCTATCCAAACTAATGCACCAATGCAATTAGTATGTATTGACTTCTTGAGTTTGGAGCCAGACGACAGCAACACCAAGGACATCCTGGTTGTAACCGACCATTTTACGCGCTATGCCCAGGCTTTCCCAACGAAGAACCAGACATCGCGTACCGTAGCCAAGGTGTTGTGGGAAAACTACTTCATCCACTATGGGTTCCCGGAACGGCTACACTCTGACCAAGGGCGAGATTTCGAGTCGCGACTCATCAAAGAGTTGTGTGCTGTCTCCGGGATCAAAAAGACCAGGACCACGCCCTATCATCCTCAAGGGAACGGCCAGTGTGAGCGTTTTAACCAGACGCTGCTCAGCATGCTTGGCACCCTTGAGGATGAACAAAAGAAGAAGTGGAGACTCCATGTTGGCCCCTTGGTGCACGCCTATAATTGTACCAAACATGCGTCCACTGGTGTCTCTCCGTATTTCTTAATGTTTGGCCGTGAACCCCGCCTGCCCATTGACGTCCAGTTTGGGTTGCCCGGGCAACAGAGTGGGGAAACCCACGGCCAATACGTTGTCGGTTTGAAGGAGAGACTCCGGCGAGCCCATGAACTCGCTTCGGCCGTCATGGAGAAGACAGCACAGCGGTACAAGGCCAGATACGACAAGGCAGTACGGGACAATGCACTCCAGGAAGGGGACCGAGTTCTCGTCAGAAATGTCGGCCTTAAAGGGAAGCACAAACTTTCCGACCGCTGGAGCAAGATTGTCTACCGAGTGACACGGAGAGTGAGCCCCGACATGCCCGTCTATGTAGTTAGCCCGACTACTGACGATGGCCCAAGTAGGACTCTCCATCGTAACATGTTACTTCCATGTGGATTCCTCCCCTCAGATGATGGGACACCCGTTGAGGAGGTGCGACCCCAGCCTAAGCCTCGGCGCAAACGCCCTGTGAGACGGCCACTTCCCGACCCTGTGGATGATATGGCCGACGCCCTGGACTCTGACATCTCAGACGACAACTTTTATGTTCTTCGTCCAATACCAGCCCCACGACGGTCAATTTCCCTCAACCCAGGAGCCCAAGCGTTTGTTCCTGCGGTAGCCCCAGCAGAGTCCATACCCCCTACCAATGATGTGCCAATTGAATTGTCCATATCAGAACACAGCGAACCTGCCCAAGGTTCACACGACTCAAACTCTGAAGAGATAATTTTATTAGCTGACAATTCTACTTCAAGTTCTGCTTCAAATTCTTCCCCTGATTCATCTCCCCTTGACGATGAAATTGGCGAAGAGGCAAAGGAGGAAGTGAACCCTGAGCCCAAGTACCAGCATCAGATGACGTCACAGATGAACCAGACACTGATCCAACCGTGAGTTCTAGACCTGTGCGCAACAGGAGGCCGCCTCAATATTATGGTTTTGAGGCATCTAAAGCCAAATTACTCGAGCAACACCTAGCTATGCAGCAGAAGGCCTTAGAAGTAACGAATAATCTTCTAAGTGCTATGTGTACATAGGAAACATCACCTGCCTGTGATGGGCCATGTCGTGGACGCCATGGTTTAAGGAGGGGAGAATGTCAGCCCCTGTTAAAATTCCCCCTTACTGCCATTTTAACACTTGGTCCGACAGGAAAAGTTCCCACGATTTCGAAGCATGGTCCACCTCTATGTTCCAGTAAATTTAATTAGCACTCAGTAGCAGATTTTACCCCTAAGTTGACCAAGTCCATATGTGGCTAAGACGACCCCTTTGTCTCAACACAGATAAGTAATTGACCAGATGGGGATGTGGCCAGAGAACCCAGCCAACATGGCTACATTTTATGCCACTGGCTAAAACTGTTATGGCTGTCTGCCATTTTATGACCATGTCTAACACGTGTAGTCAGTAACTTTCTGATTGGCCACTCTCCATCCCAAGGTGGAATATCTGCCTGGTTTCATAATTTTGACCAATGAGATTGTTCCACCGAAATGGGCAGAGCGCGTGGTCAAGGAATAATATTCCCCCCCGATCGCCGGATTCTCCTCAGAAAGCGATTAAGACCTCTGGTGAGAAGGCTGTTCAGATTGAGTGCCCGTTTACACTATTAGGAACGTTGTACTTTCCCTAAAGTCGTTTCTAATGATGGCCATTCTCACCCTCACCATTGTGCTCTGCTGATACAGGTAAGCCTATTTTCATTGTATAAAAGAAGTTTGTATTTCCTATTACCATTTGACTTATGTGCAGGACACTTTGTATTTTGAATTATGTTGACTCGGTTTGAGACAATCTCAAGATGGGTGGAACAACCCCAATATGAGTATATTGAGTCAGCATTCGTTTGCCTTCAGCTATTAACCTTTTTTGCCTTGTACCCTGTATTTACTTGTATTATATTGCTGATATTTGGTCGACTCTTGATCGATGTCACTTTTGCTGTTATTTATTGACCGAAATTATCATGTTCGGTTTTGTATATCATTGATTTCCCGATAGTATTGGAAGATCCATTTGTGATTGCCGATTACCATTCTGTTATGACTGCAGTATTCACTTAAATCGGCCACTATACTCTCAGTCCGTGTACAATTATATTTCCCTCTTGGTTGATTTCCGATTACTTTGAATATTCTTGTTGCATACTTTTTTATATGATACCTCGTGGCCTAAAACTTCGATCATTCGTATGACATGACCAATAATTCATACATGCACGTTTTTCCGTAAATTAACTGGTCTTGTTCACGAGATTTCCAATATTTTGATTGTCTTCCAAATTGTGTGTGTATAGGCCTACACATTACCTTCCTTTTCTGTTATGTCCCGTGACATCCCGCTGACTATTAATTGTGTACAGCGAGTGTGTACAAACCACATGGAACTTGCCCCAGGATGACCTTGAGTAAGGTTACCGCAATGCGCTATAGGCCAACACAATTGTTTTTTCCGCTAAGTCAATTATTCCCTGATGTTTTGATTAGCATTTTATGGTATTTACCACTGTGCGGAGTACTGACCGTGGTTATCATGTTCTGGGTGAACTTTTGATCAATGTATAGTTATACTGAAAGTGTCATTCCACTGGAAATGTGTTCTGGGCGAACATCCCGAAAAGATATGCAGTTTGACCTCTTTCCATTCTTTTAAGCGTTTCATATTTTAGTTAGAGATATTGCTTTTAGATTTTTAGTTCTGTATACAAATATGTTGATCCTCGATAATTGAGAAAGCGATTAAGACCTCTGGTGAGAAGGCTGTTCAGATTGAGTGCCCGTTTACACTATTAGGAACGTTGTACTTTCCCTAAAGTCGTTTCTAATGATAGCCATTCTCACCCTCACCATTGTGCTCTGCTGATACAGAGAGAGTACTTTCCATATAGGTCATGCTTTGGGGAGCCGACCCGGTTCGCCTCCCCACACACCTGTCCCATTCCCCTGTTCGTGATATCATCGGAACTCGGTTTGTGTGCCTGAACCCTGATCTTCGGACTCGGAGCCACCCCCGTGTCAAGCCTCAGTCAAGTCCATCAAGCCACACCCAAGTTCTGATGCAAGCGCCAGAAAACCCAGCTAAGATCCATAACCTGTATTTATAATATGATGTATTTGCCATTTTGTTTCTAATTGAATTATCGTGTACCATATCAGTGCTAATCCTAACTGGATGAACCCTTGTTTATTTAGTAATTCCTGTGCCTATTCGATTCAAGGTACTTCTTTATTTTACATTTTTCGGATTGAGTTTATTGCTCATGGATGTAGTCAAATTTTAATTATTGTTTAGCGATTCAAGACATTCATTCAATTGGGATTACTCACTGATTTGGCTTCTGAACTGAACTGCACCATTTGATTTATTTCTTATCCTCAATTCTATTGTTGTATGCACTGTATATTTTTTGTGATGACCTTGGGGTGATGAATATTGAATTACAACATTTTATCCCGAGAAAGAGGATCAACGTAATAACTTGCTGTCCGTGTGGATTTATTTCTGAGCAAAGTTCCTTTAACAAAACTACGAACCTAGCAGGAACCCATTAAACGTTGGGACGACCTGTGACATAAATTTGGAGGCACCGCCCGGATTTGCTCAATTTTCAATTCTATTTCCCTTGTTGATTTCCTTTGCTATTTGGTTGATTTTTATGTACGCTCGGTTTTTTTATTTTTGGTGACGGAAGGGAAATTCCAAAATCAATTAGCGGAAGCTCACGATATGTTGATCCTTATTCTTTGTTGTTGATATTATCATTGTTGATTCTTTGAATTTGCTTTATTTGTGTTATGATTTAACCCGTTTGTTTTCATTGTGCTTGTATTTTTTCCACATTTTGTTGTTGCAATTTATTGCAATTGCAGTGTGTATTATTGTGTTATCATTGTAATAACCTTTGACCTGTACCAGCTGAGCACAATGGAGTTCAATGAGGCCCTTAAGGATTTTTTGTCCTCACATGATATGACCTTAGAGGACCTTAAGGGATCCCTTAGCCTAGACCCCCCAGAGATCGATTCTTCTTCCCCTCCTAAACCCGCCATTGTCCATGTCGTGGAAAAACAGTCTGCCAGCAGATCGTACAGACGGTTACGATTGTTCTCCGGTCGGACACCTATCCCCGCTGGCGAACTCGACTTTGAGAACTGGCGGCGGCTTGCAAGGCAACTTCTCAAGGATGAGACCATCTCAGAGGCCGAGAAGAAGAGCAGGGTCACCGAGTCTTTAGTTCCTCCAGCCTTGGATGTGGCCTGGGCTGTCGGCGAGTCTGGGTCGGCCACAGAGTATTTGGACTGTTTGGGAAAGGCTTATGGCTCTACCGCAGATGGGGATGAACTGTTGACCACGTTTCGTTGCGAGTATCAGCGTGAGGGGGAGAAGGCATCGGAGTACCTTTTGTGCCTGAACCCTGATCTTCGGACTCGGAGCCACCCCCGTGTCAAGCCTCAGTCAAGTCCATCAAGCCACACCCAAGTTCTGATGCAAGCGCCAGAAAACCCAGCTAAGATCCATAACCTGTATTTATAATATGATGTATTTGCCATTTTGTTTCTAATTGAATTATCGTGTACCATATCAGTGCTAATCCTAACTGGATGAACCCTTGTTTATTTAGTAATTCCTGTGCCTATTCGATTCAAGGTACTTCTTTATTTTACATTTTTCGGATTGAGTTTATTGCTCATGGATGTAGTCAAATTTTAATTATTGTTTAGCGATTCAAGACATTCATTCAATTGGGATTACTCACTGATTTGGCTTCTGAACTGAACTGCACCATTTGATTTATTTCTTATCCTCAATTCTATTGTTGTATGCACTGTATATTTTTTGTGATGACCTTGGGGTGATGAATATTGAATTACAACATTTTATCCCGAGAAAGAGGATCAACGTAATAACTTGCTGTCCGTGTGGATTTATTTCTGAGCAAAGTTCCTTTAACAAAACTACGAACCTAGCAGGAACCCATTAAA
This sequence comes from Hippasteria phrygiana, assembly GCA_037893225.1. NCBI lineage: Eukaryota > Metazoa > Echinodermata > Asteroidea > Valvatida > Goniasteridae > Hippasteria > Hippasteria phrygiana. The sequence goes on along the minus strand of JAZGUH010000575.1, from coordinate 274,888 downwards.
CGTTGGGACGACCTGTGACAATTATACAGCACATAGCCGGACCATTAGAAGACACATATCGACGCAAACCATCGACTGAATTCACGACGCAGAGAACATCATTGTAACCAATACCTGGAGAAGGTCAGAGAACTACTCGATCCACAAAGCATGATTCCAAAGTAAACTTAATAGATGGTATCATTCACAACCGAAGTGCAGGTGATTTTTCACTCGCCCACCTCAATGTAAGAAGTATAATGAATAAATTCGACCATTTTAAGATATTGATGTATACAAATACATTTGATATCATATGTTTAAACGAAACATTTTGTAACTCCTCAATCTCCGACGAAGAGCTTAACCTCCCCGAATACACTTTTGTCAGAAGAGATAGAAACCGTCACGGGGGTGGGGTGGCAATGTACATCCGAAATAATTTAACTTTCATCCGCCGTGATGACTTAGAAACAGATGATGTCGAGTGTCTATGGGTTGAACTCAAATGTAAGCAAAGGCAGCCTGTGCTTGGAAGTTCTATTTACAGGCCACCCTCGAGTTCTGTTGAGTTTATAGACAAACTGAGTGGTATTATAGATAGAGCCTCATGTTTTAATATGTTCCAAATGACGCAACTTATACATTATCCTATACCCGCGTTACTGAATTTACTGAAACAACCATTGATCTAATTTTTAGCTCTCATTCTGAACTTGTAAGTGAAAGTGGTGTCCTACCTGTCCTGATTAGTGACAACTATCTTGTTTACGGTCTTCATAATTGGAAAGCCCCCCCAAAATGAGGCCGTTCAATTAACTTTAGAAGTTTTAAAGGAAACGTGCTTCTCAAACTGGCCGGATCACATTTTATTTCATAAATAAATTCATTTATATGTATTTAATGTGAATTAAAAGCCGAACTGGTTCAAATGAAGTTTTAGTGTGATTATTTGCCGCCCAAAAATTTACCCCCCCCCTTTTTGGAATTTGTTGATACTCAAATTGAGGACGCTGTTCATGACTTTGACCGAGGCACCGAAATTCATGGATCGACTCGATAGTCTGGACCCGGTAAATGACGCATGTACATCGTATACACACTAGGTCTACACGTGCAATTTCGTAAGTTGGAACAACTAACATCGAACTTACCCTGTTCTGATTTTCTCCCTTTTAGCGAAGGCTACTCGGGGAATGGGCCGTTTAACTGCTTTCGCCTGTACCTTACTCACATCTGGGAACTTTGTTGGGATGGCAGTGGACTTGAGCATATTTTTAATGGTCATCCCATGATTTGAAAATACCAGTATCGAAACACGACGGCTCAAAGTGGTCGCTACAAACGCTGAGAAGCTGTCCAAATTCTCCGATATTTCCCATCAGTTGGAAATAAATGAAGGCTTACTCCATCCTTCGTTGTTTTGCTGCACCCAGCAGCCACACACCTTGTCGGCATGGCCGAAAAAAACTATTTTCCTTAGATTTTGGACGAAGAATTTTCGCCGTTCTGCACACACACGTACATGTACACCCATGCATACCCGTGATGAATGGGGCCGGCTCGCGTAGCAGAATCGGTAATGTGCCTCGATCTACGCCACACACTTATGTTAATAAGGGTCCCACTCAGGGGGCGAAGTAGCTTGGACAAACGTTTTCAATTTATTTTCTCATATTTAATCTGGGAAATAATTGTCTCTGGACACAAAATATCATTGTCAAGATAATACTTTATTGTTTTAAGCAGGAATAATGCAATATAAATCCTAAGTCATGTTTCCTTTAAAGATATAGACAATGACGCTTTTCAAGACGACCTCCTAAATGCCCCATGGGACTATATATGTCCATAATTGTCATGATGTTAATGAAGCATGGTCAATATGGCACTGTCTGTTTATGAGTATTATTAACCATCATGCACCAATGAAATCAAAACGTATTCGTGGTGCATCGTTGCCTTGGCTCGATGGGGAAATTCTAAAAATTATGCGGCAGCGAGGTCTTGCAAATAAAATCGCTAAACGTTCAGGCTCACAAAATGACTGGAATACATACAAAAAGCTGCGAAACATGTCTACTGAAACAATCCGCAGCAAGAAAAGCGAATACTTTAAATCAACCATCGAGGAAAATAAAGGCAACTCATCCATTCTGTGTAAAAAAATAAAAGAGGTTCTTCCCAACAAACAGAAAATTATTCCAAAGTCTATTCTTTTCCGACATTGCTGATACATTTAACGAACATTTTTCTACAATCGGAACACGTATGGCCAGTAATGCCCCTCCATGTGAACTTGAAGTGGACAACAATACATGTATCCACTCTTTTGTTACAGATTCACTTGATGAAAAATGCTTACTGCCTGATATTACAGAAGACTATGTTCAAACGCAAATATCATCAATGTCGGTCGGGAAAGCAACATGTCCGGATGGAATAAGTGTGAAAATGATTAAAATAGCATCTCCGTACATAACTAAATCCTTAACACACATCTTTAACCTCTCGATAAGATGTGACCAATACCCTAGAGAGTGGAAACACGCCTTGGTTACACCTATTCACAAGGGTGGAGACAAATGTAATACAACTAACTATCGGCCTATTTCAATACTGCCGATTATTTCTAAGATTCTAGAAAGATGGATACACTCTGCACTATATTCATACCTTGATGAAAGTAATCTGATTCCTTGTTGTCAGTCAGGGTTTAGGCCCACTCTGCATGATTTAACGAACAAATGTTTTCAGGCTATGGAGCGTGGGGAAATGACAGGTACTGTTCTTATAGATTTAAGTAAAGCATTTGACTCTGTTAATCACGCAACTCTCCTAGATAAACTTGAAAGGGTGAATATGTCAACCTCTGTAATCAACTGGTTTAAGTCATATCTAAGTGAATGTAATCAGTCTGTGAATATTGAGGGCAACATATCTAAGACCCTACCACTTAACACCGGCGTACCACAGGGATCAATTTTAGATCCACTGTTATTTATTATTTATACAAGTGACCTACCACTTTGTATCCCTAAAGAGTGTAATTTGTTCATGTATGCTGACGACTCGACATTAACGTGTAGTTCTATCAGTGTTGATGAGATAGAGAACAACTTGAATACAGCCCTAGCTAGAATTTACGATTGGTGTGTCAGAAACAAATTTACAATAAACGCCAGCAAAACCAAATCCATGCTCATTGGAACTAAACAAAAAGTATCCAGTACTGACCTTAATGTCAGTATCGCTGGTAATCCAGTGGTAAAGGTGAACTCTTGTAAATGTTTGGGTGTTATTATTGATGAAACTTAAGTTGGGCCCACACGTTGAATACGTGAAGAAAACCGTTTCCTCTAAATTAGGTATGCTAAATAGAATCCGCGACCATGTTCCCCCAAAGCAGCCTCCACTCTCTTTTTGTTGACTTAGTTATACCATCTTTAGATTATTGTAGTACTGTATGGGGAGGACGGTACACATCTCACGACAATATTCTTAATAAATGTCTGAAAAGAGCCGCGCGGATAATCCTTAAGTGTGCATTCTTAACTCCTTCAGCCGATATGTTTGCTAGACTTAATTGGATGTCATTTTCTGAAAGAGTTGAGTATAAAACTTTTTAGTGTATTGTATTTATAATGTATTGTACTTAGTACATGTGTGTATTCATTTGTAAATGTATTGTATGCAGGGCCCCAATGGAAACCAGTTTTAAACTGTTTGGGCATACCCTGGGTAAATAAATGTAATAAATAAATATATAAATAAATAAAAAAATAAGCCCGGACGCGGCCGTTAGGCCAAAACAATTGCTTGGTTGTCCTCCACACCTCTTCTCCCCTTTGTGTGTTTCAGCTGTATTTAAGCTGGCTCAACATTCGACCAAAAAACCTCACGAAGTTTCGATGTGGTATATAGCCACACTGCACATACAATTAAACAAGACTTTTACATTCAGTTTGCAATGAATGCTGAGCGTGTAATAAAGACGCCATCTTGGCTTCCCCTGTGCATATAGGCCTACACGTTCAGTTGATGCATTTTTTTGTTTGAATATTATTATTTAATCGTTTGTGTAAATATACAAAAAAAATATCACAAACTAATATTAAAATATATAGTGATTAAAGAATATAATTAGAAAAATTTTGAGATTCTATTTTTTCAAAAGTGTATTTATCAGAAAGCTATTTTCATAACATTTTAGCCTCGTGCGTTATACATGTGTGCACTGTGGGCACTCCTTGGGATATTTCCCAAGATCTTGGGAATTTTGGTGTGAAAAAATATGGATTGCACATGTACTATGTATGCGCAAAGTGCTTATTCCGATGCTCTTTGCACCGTGTTTTCTCATCGCCTTGGGAATTCTTGGGAATTTATAATTTGATGAGTGGCCACGCTGCATTTGTGTATTTCTGTACCGCGTGTATTTCCATCGAGTATTTATTGTGCGAAGTTACACACTGATACTAGAATATGAACTTTCAAACTATGGAGTAAAAGGTAGGGTCGTGTTTGTGCATTACAAATAACAAAATAAAGATGGAAACGAGATTGGAACGAATCAACCAGCGAAATCAATTAGAGTTTTGGGATAAAATTGAAGAAAAATAAATTGAAGAAAAAACACCAAACTTTTGGCGAGGGCCGAAAAATAGGGGCGGGCGGTCGAGGACAACCAAACAATGTTTTTTTTTGCCTTATCAAAATCTTCTGGGAAAGTCTTGATTTGCAGTGTGCTGGCGAGTGCATCCGGGGTTCAGCGTTGTAGTTCCAGAGCCCAGACATGCTGTGGCCAACCGGTCCTTCCTCGTGATCGTCTCGTCTCGACAACATGGGCAGTCTCGGTCTGTTAATGAAAATAACAGAAAACTAGACATAATATGTGTTTGTCACGTGGACAAACACAGGGCTGTTTCGGGTTTTATTTCTGGTAATTTGATTCTGATTGTTGATGAGATTTTAATGGCGGATCATAAAATCTTGTTTTACATTCATGGTCGTCTACGACGGGTCAAGCAATCACGTAATCATAATCCTTTTGGAATTGTGAGCATACTTGCAGTTGGTGACCATGATGACGTCATCATTCACACATTTTTCACATTTATATGTAAGTACCTATTACCTAGCAAACCTATTTCAAAAAGAATTTCGAAATTAGAAAGTTCTGTTAATGAGATATGGCTTAAAGGTTCAACATTAAAATAATACTATAAAATCGTATGATGATGTCATCATGACGTCAGATCAATTTTCATCTATAACACATGCCGGCCTGCTGGCATACCGAGATAGAACCTAATCGGACCTACTGTTCTCTAAATATGGGACCTTAAAGTGTGCCCTTTTTAAGATGACGTCACGTGACCCATGATGACGTCATCACGACGGCACTAGTGAAAGCAAACATTTGCAACGTGGTCTTGGCCTGTGTCTAGATTGGGGACAATCTGATCAATGACAGTGTACAATTTTGTGAGGAAAATGAAATTTCAAAAATAAAAAAATTATAGAAAATCAGCCAATTACGTCATCATGACGTCACTTCAGATTTTGCATGCTAGTGACAGTATCTACCTATCCACCAATTTTCATGACGATCGGACTTACCCTTATATGTGTTTCAAAAAGCACATTTTTGATGACGTCATCATGACGTCACACAATTTTCACATTTATATGTAAGTATACATGACCTAACAAACCCATTACAAAAAAAGAATAAAAATTAGCATGAGGCCTTTTCTGTTAAAAGTACATCTAGGAAAGAAACGTGTACAAAGTCTATGGGATCGGGTACCCAAAAAGAAACGAAAAAAATCATTACCAAAAACAATACCTTTTCCGCAACTTGCGGAAAAGCTAAAAAACAGAACTAGAGGTATGTCTGTTCAAGAGCAGAACATATGGCTTTTCCGCATCAATTTTGCATACTAGTGACAATATTTACCTACCCACCAGGTTTCGTGACGGGACCTACCCTTTTACGTGTTTTACAAAATTTCCGCCTTTGATGACGTCATCATGACGTCACACATTTTTCACATTTATATATATAAAGCATCTATGACCTAACAAAACTGTTACAACAAGAATTTCGAAATTAGCATGTTCTTTTGATGAGATATGGCTTAAAGGTTAAAAAAAATATTAGTCAAACAATCTACAAAGAAAACTGACTAGGTAAATTTGAATCGTAAAATTGGGTGTGATCCCTGGCTATACGGCATTCTGGGTTTATGACTTCTGACTAGCGCCCACCCGAACAAAGATACTGACAATTTGGGAGACCGCCAACATATTGCAAGATAGCTCAGTTGGTAGAGCGCCGATACGGTGTTCTGGAGGTCGTAGGTTCGAATCCCGCTCCTGCCAGTTTTCTTTGTTCACTTTGAAAATATATTCAAATTGACCTAGTTAGTTTCCCTTGTGGATTGTTTGACGAATTATAAGTTAAAAAGTCATATCATCTTTGAGTGATCCCCACAATGTCGCTTCCCGAGTTGTATCGTAAAATTTGGTGTGATTCCTGGCTATATGGCATTCTGGGTTTATGACTTCTGACTAGCGCCCACCCGAACAAAGATACTGACAATTTGGGAGACCGCCATCATAGGGTAAGATAGCTCAGTTGGTAGAGCGCCGGTACGGTGTTCCGAAAGTCGTAGGTTGGAATCCCGCTCCTGCCAGTTTTCTTTGTTTACTTAAAAATTAAAATTACTGTAAAATCGTCTGATGACGTCATCTTTGAACTCAATACCAACTTTGAACTATGCCAACTTTGAACTCAATCGGACCTACGGTTCTCTAGATATAGGCTCTTCAAAAATGCAAGTTTAAGATGACGTCACGTGACCCCTGATGACGTCATCATGACGTCTATGTTCGGGACACATCTTCACTATGAGTCCTTTATCTATATTAACTTTTATTGGAATACGAAACGTGTACAAAGTCTATGGGATCGGGTACCCAAAAAGAAAAAGAAATAATTATTAATATAGGTTTCTCCGGCCAATTTAGCAGATTTGACAGCCAAATGAGGACCAATCACCCATTTTCGCACGAATTTGAATGCACGTTTAAGATCAACATTCAATTAACTAAAATCCTCATTCAATTTAAATGTAGAAGCATGCGATTGTACATTTAAAACATGCAATTTAACAATTATTCATTCAAATAAAACGTTCATACTGCAGCATTCATATTCGCTGGAGCTTCCATCTGCGTGAGTTTGGTCAGTTAAATTCGCTATTAAGCAAGCAAATTTGAAATGTAAGCATAGGAATTCGAAAAGAGTCCATATTATTCATTTGTTTGATAGAATTGAACGGAATGCCTTTATTCCAATTTGAAATTACATGGATATAAGAACTGTTTCCCAAAAGATCCTGCCACTTGATGACCGTGTATATTGCTAGACTGAAGCACCAGAAATCTAAATATGGCATGCTCGTGGGCGTTATATGTGAATTCAAATGTGGACCGTGGTCGTTTGATCGATGCTTTCAATGGCAATGCCCAAGACTATCTTGAACTTGCAGATAATCTTTGCATAAACAGATCAACTGCATGGTCAATCGTTGCAACGTATCTCAGATCTGGCAGACGAGAAACCCTGCCCAGAGGAGGGGCCACATGCTAAAAAATGGACGAAGACATGAGAGTTCATCTTCGAGAGATTATTGAGGACAACCCACTTCTGACCCTTGAACAGATGAAGAGAAGTCTGAGGGAAAACTGCCGGAAAAACCTGACGTCTCCACTAGCACTATATCCAGGGCACTGGATGGAATGCTACTTTACACTTAAGCTGGCAGAAGATGTTCCGGACGCAAGGAACTCCCCCCGAATTCTGGACCAACGCGTTGAGTATACGCCGAGTGTTTTTTTGCATGATGAGGGGAGTTATCGGCCACTGTGTCTATATTGATGAAACAGGGTACAATATCTGGACTCGGCGATCGCAAGGCAGAGCTCCACAGGGGATACCCGCGAGACGAGTATAGTACACGGACAGAGTGGCCGCAACTGCAATGTGACCTTTGCCATTTCATCAAAAGTTGGTCTTATTCGTCATCAAATCTCCTTCGAGACTGTAACACGGGAGCGCTTTGAAGGCTTTCTAGCTGATACCGTTCAGGAATGCGGTGACCTATTCCCAGGAGATGAGGCAATATACTTCATTTACGACAACGCCCATCCGGAAGGAACCAATCCACTGATTCAGTTGAAACGCCTTCCTCCTTACTCGCCATTTCTAAACCCTACTGAAATGGCACACTCTGCCTTCAAGGCTGCAGCGAAGAGAATGCTTGCACTTCCCGAGTGGCAAAGACGCGTTGCAAACGTCCGTGCAGCCCACCAAGCAGGCATGAACATGCATCAGTGAAGATGTGACAATCTGCAAGAATTAAGTTGCGGTCGCAAACGTTGATGCCATCACCCAACAAGCGAAGTGTACACAGTGGTACAACCAGAGCCAGACATACAGTACATGCCGAGATGCTTGGCACGGCAAGAGATTGACGGCTGACAGACCAACAGACACAAGCATCCCCGGCAGCCATGGAAATCATGTGTGCAGATAGAGTAAATTGAGAAAAGACATTCTAAAGAGATGTAAGAAAATCCAGATCACAAATTGAAACCAAAAGTAAAAGAGAAAGAAGTAAAGAATTAAGAATAAATATTATGTGAACACGACAAAAAGGGGACAACATACCTTGAATTTGATGTTGCTTAGGTTTATTTTCATGTTTATTTCATTTTCCATATCGTTTGTTTACATTTTACTGTTTTAGAATAAAAAGACAGATAACAGATACTTACAGAAAAAACGATGAAAAGGTTCACTAAATCAAAAGACTCGCAACGTACTTTTCTTTTTCTTTATTTTGAATGCAAAAAGTGTTAAATAGAATGCGCGGAAATGAAAACGAAAATGACAGTCCCATGCAAAAAATCCTTAACTAAACTCAGTGTTAAATTGAATGATCACTTAAACCGAATGACATAACTTCAAAATAGGATGCGTTAAACATGAAAATGCCAGGTATGAAAACGAATTTGAACGTCTGAAATCTAATACGAACAACGGGAACGACAGCAGAGATTTAATTTGCTTCAAATTGTCCACTATCAAGATGAATATTAACGCTATTTTTGCGAAACTAGCCGGCAAAACCTATAATAAGAAACAAATCTTAACAAAATCAAAGGCTTTTCCGCAACTTTGCCGAACAAAAAAACGTTAACAAAAGTTCTGTTCGTAGGCTCGATATGTTGGGGTCACTTTCAGTTACACAATGAAAGTGAAGTACACATGTACTTGAAATTCTCCAGCATTTAGATACAACCAAAGCTGTTGGACATGATGGTCTATCCCCTCGAAGATTGTCTCTCAATTAAGCCATATCTTTAACTTGTTGATCTTTGTTTGCTTTAAAGTTTGACCCCAAAAATAGGGGCATTTGTATGTTGACATGTTTATAAGTCCTTTAACTTTTGTACTTTACTGTTCTTTTTTGTTCTGATTCACCAATCGATCTCTTCATGTGCAAGACACCGGGGCATGTATGTTTGGCAATGGTTGTACCTTCGAAACACTTCTCTTATGTAATTTATTTTAATAGGCCGATTCTCTCAGACGATCACACCTCCCCTCGCCATCTTATCTGTTCGAAGACTTAGTTAAGAATGAGGACTGTGCATCTACGAATTGAAGACGTCAGATATGATTTCCGCTGAGATAATTCAGACTTTTATTGGAATATGGACATGCAGGAATGTGGACATGCAAGAAAAGATGCTTGAAAAAAGGTGAAATAAAGTTTGCCCTTAATGAAAATGAATGTCCGATCAACCCCTTACCGGTGGTGCAGACGAAACTGAATGGACAGTGCGCTACTTTTAATTTGAATGCATCTTTTACAGGGATGAGTGAAGCTTAAAATGAAAGAATGCTCGGATAGTGAAATTGCATGATTATTGTTAATTGTCGAATAACGATCTGCGTGATCATTCAATTTCACTAATTTGAATGAGCCAGGCGTTCAAATGAACGAACACATGGTGAAATTGGCCGGGAAACCTGAATTATTAATGTATTGCCAGTGTAAAGTGTAATCAAATAAAATAAACTAAACAACAAATTTAAACAATACCATTTCCGCAACTTGCGGAAAAGCTAAAAAGAAAAAATCTTAACGAAAACAAAGCCTGTTTTTGAAAACTTCCGAAACGGCCACAAAAAAATAAAACAAGTTTCAAAATAGGCCTAATAGTTTGCGTAGAGTTCACCTTGTCAAGGGTAGTGAAATATACTGAAGTTCAGCTTCCCGGAATGTCTTATTTCGTGCACAGGATGTAACTAAACTGTGGAACTTCAGGCATTTGAGATGCAGAAATGAGGAAATTTCAAACGGCCAAGATACAGATAAGGACATTTTCTGATCATCCCAAAATGTGTCAAGTACCAGACTTCAGTTACCTCTTGCGCATAAAATCAAGACAATTTAAAATAGTGATGTTTTCGTCCAAGGGTTTTCGTCCTTGCCTTCCACCGCTATGACTCGAGTTCGATTCCACCAGGGCCGACATGTGTGTGGGTTGGATTTCAGTCCCTGCCTGATTCCGTGGGTTTCCCCAGAATATCATTCTGGGGTTTCCCCCACCTCTAAACTGAACATTTCGTCGTCTCCTTTCTACAGGTTTCTTCAGGCTTTCGAGCTGCAGTGCGATATGCACTTTTGAGGAATGCTTGGTTTCATTACCAGAAAGAATTAAAATCAATAAATAAAAATAAATAGCCTGAACGGATCAAACTTCGATCCTCCTCATCACAGAAATACTTTCCAAATTAACGACTCCTCTCGAGACCTAAAAATCACCTCGTGTTATTTTCTTTATCCCCCTTTCCGTAAATTCCATGAGAGATATTTATTTAAAGTTGGTATGCGCTTCATTGTTAAAAATTCGATCAGAGCCCAGTCCTTTCCAAAAGGGTCATTCTATAAATTAGGGGTCCAAGGTGTGACATTTTTTGCTGTCCCTGTTACACCTGACCTGTGTAATTTCCCATCAAGTATCATTAAAATTGACTTCACACTATTTTTTAATTTTTTGGCAGGTACTTTGCTTTACACAATCACTCTTGGAGATAGAAGGCATTAAAGAATGTGTCCTGAATTGCAAAATCTTATACATGTCAGATGTAACAGGGACACCAAAATTGGACCCCTAATTTATAGAATGACCCAAAAGGCCAAATAATGCACATTGAGACAGTTTAATCATTATAACGATATAAGAGCACAATGAGACTACGATAGAGACAATAACACAGTTTACATTCAATACCATAAGTTTCAAATAGAAGAGACTGTAAAACCACAGTTTAAGGTATGGCATAGCTTTGGTATTGATCAAAATACAGAATTACGGGAACTTTCAATCTGAAAGCTTACTGTTTATAAAGATGGCACCATTACCAATCCTCCTGAGAAATATTTCTGTCTGAAATGCTGTCAATTTTATGAAAAATTGTATCTGATGACCTTCAAAAATTTGAATTTCAGCAATCAATATGAGCACAAACATGCAAAAAATCACCGTTAAAACAACGGTTTTCACTATTTTCACGCACGACTCGGATGACGGATTGAGCTCAAACCTTTACTGCTATTTCATGTACATGTTTAATCCGACAAAGTATGGACACTACATTAAATAACGCGTTGGTTAATGTATCTTCTGGTAATAACTCTGAATTTCAACTTTCACATACAAACTTAACAGTACACGTGCTATGCACTGCAGTTGAGAACGTTTAATTTATTTCGTGCAAAACGTTCCTAAGTATTTTTTTTTAATGTACCGGTACGATTGACACCATCAGACATGAATAAAACGAACGCGACGGTCAAACAAATACTTTTATGTTTCGCTTTGAAAGGACCGGACTTGGATAACTGTGTGAAGAGAAACTTTAAGGAATTGTCTATCTTCTAGCGCAGACCTTTGTTCGTCTAAAGTCAAAGTGGATCATTGTTCAGTGAAAGGTGTGGACCTGTGTATGTATCAAGCTGTTTCGAATGTGATATCCCCTATACATCCAGCCAGCTCACATCAAGTTACTGATTACCATTCATTTGTCAACTTTTATAGTTTACCTGGCCTTAACGTGAACTGTGTGATGGAGCTATACTTTGAATAAGAAAGAAAGTATTTCTATTTCAAATAAGCGATAACTCATTAAAACCCACTGGATGCATTTACACTCTGAACATTACGGTGTTGAATTAACACCACGTGGTGTCTATATCAAACCAAACCACATGGTGTCAGTCTAACGTTACCAGAGTTTTAGTGAGTAAGATATTTCATTGACGTCATGATCTTTCAAGATCTGCAACCCTTAACAATAAATTCCATGATCAGGTTAAAACTTATGCGTTTTCAACATTTCAATCTGCTATCGAAAATAATCGAAACTATATAGGCCTATTTTTTTTATAGACGAATTTCACACTAGCCCCCCTCTTCGCACTTCCAGGTTGAAAGCGAGGATTTTAGTTTTAAACAAACCAGTGATAAATGGCAGCGCAGCGCACGTTCAGCATAGTAAGGTGTTTACTTAGCACTGAGATCCTCGCTTTCAAACCCTGAAGTGCGCAGATCGGTGCTATTTTCGTCAATTCGGGGTTCGTCTGAAATCAGAATATTGGTACAAACTCCATAGCTTGTGTAGTGCACGCGCACTATCATTATGTGCATTATACAACCATATTATTATTAACGCCATAAAGGATCTCCATGAAGGATTAGGTCGGATTGTACCCGGATTCCGGATCAGATCATTCATATTAGGAGTGAGCAACAGACAGTCTTCATAGATCGGAACAAGAAGTGGTTACCTTTAATAATCTGAGACAATAAACAAGAATACATGTATATTCATTCACCTATAGTACGGTACCAGGGCACATTCCCCTACATAGTACCAGGGCACATGGAGCTGCTTCACAGAAGACACTGCTGATCAGGTCTTCGTGCTAAAAAAAAAAAAATCTAAAACCAGTCACAAGGTTAAGCAGAGGTCATTACATGCACTTTTGACAGGTAACCCTTTTTTGCTAAGCAAAACCAACTTTTCTGTCCTCAGTAAAATGTTAGGGTGTCATGAAATGGGCCCCAGAAACTTTCAGTCGGCCAAGCTGGAAAGACACGTAAAGGATACGGGATACCAGACCCACTGATAAAGCTGCTAAGCTAAATATGGGCACGGAATCAAGTGTTGCCAAGCCATTTACGAGAATGTTAAGTTTATACAGAAACTATGATTATGATTATACAGAAATTTGATTATGATTATACAGAAACTATATACAGTTAAATGTTCACAGTTGACAGTTGGCATTTTCTTATTAGGCCGAGTAAAAAAAAAAAGTTTCACGTCCATGTTTTTTAAAAAAGGAGGAAGAGGGGCTTTATATTTTTTATTTTCAAGATGACAGTCATTTAAAATAAATTCTGGCAACCGTTGGTGTTTCCCTGTTCAAAGACGCATTGAAAATGAAAGAGACATGTTGGACAAGAGAACTAAAGATATTTAAAGTGTTTTTTAGTATGTTTGTAGCACCATATCAGCGCCATGTAAAATAGCACCAAATACAATGTAGTATACCAAATTAATAGTTAGGGTCTCACTTGACTCAACACGCTACCAAAAAAAACACCCAATGGTATGGGTCATCTATACCCGACATGCCACACAACTACTAAAAAAACAACAACAACCAATGGCATGGGTCATCTACCCGACACGCCGAAGTACTCTACAAGTACAACCTGCACTGCTGCCATGTATGCAGCCAGGGACCACACCACAGCAATCAAAACCTAGCAACGTGAAGTCCAGACCCAACTTTTTAAACCACTTTTATACTGGATATATGGGTCGCCTGAATATGGCATGTATGAGTGGATACGGCTGTTTTTTTTTATATCTTTCTGCAAAGGAATGCACGAAGTTTTAAAAATACAAGCTTAAAAAACACTGACCTGCGTTGTTTGGTACTGGTCGGCGGTCGCTGATCGGTTTACCTTGGTCAAATTCTCCACTTGAAATTGGGGCGAAAACATCAATTTTTCATAACCATGGCTATTTTTCGTCCGTATCGACACAACAACAAAAAACAAATCGAGTTCAGGGATTTATCGAGCATTTTGTTGGAACAGACCGCGAAAACAATGCTTTATAAAATTTGCACAGCACATACATGTAAATGCGCATGCGCGTGAGCTTTTGGCTTCGATGTCAACCTACATTCGCAGTGCGTGTTGAAGGATTCGGGTTTAATTTGTAAACGACTGTAGTCTCACAAAGACGTGTTTAGAGATCGCACGGTCGACCACGTGATGTAGAAAGTGACCGACAAAGTCTATACTGAAAATTTCCGACTCGTAAGTATTTTTGTTTTCGATTGTTGACATTTTAGTTTTTTTATACATATTTTTTCTGTGGTAAAAATATAAACAAAATCCAGGCGGCCTCGCCTCCAAAAAGAAAGCGGGTGGGGAAGCGAAACGTGTTTTCTTTATTTCGCCTTATCGTTAGCAGCCTGATTTCACGAGCTATTTGTGAAAATATCGATATATATTTCAAACACGGCCACTTGTCAGTCACACGTAGTTATACGTTCGTTTTATTTCCTATACATGAAATCGTCGGAATTGAAATAGGGCCTACTCGCAAATCTGTCAAGATTTCGTCTTTCTCTTTGTCGTGCCGCATAAGTTGAACCATGTAGGAATATGGTTGAACCCATAGGTGACGATCCCGGGGGGGGGGGGGGGGGGGGGGGGCGGGGGACACCCCCCCCCCCAATATTTTATGTGGAGGGGACGGCTATGGCAGTGTCCCCCCCCCCCCCCCCCCCAATATGTTGCCATGGGTCATTGACTTTTACATGCACCAGTGTGCACCAAAACACACAAACAGCAGCACACATTTTCAACAATTTCCCAGGAGAAACAAGAGACACCAAATACAAAATTTTTCCAATTAGGGGGCCTACATGATCTCTCTAATAACAGTTGAACTGATTGTGCGTTCTTCCGAAAAAGTATTGGTCAGGGATGGATATGTAATCTCCAATTGTTTGTATTTCAAGACGTAAGTATAAAGTTTACCTATTTTTAGCATCCCCATAGTACTTCGTACGTGGTTGATAACAATAAAACAAATTAAACAAATACAATAAGGGTGACACAAGTTGTTATTGGTTGTGCGCTTTTTTTCTCCGTCTCCCAACCTTGACGAGAAATCGCAGCCGCTGGTTGAACCTTACTTACGCAACCAAAATTTCATCTGCTGAAAGTTTCTATGTGACTTATTCGGGAATGCTGGTTTGGGTTCAGCTATTTCTGTTGGCACCGCCAGTTACCACAACACGCAATGCCGATCATGCCGACTCCTATCGGGCGAACCAGCTGCGAAGTTTAGCGTAAACTCCCGTGGTCGCCGCTGACAGAAATACGTTCTGAACTTGCTGGCCGTCCCGCCAAGGTCCCCGTAAACACCGTAAACAAAGACAACCCCGAATGAGGGGATTGCAGGACCAAATCTGGCCTTACGCTCTCATCTTGACACGACCTGTGTCTGTTGTCTCCCCCAGTACGGCAGGTAAGCAGTGGCGTATCCGGGGGGGGGGGGGGACTTTCCCCCTGGCGGCATTTGAGGCGTCATAAAAAAACAAAAGGAAATGGTGTTTTTTGCGACGGTTTTAAGACGATTCAGACGTTGTTTGCCCTCCCTGGCACAAAAAGCTGAATACGCTACTGCAGGTAAGACAACCATGTACGGAGACATTTTACAGGACCGTGACGGTGCCGTGAACGTACGGGGAGGAAGACGGGATACGCCGGGGGTCAACTTGTCACCGATCGAGGGCCCGGGTGCGGAGGACCCAAATTTTATGACAGCGAGTGCTTCCAAGAGGCCCCCGCCATAAATATTCCCTTCACAGTTTTCAGAGACTAAAAATAAAGAGAAAGACGAGAGAACAGAAAAGAGACACCGACTGCGTGTTTGGTTGGGGGTGTACCTGACAAACCACCACCATATGATTCCCAAACACCATACCATAAACTGTAAACACGGCCGACATGAGACCTACAGCCCCGTATACGATTCATCATGTGACAACAAGGAGTCTTGGACCCGAGACGGTGCACGTACACATGTAGTGTACACGCACTGAAGGATTTACATCTTTACATCGTCAGAGAGAGAGAGAGAGAGAGGGGGGGGGGGGGGTGTCTAAATAATGTTACTTCTTTTGGCAACAGTAATGAGTTGATGTACCATAAAATACTATACGCTTCACTAAATTTGTCCGAGTTCACCAACTCCAGGGACCAATTTCAGGAGCTGCTAAACACAAAAATTTGCTTAGCATGAAGAGTTTTTATTGGTAAAAACATGATTACCAAATTTTTCATCTGATGTACATGTAAAAATTGCTTGTATTAAACAGGTATTTAATTATTTGATGAGCATGAAAATTACATGGGGTTTGGCTGGTATTAACCTGGGTTACTTCTAAGCATTTTTTGTGTGCTTAACAGCTCCATGAAATTGGCCCCATATATGTTTGAAATGAACAAAATCCTTTATTTGTGTTATCTCATGTACTTCAAATGTCAGATTTACTTGTTGCGCATGGAATTGTACAATTTTTTAAAGATGGTTAGTAAGTTTCACATAGACGTACATATGGAGAGCGAGCACGTATGCAGGGCGAGCACGTACACAAATTCTTCCCAAAAAATTTGGACTTCGATTTGCATTAAAAATTGCATTAACAAATACTTCTTAGTATTATTACCAAAGACATGTACATTCTGGCCGCCCATCGGTACCATTCTGGTACATGGGAACATATAAGCGTAATTCGAGGTATTGTTCCCTGTTTAGTTTTATCATCACGCCCGTGTTTTGAAATGGCACGGGATGGCCGTCTGGGCACGTTTCAGTACAATGTTCACATCAATAGGCGTTACCACGGTTCAGCCTGCATCGACCTTGAAGAACGTGTGATAATAATAATAAATAATAATAATAACAGCATTTATATAGCGCATAGTGATGATGCCGCAACTTGTAGTCATGTACTTTTCCGTTATAATGTAACGTTGTAATCACAACATGGAAATAACATAAATTTTATTGATAGGACTTATGGATTGCGTGTCATTGCAATGGCATCGCCAGGCACTAGTTTTTAAGCAATAAGTAGCTTTCAGGCTACGTTCAGACACCGTTCGACACAGTCAGCAGGAATTATACAGGGTGAACCTAAAATAACAAAACCGAGAAAAAATGGTCACTGTTCCAAAAATATACATGTCATGGATACATCAATTATTGCATCATAAAGTAGGAGGTACAACCTTTCTTTTAATACAAATATCGCAAGGCTACAGTCACGGATGGCT
The DNA here is from genome assembly GCA_037893225.1 of Hippasteria phrygiana. NCBI lineage: Eukaryota > Metazoa > Echinodermata > Asteroidea > Valvatida > Goniasteridae > Hippasteria > Hippasteria phrygiana. Next base: position 257,392 of record JAZGUH010000575.1, on the reverse strand, counting down.
GAGTATCATTGTCTTCAAAACCATAGACAAAATTCAGAAATGGACAAGTCAGTCGTTTTAATAGAAAATGAACAGAACCACTACTACTCCATGACATGCTTCCTAATATCTATAACCATGTCTCGACTAAATGAATTGTGTGGCCATTCGTGCATGGAAGACATTGGCTTAAACTGTAATAACTCTCTTGTGGTTACTAGTGGGCATTTATGATAATTCACACAGCAAAGACTTTATTGCAAGATGGTTCGGCTAACAGTTGAACAGAGGGTTTTCGTCGTCAAAACGTTTCACCAAACGGGAAGTTTGCAGGCAACCCAATAGGCGTATGCATTTAGAGCAAACTTTCCTTAACGAGATCCACCAGTAAAATCGACAAACAGATCATAATGAAGAAATTGTGTTTTTTGTCAATTTCCTGTTTTCCAGCAGACATCCATTGCCAAAAAACAAGTTCAAAGCATAACACATGACTTGTCCATTTCTGAATTTTGCCTATGGTTTTGAGGACAATGATACTCGGCCATCTGTGACTGTATCCTTGCGACATAGGTATTAAAAGAAAGGTTGTACCTCCTACTTGATGATGCAATAATTGATATATCCATGACATGTATATTTTTGGAACAGTAACCCCTTTTTCTCGGTTTCGTTTTTTTTAGGTTCACCCTGTATAAGGCTCACGTAAAATTTGGTCAGGTTTGCGCAGTGGTACTTCCCTCGTCTTCCACCTATACAGTGGCCCGGGTTCGAATCCCGGGTTGGGTTTACATTTCCTGCCTGATTCCGTGGCTTTTCGCAGATGTCCTTCTGGGGTTTTTCCTTCCACCTCTAAAACTGGACCAATTATTGTCTTACTGCATATTTCTCCAGGCTTTCGAGCTACAGTGCAATGAGGAATCCTTGGTTTCATTACCAGGAAGAATTTTTGAAAAAATCAGAATCTACGAACAAAAAATCAAATGAGTATTCCATGGTTGCCAACTCCGTACAGAAAGGTAGCACCTCACCAAATCATCAGTTTTACCACACGCTAGCCTGGGGGTAAAAATAACCAAGCGTGTAATCCGTAAACGATCTTCCCCACAGGCCCAGCGGGTACATCAGAGTGGGAGTACGGCTCCCGCACGCCGCTGGCCCGTGTTCAGGAGCCAAGTAATTCGGACATGGCCTAACTTGGGCCTTTTTTTCACATCAGCTGTAACTTTCATAGCAAAGGGATGTTTTTATTACACATCGTAATTAACGACTTGGGTATTTTTCATGAACAAAATTTTACAATAATTAGGCTAGCCCTAACAAACACTCCATTAAACACTCTATGTATGGTGGTAGGGTAAAACCAGTAGTGTTTCACCATGAAACTGTCGGGTATTTCGATAAACTGCCATCAGAAATAGCAACAGCTTAACGCGCAAAATGTAAAACCTGTTGAAATAAATTGATGGAAATCATACGCAACTGAAAGCACACTGATGAGATGTGTTACACTGTGAAACCCTTGAATATCACGGTCACCCGCAGATTGATGCAACATGTTTGGTGATTTCATGCTCTCACCTCAGTCTTGATTTCTACAATACGTGACATCACACGTTAGACGGCATTGGATTGGACATCTTCTCACGCCCCGGAATTCTATACCAGTTCCATGTACATGTCAACACATTTAAGTTTGGACTAATACTGGCTTAGTGCCAGATTGAAATTGTTTGTTGGAAAAAATACCTTTTGATTTAAATCAAGACTTTCTGATGTTAGTTGTGAAAAAATGCATGGTAGTGTTTTAAATGAAACAACCCCGACCAAAAAAACACAGTGACTTCTCAAAGTATTCCTTGATTTGAATGTTGTCCATTTTATTGCACAAACAGCTTCACGGTGTTCAAAGCTCTAAACATTACTTCTACAGCTTCGGTAGGTACGCTGATCAAAGATGAAGACAGTTATATGCTTTTTGATCTAGCTGTGTATCGCCATTCTGCACGTCTTTGGGATTACTCGTCTACGTGCGTATTACATCATAAAGATGGAGAATGACACCGCAGATGCGTTTGATCAGGCGAAAACTGCATCTGCAGCCGTTTCCAAGGTTTATCGTTTTATTTTCCTTTAAAAAGCTCTACCACAAAGGCACAGTGAATTGAAATAGAGTACTGAAGTGATGACGTCAATCAATGCAATGTTTGGAACAAGAATACATTCTAAACTGCACGTGTTTGGAACCAGTTGCCGCGGCAACTGACGTCAGACTTCGGTACTCTATGGTTTCAACACGTCAGATTTCGCACTCGAGCGGTTTTTTTTATACTTGATAGTCAGCGCGTTGCACGTAACACGTACCGTAGCCCTTTCGCACAAAAAGAACAACTTCACATCAGTGTTTGCTATGTACCCCGTACAAAATTTAATAAACCTAAAATAACAAACCACAATATTCCGAAAATTTCATGGAAAGGAAAGGAAACAAAAGCTTATCCGTTTACTTATAGCACTGACATTCTCGCTTTCAACCCGGAAGTGCGCTAATGTGAAATTCCTCTATTGGAAGATATCCCAAACGTGACCTTCTTTACATTTACATTAAGATATCATTCATAGTGGTACTAGCACAATACTTCTCTAAAGTTTTTACTTCAATTATTAAATCGAAAGATGAAGAAGCCTATTTCAGACTTTTTTTGCAAAATAGGCCTAACTCTCTTTGGATTTCCATTTATAAACGGCCACTTTTCATCTTAAAGCAAAAAGGAAAAAAACAAGTTCAGTCCGACCCTACACCCCTTTTTGTAGGCCCTAAATGGTCTTCTTTCAAGAAGTTTTTTTGGTTTTTTTATCTCCAAAAAAATCTGCAGAAGAAATGTTTACAAAATCTCAAAGATGGGCCAATTTCATAGAGCTGCTTAAGCACAAAAACATTGCTTAATAAAATCAGGTAACCGGCCAAATCTCTGTGTGTGATGTATATTGTTTGTGACTGGTATTTAGCTGCTGTTTGCTTAGCATAAAACTCACATGGAGTTTTGGCTGGTAACCTGGTTTTACGAAGCAATGTTTCTTTGTGCTTAAGCAAATTTGGTGCTTAAGCAGCTCTATGAAATGGATCCCCAGGTTCTGCACAAGTTTTTACTCTCCTTCAACGAATTCAGCCCTTTAAGAACTTCGACTGCTGAAAACTAATGAAATAAACTGATCTCAGCCAGCTGATCCCTGGCCAATTTCTTGGAGCCGCTAAGCGCAGAAAAGATTCGTAAGCAGAAACATTGTACCAGCGATATCGTGCGATGTGTATTATTGCCTGCTTCACTTACAATTTTGCTTCGCACGTTAATTTTCAAGCAGCATTTTCTGCTTACCAGCTCATGAATATGCATTAAATAGATTTATGAGCTGTAAATAGATTATATTTGTGTAAATATTCTTATATTTGTGTAAATATTTGTGTATGTGTGTGTAAATATTCAGTTTTATTTAAAAAGTATGCAGGGCCCAAATGGAAACCAGTTTAAAACTATTTGAGTACACCATAAATAGACCCATCCATTAACCCCTTGAGTACGTTGTTCTTTACGGGAGACGTCGGGGTGTCGCGGCGGCTCTGGCAGCCAAGCGAAACGGCCACAATGTGTTTGTGCAGTCTAGCGTAACATACTCAATAATCCAACAATGGATTGAACCTGCACAAACAGCGGCAAATGGCGTCATCCGGCCTGGTGGCACTGTTTTTATTTTTGCGGCATATGACGTCTTCCGTACCGTACGCAAAGGGTTTTAAGCTCCGCAAATTGACCTATCGCGGTCGAATCGCGTCAATGCAGCTTGTGAATTATTGTCCAATCACATCAATTATAATTCCACGTGGAACGCACAAAATCTGAGACAAACAAAAATTACCACACACAATTCCCATAGGGTTGTCTAAGGGGCGTGGTTAACTCGTAAACGGCGATAGGTCAATTGGCGTATTAACTAATCACAGCGGCGCGCGCACATGCGCACACGTACATGTACGTCTGGCCATAGTCTCGGCTGTGACTGGTTATTAGGTAAGGTGACGGAGCTTTAATGTGGGCCCCGTTTATGATGCCTTGACCACGGGCCAAAACTCGACGTGATTTTCATGCTAAGCAAACAGCAGCTAAATACCATTCACCAGCCACATACATCACATGACAATGTAGTGGGTAATCCTGTTTTTACCAAGGAATAATTTTCATACTGAGCAATGTTTTTTGCTTAGCAGCTCCACGAAATTGGTCCCAGATTGACAGCGTTATCCAAAGGTTACATGTTCGAATCCCGCGTAATGCAATTTCCTATTCGAATGGCAATCTTACTACACAAAAAAACCAGCAGACAAAGGCTGTCTTTTTCACTCGTAATTTATTTCAAGACATCCCTTTAAAGTAAAGTTAAGTCGATATCATTTTACAGCTCATTTGGGAAAAGGCATAGTGTACTGTGACTTATGGTAAGGTGGTATCACGATTTTTTTTTGATTTTTTTTAAATCATACCAATTAAAATGTACAGTATTTACAACAATTCTTGTTTTCTGAAACAGATAGTGAAATCTTCGGGTTCGGGTTTAAACAAGTAATGTTGGCACATAAAAATCTTTTAAAGGAACAAGTCTTGTCATTTCGAATGCAAAGTTAACAAATAAGACGTAACCTATTTCTCGCATGTTCTCGGAAATTCTCGCCAGCAGTGATCAATATTAAATTGTGTTAAAATAAAGTGGTGGTAAATGATCATAAAGTTATCGCGTAAAATATGCAATAATATAAGACAAAGACAAGACAAGCAAACTGCTTCCATGCGACTCGGGACATTATAAGTTGTATCTAGCACGAGATTCTCACTTGATTCAACCATTAATACGTCATAATGTCTGCATGACCTTTGACACTTGCTTAGTCAAACAAATTGTTTTGTTTTTGATTTTCTTTTATTCAACCCTAATTATTTTGTCAATACTTTATTTTTTTAACTGTCAATTTTGCGTTTGTGCATTTTTAACGATATAGGCCTGAAAGCACAGTGTGGCTACGTTTTAGTAAAATTGAAAATCCTGCCTGAAAATTGATTGTCTGCTATATATAACCCCAATTTGGTCCAAAATTAAGACGTGCCTGTTTATCGCAGATAATTGCAAATCTATAAAATAATAATAATCTTAAAACATCAGTCGAAACGGGCTTCAACCAGTTTAGAAATGGCACATATCACCCACAGGTCCATCCCAAACGGAGCATACGCGAGGAACGAAGATCTAAACTGCCAGCGATCCTCCCCATCGGATTGCTACCGTAAAACTGAGCCAAAGTACCCATGATTGTCCTGCTTCGTCTCCGCTGTGATCGAAGCCCGAACGCAGCCGTTATCAAAATCTTCCGGGAAAGTGTTGATTGATTTGTCGTGTGCACGATTGTGCCGGCGAGTGCATCCGGTGTTCAGCGTTGTAGTTCCAGAGCCCAGACATGCTGGGGCCAACCGGTCCTTCCTCGTGATCGTCTCGTCTCGACAACATGGGCAGTCTCGATCTGTTAATGAAAATAGCAGAAAAAAACAGGTTTCAAAATAATGGTTTGCGTATAGAGTTCACCTTGTCAAGGGTATTGAAATATACTGAAGTTCAGCTTCCCGGAATGTCTTATTTATACACAGGATGTAACTAAACTGTGGAACCTGAGGCATTTGAGATGCAGAAATGAGGAAATTTCAAACGGCCAAGATACAGATAAGGACTTTCTCTGTACATTTTTATCATCCCAAAATGTCTCAAGTACCAGACTTCAGTTACCTCTTGCGCATAAAATCAAGACAATTTAAAATAGTGAGGTTTTCGTCCAGGGCATTTGTCCTTGCCTTCCAACATGGGTGTGGGTTGGATTTCAGTCCCTGCCTGATTCCGTGGGTTTCCCTAGAATATCATTCTGGGGTTTCCCCCACCTCTAAACTGAACATTTCGTCGTCTCCTTCCTACAGGTTTCTCCAGGCTTTCGAGCTGCAGTGCAATATGCGCTTTTGAGGAATCCTTGGTTTCATTATCAGAAAGAATTACTAATCAAATCAGAGCCCAGTCCTTTCCAAACAGCGAAATAATGCACATTCAGGGGCGTTAATCCCATTTCAAATGTGAGTTTGTATATGCCGGCAATCGTGGACCTAGGATAAAAGAATTCGGGCGTAGACAAAGGGGTCCACGTTTGACCTAACGTCCACGATTGAAAATCGTGTACAAAACCAATGGGAGGCCTTCCGAAAAAGTTAGAGTATAAACAAAAGAGGAACAATGGAAGGTCCACGATTGCACCCGTTTACATGACTGTGTGTGTGAGTTTGTATATGCCGGCAATCGTGGACCTAGGACAAAAGAATTTGGGCGTAGACAAAGGGGTCCACGTTTGACCTAACGTCCACGATTGAAAATCGTGTACAAAACCAATGGGAGGCCTTCCGAAAAAGTTAGAGTATAAACAAAAGAGGAACAATGGGAGGTCCACGATTGCACCCGTTTACATGACTGCGTGTGTGTGTGTGTGTGTGGAGGGGGGGGGGGGGGGGGGCATTAGTCAAGAATTATATGAAGCGCACATAGCAAGCGTCTTATTATTAGCTTGGCGCGAAGCCCTTAATGGGAGGGGAGTTGTGCATACCGTCTGTGTAGTCGGTATGACGTAATCATGTTTTGCCTCATAAGCATACTCGTGAGCACAGTTTGAGGAGCGCTATTTTCGATTGGTAGCAAAAGGAACACCTTGTCAAAACCCTGAAAACCGAGAAAAAGGGGTTACTGTTCCAAAAATATACATGTCATGGATATATCAATGTATTGCATCATCAAGTAGGAGGTACAACCTTTCCTTTATTTATTAAAGGCCGTGTACGTGATTGGCCATTGTTGCAATTTTCAAAAATGGGCGGATTTGGGGGTTAGTATGTTATAGGAAATATCGTTCCACTGACCTGTTCAAAGTTTTGCCCAAATTACCCAATGCCAAAACTCCATAATTTAAATATGAATTAACCAATATATTGTAAACAGAAATGCAGTCTTTTATTCTCATACCTTTTTAGTTCTATTAAGGAGTTCATTAGCTTTAGATATTTTATTACAAACATAAGAAATTATGTTCCTTCCAGAGCATATTTTTATCTGTCACAAGACCTAGAAACTTAGTACAAGTAACCTTTTTCAGAGTACAATTTTCAAAAAATCATGATATATCATCAGCTACCGTCCTTTTGCCTGGATGAATAACAAATAAAATAACTTTTATCAGGATGAATTCTCAACCTATTTGCTTTAAACCAGTCTTGTAAAATCAATAAATCTCTGTTAACATTCATAGCTGATACATTTAAATCATTCCCAGAGGCAAAAAGAGTAATGTCATCAGCAAATAAGACGGGTTTTACAAGAGAACAACACAGAGGCATATCATTTACATAAATCAAAAATAATAATGGTCCAAGCGTGGAGCGACACTACAATTAATATCATTATAACTTGACTCAACTCCATTTGATCAGGAAAGTTCGCTCTGAATGCATCTTGGGTTGCCTGCAAACGTCCTGTTTTGTGGAACGTTTTTGACGACGAAAACCCTCTGTTTAACTGTTAGCTGAACCATCTCGCCAAGATGAAGCCTTTGCTGTAAATGATCATAAATGCACATACCCACTAAACCACAAGAGAGATACAGTTACATAAGCCAATGTCTTCCATGAAGACATTGAAACATGGTTGGATATTAAGGAAGCATGACATGGAGTAGGAGTGGTTCTATATATCAAAACGACTGACTTGTCCATTTCTGAATTCTGTCCATGGTTTGAAGGACAATGATACTCAGCCATCCGTGACTGTAGCCTTGCGACATATGTATTAAAAGAAAGGCTGTCCTACTTTATGCAATAATTGATATATCCATGACATGTATATTTTTGGTATAGTAACCTTTTTTCTCGGTTTCGTTTTTTAGGTTCACCCTGTATAACAACTATTAAATGTGGAAAACATTTCCTCCCTTGTCAGTAAGAGAGTAATGTGCATTGTTATATCTCCGTCTTGGATACTGTGTTTTGATTGGCCTAGAACGATCACGTGTCCGGTCTATATTATACAAATAATGAATGTTTATGAGTGCGATTGTAAGAATAATTTCATGAGGTGACAGATTGAATGTTCCATTCACCAGGCGAAGCCGAGTGGAATGGGACATTCCATCTGTCCCCGAATGAAATTATTCTTAACATTGCACGAATGTGAAACACTCATTATTTGTTTTATACAACGCCTGAATAAATTCGACAGATTGCATGCATGGATTTCTTGGTGTACAACGTGCCGTTTACCTTCTCAGTCCCGCATAAAACCGCGACAAAAAGTGGTCAAGTTCCGAATCAGTTAAACTTTAATTGTTCCTGCGTGTCTTGCAAATTCCTCTAATCGTTTGACTAAATATTTCATTTGTCTCTTTGTGTTAGCAGCGTCAGCATCGCCTACGAGTTCCAATATTTCGTCGTATGTTAGGAAAACAAACCGCGGTTCGGAAACACCGTCCGCCATTTTGTGTGAATGATAGCCTAGACTGGTTCCCGGTCCCCGTATGTATATAATATACATTGAAGTCCGAAGGACAACGGAGGGACCGGGAACCAGTCCAATGACAGCTGTGTTGTAGCGGCGGGGAAGTTCTATCAAACGCGTTACCGTTTGATAGAACGATGTGATAGAACGCTTTTTGGCGGTGTGGGTTCGCATCGTGCGATGGGACGAATAATTCAATGCACGTGATCGACGATCCACCAATTGGATGGCTGGGATTTATTCAGTTGTTGTATAATATACAAATAATGAATGTTTATGAGTGCGATGGTAAGAATAATTTCATGAGGTGACAGATGGCATGTTCCATTCCACGAGGCGAAGCCGAGTAGAATGGGACATTCCATCTGTCACCGAATGAAATTATTCTTACCATTGCACGAATGTGAAACGTTCATTATTTGTTTTATACAACGCCTGAATAAATCCGACAGATTGCATGCATGGATTTCTTTGTGTAACGTTATAAGGTGCCGTTTACCTTCTCAGTCCCGCATAAAACCGCGACAAAAAGTGGTCCAGTTCCGAATCAGTTAAAGCTTAAATTGTTGTTCCTGCGTGTCTTGCAAATTCATCTAATCGTTTCACTGCATATTTGATTTGTCTCTTTGTATTTGGAGCGTCAGCATCGCCTACGAGTTCCAATATTTCGGGAAACTCGGCCGCCATGTTGTGTGAATGACAGCCCTGTTGTAGCGCCACCAATAGTGACCGTGAAATTAGGGAAGTTCTTTTGGTTCTATCAATGCGCGCGCACCGTTTGATAGAACCATGTGATAGAACGTTTTGGGCGGTGCGGGTTCGCGTCGTGTGATGGGTCGAATAATTCAATGCACGTGATCGACGATCCACCAATCGGATGGCTGGGATGTATTCAGGTGTTGTATAAAAACGACTGTCACACTCCAAACATGATATCACACATCAGCAGCTAGCTAGCTATTGAGCTGTATCATTGGTACCCACCTAATTTTCACCTATACTGTTGACGGTAGTAAACTATAATGGGAGCAGCGAACGAGCAGACGATCAGTTGTATACCCACGCAATATATACATACACTGTTGGCGATAGTGGGAGCAGCGGACTAGCAAACGATGAGCTATTTTGATCGCGTGATTTGTTTGAGTTAATTTCCACTGAGCAAGTCAAGTTGAACTGAAACAAATCTGGGTTTGGGTGCTATGCGTCCCTCGGGTGTTAAAAACGTCATATCACACATCACAGCAGTCAACAATTGTTAAATGATCGCCGACGGATGACATTTAAAATAATATTACATTTTGCGTGTGAGAACATTTTTTTCTCCTTCAAGGAACGGCCATGCAACCAGTGTTTACTTCAGCTTGTTTTACACATTTAACCACGTCTTACCAATCTTCGCCGTTTTCACGAAGTGACGAATTCTTGTTGCTAATTCCGGAATGCCTTGGTTGTGACTACAAAATGACACCCATCGAAACGAATGCCAGCATACACGGTACTTTAATGCCTTTTTCTAGCTCCGGCGAAGACATAAAGTTTATATAGATGGATGCGTGTTTTTCTCCTACACTTCTGATATCATCACAATTTGTACATGGGGGGGGGGGGGGGGGGTGGAAAATGTCCAAGCTTTCAAACGACTTTCGACGTTTGGGGGACTGTGGGGGGAATTTGTATCGAGGTGGAATATACATAGCTGTATCAAAGCTGTCATTTAATTTTCGCAAGCAAGCTGTCACAGTACAATGGTCATTTTGGTTAAAAATGCATAAACTGTGATATCAAGAAAATCTATTAAGCCACTAATGCCTTATTATTATAATCCATTAGTTCCACGGCCAAATACTCAAATATTAATTTACGTTTTCCGGCTACCAATACTGTTATTACAATGAGACGGATCCATCAGAGCAAAAGGGGTGCATATCTTCATTTTGAGAATAATTTATTCAAATTATTCCACGCTCGGGAGAGTTCTAATGTGTATTAAATTAGTCTTAACTACAAGTATGGACGACTTCAATAAAGCCAACATGACTGTCCAAATTAAGGCCAACCCGCAGCAGCGTAGTCAGGGCTGTCTCCATGCATGGGGGGCGAGTGGGGGGGGGGGGGGGGCTGGATGTTGCAGGGGGGACTCACAGTGTTTTTTCTTTATAATACTATTATTTTCTGCGTTTGCGAAATGTTCAGTGGGCGGAGACTGGCCCGGAGGGGCGACGATTTTTTTATGGGGGGCGTGCGCCCCCACGCCCCCCCCCCCCCCCCCCTTAGCTACGCCACTTTCCCCGCCCTAATTCACCTGTAGTGAATTCTATGAATGCTTGTTGTACGTTGCTGTCACAAATTTTAGTGGCTTTAAAGTTCCAAATTGGTCTGGCAAGTTTTCGGTAATATTAGAAATATAGTTCAATATATTATAGGCCCTATACAATATACACTAGTCTAGTCTACACCTGCGTTTCTCATAATAAACGCTAGTGGTATTTATAAAATCATGTATTTGTAATTCCCAGTTGGCTTATTTGAATTGAATTACTTGGTTTCCTCCAACATTGAACCCGTGCTCAAAGTTTTGGTGTTCTCCCTCATTTCAGGGCCCAGTTTGAATCATTTTACCATCGTCTCGGTAAAACCTTCCAAAAAAAAAAGTCAAGTGTGGACACGGCTTATGATGCAGCCAAAACTTCCCAGATAGCACAAGTCGTTATAATAACGTTGAAAAATGGTTCATTTAGTTAATATATGATTAAGGTTTAATAGTTAACGTTAAACGAACATTCACTTTCAGTTAGTTTTGTCAATGTTGTAAATTTGTTGATTATAGTACTTTGTTTTAACGTAGATTTCATGTTACATGCTTCCCTGAATTTAGGGGTGAATTTTTCAACATTGATTGAACGTTGTTATCAGGTTAGTACCAACGATTCATTTTCTGTCATCCTTTCAACGTTAAAAAAACGTTTACATTTGGTTTGTAAGGTTGGTTTAAGAATGGTTGACTATATGACGTTAAAACATTGTTTGAACTTGGTTAGCAATGTCGGCCAATATCAGTTCATTGGATAACGTTAAAACGGCGTTAGCAGAAGGTTGGTGAGGTTGATTGAACCGTGGTTCATGGAACAACGTTAAAGCATCGTATTCGGGAGGTTAGCGAGGTTGGTTAAATCGAGGTTCATTAAACAACGTTAAAGCAGCGTTTGAAGAAGGTTAGCGAGGTTGGTTAAACCGAGGTTCGCAAAAGAACGTTAAAACAACGCTTACCGACGGTCAGCGAGGTTGGTTGAACAACCGTTTACTAAACAACGTTAACGCAGCCTTTGCAGAAGGTTAGCGATGTTGGTTGAACGGTGGTTCTCTGAACAACGTTAAAGCATTGTTTACAGTAGGTTAGCGAGGTTAGTTGAACCATGGAGCTATTATAGCTCCATGGTTGAACAGTGGTTCAGTTTAAAACGTTGAAAAATCGTTGGTCGCAGGTTAGCAATGTTCGTTGAATTACGGTTAATTGTATAACGTTATAGAGCATGTTTGCTGAATGTAATAATGGTCGATTTAAAGGTAGTTAAATGAACAACGTTAAGGCATCGTTTTCAGTAGGTTATCGAGGTTAGTTGAACGGCGGTTCTCTGAACAAGGTTAAAGCATTGTTTACCGTAGGTTAGGGAGGTTTAATAGTTGAAAGGTGGTTCTATAAACAACGTTATAGTATATCGTTTTCGGAAGGTTAGCGAGGTTGGTTGAATAGTGGTTCACTTTAAAACGTTGAAAAATCGTTGGTCGAAGGTTAACAATGATTAAGGTTTATAGAAAGACGTTGGATCATCGTTTGCTAAAGATTAACGAGGTTGGTTAAGGTATTGTTACCTGAATAACGTTAAAAATTAATGTCGTTTGCTGAAGGTAACGGAGGTCGGTTGAATGGTGGTTAACAAATCAACGTTAACCCTCCTGTTCTCAGGGCCAAAATCGACCCAGCTGCTGTACAGATCAAAACCTATCAAATTTCAGATTGAAACACACACAAACTGTCGGAGTTGGTGTTTAGAGATTTTGATAGGCTGTGATAGTTATAAGTATAGGAGGGTTTTAAAGCATCGTTCGGCGAAGGGTTCCAAAGTTAGTTAAATGGTGGTTCCCCAGACAGCACGCAAACGTATAGAAACAACGTTACGTGAACGTTTGCAGCATTACTACTAACTTTAACTTTAAACGTCAACGTTGTGGTTTGGTTATTTTTTTCATTGATATTATGTTGCATCAACAGTGACAAGGTGATGGTAGAATAGACGTCACAACAACGTTAATAGAACATTTCAATGTATAACCTTTTCCACTTTTCTCTATAGTGCTTTATTTTGTAGCCTATGAGTTGTTGAAAATAGCACCTGAAATGCTTTAGTTTAGCTCCTTTGTTGGTGCTTTTATTATAGCACGCATGCTTGTGCTAAATCAGCATGGCATGCAGTCACTATACAAGCACCTAGAAGTGCACAATTTTAGATCTTTAAGTGCTGAATTTAGCACCTCGGTTTTTAGAGTGCGTGAACCACGGTTTAATCAACCTCACCAACCTTCTGCTAACGTTGTTTTAACGTTATCCACTGAACTGCTATTAGCCAACACCAAGTTCAAACAATGTTTCAACGTTAAAGTAAACCATGCTCGAACCTTTATTCAACATAATACCAATCATTTGCAAAACCAAACTTCATTTTTATTACATGGTAAACATCATGGTAAACATTTCTTTTAACGTATCCATGTTGGGCTTTCTATAAAGTTTAACGCGTTCAACCATGCCTACGTTTATTCGACAATTAGCAAAATAACTAAATCGAAATTTTCTTTACGAATCCTGTAAACGGTTACAGTTGTTCGATGATTCTATCCACGTTGATTTTAATACGCCAGATGCAAAATACTGCAGTGGGGTGGTTGTAACGTTTTCAGCATTACCAACATTGCTTCGAGTTAATATTAATAAGAAAAGTATATGACTTAACATTAGTGCAATAATCAGGTCACCTATACTTTGTTCCAACGTTACCTTTCTGATTATTTGCCGACTAAATAAACATTTAAAATCGTTACATTGAAAAAGTGCAATTTGGTTGCTGTATAACGCTTTCAACTAAACCATGTCAAATATTATTCCACATAAAATCAATGAACAAAGCAACTAAACTAAAGAAACATTGAACGCTATTTACCCTCATTACCGTAATTGTAACGAAATAATGTTTGAACATTCTGTCCTGGTTATTTCTCAACAATGTTAACGTTTAAAAGAAATGTGACAATGACGTTGTTGTAACGTTTTTGAATAACCGTGCCAACGTTGTTTCAACATACCACCAGTGAGCAAACTAACCAAACCGAAAACGTTGATATTTAACGTCAATGTAATAATACGGCGAACGTTAATGTAACATTGTCTATACGCTTGTATGCTATCTGGGTAGCGTTGAAAAGTGTTACATTGAAATGTTACAATAACGTTGTTGTAATTTGTTAACATAACCATGCCAACATTGATCAAACAGAATATCAATGAGCAAACTCTCTAAACCGAAACGTTAATTAGTTAGTGAACCATGATGTTATAGACGACAAAATGTTGTATGTGTAAATGTAATATGAGTATACTAACCAAACCAAACCATTCAGATAAATGTTAACGTTCGGTGAACATTAATTCAACTTTCTTCCAACGCATACGTTTTCAGAATTACCATGCCAACATTGATGCATTACGATATCAAGGAGCAAAGTAACCAAACAAAAATATTGATTGTTTATTAGCATTAATTTGGTAATCGCTAATGTAACTTTGTTTCAACATTCCTGTGCTAAAATATTCATTATTTAACATGTTACTAATAATTTGGTAACGCTAATGTAACTTTGTTCTAACATTCCCGTGCTGGTTATTTTCCGACTATATAAACGTTTAAAAAACGTTACACTGAAATGTTACAATAACGTTGTTATAACGTCATTCCACCATTACCTTGTCAACGTTGATGCAACATAATATCAATGAGTAACAATGCGGCAAACGTTAACTTAACGTTGTTTCTACGTTTGCGTGCTATCTGGGTTACGTCTTGTCTTCACAGCTCGATGGCGCGCTTGCATCATCGCCAGCCGGCTACGCGCTGTCCACAATGCTAGCCTCGTTTTATATCGCTAAGCGCTACGCTCCGCCCAGTCTGCACACTTTCCGCTACAGTATAGGGCCCTATATAAGGTACACGAGTTCAAAAACATGGGGGGACATTTGATATTGTGTGATTTGTGTCCCCCACCCTTCAAAACGTTGGGGGACGTGTTCCCCCCCCCCCCGGGATTGACGCCCATGTGCACATTTAGAATGTCTTCATAGACCGCGCACAACCTTCTATTTAACAAGCTTCGATATAGTCCTACCCCAAATTACCACAACATAAGCAAATACGTCCTTGTTTGGTGTAATTTTCATCCTGAGCAAGAAAGCGCAAAATTGAAACCAAGGGCCAATGAGTTTGATGAGTCGAAATTTCGCGACTGTAAACATGAGAAACTCGTCCACGATCTCAGTGCTGGTACTTTATCTTTTCAAATCGTTATACACGACGTATCATACTGTTAATGCATTTCGCTATACACAGTGTAATTACGACTATCAGATAGGATTAGCCTTTTGCGGGGAAATAGAGGTCTTGTTTCCTGTAAGTAGCCTCAGAATATTGACCTATCGCGTTCGAATCGCGTAAACGCAGCTTGTGAATTATTGTCCAATCACATCAATTATAATTCCACGTGGAACGCGCATAACTGAGACAAACAAAAATTACCACACAAAATTCCCATAGGATTGTCTAAACGGCGACAGGTCAATACCTCGGAAAACAGCCGTTTGAAGTGTGAAGGGAAGAGAAGTGTAGATTTCATCAGCAACTAGCTTTATGTTTACCATCTGACGACGCGAAACGTTCTGAATTTGGGCTATTTCTGTGCTTTTTGGAAGTGTTTTTTTAATGATGGGATTAGGTTTCTCCTGATATTTTTTGGAAAAAATAGTGCATTCAACAAAATCGGCAAAGGCTCTCACCTATTGTTACGGCCATTTTACAACACATTGAAAACAAGCAAACAAGCAAGCCAACAAACAAACAATTACTCATTGAATAGTTTCAAGGTTTACGTTAATAAATATGATACCAGCACGATCTTCCTGAGAAATGTTTCCGTCAAAATGCTGTCACTTTCTAGAAAATTGTAGGCTGAAAAACCTTCAAAAATGCCGTGGCGAGATCATTATTTCCCCAGATTAGGCCTAATCCTCTCTATACTCTGACAGAAACATGCACACAATCGTTTTCGAAACAGACCAGTTTATCAGTTACCATTTTCTCGTGACTTAGGTTGACGCATTCAGCTAAAAACGTCCAACCTAAAACCCAAGGCTTGTTATTTCATGTATATTGAATCGCACAAAGTATGAGTACTGCATGTAACTGTTTTGTCAGCCCCACCCATGCTACATCATTATCTGAAAGTAAACTACTTACAATCTAAAAAAAAAATGCTCGATTACATTCATATTCATTGCATTCATATTCATTGCATAGGTTAAGTCTGACCTTTGAAAAAAGGTCATCAAATTTATGTATTGTATAAAATCAGGTAAAGACGGAAAATATCCAAATAAAGATCAATGTGATCAGTCAATAGCAGTTAAGATGATCAAAAAGGTGGTTAAAAACCAAGTTTCATTTTTCCACTTTATTGGCTTTTCAGATAGCTTGTATATTCTTCAAACCGAATACAAATTGGTAAAGAACGATTAAAATTTATTGCATTGAAAAAAAATGGACTAAAATTGCCCCTTGAGTGAGCGTTTGGTCTCAATTCCTGAAAAGGTCATTAGGGATGCAAATGTATGCATATGACCTTATGACGTGTGTGCGCTTACACGGCCGTGCAGCCACCACGTCTGCAGCGTGTTGGTACTATCATCCACATGTGTGTTTTATGACATTTTCGTCGTCAGCTGGTCGTACTTTCTTGGCATTTTTTGCCGAATTCACGGCCTTCCTAGCTTACTTTTGGAGTTATTCGGAGCTCGAATGTATTAATGTTAATAAGTATTATGCCGAGAACGTGTGTGGTAGGTGGCTGCACAAGAAATACGGACAAAAATCCGAACCTATCTTTTCTAAGATTCCCCAAAGTTGATGGAAAACAACGACGGCAGTGGGTCCGGTTTGTGGAAACAACGCGATCTGACTTTAGGCTGACGAAATGGTCTTACATATGTAAGGAACATTTTACGAAAGACTGTGAAGATGAAATTGTAGCACTGAGTGAAGGCCAGACTCGGGATAAATGTACCATTCCGGCTGAAACCTTTGGCAGTACCAACGCTGAAGGCACCATGCCCAGCTTTCCGCCGGACCGTAGTCTCAGCGGCTGCAGGCTCAATCCGTTCTACCGCCGGCCGGCCCAGTCCATGTAAATGTCAGCCCAGTCCGCCCGCGCCCGGCGGCGCCGGGCGCGGGCGGACTGGGCTGACACTTACATGGACTCCCCATGCCCATCACGCGGCCCACTCTCAGCCACGACCGAACATGTTGAAGATGGGAGCAGGAGTCGATCACGCAGCGCGACAACATCGCCTTTTAAGCGACGACGTATGCGATCTGGAGGTGCTTTCCGGAAAAGCGAGAGGGCACGAGTAAGTATTAAAATGGTCATTGATGATGTTTAGAGTACAGATTGCTACCGATTGTTGGGGTGTCCGGCAGCGTCTAAACAGCCAAATTTTCATTAGTGGGCATTGCAACCAATTCGTGATAAAAAAAATACTTCGGGGGAGCTGAAAATCTTCAGAATCTACGCTATACTCTTCCCACGAGCCATCAGATTCTGCCATTATTCCAGAGCGAAAATTGTGTCCACGGCGACCCGATAAAAGTACGTGTACGTCTGTACGTACCGCGACGTCACTGTGATGTTTTCATTTCATTGAGATAGATACAATGCAGTTACCAGACTATGTTCGCGGCGCGCACACACTAATCCACACATATCCATCCACACAAATTCCAAACACAAATTTCAGTGCCAAAATATGGATGAATAAGACACAAGTAAGATTCCTGCTCCACAAAGACCTCATTAACAAATTATGAAAAACTCATCAGTGCAACGTTCATGCAATAATGCACCACCAGGAACAATAAAAATAGGACAAAACCAACACATAGTACACATGCACGCTCGCAAACACAATGGGCACTCGCATAGTGACGTCATCTATCTCCACGCAGCTACGTCACACGATTGGATTGTAAACACGCGGTTGACCCCGAGCTTTTCTGATTCTGAGCGAAAGCGACTCCAAAGTAGAACTTCTCTAAAATTGCCAAATCCATGCATACACTCTTCAAACCTACTTTGTTAGGTTTGGGGAGGCATAAGCTCTCAGAAAAGCCACTAAAGTAGAAAAATGCAAATTGGTTTTCTTTCCTCTTTAACACAATTACAACTGCAATATGCCATAAATGTCAAAATCGCTTAAATCAGTCAATAAAAACGACATTGTGTAAATTGAATCCCCATGAATTCCAAACTAGTTCCGCCTTATTGTGTCTCTTGTGCATTCTCAAGGACTGTTACGAATTGAGTTTTATTCAACACTTTAAAAGTCCTTAAATTGTTTATTTTTCTTGCGGAATGCGGCTCCTAATGCGCAAGGTTATTTTCTACAAATAAAAACGTTTTGCTATAAGCTGAGGCACGCACCACAATCAACTTCTTGCAGTCATATTGGACAGCGAGTCCACATTTTGACGTCAAATACTTCACAGTGAGCAAAAACTCATAAAGGCAGTATTACGGAAATGGTAGACGCGTTCATTTTTAGCTGTCAGCTGTTCATTTTGGGGGGTTTTCGTTAACGATATAAGAGCACAATGAGACTACGATAGAGACAACACATAGTTTACATTCAATACCATGTGTAAGTTTCAAATAGAAAAGACTGCAAAACCACAGTTTAAGGTATCATTAGGTATGGCATAGCTTTGGTAATGATCAAAATTTGAAAAAATACCGGACCGGGTACTTTCAATCTGAAAGCTTACTCAGATAGCATGCTGATATTGCGTCAATGTCGGTTTCTGATCGGCAATGTCGGCGTTGGCATTTTGTGTTCAGCCAACGTTGGTCTAATGTAAATTGATCGGCAGTGTCGGTGTCGCATGAATATCCGTCTCCCTGAAAAGCCGACTTATTATTAGTGGTTCTACTGCAAAGTGAAGATAATTAGGACAGTGACCGGTCACGTGAGAGGGTTCATAGGGAAGTGAAGCCAACGTGATCATGGGAGTCGGATATTCATAATGACATCGGCGTTGGATTAAAGGTGGTTGTTAACAATGGGTCAATGTTGGGCAATCCTGACGTCGGCCAAATGTAGGAAACAAGTGCTAGGCCAACGTTGGTTACGGGTTGTGATGAAACACTGGCGTCATGCTGGCTAGGTTCAACATTGGGCAAAAGTTGGCAATCATCATGTCGGCCAAATGTAGGAAACAAATGTTGAACCAGCTTTGGTTGTGGGTCATGATTAAACATTGGCGCCATGCTGGTTAGGAAGAGTGGAGTAACGTTGGGGAAAAGGTGTCATGCTGGTTAGGCATGCAGAGGGCCAATGTTGGGCAAAAGATGGAAATCATCATGTCGGTCAAATGTAAAAAGCAAATGCTTCACCAACGTTGGTTGCTGGTTGTGATTCAACATTTGTGACATGGTGGCTAGAGGACCAATGTTGGGAAAACGTGGCAATCGTCATGTCGGTCACACATAGGAAGCAAATGCTAGGCCAACGTTGGTTGCAGGTTGTGATTCAACATTTATTAAATATTTGTTTGAACAATCGTCTTATTATTTCAAACAAACCCTGGAACAACGGGGACACCATGGCAGCCAAGTTAGACACGTACATGCCTACTTTAATTTAATTTAGGAAATTGAACGTTACAATAAGAGTACTTCGTGGAAATCTTGGTGCTTTCGCAGAATGTTGTGAAATCTTGCAGAAATCTAGCATCTAGCGTATAGGCCTACGTATTCGATTTTATTCTGGTCACCCTGTCGACATCACACAACGCCATTTTGCAGCCGAGCCACAGATTTCAAAGATCTTTAACAATCGAACACATCTTAATGTTTATCTTGGCATTATTTTAGTGTAAGGTAAAGTGCACCCCAATTAGAACAGACACTACAGATTAACATGGTTGGGTTATTTTCATGAAATTCTGAGTTCTAGAAGCTTGATTCTGAGTTTTAATACTGATGTTTCGATTCCGTAGTGACTTTTGGCCTGTGTTTATACATGTACGTGCGTTCCAGTACAGTTAGTACATTTAATTAGCTACACGCAGATTTGTTGTTGTTATTATTATAATTTTCCTCAATTGCCGGATAGGGCGACACATAATCCGGGAAAAGAGTGGGTTAGGGTGACCTGGTCGAATAGGATATTAGGGAGACATTTAGTAGTTCATATTCATCACTTAGGGAGACAAGGGTACTTAGGGAGACATTTTCATGTCTCCCTAAGTACCCATCCCCCTTAAGGAGTGAGAATTTTACTGTCGGAAGTGAGTTATATCGATAGAGAATGGTCCAAAACATCAGTATACCAAAATTTGTGGGGGTAGGATAGGGGACATTTGGGTTAGGTTACATTAAAGTCGGAAAAAAAGTTGTGCACAAGTCTATGGGAATGTCTCCCAAATGTCCCATCTAGGGGTAATATTATTATTATTATTATTATTATTATTATTAATCCAAGGCGGTTAAAACAAATTACGAGTAATATTTAATAGATTATTTGTAATCAGTGAGTTCTATGGTGACAGACAATATACCGTAAAATTGTCTTCAATTGTGTGTGACACACCTGCTCGTTGTTTTGTTTAAAATGTCAAAGGTCACAACGCCTAATCAGGATGCGATAAGTGTTTGCAACTTGGTAAATATGACAAGATAGCAGAAGAATAACATATCCAGAAAGTGGTGCTCAGCTAAGAACTAATCAGCAAGTTGCTTTTATGGCAGACAAAAATCATCACAATGGACCACCTCCTTTTACAGGATGAGATATTGGTTTTGTGTCCCATACAATGTCCTTTACACTCCATGCACTTAGTTTGTTTGGGTGTCATAAAACGTTTACTCTATGTTTGGATGAATAGCCCTCTCACTTGCAGAATTGGTACAACAGCTGTACGAAGAATTTCTGGTTCATCTATTTCTATGCAGGGATTTATTCCAGTAGAATTTGTAAGAAAACCCCAGGTCACTGACTGACGTTGATAGATGGAAAGCCACTGAATTCCGGCCGTTTTTGTTGTACGCAGGGCCAGTGGTGCAAAGGGGCATTCTGGAAGATGTGTTCTAAAAGAACAAATCATACTGAAATTACACACCCACAGGCGGATCCAGGGGGGGGGGGGGGGTCCAGGGGGTCTGGACTTTTTTTTCTTTTTTCTTTTTTATTAATGTTTTTTTAATTTATTTTTTATTGATGTTTTTTTCTTTTTTTTTTGGGGGGGGGGGGGACCTGACCTAAACTCGGGAATCATTTTGGAAAAACATACAACTAACACCCCCCCCCAAGCACCGAACACATACTTATTAAAGTGGGGGGATATATCGTTTGTTCCCCTCCCACCCCCTCTTTTTGTCGTCCCCGAATACAAATTGTAGCCTATATTTGATTCTTTAGCTCAGAATAGTTGATTCAATTACTTCAAACTCGAAAATGATGTTTAATAATGATGATCTTTTGTTCCCAAAAAAATTAGTTAAAGTGGTCAGAAATTGCCTCAGATCGCACCGCAGAGCATCTAGAATCCAACAAATTTCGGGGCCCTTAAGCGGGCCCCGAACCCCACGCCGCAAGGGCTTCGCGCTTCGCGCTTCCCGCTCGCATTAGTTTGGAGCACAGTATGTCCCCCCCAAAAAAAACTTTTAAAGTTGGACCCCTCTTTGCAAAAATCCTGGATCCGCCTATGCACACCATAACATCACACTTACAAATTCACATAAAAAATAAAAAAGGTAAAAGACTATAAAAGAGTATAAAACACATACCACTGTAGACTATTGGTGGTGGTGCAATGGTGGCTCAAGGTTTATGAACAGAGGGGGACAACTTTCGTTGAAGTACCAAGAAATATTCACAAATCTGTCATGATTTCATCTTTCTCTTTGTCGTGCCGCATAAGTTATACTCTACTTACGCAACCGAAAGTTTCGTAACTGAAAGTTTCTATGTGACCTTTTCGGGAATGCTGGTTTGGGTTCAGTTATTTCTGTTAGCACCGCCAGCTACCACAACACGCAATGCCGATCATGCTGACTCCTATCGGGCGAACCAGCTGCGAAGTTTAGCGTAAACTCCCGTGGTCGCCGCTGACAGAAATACGCTCTAAACTTGCTGGCCGTCCCGCCAAGGTCCCCGTAAACACCGTAAACAAAGACAACCCCGAATGAGGGGATTGCAGGACCAGATCTGGCCTTACGCTCTCATCTTGACACGACCTGTGTCTGTTGTCTCCCCCAGTACGGCAGGTAAGACAACCATGTACGGAGACATTATACGGGACCGTGACGGTGCCGTGAACGTACGGGGAGGAAGACGGGACACGCCGGGGGTCAACTTGTCACCGAGGGCCTGGGTGCGAAGGACCCCGGGAAATGTTTATGACAGCGATGCTTCCGAGAGGCCCGGCCATAAATATTCCCTTCATGGTGTTTAGAGACTAAAAATAAAGAGAAAGACGAGGTAACAGAAAAGAGACACCGACTGCGTGTTTGGTTGGTTTTGTACCTGACAAACTATCACCATATGATTCCCATACAAACACCATACCGGGAAAGTAAACTGTAAACACGGCCGACATGATACCTACAGCCCCGTATACGATTCATCATGTGCCAACAAGAAGTCTTGGACCCGAGACACGACAGTGCACGTACACATGTAGTGTACACGCACTGAAGGATTGACATCTTTACATCGTCAGAGAGAGAGAGGGGGGGGGGGGGGGGGGTCTAAATAATGTTACTTCTTTTGGCAACAGTAATGAGTTGATGTACCATAAAATACAATACGCTTTACTAATTTGGTTCGAGTTCACCAACTCCAGGGACCAATTTCAGGAGCTGCTAAACACAAAAATTTGCATGAAAAGTTTTTATTGGTAAAAACATGATTACCAAATTTTGTATGTGATGTATATTGCTTGTAACAGGTAATTAATTGTTTGATAAGCATGAAAATCACATGGGGTTTGGCTGGTAACCTGGGTTACTTTTAAGCATTTTTGTGCTTAACAGCTCCATGAAATTGGTCCCATAGATGTTTGAAACGGACAAAGTCCTTTATTTGTGTTATCTCATGTAGGCCTACTTCAAATATAAGATTTACATGTTGCGCATGGAATCGTACAATTGTTTTAAGATGGTTTTGGTTACTAAGTTTCACATAGACGTACAATATGCAGGGCGAGCACGTGCAGGGCGAGCACGTAAAAACAAATCTTCCCGAAATTTTACAGATACTTCCAATATTATTACCAAAGACGTACATTTCAGCCGCCCATCGGCACCATTCTGGTACATAACCTCTTTCGTTATAATGTAACCGAAAAGTAGGCCTACATTAATTTTATTTTTATAGGACTCATGGTTCGCGTGTTATTGCAATGGCATCGCCAGGAGTGATTAACTAATAGACACAGCAGACATTATAATTATAAGGCTTACATAAAATTTGGTCAGGTTTGCGCCGTGGTTCTTCCCTCGTCTTCCACCTATACAGTGGCCCGGGTTTGAATCCCGGGTTGGGTTTACATTTCCTGCCTAATTCCGTGGGTTTTCACAGATGTCCTTCTGGGGTTTTCTTTCCACCTCTAAAAACCAATTCTATGTCTGACTGCGGAGTTTTCAAGGCTTTGGAGCTACAGTGCGATACCACAAATAAGAGCGTGAAAAAATGAGGTCTGCAGCCCATCCAAAAACAAAATAGTGTAATAAGAAACTCTTCCGAAGGCTTACGTCAATTTATCACTTCACCTGGCCATTTATTTGTTCGTTTGTTTCTTATTTATTGTTACTAATTCAACATGCGAAGATCTTTTACTGTCAAAACACTGTTGTTTGTAAAAGAAAACACATACACATTATTACACAATAAATACATGCGACATAATCATAATGGTGCTCTTCCGCTCATAAAATGCAACAGCACCCCCCCCCCCCCCCGCTAAATCAAATGAGTATCCCATGGTTGCCAACTCCGTACAGGAAGGTAGCACCTCACCAAGTCATCAGTTTTACCACACGCTAGCCTGGGGGTTAAAATAACCCAAGCGTGTAATCCGTAAACGATCTTCCCCACAGGCCCAGCGGGTACATCAGAGTGGGAGTACGGCTCCCGCACGCCGCTGGCCCGTACTCACGAGCCGTGCGTCGTGTGCCGGTATGTGCCGAGAAATGTAGCCACATGACGGCCACGACCTAACGGTACATGTACGTTGGGCTCCAAATTACCCCGTGAACACCGTCTGGAGATGCGCTAATTGATTTGCCCATAGCTTTCGTTCACATATTGAAGAATTTAAGTCCCCCTTTTTCATCGAATATTAAACGTTGTAAAATCAGTTAACTTAGCACGAACGCGTGGATACATCGTGGTCACACTGTGCAACAATAATTACGTCAATAGGCCTACTGACATTCCCTAAACTTCGTCAAGCAAGTTATCAATGTTTCAGTGACCTTCGTGGACTTATATTTGTATTTAATTTAATATCAGACACGCATGTATCATATTTAAAGACATTTCGGAACAGTAGGGTATGGCATGAATTTAGTTTAAGCAGCCCTAACAGTCCTGAATCCTCCAATTTTAATACGATTTTCCACACACCCTAGGGAGATAGGGTTTTAATCGGAGTTTCTGACTAGCTATGCTGTTATTTTAGACAATGACATCGATTCATTAAATTTATAAATTGAAAGTTAAGAACTCCTCCAAACGTGCATGGTAGGGTTAATGTTCTCGTAGCTACTGTTGCTGGTTGATGTTGTGATGTTTGTTGTTATTTTTTTTGGTCGTTTTTGTCGATGATGTCGTTTCTGTTTTTGCCGATGTTACCTGTTTGGATTATGTCGTCTTCTAGCTTATTATTCTCGCCACTGCAAGGTAAGCCTGGGAATTATCTTTCGTATCATTCTCTTTGTTATTTTTTTCTAAAGATAGGCTTTACACAACCTGTGTTTTTTTTAGGTTTATGCGCTTGATAATATGTTCCTTGGGGTTTCCGTTGAAAAGTGAAAAAAGTACAGGATATATTTTTCTTTAAAAAGAAATTCATTTGATTGTACAGAAATCTAATTCCCTTTTTTGTTTTAAGATTTAATATTTTCAGTTGGCCTGCTGTTCTGGAAATTTTCTCCGACAGTAAAACTCAACAAAATGGCTACCGTACCTCTTCTCTGTCTCTATAAATACAACAATATTGTTTGAACATGTTGAGTTGTTCGCTTACAGAGAATCTTTTATTTTACAAAAATCTAATTATGTCATATGTTTATACCACCAGCTGACCAGCGGGAACAAAAGTTGCATAAAGCGAGTATACAACATTTGCTTTTGCTGTATTTTTCAGAAATGAAACACTGACCTTTATAAAGTTTTATGTGCACAGCCTAGATGCTGGAAAAACAAAGAGAACAAATGTTATTCTAGTCTGGCTCTCTGACCCTACTTCAGCCGAAACGGGGCAATTTACAAACGTCAGGGAATTATCAGGTCGGCCGACAATCGCTGGAAATTGATACCAAAATTCCACTTTTCTTGAAATGACAGCATGCACCGGGTGCCATGGTTTCACAAGATGCTTGAGACTATTATATACTTTATACAAGCAAGTAAGGTATTTCATAATAATTCAGTAGTTTTTTTATGTTGTATGTTACCTTTAAATTATAAGGTTACAAAGCATTTCCTAGGTCAAATTTTCATGTTTTTTCCTGTAGAAACATACTTGACCAAATCTCTGTACATCTATTCAAAACTGCTGGTAACCCTGTCGCAATATAGTCCGAGTATTACTTGGACCCTTTATCGCCCTTTTAACATTTGGACATGATCTAGCGATCGTAAGATAAATAATGTAAAAAAACGGCCATAAAGTTTACTAGTCGCAATATATTAAAAAGAATTATGAAACCCCGGTTTCGATCAGTAATTATCTAGTTAGGCTATCTAAGTATATATCTGACAGTCTGTAAATACGTGCATGTTAAATACATTAGATCTTGGTCCCCGTTCACCGAATCCACTAGCCAAAGGCTCTACACAAATAGTCCGGGTCCATGTGAAAGAGATAACTAAAGTCTGATTTTTAAAGGTTGATAGCTTTGGTAATGATCAAAACATGATTACTTTCAATCTAACAGCTTACTCTTTTTTATAAAGATGGTGTCAGTACCAATGCACCTGAGAAATATTTCCATCTGAAATGCTGTCATATTCTAGATAAGTGTATCTGAAGACCTAAAAAACCGCCGTGGCTTATTTTGATTTCGACACTCGCAATATTTAAGCACAACGTGCATACAATAACCGTTTCACTTTTAATACAAGAAAAAAAATTGTCACTCTTTTCTCGTGACTTGGATGACGGATTTAATCCGCTTAAACTTTCACAGGTTTATCATTGAATGTACATGTTGAATCGATCATTAACAAGGTGTCAGCACTGCCTTCAACTGTTTTGTTAGCCCGACCAATGTTTTAAGAAACCTGATATGATATACAAATGAAGAGACTGGCACATTTGAATAATCTCAAATACACCTATAGTAGAACATTTACGTTTGTGTAAATTTTCTCTGGAATTGAGCGATGTTTTGAGTGTACGCTTACGTTATTAAACAACGTTCGTGGACAATTTACAAGCGAAACTTTGCGGAGATATTATGGTACAGTACTGTAAGAGAAAACAGTAGCCTCAAATTGACAAAACCCAATAATAGAATTTACGGAGACATTTGAACATTGTCTCTCCTTTTCCTGCTCTTCTGGTTGTTATTTTCAATATTTTATTTGTATTTTAATATGCGCTGTGGTATTATTGCCGCGACGTGGGAATAATTATTCAAAAAGCTATGCTGTTTTTGTTGTTTGTTATTGTAGTTCATTCACGGCATTCAAATGGCCTTCTCAGACCCATCAAAAGCGAAACGCTGCCTTAATATTCTCAAGGACAAAGGAAAAAACAATTGACGTTTCGCACTATCACTTAGTCATTAGGGAAAATAAATTATATACTTGCAGACTTTCATCTTGGACAAACGACAAGCAGTTGGGACTGTTCAAGTTAGGAGTAGGATCTGGCAATTTGATTTGACATGTGGTTTTATTCGGGGGCTGAGCAGTATACTGCTCAGTATCTGCGACCTGTCAAGATGATTCAACCCGCAGCTATAATTTTGGCTTCTGTGTGTGCAATCCTTCAGCTATTTTGTTTAAGTTAACGGACGAATTCAGTTTTGAATCATTTTTGCGTGCTTCAAAACTCTAACCGCAGTGACTGTACTGACGTGATTTATGTTTGACTTCAATATTTTTTGATCCCGCTATAGTGAAATTGTCCATGATATCCAAAGTCCGGTGTCTTCAGCTGTCAACGGACAGCCATTTTTCTCATTTAAATATGACTATCCTCTTAAGATCTATAAAATCAACTCAGCTTTCTGCTAAATTTAAATAAGCATGTAATAAGCATGGTAGGAAAGTATCGCGCCTTTTCCTCAGGTATTTAGAATCATTAGCTCACTTGCACTCAGAAATTAATAAAACACTTCTCATTTTCATGGTCTTTACTCACAACCTAGTATACGTGACCTAGTTGCGATAACCGCAGTTCACTGGTGACGGGATACCGTTAGAGGGAGGAGGGAGACGACAGACCGCAGCGACAGCGCTAGCTTCGCAAACCACGGACACAATGACGGACTCCCTGGTCTGTTATTGTGTTTGACAGTTATCTATATTTTACATGTTAATTCATAAATATATTATTAAATAGCTTATGTCAATTGTAATTTTTTTTATTCATACCTGCAATATAGCCATCAATTTGGCTACAAATAAAACATGCATGTAAAACCACCTTCCCAACATGTCCAACAGAAAGTGACCGATGTAATACGACAGGTAAAAAAGGAACGTTTGATTATTTCGAATACAAAATATTTGATCTCTTACCATTTCTCTATCCACCGCCTTTTTCCGCCTCTCCCGATCTTCGATCTTCATAAGTTCCGCCTTGAAACTACCCGCGTCCACCGGTCCGATGCCGTCATCCTTGGCAAGCACCTCGGACAAGTACGCTATATAACTCGTAGCTAATCTCAGAGTCTTAATCTTCGAGAGTTTAGTGTCTGCTGGCACGTTTGGTATACACTCTCTCAGATCGGCAAAGGCTGAATTAATACTTAGCGTCCGTCTTCTCTCTTTGCGGTTGCTGTTAGTGGGGCAACGCCGTTTGCCGAACCGCCTGGGACCAAGTGGGCTGCTCCGCTCATCACACGAATTCCCCGGTGCTGACTGGTAGTCGAGATTCGGACTGCCGCAGTTGTTAGTGGCGGTGGTGAGGGTGGTAGTGGTGAGTTGTTCCTGGCACGTCTGGGAACACGGGGAGTAAGACTGGTGGTGGACCGGGCTACCGTAGTCGTGAGGCATCTCCCCGGTAGCTGCAACAGCCGGGCTGAGCAGCAGTCCGTGGTAAAAACCCTGGTCATGTTCGGGGATGGAAGGACACCTGCCGTGGCCGTTGTGGGGACGGTACAGGTGCTCGTCTTGCGTCCGCTGTAAGCTGACAGGCACGGGTGGGTACTCACTCAACATACTCATGGTATCCACCATCTCAAAACGTCCTGGAGCACTGCTGCCACTGACACGGAGGAGCAAGTCTGTAAGCCGACAAGTTTCCTGTTAACTGAGGCTCTAGCTCGGTTGACAGCGTGAGTAAAACGGCCCGAGTTGCCCCGTGTCACTGCCGGATCAAAGTCTCCCCTAATCCTCACCTCCCAGTAACCCGATACGCATATAACAACGGCGCAATTAAGCGAAATGATCGCGGCGAGTCGGCAACTTCCCCACAGGTCAAACGGCTGTCTGCCTTGATTTGTGTGTTGTTACTTGCAACGATAACAAAAACAAGAGGGGCTGGATGTGAGGAAGCCGACCAGGACTTCAAACTTTTTGGCAGCCAGGTAGCAACACTGGAGTGTGTGATAGCTTCAGCCTTCATACGATGGACAGCAACTCGCCAGCGTCTGTCGGAGTCCCGGGAAATGGCACGCTCCCTAAGTAGGCACCCGCTGGGATGACAAGGTTTCACATTTGTCACGAGTATTTGTCGGCGATCACAGGTCGTTGTAATCGAAAAACCAGCCCTTGTCATGTGACTTGGGCGGCCACAGGCGAGACTGGACCCCCAATGGACAGTTATTTGAACCACGCCCACCCGTCATCAGTGACGGCCGGTCAAGGAATGTCGAATTTCCCCGTCATTTGCACTATGCACGGGCTTTCAAACCCGTACCCCATGCACACACTACGCTTGCGTCGCCTGCTTACACGTAAAGCAACATAGCCAGCCAGTTCAGACGCTACTGCAGTGTGTGAGATATTAGAAGCGCCGTCATAGCAACGGATGTGCTGGTGACTAGTTGGACATGGTTGGACATTGACTAGATTATCGTGAAACTGAACAGGTACGAGACAGGGAGGCGTTCCATACGAATACATTTCTTATACAAGATATTGAGCAAAATAAAGTTATGAAATAACATTGTATACTTCAGTTCTACAAACTGCTTGCCGATTTGTATGACCTGAAGTATATATAATTAATAAAAGTAACGGGTGGATCTGTCGTTTCAATCCAAGAAGATCGAAGAGTCTGTCTCAAAGACTAAAATAAAAAAAAATATAAAAAAAAAATATAAAAAAATAAAAATAAAAAAAAAATAAAAAAAAAATAAAATAAAATAAAATTAATTTAAATAAAAACAAATTAAAAAAAATTAAATTAAATTAAATTAAATTAAATTAATTTAAATTAGAAGACTGCCATGCTAGCTTTGTGAAGGAAATGTAATTCTATATAATGTAATGAAAATTGTTTTAAAATATGTGAATAAAACCTTTCAAATCCATGCGATTTCGGTCAAATTCACGTTTACTTTCGATTCTGTAATTTGTACATTAACCGAGATGATTCTAGACAAAACACTTGACAATAAAATTATGATACATATCATAACAAACAAAATTTAAATAAACAGACATACAGAGATTTATAGTCTATTATGTAACTCTACACACAAACTTTGACCGGGGGGGGGGGGGTAAACTTAGACTTCCACTTTTAAACATTCAGTCCAAAGGATTTAAAAACTATTGAGCAAACAGATTTAATGAGACATTTCTCCTCTGGGAAATTATTCCCGTAGCTACTTGGACCACAGACCTCTTGCTAGTGGATAGGCATCAGCTGATAGACACAGTTAATCCATAATTACACCCCCTTTTCTTTTCGTCTTGTCATTGATCTCCTTTCCACGCGAACTCGGACCATGAAAAGCTCACGGGGCGACGCGACGGTGCTATGGGAGACCCTAAGCTGGCGACAGATGGTAATTACCCCCGTCCCACGGGAGTGATTACCGCATCATCTGTTGTCTTTAAGATCCCGGCTAGACCATATAGGTGGTCTCATAAAGAAGAAGACAAGAGGAATACCAGGATTTGTGGATCCTTGACCAAAACGGACAGACAGTTAAGTGTCTTCTCTTTCTTCTTCGCGTCGACTGGAACTCGATTTTAATTTGAATATGGTCCGTTAGTCGTTACAGGCACTACAAATGACTTCCATGCACTCCTCTTGTTGCACAGCAATCAACGCACCTGAAGTTGTTTCGTTGAGAGTGCCGGGAGCGGGGTGGGGGATGGATACAAGATTCCCGTTTTTACATAAACTTTGCGAATTGCGATCGCACATGCATGATTTGACGTGTTTATAGATCACCACACGTCCTGATTGTGTAATTTCGTACTTCCAGCCGCTATGCAACCGACACTTGCAATCTGTTTTTGTATTGGCTCGAGAAATCTATAGCAAGAAGCTGGTTTGACCATGGTTTGACGGCCTAATGGGTAACCAGGGTCGAAATTGCAGATATACCCAGCACGATATGGGGCAGAGGGGTACCCCCCTTTTTGTCCCTATACCCTATACACTCTCCAGACTATTGTTACCTAACACATCCCCCCTAGACTTCTGAAAAAAAATTCCTGAGATTCCGGGAACACAATGACCAACACAAAAGAGGTGGGGTTCGCTCTGCCCCATATCGCGCATCATGTGATTGCAGAGGGCATTCGGGTGCAACAATTTTCCAGGGGCCACTTTTAATAGGGAGAAATAAATGCTTTATTTTTTTGTAAACAACTGTAATCTCTATAAGGCATGCTCACCGGCCTCGCCTGGGTGGTGCCCCCATTAGTTAGGCAAGATTATGCGCCTATTTAAACTGTTTAAGCGCATTGTTAATTTGATTGGAGAAGAGGGGCTCATCCTTACAATCACTCTCTCACCAGAGATCTGTTGCTACATATTTTCATGGAAAATGTTCCACCGGCTTGTCCAGCATAGTTCCTCCAGTTAGGGTGTTTGACTGTGAAACTCGGCTTTCAGCCTGTTCCCACCAATATACTCCAGCTGTGTCTAGATGTAGAACAAATATCTATGCCAATAGCTTTACCCCTCGTTCTGTATATGGAATTCTTTGCCTGGTATATGTTTCCCTTCATCGTACGCTCTTTGGTGCTTCAAGAGGAAAAGTAATTCCTACCTTTTGTGTCCTTAATATATTTTCTTTTTGTAGCTCGGTACCTTTGCTTTGTTCGGGACGAACTTGCATTTAATAAACTGATTCACCCTTTTACCCCAGTCAATAGATTTACCCACGGAGTATCCAGCCATCAAGTTTCCTACTTGAAGTTGCGTTCCCAAGGTTGTTTAGAGGAACGTACTTATTAGTGTTAATGGGGAAAATGGGTTAATTTGAAAACTGAAATATTTATATTCGACTTCATGACTTACTTCCACGGAAAACGTGTTGATTTATCACAATTTCCAAGACGGTGAAATTGTTTGTTTAAGTGGGCCCAGATTCGTAGATAGAGTTGCGACAACTTCTGACTTTGAAACAAAGATGGTCGTCATTATGTGCACGTTCCATATGCACTGACGCGTAATCCGCCATGTTTATCCCCAACGTTTGGGACCCCTCATGTCACAACTCTCTCTATCTATGGGCATGTTGTTTCACACGAATCCAGATCGCGATCAGTGATCCAGCCGCTGATTCGCTCCATCAATTAGGCGAAATTTGGTGCGTGAACCAACGTACAGTCACTGATCGCGATCCGGATTCGTGTGAAACAAACAGGCCCCGTTTCTATACTGGGATCCAACATCACGGTTGAATGCATCCGATGCCAGCAGCGTAGGGTGCCTGAATCACGCCCTCGGATTCTCGTGTATTGCGTCTGCAGAAATTTATGAGCATGAATTCCCAAAATGAGACAATAGTAGGTTTGCATGTTGGACAAAGTATGGAAGGTTTACGGTAACACCAAGTGAAGTTTATTGATAGGTGCATAAATGAACTGAGGCTTGTATATATATTTTTCCATTTCAAGATTTCAAATCGGGGCACCCGGGGCACGAGCGTCAGCTGGGGGGGGGGGGGGGGGGGCACGTTCCCCGTGCCCCTCCCTCGTAGTTACGCCGCTGTCTGTCGGTGACTATTTGAATCACTTAAGATGATACACTTTAGGATTTTTGGCGCTCAGTGAATTCATTTCAACTGCCGTACCAGATTGAAGTTACCATGTTCCACATGTTTATAATTTTTAGAGTGCGCAGGCCTACAGCAAGTGAATGGGAAGAAGAATAAGTGAGATACGATTTGAAGGTTTGCATGGTGACGGTATAGGCCTAGCAGTAAGGTAAAGATTTGCGGTAGCACCATGCCTCTCTCTTTTGTAAGATTGTAGGATTCTGAAAAGAACCCTGTGGGAAACTCAACGTTTCGGACAGTACCGGTATACTCTGCTCGTCACCAGGTCCGAAACGTTCAGTTTACCCTGGTTCCAGAACCCTATAAACACACAAAAGAATAGGCCATCATTGGTGACATATCGCTTGTTTTGAAACAAACTTCTCAGCTCCCTTGAAATTATCTATATTATGTCCATCCAACCTGAAATTCTCTGAGCTTAGCTGGGGTCGTAAATCTCAGAATGTGACAGGTATAGACTAGCCTTGTCTGCCCGGTCAGACAACGTCAGACCATGGAGGTAGGAAACGCAAAGTCATCATTTCCTCTCAGGGCAGACGAGGAAAAGTCTGCTTTTTCTTTGACATCCCAGATTCCTTTTTGTTTTGGTGAAGAAAAAAAATCATTTTAAAGTGCGTTACAATATTGCGCCCACTTGAAACACAGAAAATATCGTGTGTACATTTCTTCGAAAGTCGTAGGCCTACACGTCATTATTTAACTGTCGCCATTTTTCATAAGTCACTCTCCACTACGAAGTTCCTAATGGTTCTGTATATACGTTTTAATTGGGACTCAAGTTGGTGCCGTATTTCGGGTTATCGAATTCGGCCAAGATTTTTAATTTTAATTAAAATGTATGGCACATTGTGCCCTGTTATCTGCAAACAGGGAAAGTTACAATTGACGCTTGAACATTAACGTGTTTCATATGAAATATTATGACCAGCATAATGAAATTGCTATTACGACGTTCCACAGAAGCCCATATACTTGAGGTCGATTACCAAGGTGTGATGAAAATTTTCCGCCCCCTCGAGTTTCTTCAGTAATCTGGCTACCGATTGTTTACCAATAGAATATTTCTTTTTCAAAGTGAACAAGACTGGCAGGAGCGGGATTTGAACCTGCGACCTCCGGAATACCGCACCGGTGCTCTACCAATGATCTTTCCTATTTTTGGGGGTCTCCAAAATTGTCAGTGTCTTTGTTCGGGGGTGTCTGGGGGGCACCAGTCAGAAGCCATAAACCCATATTGGAGACCGCCAACATAGAGTAAGGTAGCTCAGTTGGTAGATCGCCGTACGGTGTTCCGGAGGTCGCAGGCTCAAATCCCGCCCCTGCCAGTTTTCTTTGTTCACTTTGGAAATTCGTTCAAAATGTTCTAGTCAGTTTCCTTTGTGGTTTGTTGGATGATATGAGAATATTTCTTGTTGCGACTCACCCCATATACCAATGAACTTGACCTTGTGGTACAACCTAGATTAAAAAAAGATGACTGTAACCTTTCTTGTGGTAAACACAGCTCGACAAATCATGTCAAACATCGTGGTATGGATCAACTCCAACTGAGGGTTTCCTACATCTAACAGAACGTGATGATTGTACATCTCTCGACATCTTTTCCCAGCGGTTAGCCACGGTGTTGAGAATTCCTACCGGGTACTTGATGTTGTAAGTTTATGGTCTTCTGGGGAGTCATTGTAACAATGTGCATGTGGTCATGTTCCTTCTTGTTAATACGATAGCGGGGATGGGTACACAATCAACGCCTGACCAAGTCCCATATCGACATAAGGGTCGGTCCCGTGAAGGGACATACTGAAGTTCGGCCAGTTTTTCGGGTCACTAATCTTCAGAACATTTTGATTTGGGGAAAAAGCCAGCTTATTGTTTTCAGTTGCAACTTTGAATCGGAGCGACCTTGTCTGATCGTGGACTGAGCGAGATACACACAGAACAGGGGAGAAAAAGACTAACCATCTGTCGGATGCAATGGTGCTAAACAAGCGATATAAGGTATTCGTGCCTGCGCCAATGTTTAGCAAGAAAGCGAATTTTGGGGATGACAAGAAATCATAAAATAGCAAGTAAGACTTGGAGACCAACGACCATTTTTCTCGATAGACTCCCGTGCGTATTTTAAAAGGGGGACTTCGTAGAAGTGTGGAATAAAAAAAAATCGAAGTGAACAACGAAACTGGCAGGAGCGGGATTCGAACCTGCGACCTCCGGAATACGCGTACCGGCGCTCTACCAACTGAGCTATTGTCAGTATCTTTGTTCGGTGGGACCTTTAAGAATTGTTAGGTGTGCAGCCAGAAGATATAACCCCTTCAAAAATCCGAACATGATTGCAGGAGTGACGAGGAGGGGATACATCAATTTAAGCCCCATGATGCACATTGATATGCAGTGCTATTCTTGTTTTTCAACTGAACCATCTCTGAAAACAACTGAATTTGCATTTGAAATAACGTAGCTTGTACAGTTTGACATGTAGGCCTATGGGTGCAGCGTTTCGAATGTTTTGCATCAATTAGTGATATTTCTGCCGGATGGGAATTTCCCCTCGTTTTTCCCCCAAAAGTTTTTCCCGCGGGTTTTTCGCCATCCCGTGAATCAGCAATCACCTTACACTAAAAAAGTTGAAAACTTGACCGTACTTGGGTAAATATTCTTGTATTTGGGTAAATATTTGTGTGTGTGTAAATATTCATTTTTAATGAAAAATGTATACACGGCCACATTGGAAACCTGTTTTAAACTGGGTAAAGAAATGTAATAAATAAATAAATGACCATGTCAAATAAGTCTAGGCCTATACATTTAATTTCATTTCATCCCCGGAAATATTTTCTCCTTTATCTTTTATCTTCCCAAACATGCTTTGTCCATGTGGGGCTTGTTTCTAAACTGATCAGACTGTCTAGCAAGGATCTAGCTTTTTAGTGAATGATTAATGGTCCAATCCGGTCGTCCTTTCTACCAGGTCTCAAGGCCTTGGACTGCGTCGGCAAGGCTCGCTGGGGGCACGTCACGCACAAAACACCGGCCAGTTTCGGCACTGATCACGGTCTATCCTCGGTCCTTCTCCGCGCTTTCTGCCTCCCCAAATATCGAAATAACAGACTGGTGGTTTGGTGGTATTTTGTTTACCCGGCTAGCTCTAGAGCCTATTCAACGGCAATAACTCACTCCAAAAGTGAGACAAGTGATTCTTATTGTGGGGTACTTTTCAGTGCAATAAGTCATTCGGCATCGGTCAACAAGGGGCTATAGTCCTGTGGTGGTCTCTGGTCAGGAATCCACAGCTAGATCGTGAGATCTTTGCAGTTTGAACGTGGTGTGAATCTTTGGCGAGAGTGGATTACAAGGTGTTGAAAGGGTACTGAGAGGAGGGGCTCTATCAAATTACATGGGGTGCACGTCGAGATTCAGAGCCATCTTTCAGAATCTGCTTCAGAATGTTTAAATAGATTTAAATAGATAGATCTTTATTAAATCCAGAAACTGGAAATTACATGCAGTTGTCTTCCATTAAAACACATTAAAAAACATATTGAAATGACCACAAATCATACTAACATTTAATAGGGCCTACACACCATAACATCAAACGTTACAATTTCAGACAAACAATAACAAGATAACAAGACTATAAAAAGAGTATACATTTAAAATGTTATCTATATAAGACTTGTAATATTAATTTAAAGGCTCGCGGAAATCGAAATAGGAAAAATGTTATACATAGTTCTGAAACAGTGATAAAACACATAAATATTAATATTTTAGTGTGTTGTTGTGTTTCAGTCGTTTATCGGGAAAATAATCACGGGGCGAGCACCGCCTATATACAAATAATATAGGCTTTTCCGGCCAATTTCACCCCATTTTCGTTCATTTAACGCCTGGCTCATTCAATTTAGATTGAAATTGAATGATCACGCAGATCGTCATTCGACAATCAAAAATAATCATTCAAATTCACTATCCGAGCATTCTATCGTCTTTTTGCTTCACTCGTGCCTGTAAGAGATGCATACAAATTAAAAGTATCGTTACACGGTAATGTTCATTCAATTTCGTCTGGACCAGCAGTAAAGGGTTGATCGGGCATTCATTTTCATTAATGGGCAAACATATTTCACCTTTTTTCAAGCATCTTTTCCTGCATTCCCGCATGTCCGTTTTCCTGAGTCTGAGTTATCTCAACATAAATCATATCTGACTTCTTCAATCCGTAGATGCACACCTCTCTTTCTTAACTAAGTCTTCAGACAGATAAGATGTCGAGCCTACGGGAGGGGAGGTGTGATCGTCTGATGGAATCGGCCTAAGAAAACAAATTACCCATGAGCAAGACAAGTGTTCCCGATGGTACAACCATGCCAACATTATACATGCCCAGATTTCTTGCACATCGAAAAAGAGCAGTAAACAAAGTTAAAAAGTTAAATGATTCATAAACTTCGTCAAACAAGGGAAACTGATAGGTAAATTTGAATACATGTTCAAAGTGCACAAAGAAACTGGCAGGAGCGGATTCGAACCTGCGACCTCCGGGTTACCGTACCGGCGGTCTACCAACTGAGCTATCTTGCCCTATGTTGGCGGTCTCCCAAATTCTCAGTATCTTTGTTCGGGTGGGCACTAGTCAGAAGTCATCAACCCAGAATGCCGTATAGCCAGGGATCACATCCAATTTTTACAATACAACCTGGGAAGCGACATTGTGGGGATCACTCGATGAGGATACGACTTTTTAACTTATAATTCGTCAAACAATCCACAAGGGAAACTGACTAGGTAAATTTGAATACATTTTCAAAGTGAACAAGGAAACTGGCAGGAGCGGGATTCGAACCTGCGACCTCCGGGTTACCGTACCGGCGGTCTACCAACTGAGCTATCTTGCCCTATGTTGGCGGTCTCCCAAATTCTCAGTATCTTTGTTCGGGTGGGCACTAGTCAGAAGTCATAAACCCAGAATGCCGTATAGCCAGGGATCACACCCAATTTTTACGATACAAAAATTCATAAACTTGTCAACATACAGATGCCCCTAATTGTTTTGGTCAAACTTTAAAACAAACAAAGATCGCCATTGAAAAAGAAAATTCCTTAGCCCTTTTCATTTCATTAGTTCGTGACATCATCCATTCCTTATATCCTCTCGGATGTTATATTATAAATGTTACAACATTGTCCATATTATAAATTTTACACATTTTTTATAAAAACCTCAGAAGACAATAGGAAGAGTTATCAATTTAAAACAAATCTTATTTATTTGAATGACCATTTCATGAAAATGATTGCCCATAAACGAATAAGAAAAGGAAAGCATGGTCATACTTCATAAATTGTGCACACCGACGTTCGCCAATTTGAATGCATTAGCCGTCAAAGGATGTCACAAAACTCAATGTAAGAATGCAACAAATGAAGTCTTGAAGACACCAAAGCGAAATAGAATGCCCCTATACGAAATCAAACATTAGGAACAAAATCTTGGGTGCTTAAACAAATGAAATTGAATGCCCAAGTAGTGAAAAGGAAATCTTAGTTTAATCAGATGTGTAAAAACCACGCGAAATTTAAATGACCAATAACGAAAATGATAAAAAAAATTGCAAATTGGCCGGGAAAAACTATAATAATAATAATATTAATAATAATAATAATAATAATAATATCCTTCTGAGTGTGACGTCATCGGTAAAACATTGCTTTTCACGTCCCTGTTGTCTAGAGCTGTGTACAAGACTTAGTGTTTTCAGGTGTTGGAAGTGTATGTGGTTTTGAAACGTGGTTTCTTTTATGGAAGTCACCCAATACAATGCTAAGGGCTACAACAGAGGTGTTGGTGACATTTTAGGTTACCAGCCCCACCATCCTTACGGTTTTCCTGGGTCCAGAAATAGTAATAAATCTTCAATAGGCAGTAATACAGAAATTATCGCAACTTCAGACCAATAGACCCAGGCGGGGTAACTTCCACTGTTTAGTAAGACCAACTCACGCAGTCCACCTATAAAACATACACAAAAACAAAGGAATGTCCACACGGTACTATTGCAACAACGACTTGTGTCTCCAGGGTGGCAAGCGATGTTTTTACTTGAGTGACCTGAACTTTTTTTCAAAGATTGTCCTCAGTACTATTTTACCCATTTTGTGGTCACCTTTCAAGGCCATTGAAGATTTTTCGCCATTCTCAAACTCCTCCATCCTCAAATCATCGAGGTAGAAAGTTTCCTACCTCCATGCTCAAACTGACCTTACTCCAAAAATGGATTTGAAAATAGGTTGGCCTGGTGGTACTTTTCTTGCTTTCCACTGTTGTGACCCGGGTTCGAATCCCACCATCCGACATGTGAATTAGGTTTTCAGTCCCTGCCTGATTCTCGGGTTTCCCCTCCCACCTCTAAATCTGAATAGTTCTTCGTAGTTCCTCACTCAGGCTCTCGAGCCGCAGTGCGATAAGCGCTTTTGAGGAATCCTTGGTTTCGTTATCAGAAAGAATTCAAATAAATAAATAAATAAATACCGGTATATAAATAAAATACATACGATCCTAATCCTTAAATCAAACCTGCCTGATGTGACAGTTAATTCATTTTTTGTTCGTATAATGCAACTAATTATTCTTCAAAAGTGGATATACCGTCGATTGAAAGTCTAAAGAAACCAGCGGGAAGAAGATCGGCAAGAAAAGTCCAGGTTTAGAGGTGGGAGGACTTTAAAAAAAGAAAAAACGGAACCAGGCACGGACTGAAAACCCAGCCCAGGCTGGATTCAAACCCGAATCGCATGAATAAGGACTGGAACCAGTATTTTCTGAGAAGAATAAAAGTTTTCAAAGTAAACAAAGAAACTGGCAGGAGCGGGATTCGAACCTGCGACCTCCGGGTTACCGTACCGGCGCTCTACCACCTGAGCTATCTTGCCCCAAATTGTCAGTATCTTTGTTCGGGTGGGCGCTAGTCAGAATGAAAGTTGTTACAATGTTTACTTTACTTTATCGACTCATTTTGATGGTCGCATTATGACCGGCCAAACCCTGGTATGGGAACAGCCGCTTTCCCTCATGTT
This sequence comes from Hippasteria phrygiana, assembly GCA_037893225.1. Taxonomy (NCBI): domain Eukaryota; kingdom Metazoa; phylum Echinodermata; class Asteroidea; order Valvatida; family Goniasteridae; genus Hippasteria; species Hippasteria phrygiana. The sequence goes on along the minus strand of JAZGUH010000575.1, from coordinate 217,693 downwards.
GCAATTCCCACAGATTGACCATCAGGCAACGTCATTGAACCTTTTAACTTATGGCGGCAAACTGACCACTGAACAATCCTATTCAATTTGATTTGTTTTTCCTTTGAGGAGTCTGGTATTCTCATCGACACGATGTGGGTGTCATTCTGTTGGTTGCGATGCTGTCATAAATCAAATGTTTGTTTATAAGTTGTAAGATGTAACTTGCAAGTTAAAATCCAGCCGATAAAAGCATCCACTTTTTGGTTATTGAATAATACAAACTTGGGATGTTTGTTTAAGGTACCAGCGGACTAAAGACGTTTATAACATGTATTAGTAGTTTCCTTCAAATTATGAATTTTTAAAGAGATACTCGACTACAGTTGCAACTAAACTGCAATGACCCTGAAGTTGAAGTCGGACGAAAGTGACGTTTCGGTGGATCCAGGGGTAGCCGGAGGTGGAGGGGGGGGGGGGGGGGGGGGGGGGGGGGGGCGGAACCGGGAAGCTCTTTATTTTGTGTCTTTTTTATTAGCTTTTACAGGTAAACAAATTTATAGGGTCTGACCCCCTCCGCAAGAATGCCGGCTCCTGTTCTAGAAAAATCTTTCTCCAAGGCAAAACAAAGATTCTGCTTAAAATCATGGCAGTACACGGCCGAAAATCCAGGGGTTACTCCCCCCTCCCCCCCCCCCCCCCGAAATAGAAAACCGTGATAAAAATGTAGCCTCTTTGCAAACTTAAAGAAAACGCTATAAATCGAAAATAATGTTCACAACAGCTATGGTACAGTAAGTAAACACTTTTTGAACAGCCTGTCCATTTTCCTACTAATAACCCCTTCTCCCGATTGTTTTTTTTTTTTCGATGGGAATTTTTCTTGGTCATGGCCTTGTCGTTTCTGAAAAAAATTGATATCTCCCGACCCCACCTATATGTTTTCACACGGATTTTACGCTACTACTGCGCAGCTGTCCCCGTCGCGCCTGCGCCGTGAGCTACTTGGGTCACCTTGTGGTTTTACACGAGTCAGTTGCTGACAAAACATGAAATAATTCTCCCACAATTTACGGTGCTTTGAGAGGGGAGGTGGCAGGGTTCATGGTCAGGTGTGAGGGTCAGACGACCTGACGACTCCTCATTGGACCTCAGGCAAAATGGGTCAGAAAGCTTCAGTTAGCACAAATCTAGCCCTACATCATATTAGGGCTGTAAATGGCTCCTTTTTAAAGTTCTGTCTTTTTACAGCCCTAAAAAGTGAGTGAAGGGCTAGCACAAATCCAAAAAGACGAATTTACAACGCCACTTCGTGGATTTTATGTTTTCTTCAAAGCAAAGCATCAAGGCTTTAATTCGGGGGCGGGGCAGTGGCGTAACTAAGGGGGGGGGACACCCCCCCCCCCCCCAAAAGAAAAACACTGACCTTCGTGCGCGCCACCCCCCCCCCCCCCCCCCCAGGTTTCACCCCAGTTACGCCACTGGGGGAGGTGTTAATATTTACACCACCCTGGATGTTGCAGCAACGGTTAATCAAAAAATTTAATTTTGTGGAAACTTAATTGTGTCTATATCATACACAGGTCATCTTACTTTAAGGTCCATTTGGAATAATTTACAAAACAACATTTCAAAATATATCAATGTAAATAATGAGTATTAAAAAATGGTGTACATGAGACTGTATTGTGGAAGTTGGCGCTCAATGAACGTCCAACCTTTAATTTGGGAACCCAAAAGATTTTCAAATGTTGATGTTATGGTGAATTTAGAAGGCCACTGTGGTACGGACTACATTATTATTTCTTTGTACTTTAAAACCACCGTCCTTCTTCACATGAAAATGTTTCAGTCGATAGTTCACATTCAAATCTGGGTGAGTTTGAGAACTGCCTTTAGCCTTTGCTTGTGCATGTTGCAGGTTTGTCATATCGAGGTGAGGGAGGGCCCAGTTCTCAATGATCTTGGCTAATGCTTCAATGTTTTGCCCGTAAAATATTTTGAAAAGCAGGATGGGGATGGGCCGGGGTGGACGTAGGGTTGGGAGCTGGTGGAATTGTGTACTATTTGCGAAGTGATGGCGCTTCAAATTCTTGAAATACTATGGGCAGAATGTCACCGGAGGAAGAGGAATTTTCCTTGCCAATCTCCTGCAGGGTACGCCACCGCACTTCGGTCTAATTATATTCTACAGTTTAGATCTCCCAGCGCTAACTTGGATGTTGCTGTAGGGAGTTGAGAACTACAGTGTTTTTTCAAGTGAACAAGACAAATACCCAAACAAACAAACAAACAAACAAACAAACAAACAAACTAAACGAAAAACAAAACAAAACCCCGAAAAACTGCCAAATAAAAATAGAACACTCATGATTGTAGTGATATGAGACATAGAGGGCGCTGTTAATGCTAGCTGCGGTTGGTTGTTCCACAGACATAAATTGGTTCCTATCCTGTGGCAACCTCGTTCCCATGGTGTCGAGCAGCGCCCTCACCGACACCACTATTGGAACGAGGTTGAAAATAAAGTAGGCCATGGGAACGAGGTTGATCCTGTGGTTGGTTCCGTGCCGCATGTATAACGCTAGTCTTGGTTCCAAGACGTCCTTAGCGCGGTGGTGCGACGTACAGCGCGCAGGCAGCGCCCTCTAGCTACACACATACACACGCCAAGGCCAAATCGCGCGCTAAGAACGTCTTGCTTGGGCATTTCGCAAGGGAGCGCGCGCGACCTGCTTATGCATAATTTAACAGGCGGGTCAAACGAATAATCGCGCTTGCGCACTGGAGGAAATCATGTTTAAGTAATAACTTACTAGTCTGAGCAGAGTGATTCTGGACTGGCAAACAGGATTGAGAAATTTTCGGATTGTTCCCAAAATGTGATCTGGAATATCAGACGTTATCTATGCCAATTTCAGTCCCAGATGTTCAGCACGATGTAACTGATCAACGTCCAGAGCTTTCAATGGCACGACGACAATAATCGATAATCAGCGCTTTCTCCTGTTTGCATTCGGTTACTTCGTTCATGCATGGAGGTATTCCTCCATGGTTCATGGAGGTAAGAAACACCTCCATGCTTCGTTCAAAATGTCTAAGACCAATGGAGCAGCTTGAAAAATTACACTCTTGCCAAATCCCGTTGGTAAATTAACAAACAAATCATGGCCACGTACAAATTGATGAATGGCACTGATCTGCTGACTTTTCAGCTTTCCAAAGCCCAGTTTGTTTGCTGTAAAATCGATCGCTTGGTCCACGCATGGAGGAAGAAAACACACGCGGTCAGACATTTTCCCCCAACAAACAACGAATGGCTTGGTACTGCGCTGCACGTATACGTACGTACACGTAAACCCGATGTGAGTACAGAAACTAGACTAGTGAGTGTTGGTACGTATTTACATGCGATAATGCAGCTACGTCACACGCGCATGCAAATGTCACACAGTTCTGCAAATGTCACATTTCGCGAGCAGAACTTGCGAAATTCCCAAGACGGTCTTAGCGATTTGGCCTTGGCGTGTGTGTGTAGCAGCGCCCTCTGTCGGCCGCGCTATACGTCGCACCGCTAAGGACGTCTTGGAACCAAGACTAACTGTTAATGGAGGTATAACGCATACGATACGTGTGTGGCGAAAAGAATTGCCGTAAAAGCTGCTCGTATCAAGTCACAAAACAGTGTAGAGGGGGATTTTATGATGACATGTTCCCATAAAAGAAAGTAACAATAAGAAATAATAATAAAAGAAAGTGTAAAAAAATTAAGCTGGGGCCCGTCCGGGAATTGAACCCGGGACCTCTCGCACCCGAAGCGAGAATCATACCGCTAGACCAACGAGCCGACACATTGCACTCTGACTTTTACATTTATGAATAGAAGGCTACAATTTGATCAGAATTTAGTACATTTTTGTACTGATTCCTAATATTAGGCGCTTATTTAGAATATGAGAGTTATTTTATCAAAAATATTCAACCAATACGTCAGTTTGTAACGCGCCACTTGACGAAATTGTCAAAACCAAGGCAATCAATTAACCGTCTCTTAGCAACGGGATTGGATTTGCAAGCGAAACGTCACCCGAGGCCTGCCTGAGCTGCTACTGCACTGCTAGCCAGCTATAAAACGTAATGAACGTTAACACTGTACTCACTGTAGTGTAATGAGCTTAGATTACTGAATTGATTTAATATTTGATGATTTTGATCAGCAGGTAAGGGCAGTTTAGGACGCCTCCTGAACATTTCTAATTTGCTAGATTACCTCTTTAGTTTACGTTAAATATCTTGATTTAGGCATAACGTTAGGCCTAGCACTAGCCAACGCATTGTAACGTGTCGTTAAACAGTCTACCTTCGCAGGGGGCCTACCGTTGATCTCCATTTATCAGTTTATGCATATTGCATGGAGGAAGAAACATTTTCTTCCTCCATGGTTTATGTGACCATGGACGTAGTAACGTCGTGTTTGTGTATGAATGTGCGGCCGTGCGTACATAGACCTTATCGCAAATACCGCCTGTATTACCGCGGTACTTATCAGGGTGATATCACGTTTCCCGATCGGAATAGAGATTGCTCACTAACCTTCCCGAATTGTCCTGTCTTTTGTGTTGTATAACTCTTGCTTTTTTTAAACTGACATAAAAAATCCAACGGTGGTTTGGTTTATTCCCATGCGATGCCTGTGAAAATAGACATGCTCGTCATTGCTCGTCATTGCTCGGCGGAGTACAGACTCTGTATTATCGCGGTATGTGGGCAGTGTTTTTTACAATGATTTCAACTTTTTTATTCATGGTTAATGTTTGACCAAAACATCCCCTGAATAAAGTCTGATATTTTCCCTGTAAAGTTCAAGTTGATTAAAGATGATTAGGCCCTGCAAGATGATTTCTTAACACCCTGTCCCCCCTCGAAGGCGACAAAATTCACTGAGACAAGTCTACTGATTGACGATTGGGGGCGCCATTCACTTTACACGGTGCGTCGTTTTATTTGTTTTACCGCACTGTCCTTATTTTGATCCCGTAAATGTTTCTACGATTTCGTGGTGGAAATATCGTCCTTCGGCGTCATTTTGCATTTGCAGCTGTAGAATGGGAACCAGACAATGGAACTTCCATGGACAGAGCACCATTAAAGATTCATGTTAAAATATAGACGGTACCTTTTAGCAGACACGGTGAGGCAAAATGTACAAGTTTTGGAAAACGTGAATATTTATTAAAAATCGTGGGACGTGGGAAAGAAACGCCCACCAAAATCGCTCCCATTTCCTTCCCACAATCCCTTGTGTCCATTGTGACGTCTCGACCAGGCGGTATTTGCGATATGGTCTATGTTGGATGGGACGCTGTATTACCGCGGTACTTATCAGGGTGATATCACGTTTCCCGATCGGAATAGAGATTGCTCACTAACCTTCCCGAATTGTCCTGTCTTTTGTGTTGTATAACTCTTGCTTTTTTTAAACTGACATAAAGAATCCGACGGTGGTTTGGTTTATTCCCATGCGATGCCTGTGAAAATAGACATGCTCGTCATTGCTCGTCGTTGCTCGGCGGAGTACAGACTCTGTATTATCGCGGTATGTGGGAAGTCTGGTGCGTCGTTTTATTTTTTTACCGCACTGTCCTTATTTTGATCCCGTAAAAGTATTTACGATTTCGCGGTGGAAATATCGTCCTTCGGCGTCATTTTGCATTTGCAGCTGTAGAATGGGAACCAGACAATGGAACTTCCATGGACAGAGCACCATTAAAGATTCATGTTAAAATATAGACGGTACCTTTTAGCAAACATGGTGAGGCAAAATTTACAAGTTTTGGAAAACGTGAATATTTATTAAAAATCGTTAAAAGTCCCGACACAACATTTATTAATCGTCATTCTTTTACACAAATCAGCAGAAAGTCCTTAATGCTTGATGAATTGGATATAAAATTGCCAGTCGAAGGAGTTTTGGCAACGGAAAAAAAGGAATTTCCGATGCCGCGATAATAGAGTTGCCGCGATAATAGGGAGTCCGACTATACTTGGGGTGGTAAACGCGCACTGTGTGTTCTTTTTATGTACTCAGTCTGGAAAAGTGGATTATCGAAAAAAAATCTTAGCCTAACGTCATGGGGAGTTTAAGCGCTCCCCCAAAAAATCTGTAAAAAAGTAAATTTCTGTTCAATTTTTTGGCGATTGTGTAGCGTAGGGCCCCTCTTTACTAAGTTTCGATCAAATTAGAGTCAAGGGTATTTTGTCTCATTCCAAAATGACTTTTTCGACCTAAAGCAGACTTCTCTTAATTCTATTGACATCGTTTTTTGCAATTTTGAACAGTTTATTGTGGTAGAAAATGCAATTTTCTTACGCGCTTTACGGCAGTTGCCATTCAAATCAATGCGGTTTTGTGTGATTACTGTTAGGGGTGTGCATTGGAACCGGGTACCCGAGTACCCGACCGTTCATTTTTAGAACTGGTTCCAGATTATGGAATCAAGTACCCGTAGTCCGTACAACTTTATATTATCGCATCCATAGTATTACTTCCCAGACAATGAAAAAGCAAAGGTTTTGAATGTTATTTGTCGGGAATTTTCAAAATGAAAACCTGACGGCGATTGTGTATTGTAGGGCCCTGTTCCCTTTAACTAGGGAACAAAAATCCACTTTTAGGGTATTGGAATTGCCAAACTAGTTAACGACATTACAAACCAACATGTATGCCGTAGATAAAGGGCAGGGTTTTAGTTTTTGAGGGAAATTTTGGGGTAAAGCGGCGATGAGGTCAACAAAACGCAACGCTAAAATACAGATGGCGATCAGCGCGACGCACAGTAAACACGCAAAACCGCATGGCAACTGCCGTAAAGTGCGTAAGAAAATTTTATTTTCTACCAAAATAAACTGTTCAAAATGACAAAAAGGCGATGTCAATAGAATTAAGAGAAGTCTGCTTTAGGTTGAAAAAGTCATTTTGGAATGAGAAAAAATACCATTGACTCTAATTTCATCAAAACTAAAGAGGGGCCCTACACTACACAATCGCCAGCCCGACTACACAGGAAACCAGCACAGATTTTACATTTATGACGCTCACCAAAGTTGACAACAAAGGGAATTTACCGGTCGTGGTTTTTGTAGTCTGGGCCGGGTATGGATAAAGAGCCTCGACAGACATAATAGCATGCCTTATTCCACAATAAATACAACTGTATAAAGTTTCTGGACAACCGCCTTTTGTGATATGCCGGCGCATGCATGTGCCGGCACATGCAAAGGTGGAGAAGTGATCATGTTTACTGGACAGGCATGAGATTTTTCAGACTTTTGTCTGAAATCAGACTTTTCGAATCTCAGAGAAAGACATTATTACAACTTATGGGATTGGAAGTTTTGGGTTGGGTTTTTTTTAACGGGTACCCGCGTACCCTGATACCCGTATTTTTTTCAATCGGGTACCCGGTTCTTTTACTACCCGTAAATGCACACCCCTATTTACTGTACGTCGCGGTGATCGGCATCTTTGTTTTCGTGTTGCGTTTTGTCGTCCTCATCGCCGCTTTACCCTAAAATTTCCCTCAAAAACTAAAACCCTGCCCTTTATCTACGACATACATTGTACCTGTTGGTTTGTAATGTCGCTAACTAGTTTGGCAATTCCAATAACCTAAAAGTGGATTTTTGTTCCCTTATAGGGAACAGGGCCCTACACTACACAATCGCCCAATTTTTATCACACCTATAAGTCATTCAGAGCAGTTAATAATCGTATTGAATATTATTCTGAAATTACATCGTATTTTAAATTCTGAGCACCCATTGTTACATGTATTATTTTATAAACTGAACACGCACAAAGAGAGAATGCATCGAATATGTACGGTACCAGCAATCGTGGACTCCCTATTGTCCCTCTTTTGTTTGTACTTTTACTTTTTTGGAAGGCCTCCCATACGTTTAGTCAATCGTGGACCCTTTGTCTACACCCTGACTCTTTTGTCCCTAGTTCACGATTGCCGGTATCAATACACACCCACTCAAGTGTGTAAATACCTACAATCGTGGACCTCCCATTGTTCCTCTTTTGTTTATACTCTAACTTTTTCGGAAGGCCAGCTCCCATATGTTTTGTACACGATTTTCAATCGTGGACCTTGACTCAATCGTGGACCCTATTGTCCTCTTTGTTAAAGGTCCACGGTTTGAATAGCTATACAAACTCACCCACACACAACGCAGACGTACACAGCTATACCATAGTTAGTATCCCATCAAGAATGCCAATAAGTATGTTATAAGCGACCGCCCCTCGTATAAATTTCTTTATTTAAAAAAAATTGTGTTATTGAAGAAGTTTTATTTCTATGCATTAACTTTTTATTAGTTGTAACGTTATACATGTACATTGATTTCAACATTTTAGACGTAGGCCTACCGTTAAAATAATAGTCAGCTTACTTCTTCGGACAATTTACTGCCGCGCACACGTTAACAATTGTTCTTGTCTATTTTGACCAATTCGGGTCGAAATCTATTTTTTGCTCCCTAAAATAAAGAATTAAAGAAAAAACGTTTTCCACTTTTTCAAAAACTCTGTTTAAAAGTGCACACAACGCAGTCGCATCACCTTCGTTCTTGACCCTCCAATAAAATGCGCACTCGGGTCGGCGTTTAGACGCGGTGTCCTATCCAGTCTGTATAATGGAGATGGCAAATACAGCCTAGTTGAGACGTCACAATGGTTACAAGGGATTGTGGGAGTCACGCGCACAAAAATGGCTCCCATTTCCTTCCCACAATCCCTTGTGACCATAAACCAGGCATGAGATTTGTCAGGATTTTTCCCGATTTCAGGATTTTTTGGTCGGGATTTCAGAATTTTGAAAGAATCTCTTTTGCAATCTGGAATTCCTGATGTGTTTTCAAAAAGGTGTTTTTACCAGTAAAAGTGGATATAGACCAGTAAAAATTGATATTTTAAGGGGGGTGCCTTTATTGTTGATCTGGGTCTCATGGATTTTTCGTGGATTTTTTTTGTGGATTAGGACCTAGGCCTACGTGGAATTTTCATTTTTGGCCAATCTCATCCCGATAAATTTTTCAAATAAATTTTCTACATTTTTTGGCTGTTTCGGAAGTTTTCCGAAACAGCCCTTGTTTTCGTTAAGATTTTATTATTATTTATTTATTTGTTTTTCCTTTTTAGACTATTGCCCATAGCATTTGTACACGTTTTCTTTCTAACCGGCACTTTGGCTACTTTTATGGAGCCGATTGCCTGTAAACTTGGCAGACACTTAGACCAACTGCTCAGAATGTATGCCGAACTTTTACGTCATGATGACGTCATCGCGTGATTTTTTATGAATTTTTAAAATTTTAAAATCGTAACATTCTTAACAATATATCTAGCGAACAACACAAGATATTTTCAAAATTCCTTTTGTTATAGCTTTGGTATGTCTCAAAGATATGCACTAAAAGAGAAAAATCATGTGACGTCAGATGCACATAAGGGTCGGTCTAATTAATATTATGTATACATTGAATTTTTCTGTACCCAATTCCAAATTTTCATGATCGTGGCTCACTCAAGTATGAAATAACAGCCATTTGAAAATTTAGACCAAATTCAATATAACACAAAGGAATTCTGGGAAGGGCAGATAACCATGGCTTAAATGTGGCATGCTGTTTATAAAAAGGGTTGAATTCTAGTCTTTTTACAAGTCGCTGGTCTATTGGCCATAAAATTTGTACACGTTTTCTTTTTACTGGCACTGTACTTTTGGTACTTTTAAAATTGGCAGACACTTAGAATAACTGTGCCGAACTTTTACGTCATGATGACATCATCACGTCACGTGACGTCATCTTAAAGGGGCATTTTTCGAAGCCATATATCTACAAAAGTACAAGTCCGATTAAGTTGAAACATAATATCTAGGTATGCCATCGGGTGTTAGATGAAAATTGACATGACGTTATGATGAAGTCATCACATGTCACGTGACGTCATCTTAAAGGGGCACTATTTGAAACCATATATCTACAGAAGTACAAATCCAATTAAGTTGAAAAGAAATATCTAGCTAGCCCAGTAGGTTTATAGATGAAAATTGACTTGACATTATGATGACGTCATCACATGTCACGTGACGTCGTCTTAAAGGGGCATTATTTAAAGCCATATATCTACACAAGAACGAGTCCGATTAAGTTGAAAAGTAATATATAGGTAGCCCGGTAGGTTTATAAATGAAAATTTACTTGACATTATGATGATGTCATCACATAGTACGTGACGTCATCTTAAAGGGGCATTTTTGAAGCCATTTTTTGAAGTCCGATTAAGTTCTAGGTAACCCAGCATGAGTTATAGGTGAAAATTGATGTGACGTCATGATGATGTCATACAATTTTATAGTAATTTTTAGGGTTTTGAACCTTTAAGTCATACATGTATCTCATCAACAGTACATGCTAATGTCGAAATTCTTTTTGTAATAGGTTTGTTTAATAGGTCATAGATACCTACATATAAATGTGAAAAATGTGACGTCGCGATGACGTCACCGAAACAGCCCTGTGTTTGTCCACAAACACAATTTGCCTCTAGTTTTGTATTGATGTAGTTTTGTAGAGAAAGTCATATTCATGATAAACAATTTGATTCAAGTTTGGATTTCATCGCATTCTGCAAAAAAAGGACAAATTTTAATACCAGGGCGTATTTGTCCCTGAAATGTGTACGTTATTATATAAGGGGATAAAAGTGTGATGACCCTGTCTTTACCACGTCAATAATAACCAAGGAGGGGCGTGACCGCTGTTAATGGACCGAGCTGAAGGCGAGGTCCATTAACAGCGGTCACGACCCTTTAAAAATGCAAAAACCTCCCGTAAAAAGGACAAAATGCGAAGCTTTTTCACCCCACTTTTTCTCCCATTTGCTCAGTACAAAACACATGCGTACTTTCGGCCTTGTGAGCGCGTGAAGGCGCTTCGCGCCTTTCTGTCGCGTGCGCGTACACACACGCACGAGATGCAGCATTTTATACACGTGCATTAGCATTGTCTTACATTATGAAGTTCAGTACATCTTGTGCGCGCACCTACTATGTTCTCCCTGTTGCGTATCGGCTGAGAACAGCTGGTTATGACGCGCCGTGTTTAAACAACTTCCAGCCAAACACACCCATGTGACAGGCTCTCGACCAATAGGGACACTCGGGCACTCGGGCACTCGGGCACTCGGGCACCCGGGCACTCGGGCACCCGGTTTAGATGCACAGCCCTATCATCTAGACATACACTTTGCAGGTGGTATAGCCAAGGAGAGGCTAATAACTGCAACAAGATAAACACTTCTACGAGCACTTTACCACTTTCATTAGAAGAACCATAATCCAGACTACAACATTGACAACACACACACAAAACACCATGACATGATTGTCACTTTACTTACATGTACGTCCTTTTTTCAGCTGGTGAACCATGCATGATAAATCAGTGAAACTGCGCCCTCTGTCCTCCCCGGAGCAGAACGGCACCTCCGGATACAAATCCAAGAAACGGAAGAAGAAGCGCAAAGAGGATAGGAAATCTCCCCGCAAGGCAGACACAGCGACTCAGACGATCATCCAAAAAAGGATAGACTATGTCCTGGTGTACCCCAAGGAAGACGCGAGTGATTTCAAAGATGAAGATGACATTAAAGACTTTAAGTTGAGGATCGAGCTGAGGAGGCGTTTCCACAGAGTGGCGAGGGAGACACAAGGGTTAGAGATACGCGAGCGAGACATGGGGGAAAAGATTTACGTCCTGATCCACTGCCCGTTCAAGAGGATGTGTGAAGAGGCAGAGGACGTCAATTTGGAAATGCCTCTTGAAGGGGTGAGAAGTCTATCCGCTCTGTGCCAAAACTATAGAGGGTGCTGTTTTCCTTTTGTATTTCGAGGGGAGGTACCCTTGTTGATTTGTGCATTAAGCTTAAAGGGACACATTGCTTTGGATTTTGCGATTTGGGCTATAAAACTGAAATGGATATGGTTGGGAAGCTTTTTTAAAAGTAGAATATAAAGATTCACATAACTATCCCTTCAAATTGCGTGTTTTTTGTTTAATTTCGTGACAAATAACGGTCCGCCATTTTGTAGAACCAAATTTTTGACTCCACAAAACGGCGGACCATGTTCACCAGTCGTATTTCCAGTCGCAGCTGGTTGAAGTAGTAGTACGTTTTGTTGATCCATTTTGATGTACTGTGGCACGGCGCGCAGCACTGGCGATTATGTGTCGCGAGGTAGAGAATGGTACCTGGCGATCATCTGATAGGTTTACAAGGCCACTGGATGCGGCGCCAGCCTAAAAACGGTGGTATTTACTACTGGAAATAAGTCTATGTTTCGCGGGTCAGATGTCAGGGACCAGAGGCCAATTTTATGTTTTGTAATCACTACTCACTAATTACAACACATTATACGTGTTTTTTTGCATGAACAACTCTTATAAAAGATAAGGAACATTTCCGAACAGCAAAATTTCATGACATTTGAAGGCAATGTGTCCCTTTAATGGCCTATGCATTTTCTTCCACCGACAATGCAGTACACATGCTGCACCATCAACAGTTTATCATGGAGAGACTATTTTCGCATCATTCTTCGGAAAATATCTAAGTGATAGCATCAGTCCTCTACATGTTTCACTTTGAATTAATTAATTTATTTATTTATTTATTTATTTATATATTTCAGTTTAAAAGACTCCAATACAAAAATTGAAAATCTGTGACAATTAATTTACAATTATATATTGCAAGAATGCTTAAGAAAGACAACACTTAACTTTAACCAGTTCGGGTCGGAGGACGTGTTCACACGATCTGGCTGTTTTTATACAAGTGCACGGCTGACGGGTAAAAACGTCAAGCTTGCCTCGACTTGCCTCCGGGTGACGTCTCAACACGCTAATCCCTCATTTGTTTTGTACACACACACAAAGTCTGAGAAGTCTGTGGAGGCAGACCGTGTGTTGAAGTTGAACTTGGCCGCTGTGCACGGCCTGTTGTTTTATGCTCTGGTGGGCGCACCCGGAGTATTGAAATATATGAGGTTTCGGCAAGAAATTTTGTACAGATACTGTTGAAAATACTCTTGCAAATCAGTATTTGTGGCGTTCGGCTGTATATCAGAAGTTGGCTGCTATATTTTGCCTTTTTAGAAAATAGAAAATTTCGGCAAAAATTATCCCGGTGCGAACTGGTTAAATACCAATTACGTATAAAAAAGAAACTCAAATTGTTTAAAAATGTGAAAAGAAAAATAAATTCAGCAAAAACACGGGGACAGTTTTACAATTTACTCGTGAACATAAACCTATTTTTTAAGCTTCCAAACTTGCTTTTAAAATACTACCAAAATGGAATATCTTGAAAAATACGCTCTGATGAACAAGGTGATATGGGCAATTTGTTGACCACGAAGTTGGAAAAATGGCCTGACCAATGCAACTACTTGAGGTTTGTCTACATTTCATTTTGAGGGCTTGAACTTTAGTTTGTTTCTCGTTGATTTATGTTGAACTTTAATTTCTGTTCAAATGGTTGCCTCTCCTTGTGTGTTAAACAGGCTGCAATCGCCAAGAAGCAACCGACTGGGTGTTTGGATAAACTTACAGCACTGTTCATAACGGATGATGAAGGTAGGAATGTACAAAAAAAATCATACTACAAGAAATGGATTTTTGCCCATTTTGTTAATATTTTTGTTAATATTTTAGAACTTGCAGAACTCTCAAACTCTCAGCTACCATGAGTCATTTTTTGCGGGGTGGGCTCATTAATTTTCTGTACAAAATATTTTCTGATGTTGGTGGCCCAAATTTTGCTGGTATGGGTACACTGATACGCTACACACCTTCAGTTGAACGTCTTGAGTACGGCTTTTATAATGGGGCGCTTGTATGCCAGACAAGTTTGTACAGCCAAGCGTAATGCACACAGGCGAAGAATGGAATGAATAATGCGGGTTTAGACGTCAACCGGCCAGGTAGATTTTTCAAACCGTGGCTCTAGCCATCATCCGTACTCAAGGGGTTAAACAAAAGTCAACCTCTTGGGGGGGGGGCCCAACCCCCCCCCTCCGCCCTTTCTTTAAGTGAAGTATGCCACTTCCATGGTTTCATATTACACGGAAAATGTGATGATATTTCTGCCATTACTGCTGATCTACGGATTTATAAACTTGGTTGCCACAATACTTTGTAGCCGGATAGGAATTTCCCATTGTTTTTTTCCCCCCAAAAGGTTTTTTTTGCGGGTTTTTCGCCCATCCCGTAAATCAGCAATAGGCTTCTACTGCAGAGTTGAAAAGTTGAAAAGAGTTGAAAAGATTTATTTGTGTAAGTATTCTTATATTTGTGTAAATATTTTGTATTTGTGTAAATATTCATTTTAAATTAAAAATGTATGCAGGACCCCAATGGAAACCAGTTTTTAACTGTTTGGGCACACTCTGGGTAAAGAAATGTAATAAATAAATAAATAAATATATAAATAAATAAATAAATAAATAAATAAAAGATGTCAGTGAAAGTGATACTAAGCTTTCTACCCTTTTTTGGTCCTACCTTCAGTCGACTTTGTCAGTGCAGCGTTCTGTGTTCAAAAGAGGGCGGTATTCAAAGGTATCGATCAACCAGACACGTTCTTCTCACCAGCGTTGCGTTCACTCCTGGTAAGTAGTATTGAATGGTACCAAATTGATTGCAATACTATTGTAAAGTCTGGTCAGTTTAACAAATTTCAATATTTGATGGAGGGTGAAAAAAAGATGTAGATCCTCTTTGAGTGATTCCCACGGGTTGCATTGTACATTGTACTTGTAGTTTTGGGAGCAGTCCCTAGTTCAGGTTGGTTCGATTCCCACCAGGTGCACAGTGGATTGGGTTTTCAGTCTCTACCTGATTGTGTGGGTTTTCCAAAAGAATAATTATTCTGGGTGTGCCTGCCGCTACTAAACCTGAAATTTCCTCTCTCGTCTTCTCTCGATTCAAATTGGGCTCTGAGGAAGAACAGTGCTAATGCCGTTAGGCTACCCAGGATAAATAAGAAATAAATAAATAAATATGGCAATATAGTTGTATGAATTCTGATTTGCACACCTGAATAAAGCTATTGACAACAACCAACAATAGAGCAAAGTAGCTTAGTTAAGTTAGTTGGTAGAGCACCGGTATGGTGTTCAGAAGGTCACAGGTTCAAACCCTGCCCTTGCCAGTTTTCTTAGTTCATTCTATAAGTTAACAAATACCAGGTAAATCTAAGCTTGCAAAGATAAGACAACATCAAGTCCAGAATAGCCGTAAGATCTCAATTATTGTTGTTTTAAACCTTTGATTCTGTTCACGCCAAGGTTCATAACATCTTGATTAACATTGACGTGCGAGAACCAGGTGATAAGGCAACTAGCTACAGCGACTCTATGAGAAGAAAGGGTGAGTTATACATCAAAATTAACACAAACAGAGCTTTTTATCTGGCTGTTTAGTACAACTGTCATCTGACCTGCTACAGTTGTCAAAGTCAGTTGCAATCACTGCCCAAACCCATGAGATAGCCTCTTTAACCCCGACTGTTATTGAAGGGGTGCTTTTATGCCAAAACGGGGCCGTGCAGCTAATAAAACGTAAATGCAAACAATAGGCACCACAGTGAAAAGAGTGGTCCAATTACACTTTCGTTCATTACACTCCCATTCAAGAACAATATATTGGAAACATGAATGGATTGAGTATGTGCAGATATGCGCCTATAGACATCAACATGCCAGATGGTCTTTTTCAAACCGCGGCTATGGATGTCGTCAATATTCAAGAGGTTGACAGACATAGCAGGCCGAAGCGGATAGCCTTTTACCTGTGTTGCGGCTTTCCCCAGTCTCATTGATTGTATAATCAGGGTTTAATTTCATGGAGTTTCTAAGGACACCAACCTGCTGAGTAAAGATTGAGTTTTTCTTTGAGAACAATACCAGCCAAAATTGCGTAGGATATAGATTCTGTGTGATGACAGCTTCTGAGCTGATTTTGGCTCAGGTCCAAATCTTGCTAAATGGTGTCTTGAACTAAAAAAAATGGCCCCATTTTATGCAAACAATAAGCTCCAGGTACTAAGGCCAAAGAATAAAATGAAGAAGCGTCCTGCTTTAAAAACCAAAACTAAGGAGCCCTTTTTCATAATGGCTACCATGTTCATTCCCAAGATAGATTTCAGGAATTTAGTTGAGACGTCCTCAAATTAAGATGTCCTCAAATTGGTTATCATTCCAAAATGACTTCTTTTATCATTCCAAAGTGACTTGTTTTAATTCTGATGAACCCATTTTGGGAATTTTGAACCATATCTTTTGGTAGAAATGCCAAACAGATCAAATGCCTCTGAATGTTTCGTTGAGTTTTGGTTTTCCTCAAATCTAATCCCTGAAAAATGCGAGGGGTGGGGGGGGGGAGGGTCTCCAAAAATAAAGTTCCTAGTGACATTTAAAAAAAAAAAAAATTTAAACTATGATAGAATTATAAGCAAATAAGCAAATAATGAATGTTATATGAAATGTGAGTTTCCAGGAGTGTGGGTGTATAAAATCTTAGTCATATCTTTGACAGCTGATATACGTTTGGGACCAGAATCCAAGAGAGGTACATTTACATCAGCTCAATTACACACAGCTTCGTACTCGGTTAACATCTCGCTTTTTGCTTAAAATTAAACTGACAGTTAACTTGTTTAATTTAAAGAACTTACATCATTTCTTATGTGTTATAGCACCATGTACAGTGGAATGCTTGGAATAACGAACATTTGGCTATTCTGAATGTCACCTTTGGGTGTTAGATAAATTTATTTTCTTTTATTCTGGTGAATGTTAAGATTGAACATACATGTACATTTCCCCTATGAAAAAGAATAGAAAATCATCAGCCGTGCCTATTTAGGTTGTTGTTATCTGTGCTTTTGGATTTGATCACCCTAAAGTTTCAAATTTGGCATTAGGGGCCAGACACTCCGTATTGTACAGTATGAGTGTACATCAATCTCCACGCACACAAAACAATGTGTTTTAGGAAGATTAACCCTAACCCTCCAGGGTATTTTGGCTAGAAACCTGCCAGACGCATCAGATTGCATACTTTGTCACATTGACTTGTGCAGCAAGGTCAAGCTGTCACCACGGATGCACTGTGCTGGGTCTGTCAGGAAGGGTTGAAAAAATTGCCTAGTGCAGTAAGCATTTTTCTTATTTAAAAGTTTAATTTGTTAGTAGAGGGAAATCAATTCAATTAAATTTTTTAATCAGAGCACGGATATACATGTAGCAGTTTTTAAACTCCTCAAATTGCAAAGTTGAGGTAGGCACATTGAGAATAAGGACAGGTGGGTGCATTTCATCAGCTGTTTTTTGAAAGGACTGATGCAGTAACTTAGTTGATTCGGCTTGAAAACTCTAAAGTGTTTTTGTAACACCAACATTGAAATACCCTAAATTCAACAAGCAATGGTCACAATGGAACACCACTGTACACAATCATAAAGTATGGTCTGATGGCTTTTGCTAATTGCTAGTTAATTAATACTCAACTTAGCTGAAAATTAAGACAAACAGTGTCACAGTTAATGTAATGTTTATGATCAGGTCATACCACATGCCCCATAGTGACAGCTACACGTAGCTAGTGTAACACGGCAATAATCTTGTGGCCTGCATGGTTATGCTTTCAATCTAATTCCATTAAACAATTAAAACTTGGTTAATTCCAGTTAGCAAATGTGAATCACATGAACAAATTATTACAATATTTTGAGAAAACTGTATCCGAAGTTGTGTGTACAGAGTGCCTTTAGTTCATGTGACAAACAACTTTCTCAAGTGGGCCAGAAGAGAAAACAGCCGTAACTTTGCTATTTTAGCAGTTATGACTTTCATTTTTACACCATATGAAAGAGAAATTTTCATGGAACAAACTTTACACACAACATTTTTATAAAAATTACGAAATATATCCGGTAAAATGTGGCACGGAAAGCTTGTAACCTTAATACTGTCAGGCCTGAATTTTCATTTACTCTGATGGTGTACTGCCAACATTGTCTGGAAATCTCTTCTGAACGAACCCCTCCCCCCCCCCCCCCACCCCCACCACAAAAGGATGGAAATAGTGGTGCTTTTAAACCCTTGATGCTTATAAAATAATTACTGCAAAAACGCAGGCTGCAGTAATGATCTTGCATGCAAAAATGTTGATCAGGCGGTCCATAATATCGATCGCCGCAACTCTTTACCAGCACGGCATGCAGTTGCATCAGATGCGTGAACAAATTGATCGGCGAGTATCGAATATTCGAATATTCGGTCTAACCCAGTTTCAAAATATCGAATACTGGATAATCAAAAGTGAACAGCCCTACCAACACATCACTGTTATTGAATTATTTTTATTTTCTACGTCAGATATGAATTTGAAATTTACTTTTTGCTTGAGGGGTTTCTGAAATGTTCAGTTTTTGTTGATGGTTTCTTCAATTTTAATTCCAATTCCATTTCCAATTTTAATTTAACAAAAATTGCAGGTTTTAATTCCATTGGATCAAATTTTCTGTGTGATTGAAAATATTCTGCCCCCTCCTTATTTCTTGTCAGGATTGCCCTTCATGCTACTGAAGGAGGTTTACACCGATAGCTTCATCATGCATGAGGAGTCTCCTTACGAGTTGGACGAAGACGATGATACCAGGGAGATACAGAGAAGTCAGAGCAAGGAGAGAGGAAACTTTGACCCCTCAGCTGACCCCAGAGAGGTCAGTAGCTTGATCATGTCATTTGTTTGTCAGTCTGTTCCCCATATGTTTTTCTTTGTCCTTTTGTGTGCTTTGCTTTTATCTGTTTACCCTAACCCTGCTAAATCCAACAAAATCCAACAATGGTAAAAAGCCGTTTGGATTTATCAGTCAACACAAACTACACGGTGTGTTGGATATTGTTGTTTTCGACAGGGTAGCAGCTAAATATATCTGTTGGATTTTGTCTTGTTTAGGAAGATGAAAGCAGACTTCTAGTAAATTTTCAATTGGATTTTGTTGGATTTTGAAGGGCCCATACAAACAAATACCTGCTGTTTTTTGTTGAATTCACTTCAGCAGGGTAGCTGAAAAGTGCAAAGGCCGGCATATAGGTGGTACACTGCAGAATCCAACAAAGTTGTTGTTGGATTTTGTGGTATAATAGCAGGCTTCTCATTTAAGTTTTGTTGGAAATTGTTGGATTTAGCAGGACCATATGAAAAACATTGAAGAGGGTTTAGCTTTGCTTTTTTGATTGTGCCCTACATGTATTATAGCTTTCTATTCGAATTGTGTATATATATATTTGTTAATGTGAAATTGAGAGAAAAGAATTAATTTAATTGAATTATACTATTCTACAGCCAAAATGCTTTAGAAATTAAAGTAATAAATCTTTGCTCATTTTGGGTCACTAAGTACAAAAATAATGGTGAAAATGGTCAATATTGGTTCTGTTATTTTGAAGATATGGAATTAGGTTGACAGCTGTTATCCTTGACTTAAAAGGGGAGGAGGGTAAATAAACTGAGGGAAGGGCTTTTGTATGAAATCCACAATGCATGATATGTGATGCGATCAAGCAAAATCAGTCTGAAGTAGGGCCTGGTCAATTTTGGGATTTTTTAGCTCCATATTAGTGAAAACCCCATGTGAATACGACCTTTGGTTAAAAAGTTACAAATATTTGAACACTGGCACATTAAAAAGAAAGTAATACAATTACATAAAGTAATACAATTTGTCAACATTTGTAGACATGTTATTAAGCTCGGATGAGCCTCATTTATTATCATAAGGTTGTATCTGAAAAGTTTATGTAGAGATATCTCTGGCTAGTGGGAGCAACGGCCATACTTTAAAAAATGACGTCTAGAACTATGGCTTTATGGCCTTAAAGGCAGTGTACACGATTGGTAATCTTCCAATTTTTTTAAAATGAACTATTTCGAAATACCTTTACTATACTGTAAGGTAATAGTAGTCTCAATCATCCTGTGAAATGATGGCACCAGGTGTGCTGTCGTCAAGAAAAGTGGAAATGTTCTCGTTTTCCAACGATTTCCACAGCTAGAAATCGTTGGAAAACTGCCCTGTAGCCTTTAGTCAAGGCGCGCATGGCTACCCGGACGAGTGGCGTGCCCCGGACATGCTGGCATTCGGGGCACGTCACACGTCCAGGTAGCTATGCGCGCCTTGACTAAAGGCTATCATCCGCCCGACGGTTGAAAACAAGCGCCGTTTTTCTCTCGTTTTTTCCGCCATCCAACAACACAAAACTTTGAACAGGTAAGTGGAACGATATTTCCTATAAAATACTAACCCCCAAATCCGCCCATTTCTGAAAATTGCAACAATGACCAATCATGTACACTACGTTTATAATATCATGAAAATCTACCCAGTTAAAAAGCTGACTTGGTAGGGTCTGATCAACATGGTTGCACTTGTAGTCATTACACAGGACCTGGTGTCGGTGGTGGAAGTTTCAGCCGCTATGGAAGATCCGTAACTACTTTGGAGAGAAGATTGCTTTCTACTTTGCCTGGGCTGGTGAGATGGCAAGCCTGCTCTGGTTACCCATGCTACTTGGAATAGCTATCTGGGCATATGGACTCTACCTGAGGTAAGAAACATGACTCCATTTGATAATGTTATCATACTGAAGAACACCCCTAGAAATACAATCCAATCAGATCTTCTGTAGGCGCAATAGCGCCTACAGAAGATCTGATGAGGAAGACATGACTCATTTACTTGTTTACAAAACGAAACCAGAGTGGTGATTGATGAATGACAAAAAGGTCTGTATCTAGGAAAAATACATTTTAAGGGAAAGATTTTAAGCGGATTCCAAAGAATTTTAATATGGGTCCGGGATTCTCCTGGCCTGAAAATTTCTACATGTGCGGAAATTCCCAAGTGTTGGTGCCCGTGTGTAAGGTGCCTTTACAAAGGCTTATGCACGATACTGGTACTTGCGTGCACTCGGGTGAAAATTCCCCCCCCCACCTTAAAAAAAAAAGAAAAAAAAGAAAGAAGAAAAACACACCAAACCTTATTACAAAATATTACTTCTTTTTACTTTACCACGTTAATAACTCTTTTATAAAAATAAGTTTAAAAGTAAAAAAAATAACATTTTATGGCATCAAAAAATACGTTTTACGAACCATTTCAATTGATAACACCAGCGTTGGGCCATTGAATATTTCTGGGCCAAAAACCTTGACCCACAATATAGAGGCCTATTGTTGTTGCCATGGTGACATTGGTATTTAATACAGTCTATCAAAAAGAGTCTTTACAGAGTGCATTTCTTGCTTGTTAGTTTTCACATGCATTAGAAAAAGAATATTAAATTTAGAAGAGGAAAAAAACAGTTTATTACATGTACTTTGTTTAGTAATTTGTTTGCATTGATCAGTAATCTCTCCTTGATCTTTGCAGCATCAATGACAATATTGAGGTCAATGAGAGATCAGAAGAGATGGCAAGGCAACGAGACGTCATGATAGATGAACTAAGATCCAACATCACGCTCTATAACAGGACAGAAGACGTTTTGCTCCTACAAAACCTGACAGCACAGGCTCAGGAAGAAGATGACTTCTTCAATAAGTAAGTTTACAACTGAATCATAAAGGTGAAAATTACAGATGGTTTAAGGAGGGGATCAGGGGAAGAGCCAAACATGTTTCAATCTTCAGCAAAAGCCGGACAGGGTGGGATTTCTCCAGATTTTTCCTGATTGGAGGATTTTTTGTGAAATTTGGAGGATTTTTGGTCGTTAAATTCATTTTTTTTCATTCCAAAATGACCTTTGCAACCTGAAACAGTCTTCTTTCCATTCAATTTTGTGCAATTTTGAACCGTATCTTTTGGTAGAAAATGCAGTTTTCTTATGCATTTTTCATACAAATTAATTAAATGCCTCCGAATGTTTTGTGGATTTTTTATTGTTCTTTAAATCTCACTCTGGCTGGATAAAGTTATCCCAATTTTCAGCCCTATAGACCCAGGTAGGAATTATAACTTCCACCATTAGTGAAAGCCCCCTATTACTCAGTCACATTCTTCGATATCTGAGACTTTTGTAGGTCACTGCCGAAATGTGAAAATAAGAACAAAGTTCAGAAAGAGACTATGCAATCACTATTTCTGTACGTAGTCCGTCCGTCCGTCCCTACGTACGAAGTCCGTTTGTGTTATTTTGGTTAAAGTGTCGACAAATTGGTCTTATACGCAAATTTGAAGTCCAATTGCAATCAAACTTGGGTCATGCATTCAATAGTGCAACCTTTATATGATGCTTATGTCAAAGGTCAAGTACTGAGGTCAAAGGTCATTTGAGGTCAAGTTGTAAAAAATGGGCTGGAATTGTAAAATTAGTCTTATATACAAAGTTGAAGTCCAATTGCAATCAAACGGGTCATGCATGTCCTATTGTAACCTTTATATGATGGGTGTGTCAAAGGTCAAGTACTCAGGTCAAAGGTCATGTGAGGTCAAGTTGTAAAAGAGGCTGGAATTGTAAAATTGGTCATTGTGCTATTGTGCCGATTGAGGTGTCAAAATGTGCAGAGAACTTGATTTAAGCAGGCGAGACGCACGGTTCGAGAACCACCTTGTTATAGCAAGAACCTAATCCCTACCAAGTTTGACGTTTATTAATCTTCGTCTCTCATCAGCATTGCTGATAAGTCCTTAGAGATCCTGAACATCTTTCAGAACTCCTTTGATTCAGCTGTCACTCCATACTTTGCTCTCGTCATATGTCTTTGGGGTAAGTATGACATTGCCAACATTTATAGATATTTTACACTAATGGTAAAGATTTGTTTAAATGTTAAAATGCAGTTTACATGGAACTGTAACATTTACTGTAACATTGTCTGTCCAGATTCTTACTGTTGGCTTGAACAAATGGCATGTTTAAAAGGCAGTCTATCACCTCCATAACCACTGTAACATAAGCAACATGTGATCCACAGAAGATGTTTGTTATATTGCAGACTTCATGTATTCCTACTTTTGCTACTTTTTCCTATTTTGTGGACCTTGCTCCTAGTTTTCCTACTTTTTCTTGAAATTCCTATTTTTTCCCCTACTTTTTCCTATTTCTTTGCCACACAACTCCGAAACATGAAATCTTATTGAATGTTTTTCGTAACAGTGTTACACACTGTCATATGAAAATTTCACAATGAAGGGCTTGGGTGCAGCTTAACTTCCAAGAGCTTTAGTTGAAGATGGAGCACAAGTATTGTGAGCACAGAAATGAGGTGATGCTGTGGACATGGGTGAGTATGAATGAAAACTACTCCCAAAAGCCTAGCAAAAGTCCTACTGTCATCCTGATTTATTTATTTGGATCCTACTATTCTCCTACTTTTTCACCTGGGTCTGCTTGGAAGCCTGATAGTGGTTAATAAGGCTGTTCGATATCCATTTATTTTGATACCGAAATATCGGCCAAAAAGTATCGCGATATTTGATATTATTGTGATGACTTCACTTTTTCCTTACCGGAAGAATGGAGGAATAAAAAGAAATACATGATGAAAGTCACCACGGCATCGTGAGATCTGGGCCACCGGGATCGGGCCCGCCGGGATTGAACTAAGATCCGCTAAAATTTAATATCGGGGCCGGCCACCGAGATCGGGAATCGGGCCGGGGTTGGCAAGGTCGGGGTCGGGGTCGGGGGGGGGGGTTGACAAGGCTTCCCTCTGCTTGTTGAGTATTTGGAGTATTGGACATTTACCTTCAGTTGGCTTCTTTATGGTAGTCCAGAAATACTAGCGTTTGTTTCTATTTCGGTATTGTTGATTAGTAACAGATGATAATAACATGGACGATCACATGCGAGCTGTCAAAAAAACGATCGTATCGTATGTTTTGTCAAGACGACATTACACAATGTACAACAATGCATGCGCTGCAGGTGTTTTAATCTTTTCACAAGATCGACGCAGTTCGCTGCACATAACTGCACGTACGTGTGCCTTGTACCCTGGGGAACGACGGTGGCATTCAGTGCGGTTGCTTGCACCAAGGCTAGCAACAAAGCAACGCACACGCGCAGATGCGCTACAGGGGTTGACCTTATTGCAAACAATTGCCATACCCCTCAATCTCAAGACGAGTTCGCTAGCACGTAGTACATGGACATTGTACACTGGGAATAAGACGGTAGCATTGCATGCACTGTACTTGATACGTACGGCGCGGAGGGTAAATCGCGCGGAGATGTCATGTCGGGGTTTAGAAAGCGGTCAAAGAAACGACACATTTAGTACATGTATGTATTTTTTATTCCTCCATGGTACATCATGATACATTATATACTATTCTGCCGTCCAATAATTGGAAATAACTGGAATTTCGAGCAAGGTAAACTGGACAAATCCACACTTAATGCGGCCATGGGAATCCCATGGGAGGTTTTTGTTTTACAAAAATCTCCCATGCAAAACCCCATGGGAATTGCGTGGTGAATTGGACACCATGGGAATCCCATGGGAGGTTTTTGTAAGAGTAATTGTTAGGAATGATAAACAACATTAGTACAAGAGCGCTTCTTACTAACCTGTGCTTATTAGAAATGTACATATTAAGTTTGTTGTGTTTTAATAAAATCGTTTGAATTGATCTCTTTCTCTTTTAGGAACTATTTTGTTTTTGTTTTACAAAAATCTCCCATGCAAAACCCCCATGGGAATTGCATGGTGAATTGGACACCATGGGAATCCCATGGGAGGTTTTTGTAAGAGTAATTGTTAGGAATGATAAACAACATTAGTACAAGAGCGCTTCTTACTAACCTGTGCTTATTAGAAATGTACATATTAAGTTTGTTGTGTTTTAATAAAATCGTTTGAATTGATCTCTTTCTCTTTTAGGAACTATTTTCCAGGAGTCGTGGAAGAGGAAACATGCACGTTTGGCCTATGAGTGGGACGTGGATACTTACCATTTTGCAGAGCCCGATCGCCCAGAATTTTATGGAACCAAAGAACGAGAGGTAATAGGGAAGTTTGGTAGTTAAAATTAAGAATAATAAAGGTTGTGAAAGGTACTTACAAATTGTTGGAACAGTAGATAAAGCAAGAGAGTAAATTTATATAGTTTGCAAAATTTCACAATCGAAGGAAGCTGTACTGCTATTTTGATGCTTTCAGTATTTTCTGTGAAATTCTGATATATCGTCAACTCAAGCTTCTTCAACTTTTGGTTCTTTGTGTTGTGCAGGATCCTGTGTCGGACCTACCAGACTGGTATTATCCTTTCTACAAACAGGCCCTCAAGTTTATGGCATCTTTCGGCATTCTTATCTTCATGGTAAGCTACCATAGACTTTGATTAGGCCTTTGCTAATTTGTTAGTGGAATCATCATTCAAGGTTGAGTTTAGATTTAAAGATGAGATGAACCCGTTTATGGAATGTCTTTGCTACTAAAAGGTGAAAAGTGTAGGATCACAAAATTATTTTTCAGAAAAATAAAAAATTCAAAAATGTGGCTTGTTCTGGAGAGCCGAGTCATGAGCTGTATTTTATATTTATTAACCACATCTAACAGCGGAAGAACCAACAATTACAGGAATGGGATAACAATTTAAAAAATATAATACACTAGCATAGATATTAAATACTAAAACCATTCTCTACATTAAAAAAATAACAAATATATAAATATATTAAAATAACACAAATTATTTATTTTTTAGGGGTGGGGTTATGGGGGAGTAACTAACAAAAACATAGGGGAAGGGATGAGGTGGAAAGAAAAAAATACTGACAAGAATGACATTTCTGGGGATGGAGGAATATTTAAGAACAGAAATATTAGCTAGGACAGAAATACACTTAAAATATATAAATATATAAAATAACTAAATATTAACTGAGCTATCTTTCCCCATGTTGGCGGTCTCCCAAATTGTCAGTGTCTTTGTTCGGCGGGCACTAAACCATAATGCCGTATAGCCAGGGATCACGCCCAATTTTACGATACAACCTGGGAAGCGACATTGTGGGGATCACTCAGTGAGGATACGACTTTGTAACTAATAATGTACTCAAATAAACCACAAAGGAAACTGACTAGGTATTTTGAATGAAATCCCTCTCCTGCCAGTTTTCTTTGTTCACTTTGAAAATTCATTGAAATCACCTAGTCGGTTTCCCTTGTGGTTTATTAGACCAAATTGGATTGTAATAAACTGATAATTGACAAGTGGAGTTGAACGATTCCCGATTGCTTCTGTTTTGTCCTACCAGGCCCTGCTGGTCATAGCCAGTGTACTTGGTGTCATTATCTATCGTGTCATCAGTGGAGTCTTACTGACCAATTCCTCTGCCATTCCCAAAATCATGCTTTCTACAGTGGCTGCTACCCTCCTTAACTCCGTCTCCATCATGATATTAGGACGAGTGAGTACGCTCCTTTGGTCTGTATGGCAATGTCCTCGGTCTATGATAGAAATATTTAAACTACTCTGTCTGGCAGAATGTATTCCTGTTGGACAAAGTAAGCTACTTGTGCCACCAGGCATTTTGAATGCAGAATTTTCCACGTTTAAATAGCCACGCCAAGCCCTGATGAAGGTCCAGTATAATATAGACAAATTTTACATTAGCCAGATCTGTGCACTTCCATTGAAAGCAAAGCTCTCAGTGCTAAACATAACACAGTGCTATTCAGTAAATTCATTCATGCATGAGTGAATCACAACATAAATGACAACACAGCTTACAGTCAGAAAGGTCAAGCAGTACTGGTTCATCAAAACATTGTTCTAATTTGTTCTAAATTGATATGTTGTTGAACTATTTCACCGAATATTGATTCTCAATTAAGCTTGCGTGCATTAGATTATGTTTTGGGGATGACTCAATTAACGACTTTGCAAAATTTAAGTATAAAGCTGGGTTTTTCGTTGGACTAATTTTTGTCAATCTGCCACGACTTTTCTGTAGAATGACAAAATCAAGTCCAATGGGGATACGCGGTAAACTAGCATCCCTGTCAACCTACCGCGACCTTGAGGTAAAACAACCAGGCCGAAAGCGGTCGTGGAAAATATCCGTGCGGCCGCAGAAAGTCATCAAGGACGATAAAATGTCCAATGGAAACAGCCCCCTCACTGTAGAACTAACGTGATGACCACGCGGAAAACCACTGTGTAAACAATGCAACTTCCTGTATTTTGTCAACAACACAGTGATTATCGTTCAGTAGCGTAAACGTGTTGGGTTATTCAAACCGCGGACGAAAAATTCCGGAGAACAAAAGACAACAATATCGTCCGCGATTCTTAGCGTACGTCCGCGATTGAGATCGTGTACAAAACCTATGGGAGTCTTCTGAAAAAGTTAAGAGTACAAACAAAAGAGGGAACAATAGGAGTCCGCATTCGACTGTGGATGCGCGTTTGGGTGTGCGCGAAAATGGTGGTATGGTTTTCTGTCTCTTTGTGTATGGTACACCCACATGTGATTACATGCAGTTGCACTAGTGCTTTGCAGTTGAGCAAACCGACAAACGACCCTGTACGTGCATACATATAACATGGCAGATTGAAACATTGACAGATTGAAAAATTACGCTAGGTTAGCGTGTCTATCCTGTTCAGCTTCAGGTCAAAGGTGATTATGCACAGTGCCCACAATGTGTGGCATTCTGCAAGCCTCAAAAGGCAAATAGAATTATGCCATATTTTATACACTACAGGGTATATATAACACAGTTTAATAAAACCATGATTATAGGAAAACCCAGAATCATAACCATATTTTTTTGTTTTATATTGTATAGATGCGCTAGGGCATAAGCTTCAATTTGAGACTAGTTTCAGTTCGTTCACTTTCCGGATGGCTGAACAATAATTGTTTGAATGAGGTGGAGTAAAATGCCATTTGTTACATGTTAGTGAACTTCAATGAAGAACGACACAAATTGAATTTCACATGTTCTTTAATATCAAAACTTAACAAAAGCATTTTGCTTTATCTTAAAACAACCTTCTATCAACAGGAACATAAATTGAATATTTAAAACAATGGTTTGAAAACCGTTCAAAGTCATCATGGCACTGGCTCTTCAATGTTCTACTTAAGCTCCAACTCCCTCAACATGACCACCTTCTCTGTCGATGGATATCTGGGCCCGGGTCTGCATATTTGCAACTGCTCGTCTCACCAGCTGTCGATTTTGGCGTAGTATGATACACATTCACAATTCAGCAATGTTAGCAGGAGGTGTCCTAAATACCCTCTTTTAGGTAGCCCCACAAGAAGAAATCACAAGGCGTGAGGGTCAGGTGAGTATGGTGGCCACTCAATCTCTTCATGTAGGGCCACTACCCTGTTGCCAAAAAGTTAATGGAGTTTGTCACGAACGACTATCCGCCGATGTGGTGGAGTACCGTCTTGTGCCCACCACAGATAATGAAAAGTACCTCTCACTAACTGTTCGAAATTATCTGCCAGAATTGGCACAATATCATTATTTATCATTTGCAGCATAAATGTCCCCATTGACATTGCCCTCGAAGAAGAAAGGTCCTATCAACAGACCATTGCCGCACAATCCTATCCAAACAGTCAGTTTGGCACGACTGTCATTCCGTTCGAAATTGAAGGGTGGTGGTTGTCCTCTTGGGGCGTACTCCCTCATGTTCTTTGTATTGACCAAACCATTCATCGAGAATCCTGCTTCGTCACCAATGATGAAATGTTCAAGAAATCGTTCTGGTCTACCAAGAAGCCACTGGCAGAATCTCATGCGCCTTCCCATATCACCAGGGAGGAGCTGGTGTCTTACATGAACTTTGAAGGGGTGCCACCTGAGGTCAAGTCTTGTGATCCGATTGAATGTTCTCTTATCCATCCCCAAACCATTTCTTCGTGCACTTGGACCAGGCTGGTTGTTTTCGTTGAGTAAATCTCAAGGTGATTGTGCACAGTGCCCACAACGTGTAACGTTCTGCCAGCCTCGCAAGGCGAATAAACGTTCTGTCGCGGTTATAAAAGTCCAAATGGGAACGCACAGTAGAATTTCGTGAAGGCATGTCGCGGTAAGTTTTTGCAAGGCCGCGTAAGAAAAAGTCCAATGGAAACACAGAAGGTCGGTGCTCTTTTCGTTATTTCAGGCTTCGTCTTTTGTTGAGCCCTTTTCATTTTCTTCTACCCATGACTCCATTCCAGCTCAGTGATGATGTGCAGCTTGGCTTTACTATTCTAACCCTCTATATGCTATCAGCAATAACAATTATGGTTCTAATCGCATCAATTATCCCAGAACATAGACAATTTGAACAACATGAAATGTCCCATTTGTCTCCCTCATTTGATATTTGAGTAATGTTTATGCAACGTGTGGTGCAGTACATTTGTTTGTTTTATTTGCAGGTCTATGACTACATTGCATACAAGTTGACCGACTGGGGTGAGTTGCTGTAAAACTTTCTTTAAAGTTTGATTTTTTTCAGTACGATATGCAGACAGGATTTACATTGTCACAAACTCTGAAAAGCTTTGAATATGCTTTACTCAGAAACAGTTACATTTGTTCCTCACGTCTAGTTAGCTCAGTTAGGGTGTTTGAGCGTGAAACTTGGCTTTCCACCTGTTCCGACCTGTTCCCACCAATATACACAAGCCATGCCTAGATGGAGAATGAAAAGCTATGCCAATAGCTTTTTCCCTCGTTCTGTATCTCAGTGCAATTCTTTGCCTGGTGCGTATTTCCCTTCATCTTACAATCTTTCCTGCTTCAAGAGGAATATTAATTCCTACCTCTTGTATCTTTGATTTTTTTCATTTTGTGGCTCCGTAGCTTGATTGGATTTAACCTTGTTCATGGTAGACTTGCATTGAAAAAAAGGGAAACAAAGTTATTTTGGTTTGTATGTTTTACTATAACCAGAAAATCTTAATGCAATGCTCTTTGGTAACTCTCCGACATTGACATTGTTTTAAACCCAACCAACAGACTGAACATAGTGCCCATATATAACTTAGCCATCTTTCAATTGTGGACCACCAGCAGTCTACAGCTAAAGATTTTGAATTTTGTAGCTGGGACTTTGGGGAAATTTCCAGTGGGTAAAGCAGGTTTTCCACAGTCATGGAAAATACTGGAAAATCCCGGAAATTTAAAGCTATCTTGGAAAGTCATGTAATTTTGTTATTTTACAAGGAGTCACGGAAAATTGGTATTTCGGGGAAAAAAGCCATTGAAAAGTTATGAAATTTCACACAACCAAAACACATGTGTAAGAAGTGTAAGAATTGGTCATGGAAAACCATGATTGTTTTCCTGTCAAGTCACGGAAAAGTCATGAAATTTAAAGATTTTTCTGGGAACCCAGTAAATCTTTCCAATGTTTGCACTTAGATTTATTTGATGCATGAAACTGTACTGACACCATTGTCTGGAGAAAGCCAGAGAGAGATATGGTACAGTTCTTATTTGTGTGCGTGGTGGTTTTTACCTCAATATGCTGTTCCCACTAGATTCTCCGATGGTAGAATTGACGTAGTTATTTTCACCGAGTGGAAGTTGACAGATTATGTTTTGCCTTTGAGAAAGAACTTGCTTAAAGTTCTAAATGTTAGACCAGCTAATTTTCATGTGTGAACAGCGCTTAAGACAAACATTGAACTTTTCTGTGGAAACTATCCCCTCTACTCGTAGTTGTTTGGCCAATAATCTCTGAAGTCACTATTCAGTATAAATTTGATTGGTTTGTTGACAGAGAATCACCGTACTCGGAGCCAATACGATGACGCTCTGATCATCAAGCTGTTTGCCTTTCAGTTTGTCAATAGCTACGCCTCACTCTTCTACATTGCATTCTTCAGAGGAGTGAGTACAGACACATTCTGTTTTTGTTTTTTTTGGCATTCTTACAAGATTTCATTGTCAATGTCTTATAATTGTATCACAAATTTATGTCTTACTGTTATGTCTTACTGTCGTAAGTTTAGTTTTATGTAAATACAATAAGTTTTTTATCTAAGCTCAATTGAGTTTTGAACCACTTGGGTGATTCCTGACCTCACAGTTGGTGATAGGTTGTGGCATCTGACGGGTGGCACTCAGACCACTCGACCATTGACAAGTCTACCTTGACTTTTGACATTGAGATTACTCTACCGTTGATTCCAACTCGACCGTTTGTGCATTCGACTTGAAAGACAAGTCATCCGTTGAGACAAGCCATCATTGAGACAAGTCTGTTATCGAACCCTCCAAGCTACGACACGCGTTTACCAATTCACGACTGGGTTCCTTGTGGCTACTGGGCTTGGCCATGCAGCTACATGTAACTCCCCACCACTGAGGAGTCACCCGTGACATTTTACCTTGCGGCCAGCAGTTGGCCAGCAGTCGAGTTGTCTGACATTCTGACAAGCAAAAGAAAAGATAATGATCTGGGAGAACAGGTTTAATAAAATGATTAGATTTCTTTAAGAGCTGGTATAGTCCAGTTTTCTTTTTTCGAATAAGATTTGTGAGGTTGCTGACTGCAGGCTGTTTAGAGTATAATAACCAAACTCTTCTCGAGACATAATTGTCGTGTACAGTCAGTCTAAAGTAAGAACAATCCCCGAAGAATCTTCCTACCGAGGCACAGATGTACCCATCAAACCTTCAGTCTTTACTTTCTCTGGATCTTTTCCCAGTTGACTACACAGGCCGGTATACTGGACCTGGGTCCTGATTACGAGGATAGCTGTGGTGAAAATAGCAATTGCATGCCACTACTGTCACTCCAGGTCTTCGTTCTCATGATCGTCAAGCCATTTCCCAAATTCCTGAAGGATGTCATCATACCGTGAGTCTGTTACTAAGCTTAAACTTGACATCTCAAGTTGCAGACTTGTCATCAGGAAACCTTTATACTTATAGATTTCGAGTTTGATTCTTTTTACTTGTTCCTATCTGGGGCAGAAAGCATTATAACCGCAATACTTGATTTTGTGTTGAATGCATATGGTACCACTGAATTCAAACAGGGTCGTATTCCAACAACACGAACGATATGCAAGCTTACCTTTCACCTAACATTCTTTTAGGAATAATAGTGTCACTGGTCCCTTCTTATTCACTTGTCACATTTT
The DNA here is from genome assembly GCA_037893225.1 of Hippasteria phrygiana. NCBI lineage: Eukaryota > Metazoa > Echinodermata > Asteroidea > Valvatida > Goniasteridae > Hippasteria > Hippasteria phrygiana. The sequence continues at coordinate 185,456 of JAZGUH010000575.1, read as the reverse complement.
AGTACGGCAAATATTGCAACTAGGGCTGTGCATCCGAACCGGGTATCCGAGAACCCGACCGTAAATGTCAGGAACCCGACCGTAAATGTCAGGAACCCGACCGTAAATGTCAGGAACCCGACCGTAAATGTCAGGAACCCGACCGTAAATGTCAGGAACCGGTTCCAGATTAAGGAATCAACTATCCGTAAATGAATTAACATATTGTTTAGTACTTTCTCAGACAATAAGAGGGCAAGTTTTTGAATTTCATTTGTGGGGAATTTTAAGAATGAAAACCAAAACATGGAAAAACAAAACAGATTAACGTCTATGCATTGATGTACCGATGTGGTAGTATTAATGTACGGACCTTTACAAACAATATGAATAGCAATTTCCGGGATTATATTTTTTGGATTGGCTTTTTTAATGGGTACCCGGGTAACCGGGTACCCATGCTTGTTTTCGGGTACCCGATTCCCTTACTATATGCACATACCTATTGCAACTAGTGTGACCATGCCCTGTAGACTTGTTCCAGATGGGTGACTATAGGCCTTTTCACACTACGAAAAATCTCGGTGTTGGACCCGGGTCCGACCCGTGTTGACTAGACTGACCTTTTCACACTGCAACATTTCAACACGGCACTGACCCGTGTAGAGCGCTCAACCCGGGTTGAAACTCAACCCTGCTCGGGAGGTGGGTTGAGAGCTCTCTACCCGTGTAGAGAAGTTGGACCCGTGTTGAAAGTCGTAGTGTGAACGTCTCCGGGTTGAGTTCGACCCGTGTAACTGTGGATCGGAGTGTGCGTGCAGAGCACCACATACTAGGCTGTTCGATATGACGATATTTGCCGATGTTTCGGTATTATGTTGCTTTTTCAGTTTTTGCAGCGTTTATGGTTTCTCCAAGTGTGTATAGGCGCCTACGTTAAGTGTGGATTAGTCTAGATTACCTTGCGCGAAATTATTTCCAATAAATTTGACGGCAGAATAGTACATAACGTATATGGAGGAATAAAAAAATACATTCTGTACTAAATGTGTCGTTTCTTTAATCGTTTTAAACCCCGACATGACTTATCCGACATCTCCGCGCCGTATGTAGCGCACATTGCGTGCATGCGTATTCCATCGTTAGTGTATAGTCTTGGTCAAATGCAAACAACCGCACTGAACGCTACCATATTATTCCCATGTGTACAATGTACGTACATGCAGCTAACATTTTGCGAACTTCGTCTCGAGAAAAGGCTACTAAGGTATGAGGGGCCCGGGGTTATTGCTCAATATGGGGAACCCCAAAAGTGCATCTGCGCGTGCGCGTTGCTTTGTTGCAAACAGCTGGCCTTGCTTGGCCGCTGGTCAAGTACAGAGTATACACGGTTCCTTCCTCCATGGTTCATGCTACTTTCATGAGATTCTTTTACCTCCGATATGTCGTAGAAAATGTGCCCCAAATTTAGACAAAAGACCGACATGGAGTGAGGAGGATTTGGGCTGACAGCTCCATCCAAAGCCAGCTGGGCGGAACGACCAGAATCCAGTATGGGGGATTTTCCGATTTGACCCGTGTTGAACGGCCGGCCGTGTGTGTAGTGTGAAACGATCGCACAATACACGGGTCGAAACATTACACGTGTAGCAAAAATGCTGGCGCTGCGTTGAGTAGTGTGAAAAGGCAGCGTAATTGACCCGTGTTGAAATGTTAAGAAGTCTACACGGGTCGGACCCGTGTCGGACCCGTGTAGATTTCAACACGGGTCGAACGTACATAGTGTGAAAAGGCCTTAGATGTGGTTGATAAAATAGCCAAAGGCTGGTTCAAGGTTAGTCCTACAGTTGTCAACAATAGTTAACCCCAACCCCCTAGAGTGCATGCAAAATTGTATTTATCAACCCAAACCCCCACGAGGTATTCTCTGAGCACCCTGCCAAATGCAACAGAATGCAACACAACTAAAATAAGAACCCTGCCAAATGCAATGTTGCACTGTGCAGTGAACTCATCTGTACCAGCCTTGTTGCTGGAGGCTTATACATATATAATACTAAATACAAAAGAATGCCTCAGACCAGGAGACATGCCTTGACTGCTAAATGCAACAACTTTTTACCATTGATAGGGTTAAGTATAGCCTTTAATCAAACTTGCTTTGTCATTGTGAGCTCATCTCCCAGCCCCACTCCCCTACATACATCTCTGCCTTTTGGTTATTCTTCCTTGACCTTCCTCTTCGTAGGTGGATCAAGAAGCTTCTCAAGAAGTGCAGCTGCTGCCGCAGAAAGAACAAGGTCGCGGACGTGGAGGCCAGTAAGATGGAGAAGGCTGACTTCATGAGGAGAGAAGGAGCCAAGCCCAAATTGAATAACTTCACCCTGGGGGAGTTTACCGAGAAGACTATCCAGTACGGCTTCCTCATGGTACGTCTCTTAGAATGAAAAGGGTTGGAACCAACCCAGGTGGAGTGTGGTGATTTTGTTCCTGAGCAAGATAATTTACCATGTCGTGTTTTAAGTACATTTTGCTGAATATAAGTACAAGTACAGACAAATTTACTTGAGTATGGGTATAGGTGCACTTTTACAGACATTTAATGTAGCAACAAACATGTTACAAGAATAACATTATTAACATTTTGCATGTTTTGATAAGTTCTGAGACATAGCGCCCTCCCCCCCCCCCCCCAAAAAAAAAAATATATATAGTCCGTATTTTCCAACAATTTTTAAAGTCCCAAAAGTCACGTCAAAACAGCCCATACATTAATAGGAAAACTTCCTCTTCATCTAAAAAAAGAACAAAAAAAACAAAACAGAAAAACAATCTGAAAGTCTGCAGAAAATTGTTAATACCAAAAAAATAGACACGTTGTTTTTAAAAAAGCAGCATGTAGTTTGAAAAGCAGGGGAAAATAGGATTTTGGAATTGAAAACAACTGGAATAGAGAGGATGCCATTGTGCATTTTGT